>CM059562.1:1226008-2442016 GCA_030386875.1 Morinoia aosen
CCGTAGGAATGACCCCACCTTGTTTCCTCTACCGTCGAACCACCAAGCCACAAGGTTACCGGAACAATAATTGTCAACAATTGTCAACAGTTGTCAACAATTGTCAAAAATTGTCAACAATTGTCAACAGTTGTCAACAATTGTCAAAAATTGTCAACAATTGTCAACAGTTGTCAACAATTGTCAAAAATTATCAACAATTGTCAACAGTTGTCAACAATTGTCAACAAAGGCAGCTAAGTTTGAAGAAGACCAGCAACAACTGCGCTTCCCTCTCCCTCCACCTCCTCTAAACCAACGCCCTTGTGATCTAACTCGGACTCGTTGTCGTCACCTCAGAGACTTGGCTCGTTGTCTAACTCAGCGGGAATTCCGCTAACTCGCACCTGTAATTACGAAACTTCCTGGGGCATCACGACACAAAAATACTCCCGCGTCTCATATACTAACATCGTGACGGCCGCTTTGCCAAAAACAGTGACTTTCTAAGCTGATTCCGTTTTCTTTTTCCAGAAATGGTGTACAACATATAAGGCGAATTCTGAGATTCTGCTATCAATAACTTTCGAGTGCGGGCAAACAGCGTTGATGACGATACGCTTCTTCATGTTATTATTGTTCTTTATTCATTAGTTTCGGAACAAGAACACAGTGCGAGCAACATCACCATTCAGTTGTGTACGTAATTTCGGCGCGAAACAGTTTTTGGCATCTCATTGGCATGTCTGAACGTAGCACGTCACGGTTTTTGGCATCTCGGTAACATGTCTGAACGCAGCAGGTCACAGTTTCTGGCGACTTACGGCCGGATACCCAGCGCTAACTTGCGCAAATCGGCGGGCTTCATTTACGCAGGAAATGGAGGAGGTTTTAAAATATTAGGATGGGCGACGACGTGTACAAACTTGCGCTGCAGGAACTGCTCAATACAGGCCGGGTGCAGCGTGCTGCCGCCGGGTACAGAAACGTTAAAGTCCACGAGGGTACAATTTGGACATGGTGAGTGTGTGTCAGAATTTGGACATGGTGAGTTTGTGTCAGAATTTGGACATGGTGAGTGTGTGTTAGAATTTGGACATGGTGAGTGTGTGTGAGAATGTGGACATGGGGAGTGTGTGTCAGAATTTGGACATGGTGAGTGTGTGTTAGAATTTGGACATGGTGAGTGTGTGTGAGAATTTGGACATGGTGAGTGTGTGTCAGAATTTGGATATGGTTAGTGTGTGTCAGAATTTGGATATGGTTAGTGTGTGTCAGAATTTGGATATGGTTAGTGTGTGTCAGAATTTGGACATGGTGTGTACAATTCTGACATGAAGAGTGTGTTCTCCGTGATGGCTCAGTGCATGCTGATAAAAAAATATTTGTCTCAACCAGGTATTATAGAAAGCTAAGGTTGGTAGTTGCTAGAATTCAGCTAATATGCTAAATAATAGCCAAATAACCACGTTAAGATCACTTAATAAGTAACTAGCTAATATTGGCTAATATCAACAATAGCTAATATTAGCTATTAGATAATAATAACTAATAGCAAAATTTAGCTAATATGCTAAGTTCGTAGAATTTGTTACTTCCATTTCTGATCTTTATTCGTAAAGGTTATACCTATGTTAATAGCTCAATGTTCCCCTAATATCAATACCTGCATATTCACAAATCACGCATCCAAGAAAAACTGTTTCCAGAACGCGCTAAAACCAAAAATTAAAATTCTACGCAGTACAGTAACTGACCTTAGTTCATATGATTGAATACCAAAGTTTCCAATCATTTGAACGTCTGAATATCAACAGAGAAAAGCACTAATTCACATTCCTGTTATATGTTCAAATTACATAGCATAAATTACGTTCAAATTAACTAGAAGGCTCACAACAGTGAAAATAACATTCAAAATTTAGAATAATGTCACAGAAAAAAAAGAAAAACACTTTATTTCCGTTATTGATGGTACAAAAAGTTCATCATTGGGTTTTAAAATATCTTAAAGTAAAGGTCCTTATATGCTACACACACACACACCCACACACACACACGAGTATCGTAATACCCATGTCACTAGTCGAAATAAATGATTGAGGGCAATGTATTTCTAATTTTGCTTAATTTGGATTTGATGATACATATAACCACAATGATAAAAGAGAACACAATTTCAGTGACGATGCATTGTTGAAAATACTCTTTTTTAGTGCACACTCACATAAAGAGCTCAGAGACTTTTGGTATGAGGAATTTGTTGAAAGTCAAACGCACAAACGAACATACAAAGATTTCAATCAAACTGCAATATGTTCGTCTACATCCTGAGGTCAGTTTTGCGTAGAGGATTGGGCAAGTGCTGCAGGCAGGTGGTGCAGGCAGGTGCTGCAGGCAGGTGGTGCAGGCAGGTGGTGCAGGCAGGTGGTGCAGGCAGGTGGTGCAGGCAGGTGGTGCAGGCAGGTGGTGCAGGCAGGTGGTGCAGGCAGGTGGTGCAGGCAGGTGGTGCAGGCAGGTGGTGCAGGCAGGTTCTGCGGGCAGGTGGTGCAGGCAGGTGGTGCAGGCAGGTGCTGCAGGCAGGTGGTGCAGGCAGGTGGTGCAGGCAGGTGGTGCAGGCAGGTGGTGCAGGCAGGTGGTGCAGGCAGGTGGTGCAGGCAGGTGGTGCAGGCAGGTGGTGCAGGCAGGGGCTGCAGGCAGGTGGTGCAGGCAAGTGGTGCAGGCAGGTGCTGCAGGCAGGTGGTGCAGGCAGGTGGTGCAGGCAGGTGGTGCAGACAGGTGTTGCAGGCAGGTGGTGCAGGCAGGTGGTGCAGGCAGGTGCTGCAGGCAGGTGGTGCAGGCAGGTGGTGCAGACAGGTGTTGCAGGCAGGTGGTGCAGGCAGGTGGTGCAGGCAGGTGCTGCAGGCAGGTGGTGCAGGCAGGTGGTGCAGGCAGGTGGTGCAGACAGGTGTTGCAGGCAGGTGGTGCAGGCAGGTGGTGCAGGCAGGTGGTGCAGGCAGGTGTTGCAGGCAGGTGGTGCAGGCAGGTGGTGCAGGCAGGTGGTGCAGGCAGGTGGTGCAGGCAGGTGGTGCAGGCAGGTGGTGCAGGCAGGTAGTGCAGGCAGGTGGTGCAGGCAGGTGGTGCAGACAGGTGTTGCAGGCAGGTGGTGCAGGCAGGTGGTGCAGGCAGGTGCTGCAGGCAGGTGGTGCAGGCAGGTGGTGCAGACAGGTGGTGCAGGCATGTGGTGCAGGCAGGTGGTGCAGGCAGGTGGTGCAGGCAGGTAGTGCAGGCAGGTGGTGCAGGCAGGTGGTGAAGGCAGGTGGTGCAGACAGGTGTTGCAGGCAGGTGGTGCAGGCAGGTGGTGCAGGCAGGTGGTGCAGGCAGGTGGTGCAGGCAGGTGGTGCAGGCAGGTGGTGCAGACAGGTGTTGCAGGCAGGTGGTGCAGGCAGGTGGTGCAGGCTGGTGGTGCAGGCAGGTGGTGCAGGCAGGTGGTGCAGGCAGGTGGTGCAGGCAGGTGGTGCAGGCAGGTGGTGCAGGCAGATGGTGCAGGTGGTGCAGGAGGCAGTTGGTGCAGGCAGTCACTAATCTGACAGTCAGGCGTTTGAACTCTTCACACGGAGACAAACTGGATCGCGTGATTGCGCAGCCGGCTGTCCCGCACGATCTAGCAAAGCTTCCACTCACGACCGATGGAAGGTTCGCCGAAATTACTTTCTCAAACCTAGAAACTTTTAGGACTTGAGGCCTGGGTTTGAAGTCCACATTGCTAAGTACGTTGATTTTATAAACTTTTGGGACTTGGGATGTGGGGTTGAAATCTTTATATATAATATAATTATATTCATAATCTTTACTTGGTATTTTGACTTCTAAGCATTTCGTATATCGGCGCACAGAGTTGAGGAGGCACGTAAAAATGATAAGTAAATCTGGAAGTTTGGGTTATAATTTTGCATAATGTCATCATCATGGTGCTTCAGGGAGAAGCAATTTTTCTCCAAAATAATGCAAAAAATGCTATACATATTTGGACATTGTCTTATCACACGTCAGCTTCACTCATTTTTTCTTTTCTCCTGCGAATTGAATTTTATTGTTATTGAGTCCATTTTTGTTAGTTAACATTTGTATTAACTTCACACACGGCTACCCTCCTGTATGGGAGATATTAACATGTGTTTTTTCTATACATAAGCCTTCGGTTACATATTCTCAATAGTAGCTTCACTCGATCACCTCTCACATCGTAGCAAAAGTTTAATGCTGTACATACATCTGTACGAATGATACATAGCATTGAAGAAACACAGTAAATAATTTTTTTTTAGTAAAGAATGAAAGTGTCCTGTGCATTATTGCTTGTAGGTATTTATAATACCGTTATTTAATGTTGCTATTTTGGTGTTGGATTCTGCGATTATTCAAGATAGCTAAATGAGAGCTGTCACAAGAGATCAATTAATGCTTTTTGTAACAAATGCCAATTGATTCTTATTGACTACAGCCATAATAATTTTCTGAATAAATTTCAGTTCCGCAATAACTGTAAAAAATTGTACCAAATTTGGTCAAGATTTTCAACACATGACACACTCTTAACTTTCGCAAATGCCATTCTACACGTACGGTGCCGCATGATTGTGTGACAACTTTTAAGTACATTGAATTCTGATCGAGATTTTTATCCCTGTGGTTTTACACACATCAAATCATGACCAACATTTCTGTTCCAAAGGTTTATAGTGCATCAAATCATGACCAACATTCCTGTTCCAAAGGTTTGTAGTTCATCAAATCATGATAAACATTTCTGTCAGCTCGTGCAGTTTAAAGTTCATCAAATCATGATAAACAGTTCTGTCCGTGCAGTCTACAACAAATGCACAGACTATTGCATATTTTTTTCAGAACTGCACGTACCAACTGCAAGCTGGTGGTATTTTGAAGACGAAAGCTGGTCCGCATTTCATTTTTTCCATGCGCATAATGATGATAGATGGCGCTCTCTATGTGTCTTATTTCGCCGGCGTTCTATGCAATGAGATTCAAAAGCGCGCTGCAACTCGGAGATAAATTAGGAAAAGCAAAGCTTTTTGTGCTCTTTTGTCTGAGTTTTTTGGCGTGGAAATGGTCTTCTTCGTCTCCCTTGTCACGAGGAGGCTTTTGCGATGATGTTAGGGTGCACAGAAAGCAAACAAGTACAGGAGCACAGACAAATAATGATGCGCAGTCTGGTCTGCTAGGATCTTAAAATAACGATAGAGAGCGTATACCAAGGAAGCGTATTTTGTTATGGGGTGAGGTAATACATGATATGGAGCAGGTGGTATTTGTATGGATTATGTATTATATATTACATATGATATTTAGCGTGTGATATTTGTATGGATTATGTATTATAGATTACATATGATATGGAGCGTATGGGATTTGTATGGAGTATATATTATAGTTTATATATGATATGGAGCATGTGGTATTTGTAAAATGGAGCAATGATATTTACATATGGAGCGTGCTATTAATGTATCAATATCATTCTGCCTCTCCACAATGGCATTCTGGAAACAGTCGTTCCAACCCTTCATCAAGCGTATGACCAGTCATCAATTCGTGTGTCATATCATCCACCAATATTCATCAAATGGTTTTCGAAGGGTGCAACAGAAATTTCGTCAAATTACGTACTAATTCACTATACTTCATCAATTAACAAGAATACTGAGGCGCCTTTCCCCCTTCATGTCTTGTATTCTCCTCTAATATTATTGCAAGCACTCTGATATAAGACAAAAGGCGTTATGATCCGTCACTTTACTTCTATAAGTACAATCTTTACTGTAAGCATTGAGCTCTGTCGTTCAAATATGCTGGCAGGTCAGGTTGAAATATTTCTTCGGTCCACTTTAAAAATTTTGCGTCGCTTTGTTAATAACACGTATTGTCTACAACCAAGTTTTCTATACATAAGCACATGATAGTTAAAGCAATACTTAGATGATATTTTATAACGCCCCGACGTTTTGATTGGGTTTTCCAACGCTACGCTTTGAGCTACAGAAACTATATAACCAATCAATATATAATGATGCGAGTTGACATCCAACATTCTGGCCAATACTTGCACCGCAGACATTTTATACACAGCTGACAGCCGTGAATTTGGTTTTTCAATCAATACATTGAAGTGATAATTTTCATAAATTCCAGCGTACAAACATTTGAAAAGTATACTCGCACATTAATCTTAAATCAAATGTATACCGAATTTCATTTTTTGTACAAAGATTTGAAAATTGTGCTCGCGCATTAATCTTCAATTGAACGAATTCCATTTTTCCAAACGAATTCCATTTTTTATGTAGCATCACCAAAAATGAAGCGTACGATAATTCCTAAAATCTCACCTCAGCAGCAGCTCCCATTGTAAGAACCTAGGATAGGTAGGCGTATTCCAGCGAGCGCTCCAGAGAATCAATAGGTTCTTATGAAACCCAATTCTCGATGATAGCCCGTGGTCATGTTGAATGATGGAGAGCGCGTCTCAGATTTGTTACCGGTCGGGCGATGTTAGATAACATCTCCTTGATTGCTGATCATGCGAGACCGCTGAAGCGAAGGCAAGACCTCGCAGCTGCAGTCAAGTTTCATGAAGCGATGATACTCCTCAATCGAGCTTCTCATTGATAAGTGCCAAGCAGACGCAGAAACAAACTGACAAATGGCAAGAATGTTCATGGCACGTTGAGAGCCGGCTCTGCTGAGTTGATTTATAAGCCCTGAGAGATAGGGTACCTGTGATGGACGGTCGGGCCATCGTGGTCTTCCCTTATGGGCTTTCTCTTTCTGGCTGCCGCCAAAACACGACTCCAGATCCGACTGCAAGCGCGCAAATTTGTGTCCTATCAAAGCTTTCGTCATGACGGTGAAAGTAACGGAAACTTTCAGACATCTCTACGTCATCATCCATCTCTCTCGAGTTTATTCCGAGAAAACAGCGCCTCTGAGTTTTGTTTTGAAAAGTTTGCGAGCTCGTGTGTGTGTATTTTTGCGGCGTAAAATTCTTGCCCTGACAATTTCATGCCCCGCAGACAGCAAATGAATCTGAAAATGAAATGATGACGGGGGTTTTGCGTGTAAAAAGTTAAGGGGCTGCCGGAGAGTAGTTTTTGGTAAGCTATGTACCTGTGATGAAATATTGTGATGAATACGTTTTATTTCACTTTACGTCGAAGTCTCGAAAACGCGCGAAGGAATCGTACCGGCCATTGACGAAGTTCATGAAGCGATTTAGTGAATGGGCGTGCCCTTCGCTATATTCATCCGTAAATAGAATATGAAAACACGCAGATTAAATGAGTTAATTTATGGGTTAACGAGTTCTAACCACAACAAAGGTGTTCCAAAAAGAGAATGAATGATGGCACCATTGAGTATAGACCTAAGGGAACGTGGAATCTATGCACAATATGTTCCCACGCGAGACCCTCTGCGCATGGAAACAACAAGTTAGGAAATTAGGAAATAAGTTCATGAAATAAGATATAAGTTGAAGAAGCGAGTAGTAGGTGCTGAAGATCATTACCGTAGAGAACCGAAAAAAGATGGTTCATAACAAAACAAAAGTTCCTATTCTACTTCAACAGAAGGAAGCTCTGTCTTCACATTATCCCCATGCATGGGAGCGCTAATTCCCATAGAGGCAAAAATTGTGTCCATATGGAGGGATAATCTCAAAACTCCGGCAAGATGACAAGATGAGAAATCTCGAAACAATACGTTATGGGCTTAATAAATTAATGCTTTGTCTAAATAGCCTCAATGAACGCATTGGGCCTAATAAATTAATGCCTTGTCTAAATAGCCTCAATGAACGCATTGGGCTTAATAAATTAATGCTTTGTCTGAATAGCCTCAATGAACGCATTGGGCTTATTAAATGAATGCTTTGTCTAAATAGCCTCAATGAACGCATTGGGCTTATTAAATTAATGCTTTTTGTAAATAGCCTCAATAAACGCATTGGGCTTATTAAATGAATGCTTTGTCTAAATAGCCTCAATGATCGCATTGGGCTTATTAAATGAATGCTTTGTCTAAATAGCCTCAATGAACGCTTTGGGCTTATTAAATTAATGCTTTTTGTAAATAGCCTCAATGAACGCATTGGGCTTATTAAATTAATGCTTTGTCTAAATAGCCTCAATGAACGCATTGGGCCTAATAAATTAATGCTTTGTCTGAATAGCCTCAATGAACGCATTGGGCTTAATAAATGAATGCTTTGTCTAAATAGCCTCAATGAACGCATTGGGCTTATTAAATTAATGCTTTTTCTAAATAGCCTCAATGAACGCATTGGGCTTATTAAATTAATGCTTTGTCTAAATAGCCTCAATGAACGCATTGGGCTTATTAAACTAATGCTTTGCCTAAATAGGCTCAATGAACGCATTGGGCTGAATAAATTAATGCTTTGTCTAAATAGCCTCAATGAACGCATTGGGCTTAATAAATTAATGCTTTGTCTGAATAGCCTCAATGAACGCATTGGGCTTAATAAATTAATGCTTTGTCTGAATAGCCTCAATGAACGCATTGGGCTTAATAAATTAATGCTTTGTCTGAATAGCCTCAATGAACGCATTGGGCTTAATAAATTAATGCTTTGTCTGAATAGCCTCAATGAACGCATTGGGCTTAATAAATTAATGCTTTGTCTGAATAGCCTCAATGAACGCATTGAGCTTAATAAATTAATGCTTTGTCAGAATAGCCTCAATGAACGCATTGGGCTTAATAAATTAATGCTTTGTCTGAATAGCCTCAATGAACGCATTGGGCTTAATAAATTAGTGCTTTGTCTGAATAGCCTCAATGAACGCATGGGGCTTAATAAATTAAAGCTTTCTCTAAATAGCTTCAATGAACGCATTGGGCTTAATAAATTAATGCTTTCTCTAAATAGCCTTAATGAACGCATTGGACTTAATAAATTAATGCTTTCTCTAAATAGCCTCAATGAACGCATGGGGCTTAATAAATTAAAGCTTTCTCTAAATAGCTTCAATGAACGCATTGGGCTTAATAAATTAATGCTTTCTCTAAATAGCCTTAATGAACGCATTGGCTTAATAAATTAATGCTTTCTCTAAATAGCCTCAGTGAACGCATTGGGCTTAATAAATGAATGCTCTGTCTTTTTCTTTAAATAGCCTCAATGAAGGGGTTAGCAAACCGTAGTAGAACTTTTTCGAGGAAGGAAACTGAACTCCTTGAGGAATTTGCGTTATAAGAAGTTGCTTCCTTCAAACACTACATTTTGCTAGGCCGTCAATATATTGTTTGATATATTGATATTGATATATTGATGTTAACATATTGACGGACATTGGGACGCACGCAATCTCCTCGCGTGCACTGGCCCGAGCGATGTTTATTTCTTGAAGCCCGAATTATCACTCGAGTGAAATTATTGCTCCTCTACATTAATTGCGAATTGAACACGCAAAAACGCGTTGTAAACTAGACATGAGGAGCCGAGGAAACCAGCTCTGGTGCTGTAGGTTTAGGCCACGGTGGAGGAAACAAGGTAGGGTCAAACCAGTCTCTTTTTGTCGACCGTGTGGGTTTAATGACGTCACGGCTACGAACCAATAGCAGCGCTCGTTTTGTATCTGGTAGCACTGCTACTTCCAAATCTGGCTCCACTATTGGCCAACCACATTGCGTTTTGGTGACGTCATAAAGTCTGTTCGAAATGAAGCCTTCCTATTGGCTAGCCAAAAAAAGAAGAGGTGTATTTTCCCCATAGAAATGACCCTACCTTGTTTCCTCTACCGGGGTTTAGGCACAGCCGCTACTCAGTTGATGAGCCATGCTTCGTTCCTGATTAGTTTTGCGTCAAATTTTGGATTTGTTGCCATCAAGGAATTATACACCAATTGAGAGCTCAAGCGACACACTACACAGCCCTCGACATGCCTGATATTTTTAAACAATTGAAACATTTTAGTTACCACAGGCGATACAGAAGTAGATTGTTTCTTAAGTCTAGTGCAGTGGACACATTTGAGTATAGCTACCTGTGGGCCCGAATAAGTTCACCTACATCTAGGCCATCCTACCACCAACGCTATTCTAAGGTGTATGCTAATTGTTTAACAATTACAACACAATCAACTCACAAACAATATAACAATTAATAAATAAATAGTTAATATTATGTTTTTTAATCGTCATTATTGTTGTTTCAGTTAACAAACAATCATGTTCAACCTTGCTACGCTTCCAAAAGCTGGCCACAGCACACCAACTCTACGGACACGCTCCCCTCACTTCACACCCTGGGACTCCCTCAACATGTCGCTGGCGATCCGACCCATCGATGGGTCGTTTGAAAAATGTTAACAATATTTTGTAATTCATGGTTTTTAATGAGCTTTGTAAAAGTTTTGGTATTTATAAAATTGCTAACAACTTATCATTTTAAATTTGAGTCGTGTGATGAAAATTTGAATTGAGTAATGAACCTCAGTTTAATCCATCGCGGTCAAAGAGTTGATACGAAATAACCTTATATTTTCTTTGTATCCCCGACCCCCTTCATGTCTGGAGGGTGGGGGGGGGGGGGGTATACTAGAGCAGCAGGCCATTACGGTGATAGACTTTACGGCCCTTATGGCCTGCTGTGATCATTTTGGACTCGATGTCGTAAATAAAATTTTATCAACTAAAATGGTTTTGTGTCGAACGCAGCGGTTATGGCCGTTATAGATCACATGACCAGGCGCGGTGGCTAGCTCCTGGAGACTGTATTTGTTTGATGCAACACTTATTGTAAATAAGAGATACTTTTGTACTACAATGACAATAGACTTCATGACCCAGTACGCTTTACTTGAAGCTATTGTATCTTTAAAGCTCGTAAATCGTCATAACAGTACACAGTGACTATACACATAACCGTACACAGTGGCTATACACATGACCGTACACAGTGGCTATACACATAACCGTACACAGTGGCTATACACATGACCGTACACAGTGGCTATACACATGACCGTACACAGTGGCTATACACATAACCGTACACAGTGGCTATACACATAACCGTACACAGTGGCTATACACATGACCGTATACACAGTGGCTATACACATGACTGGGGGAGGTGGTGGTTGTGTTGAGGCCATTTTTTATTGTTACTTTAATATTAAATATAAATCTTTCGCACCTCGTTACACTCACTATTGTATTTACTGCAGTCACTGTTGTATTTACTGCAGTCATTGTCGTATTTACTGCAGTCACTGTTGTATATACTGCAGTGAGTGTTGTATTTACTGCAGTCATTGTCGTATTTACTGCAGTCACTGTTGTATATACTGCAGTGAGTGTTGTATTTACTGCAGTCACTGTCGTATTTACTGCAGTCACTGTTGCATTTACTGCAGTCACTGTTGTATTTACTGCATTCACTGTTGTATTTACAGCAGTCACTGTTGTATTTGCTGCAATAAATATTGAGTTTACTGCAAGTACTGTATATTTACTGCATTAAGCATTGTATTAACCACAGGGAAAAGTGTATATGGAACATATGATCAGGATGCAACACTCATCATCAGAGTGGCGGCGAGCAGCGTGAGCTTGTCACGCCTTGAAATGTCGCGCAAGGAAATTCTAAAAGCAACCCACAAATTGTCCCTAAGACAATAGCATTTACTGCTCCCTGTAATGGTTCAGTGCTTTTTGGACGGGAGTTATTGTTCTAGGTGTTTTGAACAATATGGAGTTTAGTGCCTGTCTTAATAACTCTAGCTGTAATTATGCATTGATAATTATGCTAGGTGGAATATCTTCTAATTTTCAGCCGTCGTTATAGAATTGTGTTTCTTTCTATGATAATTTGCGAAATAGGTTCAAAGTTTCATGTATTCTTTCGATGCAATGATCATGGAATGTACCATGATCATTACATGGTCACAAAATGATCAGGATCACAAAATGTAATGATCAGGATCATACATGATCATTTACCAGCCCTTATGCTATTTTGAAATCACGACAAAATTCACGTAAAGTCTATTCCACTTTTTGATCCCAAATTTTTAGTTCTTGGTTCCGTTCGAATTTCCTGGCAAATATTGTGGCTAAATTTGCACGGTTCTCATGGAGCCAATAATTCTAAGCACTCAGACTTGGCACAAGTAGGAGGCATGTCGAGCAGGAGTAAGAGTTAGCACAAGTAATACTTAGTACTAGTTACCACGAGTGCTACTTAGTACTTCTTAGCACAATTACTACTTAGTAATACTTAACACAAGTACTACTTAGTACTACTTATCATAAGCATAACTTAGTAATAATTAACACAAATACTGCTTAGTACAACTTAGCACAAGCACAACTTCTTTCTTCTATCATAAGGAAAAGAAATAGAGAAAACAAGTTACCTTCAGTTACGAACAGTCAATCTCCCAAGCACAAGCCAGCGTAGTTTCGTAGGCCAGTTTTTTCCCTCAACTGCAAAAATTTCCCACGTCTTTCTAACACAAGAAACAAAATAAGTGAATGAAACACACCCGCAGCTGCAGCCATTAACAACTGAAGCCTTGGAATCTCTCACAAAATCAACAATCAATAAAGGCACAGAAATTTGAATACCGCAACGACCGCGCGCAAAGCGAACAGCTTTTGTTCAATTAAATAAAAGCCGCCCGACGGAGTTGCATCCGCAAAAATGCCGCCACTCGCAATACAATTAGCGGGAAATTGTTTGCATCGTTGTTGTCCGCACGAGGAAAACAACTGGGAGCAAATGAACGTAATTATTTTCACCTGAACAACGTAATTGTACTCTCTGGAACAACGTAATTATTCTCACTAGAAGAACGTAATTGTTCTCACTAGAACAACGTAATTGTTCTCACTAGAAGAACATAATTGTTCTCCCTAGAACAACGTAATAACTCTCACTATAACAACGTAATTGTTTTCATTTGAACAAAATCCCAGTCAGGTCGTAACAAACCGCAAGCTAAACGTTAGAATGTAGGAAGAAATTAGGAATTTACCGAAGCGAGTTCTTTCAAAGACAGCAAATTATCACAAATCAGGGCAGTACAACGGTTAATAGGTGAAACATCGAAGCAGCACAGTTGCAAACGCAACCCACACTCCAGAGTTGCAAATTGTCTTAATTGAGACGGAAACGAGGCATGGAGAGAGCAAGAGAGAGACAAACAGAGACAAAGAGAGAGAGAGAAAGAGAGGGAGAGAGATTGGCAGGCCTATAACACGGACAGCTGTACAAGCACCACAGTCCGTCCGCGCTTATCCGGACACGTTCGGCAAATCTGCTTTTTAGGAAGCGTCCGCTGCTGCAAGCTTTGTTCTGAGGCTCAAAACGACGGCTTCTCACCTCAGCGGCAGCCTTTATTCTCCCTAGCTCTTATTTCACTTGAATGCCGTCTTGCCTCTCAACGCACTCGGACGCTCGGGACCCTAAGCTTGTATTTGCTTTGTAAATCGGGCCTTCGTAGGAAGCTAGCTTTAATTTTGTTATATACTTGTTATGTTCAACATGCAAATATATTAAATGTTAGATATCCGTGTTTATCAACTGATCATAGAGCAACATCAGAAGGTATTTTATTCTTATTTAGGTCCAAGTGATAAATTACATGTCATCATGCTGAGTTAGTCTATTTGCTAACATATTTTCACGCGTGGAAAATGAAATAATATACAATAAAGAAAGCAACAAAATAAAATAAAATCGAACATATTTCTCTATAAAGCCAAGCAGTTACAGAAGGGTCATTGAATGATTTTCTATGGCTCACGAATATCCATAAATTTGAGTATTTTCACCTGCTCTAAGTATGCTACGGGTACGGTAGAGGAAACAAGGTAGGGTCAAACCAGTCTTTTTTTTGGACGACTGTGTGGGTTTGCTGACGTCACGGCAACGAACCAATGGCAGCGCTCATATTGCATCTGGTAGCACTGCTACCCCCCAAATACGCCTCAACTTTTGGCCTAACGACAGGGCGTTTTGGTGACGTCACAAAGTTTGTTGAAATATAGCCTTTCTATTGGCTAGCCGAACAAGAAGAAGTGTATTTTCCTTTACAGAAATGACCCTACCTTGTTTCCTCTACCGTGGCTACGGGCAGGGGAAGACTAGGGAAGAGAAGAAAGAAGAAAGAAGCCCTTCTCCCTGAGCTCATATTCGTATCCTGGCTACGCACGGGAGGTCGAATGCCTCACGCATCGCTGCGAGATCCATGTTCGGAAAAAAATTTGTTGTCGTCATTTCATTATAAAAATCATCTTTTATTGTGAAGTCTTATTTCACTATTGAAAAAACATTAGAAAAAACAATTATTGATATTCTGATAGGATTTATTAGACACTCATGGCATCAGGTTAGAGCGTTCACAAAATGATTCTTCAAATAAATACCACTTCGAAACGATGCTAATTTTTTCTACCAATACACCCATTTTACAATTCTCTCTTCACTCATTGACCACGTTTAATTTTACTTGGTCTTTGTCGAGCTGCTTTACAACACATGAAAACTGAACATGCATGCAACCTTACGCGCAATTACACCTTCATTCAAGCAAGCATGTAAATGAAAACAAATTCATTTCTTTCAAGTGAACCTCGTGCATGAAATTGGTATAAACGTGAATGCTTCTTATCTACTGGATTTAATTATTCTCACTTAAACAGAATCAGACTTTAATTACTCTCACTTGAACAAAATCATGCTTTAATTATTCTCACTTGAACAAAATCAGACTTTAATTACTCTCACTTGAACAAAATCATGCTTTAATTATTCTCACTTGAACAAAATCAGACTTTAATTACTCTCACTTGAACAAAATCAGACTTTAATTACTCTCACTTGAACAAAATCAGACTTTAATTACTCTCACTTGAACAAAATCAGACTTTAATAATTCTCCCTTGCACAAACAAATAGACCTAGTCTCTCTTCCTATAGTAAAACGTACCACCATTTCGACGGCCGTCAAAACAGCCCCAAAATCAACAACAAACCAAGCCCTGATGTGCCAGGAAAGGCCGTGTGGGAACGCGCTGTGTTATTGTACAGCAAGACTGCTGTCCAGGTGCCAGAAGTTGCCAGGCCGTGTTGACGGGGGCGTGAGTTGACATGTCGCCGCGGCAGTCGTGTTATCACGACACGTCGCGCCTTTTGTGACGGCATCGGGACGACGAAAAATGACCACGTCGTCGCCACGTCGTCTGGTGCGAGGCTTCTGTGGTGAGGGGAATACTTGCGTTGGTGTTTGGTGGACATTTTGTGCTTTACTAGTGAACGCCACTAGTGTACGACACCCGTCGATATTTTGCCTGAATAAATCTTGCAGATGTGGATGCCTAACAAATATATCCATCCCAACAGTACCCGCATTAAATAAATCTTGCAGATGTGGATGCCCAACAAATATGTCCATCCCAATAGTACCCGCCGTTGAATAAATCTTGCAGATGTGGATGTCCAACAAATATATGCATCCCAATAGTACCTGACATTAAATAAATCTTGCAGATGTGGATGCCCTACATATATACCCATCCAAATAGTACACACCATTAAATAAATTTTGCAGATGCGGATGCCCAACAAATATACCCATCCCAATAGTACCCGCCATTAAATAAATCTTGCAGATGCGGATGCCCCACAAATATACCCATCCCAATGGGTATATATAATGGGTACATACCACCATTAAATAAATCATGCAGATCGGGATGCCCAACAAATATATCCATCCCAACAGTACCCGCCGTTAAAATATTCTTGTACTTGTGTACTGGTGAAACTCGTATCACAGATACGGTCATTGAGCGTCCTTGTGAGCGTCACAGACACACGCAACAACCAATGTATTGCGTTCAGTGAGAGTCCTATTATAATAACATATTTAATATAATTGGCATTATCAGTTATGCATAAAAATGTGTATATTTATTTATATATTTGAAGAGACACCTATCGTTTAATTCTATGGTGTTGATGGTTCAACTTGTGCTTTAGCTTGGTTCAACTAATACTTAACTATGTTTTTTAAGAAGAAAGTTTTTAGGAATGCTGAATAAAATGAGGTAGAGTGCAAGTTTTATAGTATTACCAAGTATTTTTACTTGCAAATGAAGATCGTAGTTTGTCAGTTCGAAAAATATGCAAGTGTCACAATCTAAGGAAGTTTACAGACTGAGTTTTTAACATTTAAAGTACGCCACATCATCAGTAAAAATCGATTTCAGGAATGCCGAAAAACTGAGCTGAAGTTTTACGGAGCGAACGTAGAATATTTAAATTTTCTCTCCTGGAGATTCGAGAAGCTGAAGTTTGCTAGCTTATCAAAATAAAATCGTCTTGATTTGATGCAATTAGTGTTCTTAACATTAGTTTGAAAATCTTATTTAATATTAGTTTGAAAATCTTATTTTAATAAAGTTGAGTGTTCAAAATATTACTCTGAATGTGTTGTTTTGAAAAAGGTGAAAGGTTATTAACTTTAACCCAAATACCTTATTTCAATAAAATTGATTGATCTGAACATTACTTTAACCGTTGCGTAACCGTTGCGTAACCGTTGTGTAACCATTGCATAACCGTTGCGTAACCATTGCGTAACCGTTGCGTAACCGTTGCGTAACCGTTGCGTAACCGTTGCGTAACCGTTGCGTAACCGTTGCGTAACCGTTGCGCAACCGTTGCGTAACCGTTGCGTGACCGTTGCGAGAATAGTACCCAATAGTTGCATCAGCAAGCGCGATAGTCGCAGGAATACTGTACAATAGTTTGCTGGAATACCGCAAAATTGTCGTAGATGCAAGACGCAGTATTTTGGTTAATACTGCGCAATATAGTCGCATCAACAACGCACAATGGTCGCAAGAACATCACCCTCTGGCAGCAACAACAACACAGACTAGCAGCAACAATAGTGCACAGCAGCACTATTAGTGATTGCACTACGCAGCGACAGCAGCAATCTAATGGTCAACAAATGGTAAAATTAAACTAATGGGTCAACTGGTCTACTAATGGTCTGATTCTACCAATGGGTCAACTAATAAGAAAGACGATTCAACTAATGGGTTAACTAATAAGACAATTCAACTAATGGGTCAACTTTAAGTCAACTGATGGGTCGAAAGCACAACAAAAGTGTGCGGTCGCAAGAAATCAAAAGTGCTCTGCCCAAATATCTCACTTTATATGCTTGAGAAAAAAAAATACCTATAATTTATTCAACAACATAATTATCAAGGCAAACGTGCGTGAAATATTCCATAGAAATTTTCCAACACAGCCACAATAAAGTACAAAACTGCTGCGAAATTCAAGCAAGTTAAGAAAATGACTTGAGCAATGCAAGCGAGACGCAAACTTAAAAAACAAATTAGAATAAGAAGGCACATATTATTTTTACATGCTTTTGCAGTGATGACTCAGCAATTACGTGCATGCATAACAAGTATAGATTCCCTCTTAATACATGTGACTACCCCACCTACCCCCCAATATCTACCCTCTACCCATCTACCCAATATTTTTCTACTCCCTAATAATTATTTGCTGCAAGATATGTTCAGTCGTCAGGTAAAGATTCACATAACTTCTGTAAAATATGTAAATACAATAAGCTGCTCACACGGCTGTTGCGGTAATTACAGCACCGACTTTCATGTCTGTGATTAGATTAGATACTTTTTCAGTTTAAGCCTCCTTATCCGCAACAGAGGCGATCCAAAAAGAGGAAGGAGGAAGGATTCTCATGATGAACAAGAGTAACTGTAGCAAAAACGGTGAAAAGAATACACGTTAACAGTGCAGTAACTAGAGGCTCAAAACATTCAAAGCACGAATTCTATTCAGCCTGCGATAAATGACGCTTCATGCGTAGAAATGATGTCAATGTTCCCATAAAACTCTACGGATAATGCCCAACTATTTCAAGACGAGGATTTCAACAGTTTTGCTGCACCCACTAAATAAACACACATACACCACAGCACACACACCACAACACACACACCACAACACACACACCACAACACTCACACCACAACACACACACCACAACACACACACCACAACACACACACCACAACACAAGCACATCACAACACACACACCACAACACACACACCACAACACACACACCATAACACATACACCACAACACACACCACAACACATACACCACAACACACACACCACAACACACACACCACAACACATACACCACAACACACACACCACAACACATACACCACAACACACACACCACAACACATACACCACAACACACACCACAACACATACACCACAACACACACCACAACACATACACCACAACACACACACAACAACACACACCACAACACACACACCACAACACACACACACACACACACCACAACACCCCAGCAGAGGGATGCACTCATACGGATAGAGTCTTAAGGCAGTGCAAAATTTCTGAACGAAATTCGTTGAAAATTTCATCAAATTTGTATATATTCTACCATGTGTCTTATTGAACTCAAACTTCCATTGAAATAATCCTCAGACTAATCGTGCATCACTCATAAAACAAGGATACTCTTAATTAGTTTTGATTTTATAAATTAGTATAAATTAGTTTCTGGGATAATTTTATTACTCTTCATCAATTTCAAAACAACACAATGAAAGGCATAAAGTTTGCACATAAAAGCAATCATTCAAGCCACGGTTTATGTAGGTGCCTCCTAGTGCACAAACTCTCAAGAGAATCACGGAACTGAAACGAAAGAAAAAAGAAAGAGCGAAAAACAGAAAGGAAGAGAGAAAAACAGAAATATAGAATGAGCGAAAGACAGAAAGAAAGAGAGAAACAGAAATATAGAATGAGCGAAAAACAGATATATAGAAAGAGCGGAAGATAGAAAGAAGCAGTTAAAAACAGAAAGAACGAGTAAAAGACAGAAAGGAAGAACTAAAGACAAAAAGAGAGAAAGACCATAAGACAGAAAGAAAGAGCTAAAGACAAAAAGAGAGAAAGAGCATAAGACAGAAAGAAAGAGCTAAAGACAAAAAGAGAGAAAGAGCAAAAGTTAGAAAGAAAGAGTGACAGAGACGAGGAGGCAACTGCCGCAGAAGATCCTTTGGCGGCCCGGAGAAGTTAAGGCAATTCTTGAAAAGATCAATCTTTGAGGCGCTCACAAAGGCGCGCAAGGCAGAGTCAACAGAGCTCGGTCTCTGTCAGCCCCAGAACTGAATCTTTTGTGGATAAAAGTCAGTCCACTCGAGAGCGATTTATCCCTTCTTAAGAAATGGTCAATATGTTCGCACAGGACTCTGGAAATGGACAACATCTCCTCAAGTGAAGACAGAGAATTGCAGCTCTGCAAATCCAGGGAAATGGCTGTTTCTTGGCCTCTGCGTATGAATAACCGCCGGCTTGTGTGCTTATGTTAATTGGCAGGCAGCTCATTAGCGGGGGTCGGGGTGTTGACCCTCGTGGCGGGGTCTGCGGGGTGTGTGACGGGGAGGCGGAACTGTTTGGCGGTATGTGGTGGCATCAACATGCAGGACATGTGGTGGTGGCATCAACATGCCGGACGTGTCTAATAATATACATGCAACACATGTTATTTACTACATATCTTTGAACGACATGGACAGAAGCCATTTAGCATCACACATGGACCCACACGTCCCACATAAATGTCACTTTCTAACGCGCTTAGATCTATAAACGATGACCTGGAGTGTTCAAATTCAATCACCACAGAGCACATAATGACGCGACAACTGCTTGTGTTATAAAAAAGAGCAGGGGCTTAAAAATCATGTTCCTCTTATTGTGTGGGATTGTGTCCGTAAAATTTAAAAAACATGTAGTGGAATTTATATCGAAGATAATGTTTACCTTCTCTACTTATACTTTCATCAGCAATAATTGTTGATTGTTACAGCATGTACTGTCAAAGGTAAAGTCCTATTTTTTTCAGATATATTACCCATGGTAAGGTATACGTTATTTCTGAAATTTTATAATTCTGAAATAAAATTAGTTTCGTCATGTGTTCTTCCACGCCGACGTCTTAAGTAAGCAATGTTTACGTCTAACACAGTGACTAACTTGTTGTACTTTCAGTGCTTTTGCTCCATAAGATCAGACCTTGTAAGATCCATAACATAGTGGAACGAGTCATGTGAACAGAAAAGAGTCCGGAGCGTGTTTCAACATTTATGAGCGAAATGAGCATTATTTTTGTTAACTGTTGGCCTTTAACACTGAAAAATTCCTTCTAATTTATTCACAACTATGCTAACAACGCCCACAGTAATAAAATTTATTATAAGTATTAATTATCAAACACATGAATGACATTTCTCATAGTAACATCTCACAGTCAGGTTGGCGTGAGGGCACAGGGTAAAGATAGTAAGTTTATAAATTTCACATGGTACCACTAACCAAAACTTAACAAATTGTGAAAATAGATCATTGTTGGGCTTTCAAAAGAAGATTAAAGCCGCAAGAAACGTTAGATAATTTCAGCATTTTGTTTTACGCTTCTGTCACATTCATGGCAGGGTACCATAAGGGTGGTTCTTTTTCTCAGCAAAGTAAATCTGCTTCCGTACGCTTGATTTCCTTGAGACTTCGAGGAAATTAGAACGCCTTCTGAGTTGTGCGCAGCCAGCGATGGTGAGCAGACTTACTTTCATCAGTAATAATTCTTAATATAAAAACATTTATTGCTGATGAAATAATGAGTGTTAATGCATCAACAATTATTGCTGATGAAATAATGAGTGTTAATACATCAACAATTATTGCTGATGAAATTAGAAGTGGAGAAAGTACACATTATCTTCATTTTTAATTCCATTACATCTTATGTAAACATTTTACGAACAAAATCGTTCCATACGCTTTGAATGACGCGAGTTCGCCATCGCGACTTTAAGTTTAATAAACAAACAATTTAAACAATTTTAAACAATTTATTTACCACAGGAGATACAGAGGTAGAATGTTTCTTAAGTCTAGTACAATGGACAAGTTTGAATATAGCTACCTGTGGGCCCGAATAAGTTCAGCGACTTCTAGGGCATCCTACCATCACGCTATTCTAGGGTGTACAAAAGTTTAACCTAGTTCACTTAACCTAGTTTCGCATTAGACTGATCATTGAGATAATTAACTCGATATTTTACAAGTCGGCTATATTTAACAGTATGTTCGATAAAACGATTCAAGAGCAGAGAGAAGATTGGTTATGGTACACAAGGCAAGTTACATTATGACATTATCATTAGTTACATGTAGGAGGCAAGATTTCGACACGGTGATCTTACACTACTAGTATTCTGATAGGAAGTGAGACTCAAGATGTTTTTTGAATACTTTGTACGAATTACATTCACGGATCTCTGCAGGTATAGAGTTCCAAGTTTTGGTTCCAACGAAGAGAATACTGTGTTGCGACCTGGCCTTTGAATAATAAGGAAGCATGAATTTACTTCTATTTCGGGTTAAATGGTCGTGATGACCAGTTTGCGCAGTCAATAATTGTCTTAGGCTATTGTCGCCATCATTTCTTAATGTTTTGTAAATGAAATTACAGATGGAGATTTTGTAGAGATCCGAAAGTTTAAGTATTTGTAAATTTTTGAAAGAATCATTTGTGTGAGCATTATATTCTAGGTTCTTTACCGCTCTGACAGCCCTTTTCTGCAGAGTAAAAATTTTGTTGGTTTTATTTTTATCAGTTCCGTGCCATGCTTCTATTCCGTATTGCAAGTATGGGGAAATGAGCGTACGGTAGAGCATTTGTAAAGCTGTTTCAGGCAGAAAATTTTTAACTTTATTTAGGATTCCGATGGATTTTGATAATTTAGAACTAATATGAGTGATGTGCTCTTTGAAGGTCAGATGTTTATCTATTATGATGCCCAGAAACTTACATGAGTTGGTTTCTTCGATTTCACCTTCGCCAATTTTAATGCATGGGAGAGATACATCTTTCTTGTATGAGAAAGTAATATAATTTGTTTTATCGATATTTAGGCTTATTTTATTAGCTTTGAGCCACGATGAAACCTTGTGAAGTTCAGTATTTATACTCTCCACAATCATAGCAGGATTTTGGTTCGGAAGGACCGCAGAAAGCGTACTGTCATCGGCAAAAAGTATGAATTTGAAGAATGATGTAGATTTTACAATATCATTGATAAAAATCAGAAACAAGAGAGGCCCGAGAACAGATCCTTGTGGAACTCCATGGCTAATTGTCTGTGGGTCTGATTTTGCGTCGTCAATGACAACGTATTGCTTCCGATTTGTTAGGTATGATCTGAACCAATCATGGGCAATCCCTCGAATGCCATAACAGTGTAGTTTCGATAATAGTATTTTATGGTCCACACAGTCAAATGCTTTTCGGAAGTCAAGAAATACAGAGAAGACAGGCTTTCCTTCATCTATATTAGAATAGAGGAATTGTAAATGATTTAATATAGCCTGTGTTGTTGATTTTTTAGAGCGAAAACCGTATTGTTTATCGTAAAGAAATGATTTTTGTTCAAAATAAGAGTACACTTTTTTATACACAATCTTTTCGAATACTTTGCTAATAATTGGTAGAATGGAGATAGGTCGATAATTGTTTACACAGGTTTTTTCACCACTTTTAAAGATAGGGGTTACTCTAGCAACTTTGAGGGAGTTCGGGAAAGTGCCTAGTAAGAGAGACTGGTTAATAATATTTGATATCAGTGGGGCTACAATGTCAGCAATAACTTTAAGTACTTTAGTCGGAAACGTTTGTAATCCACTCGATTTATTTTTCATGTTGTTTATGCACGTAATTACATCGGAGGAGTTTGTAGGCGTAAAGAAAAAGGAGTTGGGTTCTCGAATATGATCCATAAATTCCAGGTGATCAGTAGGTTCACTTGGAATACCATCAGCTATTGTTTTCCCTACGTTTACGAAGAAGTTGTTAAAGAGATTAGCAATTTCTTTCTTCTCATGATATTTTACATTATCTTGAACAACATATTCAATTTTCTTTTTATCGGCATTATTCGGTTTACAGCAGGAGTTAAGGAGATGCCAAATCTTTTTAACGTCAGTTTTGAATTGAGTAAACTTGAGCGTAAAGTAGTTCTTTTTTGATGTTCTTATCTGGTTTGTTACATAGTTTCTAAATCGGTTATATGTTTCTCTAGATATTCGTCCTTCGCAAAGGAGGGCTAGGTACGCTTGACGTTTCTTTATATTTATCACGATGTCTCTGGTAATCCAGGGCTTATGTTTATTTTTCGGGGTAACTGTACGAGTTACAATTGGGCAACACTGATTGTATGCGGTCATTATAGTTTCAGTCAACTTTACTACTGCTTCATCAATGCTCGTAGTATTATTGTTTTGTTGAGAGATGTGCAATGTAGGCATTGATTCTTCTAGAACGGTGCGCATTTCTTCAAGATTTGATTCGTTTATTTTACGATATGAGTAAGTTTCAGCCCGTGCCTTGGTGCAAGCAATATAGACATTTTTCTTAATAAGAAAAACTGGGAAGTGATCTGATAAGTCAGAAGTAATTATTCCAGCAAGAAAATCACTAGGGTCTGTCATAAAGATATTGTCAAGCAGCGTAGCACACTCTGAGGTTATTCGTGTAGGCTTTGTAATGATCGGAAGGAAGGATTGAGACTGAAAGGTAGTTAGGAAATTAGAGATTGGTTCATGGCTTTCATGTTTCAGTAGATCATAATTGAAGTCACCGCATATTATTATGTCATTGTATAAGGGCCTGTTGAACTGAGAAATAATACGATTCAATTCATTCAGGAAGGATATAGGACAGGCTGTAGGAGGCCTATACACCGTTCCAAGCACAATGCGTTTACCATCTCTAAAAAGTTCTACGAAGAGTGATTCTATGTGATCCTGATTCATGGTTGCACTTGCTATGGTTCTCGAGTCTATGTGATTAGATATATATGTGCTGATGCCTCCGCCCCGCTGGTTTTTTCTTAGCGAATGGTAACTATGATAATTTTCAAATCGAATCATGTCTTTAGTCGAGTCATCTAGCCAGCTTTCGGTGAAGCTAATCACGTCTAGGTTATATTTAAGTTCAGTAATAGTACATTGTATCTCTTCCAATTTTGGATAGAGTGACCTACAGTTCCAACACAGGAGTGAGAAATCTCGGTCAGTTATTCGTATAGTTTCGTTGAATTCTGATATATTAGTATACCTACACTCTTGAGAGTCGTTTAGGTTTGGATATATTCTGTTCAAATGATTGAAATCTGGATCGATTTCCTCAAATATTACAGGGTGATCAGTCATTTAAAATAAGTAAAAGTAAGAATTAGGTACTATAGAGCTTAAGACGAAATACAGAGTCAAGCTTAAAGGGATATTTCAGTCTAAAAAGTAGCTTATTAAGTAAGAGAGAATAGAGTAAAAAAGAAAAATCTAGCGCGATTTCGTGAGTACACACAAACTCAGTCCATGAGCGAGTGATAATGGAGTTCAATATCACAACATTGGTGCAAACAGATTGCTAAGGGCGTTTTCGCAAGTTCACATACAACAGGTAATAAATTTCTAAAGATTATGACGACAATAATACAATCAGCTAATATGGTTTACGCGTAATAATAACTGTAGTGGTAAATAGAGAAGAATTCACAGTAACATTGGTTGGTGAAAAATTACTAATTGTGATGTTACAAAATGTGACACACAGTTGTCATAGATGTTTACACACACATCTATTATTTATTTGTTATAATATTGGAGTTCGATATCACTACATTGGTGCAAACAGATTGCTGAGGGCGTTTTCATAAGTTCACATACAAGAGGGAATAAGTTTTAAAGATTATGATGACAATGATACAATCAGCTAATATGGTTTACGCGTAATAATAACTGTAGTGGTAAATAAGGAAGAATTCACAGTAGTATTGGTAAGTGAAAAATTGCTGATAGATTATAATGACAATGATATAATCAGATTATAAGAAGATTACAACGACAATGATATAATCAGATTATAAGAAGATTACAACGACAATGATATAATCAGCTAATATGGTTGTACGATGGCAGTGGAGGGCAGAAGCGATTATCAGATTATAAGAAGATTACAACGACAATGATATAATCAGCTAATATGGTTTACGCGTAATAATACTTAAGTGGTTAAGAAGAGAAAAAATTCACAGTAACATTGGGAGGTAAAAAATTGCTGATTGCGTTGTTTCAAAAGTTCACACACAGCTGTCATAAATGTTTACAAGCACATCTGTTGTACACTTGTATAGATTCAGGTTGAACGAGCATCAAGTTGAGGTTTACTGACATGATACCTAATTGAGGTTAAATTAATACGAAATTGACATATTTAGGGGATGAAAATGAAATTGACTAATTTAGGGGATCACCTAGTCTAGGGAATTTAGGGGATCACCTAATGACAATGATATAATCAGCTAATATGGTTTACGCGTAATAAAAAAAAAACTTTAGTGGTAAAAAATGAAAAAAATCACAGTAATATTGGGAGGTAAAAATTGCTGATTGCGTTGTTGCAAAAGTTCACATACACCTATCATAAATGTTTACAAACACATCTGTTAAACATTTGTATAGATTCAGGTTAAGCTAACATCAAGTTGAGGATAAGCTGATATGATATCTAATTGAGGTTAAACTAGCACGAAAACTGACAATCAAATTGAGATCACCTAGTCTAGTCACCCATGACTTGTTTTGATGTCATATTGAGTTGTTGCATCAGGTATTGCTCGAGGTCATCTGGCGTGTTGATCTCGCGGCGTCTTGAATCTGGGTTTCCGGGGTTAAATATGAAAATGTTTCCATCCTGTGTTTTTGGGGTTCCAACTTTATCCGGGAATTTCCTTTTGGCCATCCTCAGAATGTACATGGCGTTAGCTCGTGAAGGTATGAGGTATTCATTTATGAAGAAGAACTTTGGTTTCTTTTCTCGGCAGGCGTTGAGAATTTCACGTTTTTTGTTGTAATCTTTTAGTTCAAATGCAATGTTTCTTTGATCTACGTTCCCAGTTACTGGTTTTTTCCCCATTCTTGTAGCTGACGTCATATCAGTGTCGGAGAGGTCAATGTTGATCTTGTCCTTCAGGAGTTTGCAGACTGTATCCTTACAGATTTCGTTTGCGTGAGATTGCGGTATTTCCCTTCCAGAAATGACGAGAGTACATTTTTTGTCTTCAATGTCTCGGCGTTGATTATTTTTTTCCAACTGGTCGAGGCGGGAGGTTAAGCTATCCATTTTCTTGTTCTGTTCATCGAGAATTTTTTTGTGTTCCGCTTCTTTTGTTCCAAATAGCGTTTTAAGGTGGCTTATTTCATTTTGCATTTTTTCAATTTCGCTATTAAATTTTGTCATCACTGAATCGAAGTATTTTATTAAGACAGAGACCACTTCTTTACCGCCTTTCGTTAGGCTAGACACATCAGGGTATTGACCAAACTTCGGTTGAAATTCGGTGCTGTTGTTGCTGCTGTTGTTGGTGCTGTTGTTGGTGCTGTTGCTGGTACTGCGTCGTTTGTTAGTCATCTTGAAGATGGAGGGAATTCGGTCGTTGTGTAAACGAGGGTTGAATACTCTCACACTTTTGAGGGAATATTATACTCTTAGTTTGATTATTTTTATATATGGGGTATTTAAATCACATTTGAATACTCAGGACGAGAGTGGGTACCCATTTAGGTTAGAGGTACATTCTTTCTAACAATAGGCACTTTGTTTCGGAGCGAGCGCCACACCCGTCCTCACACCACGGAGTCACTGAAGACAAACAAAAACAAGGGTTGAATCATGTTCCGTGACGTCCGCATTTGCAATCTGTCTTTATTCTTTGTTGAATCCAAGTAATTTTTATTACTTCCACAAACCCCAGTTTTTCCCTATTATCTTATTCCAGTATTCCAGTTCCCCATTAACTAATTCCAGTATTCCAGTTCTTCATTAAATAATGCCAGTATTCCAGCTCCCCATTAACTAACTCTAGTATTCCAGTTCTCAATTAACTAATTCTAGTTCTCCATTAACTAATTCAGTTTTCCAGCTCCCCCATTAACTTATTCCAGCTTCCCATTAACTTATTCCAGCTTCCCATTAACTTATTAGTCCAGCTCTCCATTAACTTATTCTAGTTCTCCATTAACTTTTCCAGTTTGCAATTGACTTATTCCATTATTCCAGTTCTCCATTAACTAATTCCAGTATTCCAGTTCTTCATTAAATAATTCCAGTATTCCAGCTCCCCATTAACCAATCCAGCTCCCTGGAGTCACTCTCAGTCAGACGAACTGAAGGAAGTAGCGTGGCGTGCACAGGGCGTGTGGGAAGTTTCATCAGCACAGCGCATGAAGCCTTTGCTCGCCTCGCAATTAAGTCTCCGGACGGAAATAATCTGCTAATTGCATTTAGTGCAGCAGGATAACACAACACTAACTGCATCTCGAGGGGTCAGTCAGAATATAACGTTGAGTAAAGTTCGCTCCGGCCTCACTCGTTGGGTTGCCTGCGACAGTCTCCGTCTCCTCTTGCGCTCCAGCCAAAGTCGTCCGCCAATGTTGCTGTATAAATGTTCCAGTGTGGTAATTCCAGTATGATGAAGTAATGAGTAGAGAAAGTGAGCATTGTCTTCGATTTTAGTTTCATTATATCTTTTTGAAAATTTTAATCCTAGAATTATCGCAATATCGCCTGCAATTCATGATGATCAAAGTCGTCCACCAATGTTGCCGTATAAATGTTCCAGTATGTTAATTTCAGTATGATGAAATAATGAGTAGAGAAAGTAAACTTTGTCTTCGATTTTAATTTCATTATGTCTTCTTGAAAGTTTTGAATTTTAAATTATTGTAACATCGCCTGCCGTTCATAATATGATGAATAATGAACGGCAGGCAAAAGTCGTGGAGAAATGCTCAGTGAGCGCCGATAGCATTCAGGTAGGCTGGGCGGATTGGGGCGTTTGTTGCTCCTCTGTGAATGTGATGCCTCAACACATTGGTACTTAATTACAATATACTTATGCGTTCGAATATTGTGTTCAGATAATGTGTTCTGATAATGTGTTCAGATTATGTGTTCAGATAATGTGTTCAAATGATGTGCTCAATAACCACGTGCTATAGTGACTGATCAGCTCAGCCGGTACAGACATTACCACAATGTTTACATTTTTACTTGACTATGTCTATGTGCTTTTCTAGAGGTGTAAAAAAAATTTTGTGTACTTGGACATGATTTATCAATCGAGAATGAACACTACAAATAATAAAGTATAAAGTTGTAATGTATCGCAATAATTATATACTAATAATTGTACTTTATCTTAATAACTCTAATTGACCCAAATAATGAAAGTTTATTACAATGACCATAATGTATAACTGTATATCCCAAGATATTATCATTGATTTATAATTTTATTAGTCATAATTATAACTTGTAATCATAAAATAATTATACAAACAAACATTGTGCTCAAATAACAAATTTATAATTATCAACAATGATAAATAACGCGTAAAATAAACATCAGCTAAATAAATTAACAAGTAAACGCGCATTCCCAAATTAGTTTAAGTTCACGAAATCCTCACCAGTAAGCAGAATTGAAAATACGCGAAGGCAACTTCGAGGTGCGAGTTGTACTGAGATGGCGCGCCAGGTTTTGGGCTGTGGGAATTTTTTTATTTTCCTGATGTTTCTCGCTCATACGCATATTTTTTGTTGCTTATATTCTGCACGGGTATGATACACACCATTGAAGTGTGTACGATACACACGGGTATGATCCACACTATTGAAGTGTGTACGATACACACTCGCTTTACTAGTGTGTATCGTAAGTGTGTACGGGTATGATACACACTAATGGAGTGTGTTCGACTATAAATATAGTGATGAAAGCTCAAATGATGCACGTGATCCCCAAACATGTTCTCAGCTGCGAGTAAAAATTCATGGAAATATTCTAGCTAATATAAACTGAACTGAAAACTAATATGAGCAAGGAAAAGGATCAGAAGCATGCACACACACAAATACCCACGTTTTTAAGCAACGAGTCACTTCGCTACGAGCGTATTTTTAACCATTGTTCAAACTCTCATCAAAGAGCAATTACTCTTCAATAAAGAAGGAAAAATTCCGGTGGACTCGAGACCGCAGAATTAAGGTTCCGCCAAACCGGACAACTTTGCGTCGTTCCCATGCAAATCCGCACCTGCGCCCGCCCTCACAACGGCAACTTGTGCCGTTTCAGGCCCCGTTTCAGGGGACTCTATGAGCTGAATATGCGTCACTCCTTTCAACAGAAAATAAACTCCTCTGAACTTTCAAAATGAAGACTTTAGAACGCGGAGCTGGAGCGAACCTTGAAAAGAACAAGCTTATGTGTCTGGCCACATTTGTTGTTGGAGAATGTAGGGTTGCTTGTGTACACTGTCCGTCAAAAATGGCAGGATTCAGTATTTTTCTCGAATAAACCCTCTAAAAATGGATGACCAACAAATATATCCATCCCAACAGTACCCGCCATTAAATAAATCTTGCAGATGTGGATGCCCAACAAATATATCCATCCCAATAGAACCCGCTATTAAATAAATCTTGCAGATATGGATGCCCAACAAATATATCCATCCCAACAGTACCCGCCATTAAATAAATCTTGCAGATGTGGATGCCCAACAAATATTTCCATCCCAATAGTACCCGCCATTAAATAAATCTTGCAGAAGGTAATGCCCAACAAATATATCCATCCCAATAGTACCCGCCATTAAATAAATCTTGCAGATGTGGATGCCCAACAAATATATCCATCCCAACAGTACCCACCATTAAATAAATCTTGCAGATGTGGGTGCCCAACAAATATATACCCATCCTAACAGTACCCGCCATTAAATAAATCTTGCAGATGTGGATGCCCAACAAATATATCCACCCCAATAGAAACCGCTATTAAATAAATCTTGCAGATGTGGATGCTCAACAAATATATCCATCCCAACAGTACCCGCCATTAAATAAATCTTGCAGATGTGGATGCCCAACAAATATATCCATCCCAACAGTACCCGCCATTCAATAAATCTTGCAGACGTGGATGCCCAACAAATATACCCATCCCAACAGTACCCGCCATTAAATAAATCTTGCAGATGTGGATGCCCAACAAATATATCCATCCCAATAGAACCCGCTATTAAATAAACCTCGCAGATGTGGATGCCCAACAAATATATCCATCCCAATAGAACCCGCCATTAAATAAATCTTGCAGATGTGGATGCCCAACAAATATATCCATCCCAATAGTACCCGCCATTAAATAAATCTTGCAGATGTGGGTGCCCAACAAATATATCCATCCCAACAGTACCCGCTATTAAATAAATCTTGCAGATGTGGATGCCCAACAAATATATCCATCCCAACAGTACCCGCCATTAAATAATTCTTACAGATGTGGATGCCCAACAAATATATCCATCCCAACAGTACCCGCCATTAAATAAATCTTGCAGATGTGGATGCCCAACAAATATATCCATCCCAACAGTACCCGCCATTAAATAAATCTTGCAGATGTGGATGCCCAACAAATATATCCATCCCAACAGTACCCGCCATTAAAATATTCTTGTACTTGTGCACTGGTGAAACTAGTATCACAGATACGGTCATTGAGCGTCCTGGTGAGCGTCACAGACACACGCAACAAGCGGACACCAAACAAATAAATAAACAAATCAACAGTATTATTACGTGAGATTGTGTTACCACAGGATATATTGTGATTGTTCGAATGCCTCACGGGATCTCAAGCAGGCTTGGTATCTGAAATACCGTGTTCTTGAACAGATCGCTGTTCTAGGATATGACTAACTTTATGACCCTAAAATAAATTTTTTATTAGCATGAAGAATTCAAATTTTTCAATTTTTGACATTTTGTTAGATAATATTTACTCTCGAGAAGACATATTTTAGAATATTTAGAATTAGCACTTTTAGTTAGCAGTTTTTTGACACCATCAACCCCTTTTTCAACATAATGTTTGTTCCTCCTTTTGAGGGAGTTTTTCTTAGCAGAACCTGAGCCTTGGTCTATGTGTTGCCAAATTATTTTTTCCTTTTGCCAAAATTCTCAGACTGACAATGACTTTTTGAAAAAATTGAGTACAAAACATCTCAATCTCCGGCAGCCCAACATGGAAGTCAATAACAATGTATCTCAGTGAAAAATAATAATAAACCACCAGGTCTGAAAACCCAGCATGGAGGTCAATAATATTGTATCACATTAAAAAATAATAGTAAGACCATCCAGTTCTGGAAACCGAGCATGGAGGTCAATAATATTATATCTCATTAAAAAACACACAATAAAACCCCTCAACCTCTGACAACCGAGCATGGATATCAAATGCAGTGTGCTCTTTATAGACACATTTAAATTGAGGATTTAACTCTAAAACTTCGGTAATAAAAAGCTCGAGTCTGGCCAGGCTGGTAGAGAAACTAACTCCGAGGTCGGAATTAATGCAAATGTATTGGAATTACCCTGAGCCTCTGTATCAAGTTTCAATAGAAGCCTTTTATTTGGCTTAGGCCTCTGCTCGACAGTATCATTTGGGCAGGATTACTAGAGGCCTACCCTACACAGCCCTCGCTGTGTGTGCCGTGTGTGTGTGTGTGTGTGTGTGTGGGCATATGCAACGGTTTCCTCTGTGTTGAAATACCCAGAGTTGTGATGTGAGCCACCGGTGGTACACGAAGTGGATTTTCAAAATGCTGCTGACCAACCAGTAGTCACAAACTCAGTTTTGATGAATACTCAATTAAAGCTAAATGAAGGCAAGACACAGTTAATGTTTGCTGTTTTCAAAATTGCTTACAACAATTGACTTAAAATCGAGTTGATTATTTATTAAACTTCAGTTTTACCTGCCGCAGACAAATTGTTATAAACTCAGCACAGAGATCGGATGTAGCTCTCAGTATTCAATTTAAGTAGAGCTGCTCGATGTGTAACTCGAAATTGACATTACGATTGACATGACAGCCATGGTAGATATGATAGTAGACATGAAACCCAAAATACAAATGCAAATAGACTTGAAACTCAAAATTGACATGACGATAGACATGACAGCCATCGTGAGAGTAAACATGAAACCCAAAATAGATATGATAACAGACTTGTAACTTAAAATAGGCATTATAATACGCATTTTACCCGAAATATACATGATAACAGACATGGAACAGACAACGTTATAAACCCAAATTACCGACGCTGATAAGAATATTCTACAAAACTCCCAAAACTATAACTTACCCAGAAAAAAAACAGCATCCGTAAGAGGTATATCTCGGAGTCACGTAACTCTCCTATCACCGACGGCTACGCACACAACTAAATACTTATCTCCAGACACGCACACGAGCTTAACACTTATCTCCAGACACGCACATGTGTACGTGTCTCATATAGGACCATGTCCTGTACGCGTTGCATAGGACCATGTCACGCACACATGTACGTGTTGCATAGGACCTGTCACGCACACATGTACGTGTCACATAGGGCAATGACACGCTCATGTGTGCGAGTCTCATGTAGGACCATGAAATTTACGCATATCAGCATCTAGATTGCGATGCAAATGTGTCCAGTTCAGATGCGCTGAGTGAGTTCACTAATTAGGTAAGTAAGAGGCACTAAGTGCCCAGTGATATGGCCTACTTAGCTGGAGATGTAATACAGGGTTTTCATTAGCCTGCTTATGGCCGTATTTACTTAGGGAGACGCCTGCATAAGTAATTAGTGCCCGGTCTTGTGTGGCGACTGGCGGAAATGGCAATGTTGTGGCATCCTCGTGGCAATACTATGGCATCCTCATGGCAATGTTGTGGCATCCTCGTGGCAATGTTGTGGCATCCTCGTGGCAATGTTGTGGCGTCCTCGTGGCAATGTTGTGGCGTCCTCGTGGCAATGTTGTGGCATCCTCGTGGCAATGTTGTGGCATCCTCGTGGCAATGTTGTGGCGCCCTCGTGGCAATGTTGCGGCATCCTCGTGGCAATACTGTGGCATCCTCGTGGCAATGTTGTGGCATCCTCGTGGCAATGTTGTGGCGTCCTCGTGGCAATGTTGTGGCGTCCTCGTGGCAATGTTGTGGCATCCTCGTGGCCATGTTGTGGCATCCTCGTGGCAATGTTGTGGCATCCTCGTGGCAATGTTGTGGCGTCCTCGTGGCAATGTTGTGGCATCTTCGTGGCAATGTTGTGGCATCCTCGTGGCAATGTTGTGGCATCCTCGTGGCAATGTTGTGGCATCCTCGTGGCAATACTGTGGCCTCCTCGTGGCAATGTTGCGACATCCTCGTGACAATGTTGTGGCATCCTCGTGGCAATGTTGTGGCATCCTCGTGGCAATGTTGTGGCATCCTCGTGGCAATGTTGTGGCATCCTCGTGGCAATGTTGTGGCATCCTCGTGGCAATGTTGTGGCATCCTCGTGGCAATGTTGTGGCATCCTCGTGGCAATGTTGTGGCATCCTCGTGGCAATGTTGTGGCATCCTCGTGGCAATGTTGTGGCATACTTTTGACAATTTTGTGGCACCGACGTGGCCATATTATGGCAATAGTTTCTAAAATTAAGAAAACATCGTTTTGATTTAGTGGCGGTATTGCGGTAACTACTTAGTATTTACTATGGTAACTAATTTAGTGGCGGTATTGCGGTAATTACCTACGGTTACTAACTTAGTGGCGGTATTGTGGTAACTTCTTAGTATTAACTATGGTTACTAATTTTCCGTCGCGGCAATTCCTTAGAGCAAACTTGTTCTATTATTGCCGCATTGTACGAACTATGTTGCAATATGGCGTTAACTTTGTTGGCTTTGACTTCGTTTAAATTCAGTTGTGGTAAGCAAAGCTGAAAAGGGCAAACATGAACTGGATCGTGCCTTCATTTAGTTTTGGTTAAGTATTTATGAAGATTGTGTTTGTGACTACTGGTCGGTCTGCAGCATTATGAAAACTCTCTCAGTGACCACGGAGGCAAAGTGTTGAAGAGCTCAACGATTTTTTTCTTTGTTGATCGATACAACTTCCATTTATGAGTTACCAAATCATTAAATGATTTGAATGTTTATTAAATGTTAATCATAATTACTCACTTAATGAACTATTTAGATACGGTTGAAAAGCAGATACCTAAAATTGCGTTTTAACCTCATATAAGATTTCTTTTTAGAATTAGTACGCATTCAAATTTCATGAAATTATGACGTTTAAGGCGATCTTGCCTCCTCAGCCTATGCACACACCAGAAATAACCACACTGGCACAATAGGCCTACCTTCACTCGTGATATGAACAAAAACAAGGCACTCGTCACTTCACCCTTTGGACAACCAATTGCGGGTCCGACACAACTGCCCCACGAGAATTTTAGCAAAAAAATGAATGAAAAAAAATAAAAAAATATCATCTCTGTTCCCGTTTCCATGGATGTTATGAGCTCGGTAAATTTGGCATGGTTTATCGCCTCTAACCCATGCTTCGCTCTCGGCAATTATAAAAGGATTCACGGATAAGAAAGGGCCTGCAAAAAACTGGAGGTTGGGACTTATGGCAATAAAAACTGCCTACAGAGTTGCGCGTTTGAGGTGGAGGTACCATGGAAAATGGTTATTTCAGGTTTAATTATGCGGACTGCTTTAGAGCCCTCTTGGGAACACCATCGTCTCTTTTCCTTTTAATACAGCCAAGAAAAATGTTTCAATATATAACACGGAAGAAGAAAGGTATTCCTCAATGAGAGAACATACTATTCGGCCCTCAGCAAATCTTATAAGACAGTCCATCGTCTCGTTTCCTTTTAAGACAGCGAAGAAAAATGCCTCAATATTCAGCAAGGAAGAAAAGAAGGTCTTCCTCTATAAGTGAACCATACTCGGTATATAGCCCTCAACAATACTTATAAGCTACATAAGCCTGAAAAGAAGTGATACGTTCCCGAGGGTCTGAATGCAGAGGAAAAAAACGTACTCGGATTTTAAGCAATGAAAACAATTTCTTGAAATTCTCATCAATTTAACAATTCGCCCTGCATGGATACTTCCTCAGGAGTGAATCGCTCCTACATAAACTCAACATGAGTGTTTTACCCGCTCTAACATGACATGAAGATCGCCCGGCATGTCGATCCTGGTCAGTGCTGTAATTATTTCTGGTTCTCTTCCGCAATGTAGCCTCGCTCGCCTTACTTCTAATGAATCTTGCACACCAATCTTGAATTTTGAATGGTACGTAGATTAGCTTTGACTAGTGAACATTTAGAATCGCTGTAACTATAACATATATATTTAAATTATAACTATAACTATGGCATATAAATTTAAATTATAACTATTACTATAACGTATACATATAAATTATGGCTACAACTATAACCTGTACACTTAAATTATAACCATAACTATAACGTAAGCATTTAAATTATAGACAATCCTATAACGTATACATTTAAATTAAAGCTGTGACTATAACATATACATTTAAATTATAACAATAACAAATACATCGAAAATTTGGTTAAATTGTTTAAACGTCGTAAGCACAATTTGTTTCATGCCATGTAAATTATGAAGTCTGGGTAAATTTTACCTTAGTCTAATTTCTTTGTGCGAACTATGGTTCAGTAAAATTTTTGGTGCATTTGTTGTTGGCATCGCATTTTATTTAGTACTTGATGTACTTGATATCTGATTGTTGGTTCATTTGGTTGAATTTTTGTGTTTTGTTGTAGACATTGATGCTATTTCGAGGCCAGAAACGTCCAATCTGCTGCGAGTTTCTGAAGAATGGCTTCACTCTCACTTTCCATCGAAATTCGCCTGTCGGGCTTCAGTAAAATGAGCCTCATTCCACATACAACGATGGTGATCCCTACATAGCGTCGACCCAACATCGTATGTAGAGCCCAACATCGCACTCGATGTTGGCTGATCTGTGCCTTTCATTTGATGCTCCGTGAATTACGCAACTCTGAACATCATCATTTAAACAATTTAAACAATTTATTTACCAGAAGCAATACAGAAGTAGATTATTTCTCAAGTCCAGTACAGTGGATACATTTGAGCATAGCTACCTGTGGGCCCGAATAAGTTTGGTAACATCTTGGGCATCCTATCATCAAAGCTATTGTAAGGTGTACAATAATGTTTAACTTAATTCACTTAACACAGTTACGCACTAGATTGGTCAATGAATAGGTTCTCTCAAGATTTGATAATAATTTCTTTGATTGAAACTGAGTAGTTTTGATGTTCGTTTTTGCTATTATTAAATTTTTATGCGATATAAAATTATGTGACATTTTTTGGCTATCAGTTACTGTACGTTCAACCTAATGCACTTCACCTGAATTATGTTAAGTCTAGATTGATCAATGAATTGCTTCACCAAAGATTCGATGCTTAATTCTTTGATTGAAACTGCAGTTTTGACGCCCTGTACGTTTCTATGCTTAATATTTTGAATGAAACTGCGCAGTTTTGACGTCTATACTATAACTCAAAGAATTTATCTCATTCTGCCTCTGCGTTTGAGTAATCCCGCCAGGTTTGGACTGAGATGAACACACGAGATGGCAACAGCTGCTGGGAAATGCCCCCCCAAAGGTCACCGAGCCTTACTCTATTCAGTGGCATTCCCGCTAGCTAAAAATCCCCCGCCATATTTGTTTTGATGGCAGTTTGAAAAGCTAAAGGGTTACGCTTTTGTACCTGTGGGAAATCACCCGAATTTCCTCTTGAGTTAAAACTTTATGTACATGACCCTGTGTAAATATGTATTTGTTTGTCCCCGAAAGAATGCACTTGCACTTGAATAAAATTCTTCGAATGAGTGTTGCGCAATAAGATTGTACATGTCCGCCAGATTTAACATTTTACAAATAGATTGAACGCGTATATAAGGATACATATTTGTATATTTTACATTTTGTAATTAGATTGAACGTGTATATTGGAATATATATATTTGTATATTGAACATTTAATTAGATTGAACTTGCATATAGGAATACGTATTTGTATATTTAACATTTAGTAATTAGATGGAACGTGTATGTAGAAATATATATTTGTATATAACCCAGAAAGTTCTGCCTCTGACACATTGCTTCAAGTTGTCCAAGGACATCAGTAAAGTTCAACAGGCTTACGTCATCCGAAAATATTGAAGGAATGAAAAATTCGTGTCTCTCATGTACGATAAATTACAGTAAATAGAGCCACAAATCAAATAAAATCATAATTAACATAGAATGGTTTGGCAACACTAAATTTATTCAAGGATATCTTCTTTTTTTAGTATATAAATCATAATGGTAAGGAATAAGCAAAATTTTCATAACACTCAATTTGAACATTTCGATGCCAACAACATTCTTAACAACACCTGGAAAAAGAAGAGGGAAACTTTTTCATTCGAATTGATCAGTAAAATAAAACAAGTTTGTTAAAAACAGGTGGAAAAAGCGCAAGTAAGAAAAATGAAACACTGCTGAGGCATTTCTGAAAAGAAGATAAAAGTAAATCACTGACAAATTATTTTAAAATGGCAAGCACTCTGAATTTTGTCACGCATTGATTTCAGCACGTACAGTAACTCAAGGCTCCGTTGAGTCAGAATGTATTGAGCAGCTGTCTATATGTCTCACAATTATCAGTGCTAATTCTTCGGTCAAAATTAAATAACTCAAAACAAGATTTCGTTGCATTATGCAACCTCCACACGAGCTTCAATACAATTTGCCAGTTGTGCATTGTACTCCCCAATCAATACTACACTGCAGTCAATACTACGACCAATACTACTCCCAAATCAATAGCTACAGTCAGTGTTGCAATCAATACTATTGGCTCCCTCTGAAGCCCTAGCAACCCCTCTAATACCACTCCCCAGCCAATACTACTCCCCAATCAATACTACACTGAAATCAGTACTACAATCAATACTGCAATCAATACTACAACCTATACTACAATCAATATTGCAACAAATACTGCAATCAATACCACTCCCCAATTAACACCACACATACACAAGAGATCTCATGCGTTCTAATCTGCCCAGCTCCGAGCGTTCGCGTTCCCTGAGAACGCGAGCAAGAACGCGGCTGGTTGGCATTGACCTCAACGATCGCTAGGATTGTATTCCTTTAACAAAAAAAAACTTTATCGCTGCCTAAAGTCAGTATGCGCACCCCACGCATGCGCGATGCTGGTGGATGAATACGTACTGAAGACGGCTGTGCGCTGAACTATCGAAGAAATAATGCGGAGAGTTTGGGAAGCACAATGAAGGTAGAGGGTGCAAAACCTTCAGTCAAATAGGTAGGTATTGCATATTCTAACCTTCACGACAGCATTTAGTTGCATTTTGTCTAGGTGATGGTTGCAGGTCAAAGAAAGATCGATCAGAAATGTATCCAAAGGAAAATTCAATTCTGAGAGACTGAAAACTTTTTTTCGTACGTTTTATGAAGATCTATCCACAAAACTCCTGATTGCCGCATGCAATTACTTCATCAAGAACTGGTTTAATACGAGTTTAATCAGAGAACGTTCGAATGGTCTTCACTGCAGATACAAGATGCTGAGACATTTTTTGGTTTGCAAGTAATGCAGTCACCGATCTTCCTGGCAGCCCAGTCTAACTTTTTCACCGGAGCATGCATGTTTTTCGCCACCTAAGCGATTTAATTACTCGGGTGGCGAAAAACATGTATGCAGGCGACGAAAATGTTAGACTGGGAGTCGATGCTTCCATGCTGTGCTGCAACCACGCAGTTCATTGCAAATATTCACATTATAAACTTCATTAATTATGTACAAAGCGTCATAAAGTTTATGCTAACTTCACAGTTCAACTGCTAACAGCTGGCAAAGTAATGCTTTCAGCACGTATTTTTCATAAAAAAATTTATGCAAAACGAGACAATGGGGCAATATAAGAAACCCAAAGACTCACAAATAATATGCACCATGAGGTTAAAAACAATTGCTAGCTAAGTGTACTCGTTCAAGATCTCAATATACACAGACTTACAATTGTAGATTTAAGGAAGACAGAGAGAACAACCGAGCAGGCAGAACATTCCAATGAACCAACATCCAATGTCAAGCGGACAAACCTGATTTTTGGCATTTGCGAATAAATCAAGGGAGATTATGCCCCGAGTCTCACTATTCAATGAGAACACGGAGTGTGCGTCGTGTGGGCCGGCGCACCGTCGTGTAGAGCGGGCACCCCGCAATGCTCCTTTTTTAAAGCAAGAGTTACTGGTAATTTATCATCTTTTTCTTATCCCCTTCGGCACGGTGAAATAAACGCAGAGTGTTTCTTTTGTGCTTTTTTCTCGTTATTTCAGGGGATGTGTGGAGGAGGAGATATGAATTTTTGTGATAGTTATAACCTGCTATGTGATGAGGCATAGTGAAATTACGGGCTACACGTTTCTAGCATTTGTTAGCACAAGCTCGAAAATGGCATCATCGAGCGGCGAGGTCTTTTTGAGTGCCACGACGCCATTATGGTAATGGAGAACTGATCCTTATCGAGTTAAGTGTAGGCATAGAGGGCATGCGGTATATATGGTGATTGAGAAGGCGGTATTGGAGCCGAACGCAAGGACTTACATGATCTCATCCGATGCGCTTGTGCGTTCTGTGTGCTTCGTACGATCCACCGGCCCCTGGGTGTGGTTTTCTCATCGTAGATGAGTTATTCGAGATACAATTAGAGGAAATGCTATCCCAGACGTACTTAGGGAATGTGTTTTATGTTCAAAGTAGCTCAGTGTACGGCAGTATGAGTTATATTCAAGATACAATTAGAGGAAATGCTATCCCAGACGTACTTGGGGATTGTGTTTTAAATTCAAAGCAGCTCAGTTTATTGTACGGCAGTATATCTCGCTCAACTGTTGGAATACGCGCAATAGGAAGAACAGATCTGGACGAGAGCCAAGAGAATGCAGAATTGCAGAATTTAAAATCTGTGGTCTAATCTGCATGGACGCAGAGTCGAGGTTTTGTTTGTAGTAAAAGTCTTTGAGTTTGAAAGACTGAAACTTCACGAAATCTTTCAAGTTTCCCAGGGAAATAAAAACGGAAAGAGTTACAACATAGATAAATTCACGACACAAGTTGGTTCATTTCCTAAACAACGTAGGACAATTCACGACACAAGCTCATATATTTTCTAAAATCACTCATCTAGAAGCCAATGAACACGGGAAATTAACTATAAGTTTCAAGGACAAATATCAAAATCTAATGTTAAATCTGCGAGCATCTAAGTCTGAAATAGTTAAGGTAGGGTTTTGTGAAGCCATGCGATCTTACATTTCCTGCGAACATAGTGCAGTCAAATTCTTTGAAAGCATGATTTGCGAGCTAATGTTTGCCACACCCGCATGTCGAGTAGAAAAATAAAGTATTTCACGGCCAGTCGGCTTCGACGCTCAAGCAGTTCCATTCAAAAACTGCAGACGGCTACAGACAGGCCTTAGTTCCCTCAGCCAGATTTCTGCGTCGCTTTCAAACCGAAGAATTCAGATTGGACCGACATTTTTGGGGACATCCTGAGCAGTCTGGCGGTACGGAAGTGGGCGATGGGCAGAGCGATGTAGAGGTAAATTTGCTCCAGTTCACGTCACCATTACCTTACTGATCAGTTCATTGGGTACTAATTTTTAAACTTTTTAACTTTTAACTTTTTCGCCGCCTACATGCATGTTTTTCGTCGCCCCAGTAATTGAATCGCTTAGGCGGCGAAAAACATGCATGCTCCGGCGAACAAGTTTGGGTATAGAGTGCCCGCCATACATCGCCTACCCAGGGGCAGAGATGAGCAAATTAAGTGTTTATCGCTAAATTAAATGCATAGAAAAGGTAGAATAGGGTTAGGTTACGAATGGATATTACTTATTTCCATACATTTAATTGAGCAATAAGCCCTAAATTTGTACATCTCAAACTGCACCTGAGTAGGCGATATTTGGCGCTAGACCTCACGCTATGGTAGCACCGGTCACGGTGTTGCATGTAGCATCCCTCGACTGATCAGTTCACGGTGTGTGTAATGCAACTTCCAATTTGATTCGACAGCATGCTCAGTAATTTGCAAACCTATATGACAGAAAACGCTTCTGGCCTTATCAATAGTTTTACATTCGCAAGAACGGTACAACTCCGATACGAAATGTTTCTCAAGATACACCTTTCGACCCACATGTAGAGATAAATGTGAGTGAAGAGGAAGCGAACAGTAGGATTTTCTTTACAGGTACATCCTTTAATCTTGTCCTTTTTTTACGACTATCAGAAGAGTCGTTTACTCCTTTGCTCGTATTACGTTTGTATTAACTGATCATTCCATTATTACACTCGGTCTCTAGAAATAGTTTTTAATCTTCTTTGCCTAAGGAGAGTGCGCGAGTGAACAGCAAGTTCTGTAAGTAGAAGAGTCCCTCCCTAACCACTTTACTCGTTTTCTATTCTCACGAGAAGCCACAATTTGGTGAAAATACCACGAGCACTGAACAGTCATCGAACCTGGACCTTCCACGTTCCTAAGTCTGATGCTTAAACGACCGCGCTACAGCGACGACTTCCATGATGTGCATTTCTGGCGAAGTGCTTTGCAAGTTATATGGGAGGAACTATAACCAGGATCTCATTTGGACAAATTTTGGTACCGTGTTCTCTCATGATGGAGAAGAAAGTTGATTTCATCGTTACCATTCTTAGCTTTGCTGAATAAAGTTTCGTTCTCAAAGTGAGGCAACTTTGTGACACATGGCCATAGCAGAAGTTCTGTAGCCACTCAAGCACATTGACTCGTGAATCAATCTTCTACGTGAAAGTTGAAAATACGACGTTTGTGTTAAGACGAACATTAAAAACGACAAACCTCACCAATCCGAACAAATTCATTTTCTCAAAAAATTATTCGAATGTGAACTTCAAGGGCCGAAAAATAAACCAAGACCAAACAGCAATACAAAGAGTTAATAGCAAGAAAACTATTCAAATATTGTTCAATTTGTTTTAAAAACTGGTCCGTACGAGCGCTCTGGTACACTGGTACACTGGTGCATTGGTGCATTGGTGTAGTGTTACACTGGTCCACTGGTACACTGGTGCACTTATTACCTGCAAAACAAATTGAATTATTTACTTGTTATTTCTTTCTTCTTTCAGAATAAATTAAGACATTTATTTACTATTTACTATTTTTTCAGAACCGACTACGGTATTTATTTGTTAATTCATATTTTCATCAGAAATTTCAACAGCTAGAAGTCCCTTCACCTCCAGTTCTGTACAAACCCACACACATTTCCAGCCTCAAAATCACACATGAATTTATTCTGTGTGCATTGCTGGAGGCCCGATACGATCATGCATCAGCCCCGCACACGCGCCGTACGTCGCCACTGGAGGGGCAGGGAGCGCTGCAGACGCGCATGCCAGTCACTTCTTCAGTGCCGCTCGTCTGCAGAACTAATGCACTCCGTCCATTAGGATATCTGACCTCAAATCTTCCCCCCTCTTCCCCAGATCTCCCCCCTTGTTACTCAGATCTCCCCCCCCCCCCTCTCCCTTCCCCAGATCTCCCCCCTCTTCCACAAATCTCCCCTCTCTTCCCTATTTCTTGCCCCCCCCAAATCTCCCCCTCTTCCCCAGATCTACCTCCCCCACCCCTTCTCTCCTCAAGCATATATATATGTTCTCCCATAAGGTCACTCATGTAAGCTCCCACACAGCGTATCTGCAAACACGAGCGTCTGAAGAAAGCCTCGCTTCCTGAACAGTTTACGTTAAATGCGGGGGAAAACTGTTAGCGTTAGATCTTCTGTCGACGAGGCTACATAAGGTACTGTTTTACACAGCCAAAATCTACAAGGGTGAGCTTTTTCAAATTAAATCTCTGAACTGACCATTTTGTCACTTAACTGTGTTGCCAGATGTTGAGTGTTCAAATTTTATATTAAAACGCTTAAACTTGAGGATTTTTACCAGTCAAAAACAACACGCGACGGAGCCAAGTAAACATGAGAATTGCGCATTAGTTTGTACCGCAAAAATTATATAAATTGTTCGGACATCCGACGTGGTGGTTGTCCTCGTGTTGTGCGGCTTGATTTATACTGAAGTAGGTAAGTAGTCCTGATGCTCTACTCCTACTTGTTACGCAGGCGGGCTTCTACATTATATATATCGCACCCCTTCCTTACAAGCGAGACTCGTGGTCATACAATCGTTGTCATCACATGGTAATTGTACGTACAGCAGCACACCTGTCGTAAACTTGGGCGGGATAACAGGTGCGTGTGTGCATTGTTCCCGGTTCCCTGACGCTGATAATTCAAAGCAAATTTCCAAGGTCTAGGAAGCGTGCACAAGACTGGCAGCCAATTCTCCCATGGCGCAATTTGATGAAAGGGACGGAGGCAAAAGGCGCGGAATTCCTCTTCCCAGGCGGCATCCTAGATACATAGTGAAGGGGCCCCCATGAACATTTCTTTACCTACAAGGTTCTCAATACTGATGTTTATTACAATTCCTTTGTGAATGATAAACTATGTGTTCATGTCTGTCAATAGTACCATAGGCTTACTAATAGCATTCCGCATAAATAAAATGTTAAAATGAATTTATTAAAACACATTCGTCATAAATAAAAAATTTTACTTGATGCCTTCCCAACACATTTAAGATCGACACAGACTCGTTCTCTAGATGGCATTGAGTTGAGCTGCTCTATATGCATAAATGGCAATACGCCTGATACTGACCTTACATTGGCATATGCTCCACTTTAACTATTTCTGAACTTAGAGGTGCTCTTCGTTAAATGAGTTAAGGCGCTTATGTGCAACTTGTGAGCCTTATCCTCTACTTTCATTTGAGTAAACTGATGACTATTGCTCCATTAATCTGCGTACTATGATGTATTCATTAACTCCAGTAGAGCCACAAGCCCTCGTTACTAGGAACGCGATTCAATCAACTCATGGTAAATGACGATCTTATTCACACACACACAAAGTTCAAGTTCAACTTGTAGAACACGCCTGTAAGACTTTAGAACACAAAGTTCAACTTTTAGAACACTTTGAGGCGCGTGTATGCACCGTACCTCCTACGCACATTCCCATCTATTAACGCGGCAAATAGCGCATCTTATTCACATTCACGCTGTCCAAAACATCTTCTGGAACAGTGATGCCCTTCCGATACGGAGAGCGGGGCAGCCGATGCAGAATTGGCGAGCTCGTCGGGATGCTATTGGCCAATTTAGAGAGCATGTTAGCTGTAGACACGGCAGAGGAAACAAGGTAGGGTCAAACCAGTCTTATTCTCGTCGACCGTGTGGCAATGCTGACATCATGGCAATGGACCAATAGCAGCGCTCATATTGCGTCTGGCAACATTGCGAGACTCCAAGTCTGGCGCCGCTATTGGCTAACAACATTTCGCAATGGTGACGTCATAAAGTTTGTTTGAAATAAAGCCTTTCTATTGGCTAGCCGCACAAGAGGAAGTATATTTTCTCCCATAGAAATGTCCCTACCTTTTTTCGTCTACCGTGGCTGTAGATGAAGCCCCAAATTTTCTTCCCTTTTAACACTTTGACCGCAATTGACTCAACTGAAGTTCAATATTCAACTTAAATATATACTCAATTGTAGTAAGCAACTTTGAAAATAGCAAAGTTCATGCCCTCATTTAGTTTTAATTAAGTATTAATGAAAATTGAGTTTGTCACTACTGGTTCGTCAGCAGCAGTATGAAAATCCCCTTTGTGGCCACCGGTGGCGCACGTTGTAGTCAAAGTGTTGAACGGCATTTACGTGCGCTGCGATAGGTTGTTCTCGATTTATAGAGAAAGCCAAGCAGTTATTGAGGAGTGATGGGACGGTAGAGGAAACAAGGTAGGGTCATTTCTGTGGGGGAAAGTACACCTCCTCCTTTTTGGCTAGCCAATAGAACGGCTTCATTTCAAACAAACTTTATGACGTCACCATTGCGACATGTCGTTAGGCCAATAGCGGTGCCAGATTTGGGGGTAGCAGTGCTACCAGATACAATATGAGCGCTGCTATTGGTTCGTTGCCATGACGTCAGCATTGCCACACGGTCGACTGGTCGAAAAAGTCGAAAAAGACTGGTTTGACCCTACCTTGTTTCTTCCACCGCGGTGATAGTTTCAGAGGTCAGTGACCTGCCCACATGAAGTGGGTGAAATTGTGTGAGAGTTTCGAAATGTTCTTCGACTGTCATCGGTCGTGGATGTCGTGATTCGAATCACCTTCCAGCACCACTTCCTGACTCAGAGTACGATAAGTGGGCTGATCAGCTCGCACCTCAACACTTTGACCACAACGTGCGCCACCGCGGTGGCCACGGAGGGGATTTTCACAATTCTGCTGACCGACAAGTAGTCACCAACTTATTTTTCATGAACATTCAATTAAAGCTTCGACGGCATGATCCAGTTATGGTTTGCTTATTTCAAAATTACTAACGGCAATTGACTTTAAATTTGAATTGAATATTGAGCTTCAGTTAAATCAATTGCGGATAAAGTGTCAAACCTACTGAAGCAGAGTAGGCATGAATCACTCACCGGAGTATCTATGACAGTGCCCGAAAATTGGACTCAACCTTAGGCTGAGTATTACTTTTTTTTGTTTCAGGTATAACTCGGTTTTATTTTGTGACGTTTAATTTTCTCATATTTATAGTTCTTTTCTTTAATTGACGCTAGTGAGTTCTTTCTTATTTTTACAGAGGCAGCTTCGTACATTTGAGATTTTTAAATGAAAGTATTTCAAGTGTGAATATAGGGAACGTCACAAATGAGTAAGTATTCCAACGTTCCTGCTACTAAATCAATAACATAATTAGTTTTTAAATAATTTTGTGCGCTGAGTGAAGTATTGGTACCAACTAAAAAAACCTGCTACACCAAATATGTAAGTCTATTCAAAAATTCTTTCATTCCGTTCTCGAACATTTAAGGCTCACTATAACATATTCTTTTCAAGAAGAAGAAGAAGTTATAAAATGCAACCGAAAATTGTTGAGTCTGTCGTACATTTCAGAGAAAAGACAAAGAAACTGAGGAGTATCGCTCAACATAGAATCACCTTTGCAAACAAATTTTGGCACACCTCCAGCAACCGCTGAGCAGAAGTTGGCATAACACAACTTTTCGCAGGATATTGTAGAATATTTTATTACAATCAAGAGCCTGATACACATCATCTCGTACGTTGTTTTTTAAATGCCTCATAACTAACATCAGGACGCCATGACGGTTACCGCCGGTCAACCCGGTACTCATTTCCGACACTTGGGTGGAGTGGAGAATTGTGGCTGAGTTCTCCCCTTCCCCAACGGGGTGAAAAACCGGGCGGCTCGGCCGGGATTCGAACCTCCGACCATTTCCGTGAAGGGCGCGCTCTTAACCACTCGGCCTCAGTGACCACTTTTTGATATTTCTCAGAGTTTGACCTTGTAGAGCACGCATCATGCTGAGCGTTCTGCATGCTGTGAAATCAGTGAGCAACACATACAATGCATGCAACAAGCATGTTCTGTACAGCAACAAAATCAACTCCAGCAACAAATTCTCAGCCGTACAGTTGTCACAGCAACGAATTTAACGCTGTCATCTGATGTCGTTGACACGGCACAAGCGCGTAGCTCAGCTTCCCTCGTATTTTCCTGGCATATTAAGCCATAGCCGAGCCCATTGTCCATCAGAAGACGCAGTGTCTTCAAGTGCTGATAGCCTGCCAAACTCTGGGGCGCCAATATCCGTGATTGGAGGCCAAAACCCGTGACAGGATGCCAACACCTGTGACCTACTAAACTTGCCTTCTACATAATTTTTGATGTGAAGTCCTGCAACAAAAAAAAATTGAATGGAGAAGTGTTAGTGGATTGATCAGCTGATCGACTGGTAGGAGTGTTAGCATCTATTGCTGTCAACTTCATGCCATTTGAGTCGGGTTCTTGGAAAGTTGCTGTGCGTTGAAGAAATGTATGTCAATTAGCAAAATATAAAACAAAATTTATTCATATTCGAAAAATAAATCATCTACAATATTTCACTAGGTCCTTTATCAACATCATAAAGAGCATCGCTCAATATTTTCTTCTTTAACTCGAGTTTGCATCGAGAACTTTTGGCCGCATTGAGCATCGAATTTTGAAATTTTCTTTAAAGCCCCTTTGAGTCATCGCTCGACAGCGTCTCTTGCGTTGTAGGATGCAACAGCTCTTGGCATCCAGTTTGGATGAAACAAAATAAAAAATCCACCTGTACGATGAGTGACTCAACGTCTCCTTGCTCCATAATCTCAGAAAATTATCTCGACATAACTGGTGACTTGGTGACTCTTACACCTGATGAGAGGATTATTCACCTGATGTGAGGATTACTCACCTGATGAGAGGATTATTCACCTGATGTTAGGATTACTCACCTGATGAGAGGATTATTCACCTGATGTGAGGATTACTCACCTGATGAGAGGATTATTCACCTGATGTTAGGATTACTCACCTGATGAGAGGATTATTCACCTGATGTTAGGATTACTCACCTGATGAGAGGATTATTCACCTGATGTTAGGATTACTCACCTGATGAGAGGATTATTCACCTGATGTTAGGATTACTTACCTGATGAGAGGATTATTCACCTGATGTTAGGATTACTCACCTGATGAGAGGATTACTCACCTGATGTAAGGATTACTCACCTGATGAGAGGATTATTCAACTTATGAGAGGATTATTCAACTGATGAGACGATCATTCAACTGATGAGAGGATTACTCACCTGATGAGAGGATTATTCACCTGATGTGAGGATTACTCACCTGATGTGAGGATTACTCACCTGATGAGAGGATTATTCAACTGATGAGAGGATTATTCAACTGATGAACGGATGCGCTGCTCTGGTGGAAAATGAAAGGCTTGAGTTTCAAATGCAGTTGAGTTTTTTCAGTTGGGCGATGTCAACATTGGTTGAATTTACGAAATTTATTTGCCTTCATTCGAATTTTATTTATTTATTTATTTATTTATTTATTTATTTATATATTTATTTATTTATTTATTTATTTATTTATTTATTTATTTATTTATTTTTTTATTTATTTATTTATTTATTTATTTATTTATTTATTTATTTATTTATTTATTTATTTATTTATTTATTTATTTATTTATTTATTTATTTATTTATTTATTTATTTATTTATTTGTTTAATTATTTATTTATTTATTTATTTATTTATTTAAATTTATTCATCCAGGACAAACGTGATATTAATATTTGGAATTTTTAAGCAGCTCAATTATTCGGGCTTGGAATTTTGTTGCACAGAATTACTTTAATGTCGGAATAAACAATTCTGACACCCTGATACGTCTGAGTTTTGTTACACTGAATAGTTCAGTTCCAGGTTCCTGTAATAAAAGATGTTTGTTAAATTTAAAACATTATGAACAAACATAACTAGCACATCAGCTCTGTGGTAGTGTGCATGAGTCTAACTCGTGAAAAGATTTTTGAATTGATTATGCATTTTGAACCTGCGTTCAAATGTGAAATTTGAAACTCCTTGATCAACTTTTTACGAAATTAGAAGAAATTTTTTAAGCAAAAACAACAAAAATTATTCTTTAATAAAAACAGTGTTCTGTGGAGTAGAATTTACACCAATCACTTGGCAAGGCAACCCATTCATTTAAAATAAAATAGTAAGAGAAATAAACATGAATTTATTTTAAATGAATTTATTTTCAACACTTCTTACCTCAAAATCCTCGACATAATCACCGCGATGAACATGACCCACTTATCAAACGTGCATAAATTTAATGAATTCGACGGTCGCTGTCACCGAAGCTGGCTTACGCAAAAAAAAAACATGAATTTATTTTCGACTTATCATACCTCAAAAGCTTCGAAACAGTCTTTGCAATTTACATGACCTACTTATCAATCGTATATAGATTTTAAATTTCATGAGTGCGACGGTCGGCTGTCACCGAAGCTTGGTAACGCAAAAAAAACATGAATGTATTTTCAACGAATTAATTTTCAACACATCACACCTCAAAATCCTCGAAACAATGACCGCGATGAACATGACCTACTTATCAATGGTACATAAATTTCATGAGTTCGACGGTCGGCTGCCACCGAAGCTTGCTATATCGCTCCAGTTTGCATTATTGGATGCAAGCATTTCGTCGAGGTCTCCCTTATCACTTCCTGAACACTGCTCGGACTCGTTGACATTTACCCTGGCACAGGCCTAACAATACCAGAGATTGCCCTCATTGTCACAGCGTGCAAAGGCAACGCATCAATTGAGCATTTTAACAAGTGCGCGCAATGGAGACAAACGCGTCCTAGCCTTTATATCGGGCGTGAGGCGGCGCGTTATCTTGATGAAGCCAGCACCCACACAGCACTGGCCACGTATGCCATCACCACTCGCTCGCCTTGATCTCATCACTTTTGCTCGACTTTGTAGGGCATTTGTTGCCAGATTATAGCCTTCAGAGGCGCATGCAGGGACCTAATTGTGATCTATAGGACTTTGTCGCCTCTGCAAGTGCGTGAGGTTCCATGCTGCAGGTCGCTGGCCTGGTCCCACACGCACAATTCCGAGGCCTGTACAATTTCTAGGCCTAGACAATTATGCGCGGATTTGAGCCACTGCAGTGATTTAAATTCGCAACCACGAATTTAATTCAAGAATATTTCATTTAACACTTAGACCATAATTTGTTAAACTGAAGTTCAATATTCAAATCGAATTTAGAGTCAATTGTAACAAATGGCAAACATTAGCTGGGTCGTGCTTTCATTGAGCTTCAATTAAGTAGTTGTGAAAATAGAGTTAGTGACTACAGGTCAATTAGCAACATTATATAAATACCCTCCGTGGCCACCGGTGGTACACGTTGCGGTACAAGTGTTGAAATTGCCCGCGCAACACGCGCCGTTGATAGCAAGCTTTCAGATCGTAAATGAACTTCCGTAAACGCCATAAAATATCGGCTCATTAGCTTCGAATACCAAGAAAATCAATTCGAGGCTTTTTAGGAGGTATTAATTTTCATCCACATCGAGTTTGCTCCTGCCTTCGACTCGGGATGTTTGCCAAACTTCGTTGCGTGAACGTATATCACCGGAGGAGCGTCTTGCTCCGGTATATATACAGTATATCGGCCAGCTGTGGGAGTTGAACCCGGGACTTCGTGTCCAAAGTGTATCACTGTTCCCTGAAGGGTCAAACGTAGAATAAGTTTATTTGCATTTGCCTTCAACTCGGGATGGCTGCCAAATTTTGGAAGTTTCTGCCAAACTTTGCTGTGTGAACGTAAATAAATACGATCCCCCGTACAAAGTCAGGCAGGATAACTGCTTTCTTTTACGTTGTGCCATTATTGACCTCCAATGTTTATTATCAATTTATCCACTCTTGTATTTACTAGTTCTTATTCATTTTGACCGATATCAATGACTTACAGACAGCCCTGAAACCACGCTAAATCATTTTTTTTTCTTTAGATTGATGTAAATTTTTCGCTGTTTCTTGAATTTTACTTTACTGTATTTAGAAAATAGAACTAGAAGCCGCCACGGCAGGACAGATCGCAGGTTAAGTCATTTGATGCTTTTTTGAACGCATTTTTCTCAAGATTCGAACTTTCATTTAGATTAAATAAATTCATTGGTTTAATGAATAGTAGTTGACAGAATAATCGAAATTTAAATTGCATTTTCTTCTGTCTTCGCAAGAGAATCATTATTTAAACAAAAATTAGTTACGCTCTATAGAAGCTCTCACTGTTGTTGTTTTGTGGGGGGAATAAACTGCTGTGCACATCACCTCACTCCGACCAATTTTCATTTGATTAAGTTCATCTCTTACCTGAAAGACCCTTTTACTCAGTCAAAATCAATTTCCTTTGAAATGAGAGATATTTCAGTCATTTATTTCACCCGTGCATATTTTTTTCAGTTGAACGAATGCACAGCACTCCAGTCCAGCTGCGCTGCACTCAAAAGAGTGAAGCGCACTATTATTTAATTTTTTTTTAAATTAGTAATTCGGCGCGTTTTATTCTTTTTACGATTTAATAGGGTCAGGTTGAATTTTCAAATAAGGTTGACCACACACCAACCAGCACACACATCTTCAAAATAGGACATCATATTGAAAACGTGGAAAGTGTTAAAAAACATAACTGAGCGTTATATCCTAACAGTGTACACGGCCCCCGTCACTAGTGTACACGGCCCGTCACTAGTGTACACGGCCCTCGTCACTAGTGTACACGGCCCGTCACTAGTGTACACGGCCCGTCACTAGTGTACACGGCCCGTCACTAGTGTACACGGCCCGTCACTAGTGTACACGGCCCCGTCACTAGTGTACACGGCCCGTCACTAGTGTACACGGCCCGTCACTAGTGTACACGGCCCGTCACTAGTGTACACGGCCCCGTCACTAGTGTACACGGCCCGTCACTAGTGTACACGGCCCCGTCACTAGTGTACACGGCCCGTCACTAGTGTACATGGCCCCGTCACTAGTGTACACGGCTCGTCACTAGTGTACACGGCCCGTCACTAATGTACACGGCCCGTCACTAGTGTACACGGCCCGTCACTAGTGTACATGGCCCGTCACTAGTGTACACGGCCCCGTCACTAGTGTACACGGCCCGTCACTAGTGTACACGGCCCGTCACTAGTGTACACGGCCCCGTCACTAGTGTACACGGCCCCGTCACTAGTGTACACGGCCCCGTCACTAGTGTACACGGCCCCCGTCACTAGTGTACACGGCCCGTCACTAGTGTACACGGCCCGTCACTAGTGTACACGGCCCGTCACTAGTGTACACGGCCCGTCACTAGTGTACACGGCCCGTCACTAGTGTACACGGCCCCGTCACTAGTGTACACGGCCCCGTCACTAGTGTACACAGCCCGTCACTAGTGTACACGGCCCGTCACTAGTGTACACGGCCCCGTCAATAGTGTACACGGCCCGTCACTAGTGTACACGGCCCGTCACTAGTGTACACGGCCCCGTCACTAGTGTACACGGCCCGTCACTAGTGTACACGGCCCGTCACTAGCACTTAATGAAACACACGAAATTTCCATTCAAGATTTTCGCGCTCTTGCGACGTTTGTTAAGTCAGAATAATACAATAATATTGCACGTAAAAATTAAACAGATGAACTTCTGCGCGTTTGCAATGAGCGGCTGCACGCAAATGTGGCCATATTTGAGGAACAGAAATAACAAATTAATGGAGAAAACTGTCCGTTCAAAACTCCTGCAGGGCAGACATTTCTGACTTGTCTACAAACTCAAATATAAAAATGAAGGTACAAAGTACTTCTTCAACATCTGTGTATTCAATATTCTATAACTTGTTCTTCAACATCTGAACATTCAACATTCAACAACTCGCCCTTCAACACGCGTCACAGCCTACAGCGCTATCCAAATCCCAGCGCCAGAAAAAGACCAGAGCCGCACAACCAACGCAGTCCCGCAAAAGGCAAAGTATGAACATTTGGCCCAGCAGGGCTAGGTCACGCAGGGCACCTCAATTACCATGCATGATGACCCACTCGAATCCTTCCCTCATATTACCGTCAGGATCGTTCAGCTCAAATTAGACATTGCCGCGCACTTAAGTCTCGTGCCCACGTTCCTGTGCAGCTGAAAAATCCTGGACAATGCCTGATTTTCTGCATAAAGCTCGTATGTATTACGGCCTTTTGATTACCCTAAATCTACTGATTATCCTTTTGATTACCCCAAATCTTCTGATTACCCTTTTGATTACACCAAATCTTTTGATTACCTTTTTGATTACCCCAAATCTACTGATTACCCTTTACCCTCTGATTACCCTAAGCCCCTTGATAAACCTACACCCTTTGATAAGTATTAAATCCACATGCTAATCTAGATCCTATGATTGCTCTAGAAGATCATTTTATATCTTGTGATTGTACACGTCCCAAACGTGATCTGACTGCCGTAGATTAGTTTCTTAATTTGAACATCCTGACTACAATAAACATGTTCTGCGTACCATACATACCAGTATAGTCACACAAAAAAGTTATTCAGAGTGCAATCAATGCAATCAGAAGTCATATTTATGATTTCAGAGTGCAATCAGTCCAATCAGAAGTCATATTTGAGATTATATGCTGAAAAAGAAAATATATCATGATTTTAGCAGCATAAATATAGTTTCTGCACTGGGCGACCAAAATCATGGATACCCTGGCGAAAAATTAGACTTAGGCCGCTCCAAATCTGTTGATTACCCGGCATTAGACGCGAAGCGTCAGGTCAAGGTTGCCTTGATGGCCTAAATCTCGTGTCAAAACCTGGGCTGCATACTGACTACCTGCCGCATACTGACTGTATCTGCTGCATAGTGACTATATCTGCCGCATACTGACTGTATCTGCCGTTAAGTCAGTGTATCTGCTGCATACCGACTGTATCTACTGCATATTGACTGGATCTGCTGCATATTGACTGGATCTGCTGCATAGCCACTGTATCTGCCGCATATTGACTGGACCTGCTGCACGCTGACTGAATCTGTTGCATACTGACTGTATCTGCCGCATAACCGCCACTATCGTGTTCGCTTAACACTTTAACCGCAGCGTGCGCCACCGGTGGCCACGGAGGGGATTTTCATAATGCTGCTGTCCGATCAGTAATCACAAACTCAATTTCCATAAATACTTAATTGAAGGTAAATAAAAGCACGATCCAGTCAATGGTTGCCATCTTAAAATTACTTACTGCAATTAACAGGGAATTTGAGTCGAATATTGATCTTAATTTAAATAATTGTGTTAACGTCGCCATTGAGTACAACATTAATGCAAAGTCTGGTGGACTGCGCAATGCGCGCCCTCAGCATTCGGCTCACCTCGACCAGGAAAATAGAGCCTCTGCTGGCACCGCGAAACAATGGAAAATAAATTAATGCATATGTATTTGGCGGGCCCGGAGCGCGTGCTCGAAGGTTGGCCACTTTCCCTTTCCTGAACCCAATTCCGATGCCAATATTCAGCCCCTCCACACACAGCGTCTGACGATAAAGAGTGAAACTTCTTCTATAAAGTTCGCACGTGAAGCCCAGTGCAACGATTAATTCTCAACACCAACCAATAAAATAGTTTCATACGACACCGGAGACTCAACGGACTTGCAGCACCCATGACTATTGAGTCAGACGGGCTTCATTGGATAAGCTGCGGTGACCAGAACGCCTCGTGATTAAGCATTCAAAGGCTGGACATTTACGCCTTGAAAGGAGCAGATCAAGGTTTTGCGAGGAGGTGTATAAATAAAGTTAACAAAGCTCAATTGCTTCGAAAATCCGAACACAAAGCGTGATAAAACTAATCGAGCCGTCCTTGGGGCGGCACAATTGCGAGTGGCGCAAGTGGCGTAAAAACGCTCGATAAGATTGGCCCCCTTCTGTATGAAGAGGGCATGCCCCCTCTGCGTGAAGGAAGCGTACCTCCTTCTGTATGAAGGGAGCGTACCCCCTTCTATATGAAGGGAGCGTACCCTCCTCTGTATGAAGGGAGCGTACCCCCTTCTACATGAAGGGGTACTCACCACGGTAGAAGAAACAAGGTAGAGTCAATACAACTCATCTTGTTCGGCTAACAATGTCGTCCTCTTGCTCCGCTAGCCAATGAAACGGCTTCATTTCAAACAAACTTTATGACGCCACTATTGCGACACGTCGTTATGGCCAATAGTAGTGCCAGATTTGGGGCTAGCAGTGTTGCCAGATGCGATTAAAGCGCTGTTATTGACTCGTTACCATGACGTCACCATTCCCACACGGTCGGCGAAAGAAAGACTGGTTCGACCCTACCTAGTTTCATTTACCGTTGCACACGCCCTGCATACCTTGCTTGCGTGGGCTGTGAGGTGAACCTTGCAAGTGGTATTTATTTTCTGTGCCATTATCGCTGCGCGGATCCAGCGAACGCTTCGTTTTCTAATAAACGGCCTCGCTCATTTATATCTCCGCGCTGCTGATAACATCGGCCCGCAGTCCGAGGGTATCCACGTTACGGGCGGCAAAATGCTTTTTATCACGACGATGCGCAGAATCAGGCAACGCTGTACAGTTACAACGTAAAAACGTGCAATTAAAGACTGTTGCCGCTATAATTCTTGGCAAGTCGAGGAAATGTAAAATTGAAGATTGTTGTGGATTCAGTGTTTTTACGTTTGCTGTGCGTTTAGCAAATGAATTTATAAAGAAACTATCAGAATAATTAGGAAAAAAGGCACCAAATCTAATTTAGCTTCTTTTAAAAATGTTTTTGGGAGACTTTTGTTTCAAGTAGTAGAGAACACGCTCAATTATTTTTAATTTTGTGGACATTTGAATAATTGTTAGACCCGGGAAGATTTGGACTCTCAAAATAACTGAAACGATTAAAGGAAACTTATTTTACCTGGTTAGATCCCTTGGCAAAGATATATTAATATAATTTCCATGTTCTGTACGTCCTGCCTCTTTTTCAGTAACGTTGTGATCATTTAGATGCGGGACGAAATACCTTATATTTTTGAGAGGCATTTTTTCAAAATTCTTTCAAAGTATTTCAGAGTACTTCAATGTATCTTGCATTTCTTGCAACAACGTTTTTATTGAATATCTCCCATACATTACCGAAAAGAATAACACCAGGACATTAACAAGAAGAATCGCTGGCTCGAATATTCTCGCGTCAAAAAGGTTTGCATCGATTTTGCTCCATAGAAAACGACATTAACTTGCTCAAATATTGCTGGTTGTACATCACGGTAGGGGAAACAAGGTAGGTACTAACAAGTTTTTTTTCGTTGACGGTGTGGTTTTGCTGACGTCACGGCAACCAAACAATAGCAGCGCTCATATTGCTTGTGGTAGCACACCTACCCCCAAATCTGGCTCCACTATTGGCCTAACGACATTTCGTTTTGATGACGTCATAAAGTTTGTTTGAAATAAAGCAGAAAATGTTCTACCCAAACAAGAAGAGGTGTATTTTCCCAATAGAAATGGCCCTACCTGCTGTCGTTCGCTGAGCAAAGTATAAATTTCGTTGTGCCTATTTTTGAATGCTAATTTCATTTAATTAACATGATATCAGGACGGTCTTCTTTTGGATCGACTGAAATAAAATCCTGGAATATTTGACACTGGCGACACAAGCGAGAATATTTAATGCGGCCAAGCGTAGCTAAGATACGGTACTTTTTTTCGGGCGTTGTGTTAGTACCTCAGTGACGAGTTTCATTCATAAGTTCTTACCCAAGTTTAATATCTTGTTCTGGTTATTTTTCAGTTTTTTACTCATCTTTTTCAGAAATATATAACTTTACCTTTAGGCCGAAGTTCTTTTTAGGGATTGGCGTGTTTTCTAGAAGCGTTTATCTACATCGAAAATAGTTTGCGTTAAAATAAGATGCAGTGAAATTTAATATCTCCAAAAGACGAGAGATCTGCCATTAGAGAAGCAGATTCCCTCCAGTCCAAAAAAACTTGTAACTCAACTGATAACTTTGTACAAAAGAAATTCTCATTCACTTATGCCTGGACTCTCGAAAGCAAGAAATTTTTAACTATTATTTACCTACTAATATTTTCAAGCTCGGTGTGTGCCGAATGCAAAATTACATGATCACATCCCTGTAACGGTGTTACGGTTCTTTATCAGTTGAGCAAATGGTATTAATACCGTTAAAATAGCGTAAAAATAACAAAACTCCTTCTTCCAAAAATTTGCTTCAATATAGATTGGAGTAGTAGAAAGATCTGAGATCTAGATTATTCCTATACTAGATCATGGAATACAAAGAAGCTGACATTCAAAAAGTTTCTGTTCTACATTTTGCAATCTAAAAGAGCTGACTTCAACACCGTCTTGACTTCAGGCCAAGTCACCATTAAAAAGAGAAAACATCATGTTCATTGAGACATATATCAATATTGTGATGTTATTTGCAATCTCGAGTATACATCTAACTTACTGAGACACGTGGCATGTCGTTCACATGCTCCAGAAATTCATCAAAGAGATGAATTTCTGATATTTCTGAATTCATCACCTTTTCTTTTCCGATATCGACCGCCTCTCAGCTCAGGACGTCGACAGGAGAACAAAGAATTTTACCCATCAAAAGACTGACGCGTCCACGCATCTTCCATTAGTGAATTAAAAGAAAAAACTTGAACGCGAGGCAATTTCAGCTACACTGATATATGGTACCGATTGATGAACATGAACATGAACTGGCAGTTAAGCCCTATGGCACTCATGCATTAGTATCAGAATAGCCTAACGTCAACCATAACCTATTTCTTGCTTCACCCCACGAGTACAAAAAATGCATGTAGCTGCAGACCCACGCTGTAGGGAGATAAATTTTTATTCATGCGATTGAGTTTGCATTTCATTTAACTCGTAATGGCATGAACCTGATATTAATAACAGTAACTCGCTTTTGCCGCATGCCTACAAAATTAGAAGGAGTATCTCGCTCATGCAGCATGCCTACAAAATTAGAAGGAGTAACTCGCTTTTGCAACATGCTTACAAAATTAGGAGTAGTATCTCGGTTTTGCAGCATGCTTACAAAATTAGGAGTAGTATCTCGCTTTTGCAGCATGCTTACAAAATTAGAAGTAGTATCTCGCTTTTGCAGCATGCTTACAAAATTAGGAGTAGTATCTCGCTTTTGCAGCATGCTTACAAAATTAGAAGTAGTAACTCGCTTTTGCAGCATGCTTGCACAATTAAAAGATATGAATTTCCTTCGTAGTGCGCGTCAGATATTAACAGTGTAACTCACTTCCGCAGCATAGCTACAAAATTAAAAGTAGTAATTCCCTTCTGTAGCATAGCTACAAAATTAAACGTAATGACTTATTTGTAACATAGCTACAAAGTTAAAAGCAGTGCTTTTTTCATTGCATAGCTACAAAATTAGAAGTGATAATTCACTTTCGTAGCAGAGCTACCAAATTTTAAATATTGACCGTATCGTAGAATAGCTACATAATTAAATGCCGCGCCTTTTTCATAGCATAGCTACGCAATTAGAAGTGATAATTCACTTTCGTGGCATAGCTACAAAATGAAAAGCAGTGCCTCTTTTGCAGCGCAGCTACAAAGTGTAAAGCAGCAAGAAAGACGCCAGTTGCCTGTTACCGAACAGCTCCCTTGACCTTCGCTGGGTATCCCTGAGTCCAGCCACACTTTCACTCTCATCGGAAGCCCGCGATCGACATCGACTCAATCTCTTCCAAAGACATCGAAGCTAACGAAGGCGAACGCGCTCATATATATGGATTTTGACCTGGTCTCTATTGCAAGATCAGGGTGCATTGCCCAACCGTCTTGCTTGGCTCCCGAGACAAGACTCGTATTGTTTAAAGACTCCAGCCGAATTTTTGTCTTAGAAATAAGAAACTGTTCCACTGGCATTTGCTTCGTTATAGGTTACGACTGAGTAACTCAGCTGGTATTCAAGGGCGGTTAAATACGTGTTCTACACAGAGCGGCGCTCCAAAAAAAAGCGGACAATCAAATCAAACAGAGCAGCGAAATGTGCTCCGGAAAGAAAAGGACAAAAAGCGATCAGGCAGCGTGCCAGGGGCTGCAACGCTGAATGGCAGAGTGCTCACATTGTGGCCACTTGAGGAGTTTATCCTCTGTGCTGGAGAGATTCCGGACGAAGTAAAAAGAACAGAATTATTGCAAGAAATGCCCACCGGACACAGTAAAAAAAGGAATAAAATTAATGCAACAAAAACCCGCCGGACAAAACAAGGACAGAATTGTTGCAAGAAACACCCGCCAGACTAAGTAAAAAAGAAGATAATTATTGCAAGAAGCACTCGCCAGACTAAGTAAAAAAGAAGATAATTATTGCAAGAAGCACTCGCCAGAGTAAGTAAAAAAGAAGATAATTATTGCAAGAAATACCCGCCAGACTAAGTAAAAAAGAAGATAATTATTGCAAGAAGCACTCGCCAGACTAAGTAAAAAAGAAGATAATTATTGCAAGAAGCACTCGCCAGACTAAGTAAAAAAGAAGATAATTATTGCAAGAAGCACTCGCCAGACTAAGTAAAAAAGAAGATAATTATTGCAAGAAACACTCGCCAGACTAAGTAAAAAAGAAGATAATTATTGCAAGAAGCACTCGCCAGACTAAGTAAAAAAGAAGATAATTATTGCAAGAAATACCCGCCAGACCAAGTAAAAAGAACAGAAATACCCGCTCAGAAAAACCAGGTTTTATTCGAACGAAGTGAACGCGTGAATCTTCGTGCAGCGCTCAACGCGTTCCGTACGAATGAATTGACGCCATTTCATATGAATTAATTCTCCGTATTTCATGCAGTTGAACGAACGCAGCACCGAACGCGTTTTGTGTCGGAACAAAACGCGTTCTATAAAAGAGTTGTGAGGGGAAAATATTTCATAGTTTTTATAATGATCTGGCACCCGGTGGTGATGCGAGACAGGAAGGTATTGTGAACAATTGATATAATGCAGAAAACATTTGGTTAGAGATTCAGTGAATGCAAAACTAAACTTTCTATTTATTTTGAAAATTATTACTGGAGAAAATGCAAAAAGTCAAAAAGTATTCTGATGAACACAAAAAAAAATTAGTTACGAATGATACTTTGCCGAGGTACGAATAGTCCCTCCGGTGGCAAGTGTGTCAGTGTAGAGACACGAATAGTCCCTCCGGTGTCAAGTGTGTCAGTGTGGAGACACGAATAGTCCCTCCGGTGGCAAGTGTGACAATGTAGAGACACAAATAGTCCCTCCAATGGCAAGGTGTCAAGCAAGAAATAAGCGTACAAGTGTAGTAATCATCGTGTAATGCGGTTCGTAAGTGCATCACTTGCGGTTGCCTTACTGCTATGCAGGCGGCAATTTAACGCGTTTTTCCTGGTGTCTTTAATACGTGTATTTTTACTCGAAACTGAGCAAATTGCTTGTTTTTCTGGCAGTTTTGACTTTGCCCGTCGTCTTGGTGTTGGTCTTCGGTGCTTATAAATCACGTCTGATTGCAGGATTGCCGCGCATGATTGCCCCCCGTATCTAGGATTCAGCATGTTTTCCACCTCAGAAGTTCAGCATTATTCCTCGCTGCTAATTGTTTTCTTTTTTGATTCGGCGTACGTATGTGTTTTGTTGGAGTTTAATTTTGCGAAGTACTTGTTTTTTCTTCTGTCGCTCTCCTGTCAGCAGTTTTTTTCAACTTTTTGTTGTTGTATGTAATGTTAGAGATAACATAGAAAATGAAGAACATAACACATAGATACATATATTCATATGTTTGCATATGCATTAATTTAAATTTATACACATACATCCGTACGTACATGCATAAGTTTACACATATATGAATGTATATATAATTATATATATACAAATAACGTGAAACATAGACACAGGCTACTGTACACACACACACAAGTAACGCACACAACGCGCTACACATGTATGCACATGTACGCTCATCTGCGCACACACACACATGTACGCAGATGAGCCAGCAAATTAAGCAACACGAGCCTCCACTCACTTTACGAGCGAATTTTCGCCGATTTTTGGAAGACGCTTCGACGGAAGATCCGCGTTGCGTCAGTTTTGCTTTCACTGCAGTCGTGACCGCCGCTCACAGTCACGTGACACCTCACCGTCGTCTGCTTCTGATTTCCTTTGTCGTGGTCGAAACACGCGGCTCTTGACAGATCAGCGCCGCTAAAGACTGCGGCTCACTCATTGCATTCAGGGGATTGCGTGAGGCTTTGTGTATGTGGTGTGTGTGTGAGTATGTGTGTGTAGTATGTGTTATGTGTGTGTGTGTAGTATGTGTGTGTGTGTGTGTGTGTGTGTGTGCACGCATTTGACTGACGTACATCACAGCTGCAATTGCATGCTCGCGTTTTATCATTAACTAGTGAAGACCCGTCCAAAATGACGGGATTCGATATTTTGTTTAAATAAATCTTGCAGATGTGGACGCCCAACCAATGTATCCATCCCACTAGTACCCGCCATTAAATAAATCTTGCAGATGTGGATGCCCAACAAATATATCCATCCCACTAGTACCCGCCATTAAATAAATCTTGCAGATGTGGATGCCCAACAAATATATCCATCCCAACAGTACCCGCCATTAAAAGAATCTTGCAGAAGTGGATACCCAACAAATACATCCATCCCAACAGTACCCGCCATTAAATAAATCTTGCACATGTGGATGCCCAACAAATATATCCATCCCAACAGTACCCGCCATTAAATAAATCTTGCAGAAGTGGATGCCCAACAAATATATCCATCCCAACAGTACCCGCCATTAAATAAATCTTTCAGAAGTGGATGCCCAACAAATATATCCATCCCAACAGTACCCGCCATTAAATAAATCCTGCAGATGTGGATGCCCAACAAATATATCCATCCCAACAGTACCCGCCAATAAAATATTCTTGTACTTGTGCACTGGTGAAACTCGTATCACAGATACGGTCATTGAGCGTCCTTGTGAGCGTCACAGACACACTCATCAAACCATTTAATGAGTTTAATAAGATCCCATTGTTATAACATAGGGGTAATTACGCAATATTGATGGTGATTAGTTCCATGCTTCTTTTATGTTCATTTACCCGAATTCAGGGTTTTTGCGAACAATTTATCCTCTGCTAATTTTAAGTTTTATCAGTAATTTATCACGATGGCATCTTTTAAATTTAATCCTGATTCATTTCTTGAGATTTGAACCTTCCAAAATGCAGCTGAACAAACATGATAGAATATGTAGTATAGTACGTATCATAGATACTTAAAATGAGTAGATACATTTTTCGTTGACCAAAAAAACAATCTCACTGTTTAAAAGCATGTTATTCTTTGTTGAACTGACTCATTTAATTTTTTCCTTGAGTTTTATGTATAAAGTGACAGATTATGGATCTTCTTATTAGGTTTACGAGCTTATTTCCTCGGTCGTTTAGTCGTAGCAGACGATGTACAAGAACAGGAACATATGCAAACCGAATTCTAGACACACTATTCTAGAAAACCGGTGTCCTGAGAGTGCTGTTTTTGATATTCCATTCAGCCTAGAGAAGATGTCAGCAAGGACAGGTGAGGCAATGCAATTGGAATTCGACCAATATTCTGCTAAAGTAATAATACTGGAGGAAGTTCCTTTCAAATGCTGAATGGAACAATTATTCCAGAGGACGGCAACATTCAGCGACATTTAAAGCCGCGAAGATAGAGCACTCTGTCATCGAAATGTTTTAAGAAATGATTTTCTAACTGTCTCTGCACGAAGAATAATTGCAATGTAATACGTACGAGATTGGCCCTTAAGGTCACCAGACCTGACCCCCTGTGACGTTTAGATAAACCTATTTGAAATTAAGGTTAACAAATCTCTCCCGCAAACATGGGACAAGTTAAAACTAAGGATTAGAACTGAAATGAACTAAAGAATAATCTGCGTAGGATAAGGTGAGTGATGAGGAATATGAGAGACAACTGTCTTGAAAAGATGTCTATTATTGTTTTCTGTTCTATAATATTTTATTACTAAAAGACAATTTTCCCTAAAATACGATATTTTGTTAAACTCTTCCGTTATCGGGCTCAAATTTCTGCATTACACCCAAAAACAACAGGAAATATAAATAATTGACAACATTCGCTTAAAACAAGTGATTATACACCTTACCGTACATTCCGCATAGTAGAATCCAACTTAATAAGAATAACCTCACTTTCTTCCGCAATCTTACTTTGAATAAATTTCTGCATTTGAACTAAAAAAAGACAACTAAAATAAGTTAATAAGGTTGGTAAAAAGTTACCGCTTTTAAAATTTAAAAAACGTTTTTTTTTTTGCTGTGTGGTGCACCCTATAAAATATGAAAGGAAACCAAAAGTTTTTACAATTTTCACATTCCCTTCACGACAAAAAGATGATTTTGATGCTGAAGTACATAAGGTGGCTCATCCGTCGTACATACTCAAAGCAGTGGTAGGAATTGGGTTCGCCACTAAATGAGTGATTTAACCCTTTAATGCACCACAAGACTATTCGATCCTCTTTTGAAAATGGCCTCAGTATATTGTAATTCTTGTATCGAAAATTGCTTCAGTATAATGTATGAATTTCTTGTTAAATTTGTTCACTAATGTGCTCTCTGAAGTTCTCTGCCGAGTAGCAGTTCCTCATTCATCCTGAGATCGGTGACCACCTGATGTCGGGGTCAGCTAAGTAAATATATGCATGAATGCAACACATGTCATATATGCTTTACTCTATTTTTAAATAATAAAACCATGTTTTGGTGCGTATATTTACAAAATAATTACGAAATCATTAGTGATAGTGGTTGTAATAACGGCAGTGTGAGCACAAAAATGCCAACGTTAGAGGGTGAAATAGTGAAGTAATCTCTCCGGCCTCCCACACACACACACACACACACACACACACACACTTAACACTTCCGCAGCCCCTCCGATTTCCTCCATTCTTCAGGCAAAGCTGAGCGCGAGACGCAGTTCCCTCGAGACAAAGAGACCTTTACCCTCATTTTCCTGGAGCTGTCCTTCCGACCCTCGTTGCCTGCATCCTAAACTCTGATTAATTCGCTTCCGAACGTCGCCACCGTCCTACGTTCTCGGAGTTCGTTCCCTTGAGAGACTAGAGTCAGATTCTAGCAGTGAAACTTCCCAATGCTCGGCCGATCTCGTCTATTACGAAATTTCCTGCGAGTTCGGAAACGCTCGCTGAAGGAAACTAATGTTCTTCGGAAGATTTTTTTGTACCTGAGTAGCCATAATTTGGAATTTACTGCCAGTTTGAAAACGCTGGAGTGAAAATATGTTTGTTGAAAACTGTTTCTTGTACCTGAAAGTAAATATACATAATTTGGAATTTGCTGTCAGTTTGAACACGCTGAAATGAAAATAGTGTTTGTTGAATATTTTTTCTTGTACATGAGTATCTATAATAATGATAGCCATCGAAATTAAATTTCAAAGCACGTGGTTTTTTATATTTATTTAGCTGGTCAAGTATAAAGTACGTGACTTTCGTATATGGGATACGAGTTTTACCACCACACGAGTATTTAATTATCACTTCCAAATCACGGCCTGTACAACACAACAAAAAATTCTCCGTTGTTTGTGCATAAATGAAAAACCAATGAAGGAAAAAATTGAGAGTTAGCTAAGCGTGCGTCACAGATACGCTCATCGCTCACCTGCCGTTGCTCATGGAACTATCAGGAAAGAGCTTTATGATTACATTAACATAATTACATTAACATTAAACTTTATAATTACATTAACAACGCAAGGCAATGCTTTGCGTGCTCGATAGAACATGTTCCAGTGAGGTTAATTGTAATAAAACCTGCTCACTTGTGTAATTGAATTACCAATCATGTCGTATATATATTTTAGTAGCTTTTTCAATTTAAATCAGCTCTCGCTCCCTCGTCAACACACAGAGCGTCTCATATCGTAAGTAAAATCGAGCAAATGTAAAATAATTCAGAGCATTTTTTGCAAAAATCCCTCTTCTGTTGCATTGTTCTAACAAGATCATCGTTTACATCCACAGCTTTTTCAGTATTCTTCTTATTCAATAAAGAAAGGACTCTGTGATATAATGAGGGTTTGAAAAATTCAACTGTGATATAACGAGTACATGAACTTGAAAATTTTAGTTTTTGTAAAACGAGCACTTGAAACTTTTAATTATCACGTAACGAGTACTTGAAACTTTTAATTATCACGTAACGAGTACTTGAAACTTTTAATTATCACGTAACGAGTACTTGATACTTTTAATTATCACGTAACGAGTACTTGAAACTTTTAATTATCACGTAACGAGTACTTGAAACTTTTAATTATCACGTAACGAGTACTTGAAACTTTTAACTATCATGTAACGAGTACTTGAAACTTTTAATTATCATGTAACGAGCAGTTGAAACTTTTAATTATCACGTAACGAGTACTTGAAACTTTTAACTATCATGTAACGAGTACTTGAAACTTTTAATTATCATGTAACGAGCAGTTGAAACTTTTAATTATCACGTAACGAGTACTTGAAACTTTTAATTATCATGTAACGAGTACTTGGAACTTTTAATTATCATGTAACGGGTACTTGGAACTTTTAATTATCATGTAACGGGTACTTAGAACTCTTAATCATCATGTAACGAGTACTTGAAAATTTTAATTATCATGTAACGAGTACTTGGAACTTTTAATTATCATGTAACGAGTACTTGGAACTTTTAATTATCATGTAACGAGTACATGGAACTTTTAATTATCATGTAACGTGCTTGGAACTTTTAATTATCATGTAACGAGTACTTGGAACTTTTAATTATCATGTAACAAGTACTTGGAACTCTTAATCATCATGTAACGAGTACTTGAAAATTTTAATTATCATGTAACGAGTACGTGAAAATTTTAATTGTGATATAACGAGTACTGAATACTTTAATTATGATGTAAATTGTGCTTGGAAATTTCAACGGCGATATAACGAGAGTTTGAAAACATCAACTGTGATACATCGATTATTTTAAAAATTTAGGAGTAAGATCGTGTTTGAAGTAACTAAAAACCAATATTTAAGCTGACATTCATACATTCAAAAGCACGCTAAATCTAAATTGGTAAATATCTTTACTTAAAATAAGTCAATGGAAGAGAACCACTTTCACTTACCCCTCCCGAAGAAGATTCAGTGCATCTATTCTATGCATGAATAACTTTCACTTGTATCTTAACACAAAAATGAATGCAGCACTTATTAAATGTTTTTGAATGAACGCAGCTGCTCTGGATGGGGGGAAGCAGCGAGACAGTCTGTTAACCGTCGACGTTAGTTACGCTAATTAACCTTTCTACCTACGCATCTCGAGCTCTTACGTCACTGCCAGACCGAGTTTACGAAAACAAACTTTGGGTTTCAAAAGAAAAACTCGCTACTTTTAAGTACTACCAATCCTTAATCCTTGGAGTTTAAATGTTCTTGTGATGAAGGGTTTTAAAATGCGGGTTTTGTGTCAACGTCGAATCAATTTGTTACCCATTCAACCTAGGCAACAATCGTTAATGGAATGTCAAGGTGGAACTTGGAGTGACTCTCTCTATTTGTTCGAGAATTATCTTTCATAATTGCACTTTATCGAGTGTTCATGAACAAATTCAGCATAGAAAATTTAGGATTCCGTTTATAATTGCAAAGTAATTGCATTTTATTGAATGATCATGAATAAATCTTTGATGAACATTTACGATTCTTTTTATAATTAAAAAGAAATAACATTTCATTACAAGTAAGTAGCGTTCATCGAGCCCCTTGGTTTGAAAAAATAAATTAAAATAAGAATTACACCTCAATTTCGTTATGAATTTGCGAGAACAAATTACAAAAGGGCGCACATTGGAAAAATTCCGAGTTTTATTTAGCTTTTAAACTTCAATTCGGAGAGATGACCTTCCGTGTTGTGCTCGATAAAATAAATCATTAATTTCTTCGTTCCACGAGACGGGGAATGTCAATTTCAGGGACCAAATTAATGAGGAAAATAAGTTTGCTGAAATTTCAGTTAAATAACACGGGCACTTGAATGGGGGATGCTGAAAATTAGTTTTCTTGATGACAATTTTCTTCTGCATCACTTAGGAAGCCATCTCGGTAATGGAAAAAAATTTAATTTCATCTAATTCTAATGGACGTAAATTTCTTGATACCGAAAACTTGTCTACTGTGAAAGCACCACAGTAAATCGCGCAGCAAAAGTGCATGATCATGCGTTGTACGAGTATGTGGGTAGAACGAGTAAAATCTTGGATTATGTATATTACATAGGTAAAATATTAAGGAGAATACATATAGAAGAATAGTGAAACTCGCAAAATCATACATCTTCTAATATGCAAATAAATATTAAAAATAATATAAAGAAGGATAATGAAAGAGATCAAACATTTTTTCTAACAAATTGGATTGTCATTAACCATAACCGAAGACAACATGCTAAAATAAAGTTCTTCATTTTTCAAGGCTCACTCCCAGCAAATATCACTTTCATTTTAAGTTTCCAGAAAAGCGGGTAAAATCACACAAAGCTATAATGAGCTCAATTAAATGTGCTAAATATTGATGTTTAATAGCTAAATAGTATTATTTAATGTTTAAATATTAAAGAAAATCAAAAGATCGGAAAATTTCTCACGAGAAGTAAAAAATAAAATCAATGATGTACAATAAAATCCAAAGATCGAAAAAGTTCCCACAAAAAAGTAAAAGCATAAGTAACGATGTAAATAGAACAAAAAGATCGGCAAAGCTCGTTGGCCCGGCCAGACACGGGCTGCAATGCTGGAACACGCTCAGCTGACGTGGCACGCGCGCTCCAGCGCCACCAAGGCCGCTAGACGCTGAGAGCCAAGCGCAAAGTTCACGTCTCCCAAAACAAGCGCAACGCGAGCTCACTTTTACAAAAGTTGCAATAAAATCAGGACAATTTTAGGCAAGCCAAGAACTGTGCGCAAATGTCAAGCTTCTCCAGCGTGGTGGTGCTTGCTGGAACTGGCTGGATTGAGCCTTGACCAATTCCAATTGGATGGCTCGCTGGAATTGGCTTTGTAATGACTAATTTCAGGTGCTTGCTGGAACTGGCTGGATGGAGCCTTGACCAATTCCAATTGGATGGCTCGCTGGAATTGGCTTTGTAATGACTAATTCCAGGTGCCTGCTGGAACTGGATGCATGGAATTTTCACCAATTCCAGGGGCTTAGCTGGATGGAATCCTGGCTGATTCTAGGAGCTTACTGGAGTTGGCTTAACAATGACTAATTCCAGGTGCTTGCTGGAATCAGCTAAGTGAAGTCCTGACCAATTCCAGCAACCAGCTGGAATCAGGAAAGAGTCCTGACCAATTAAAGGGCCCGCTGGACTTGAGTAGCTGCAGCCGTGGTCAGGGCACGGCGCTGGTACGCACAAAGATCGTCAGGAGGACGTTCCAGGAGGATGACAATCCTGAGAGCATCCGGCCAGATGCCAATGAGGCAACGTGCACAGAAAAGCATGAATAAATTAATCCTGATTCACTCAGTTGGTGTTATATATTTCGGTGTTCGAATTTAGTAGTCATTATAAATTTCAGTTCTTAGGCGCTATATATTTCTGTATTTTTATATATTATTCTTAGGTATTTCATGGCTCTACTGTGCATTTCGCAAACAATAAATAAAATAAGTTGTTCAATGTTTAATATAGTTAGAGTGCATAGTCGAAGACAAGTACACACAAAAATGACAGTAACTTTGATGATGATATCAATATATCTTTTCGAGTGATTGAAATCCTATGTTAACTACTTTTTATTGAACCAACCTAGTGCTGTAACCTGCAGTCAAATAGTGTTCCCATTAATTAAAAAATTGGTAGGGAATGCTCATTTTTAGTTTAACAAAACATGTCTTGCCTAATATACCCATTTACCTGACCTAGGAATTTACCTGATATGCCCATTTACCTTGTAGTAGTGTGATACTACTTTTGAATCCTTATTATTATTTTCTTGTCTGTTTGTAGTTGCGTCTTGGATAGTCCGGAAAGTAACATCCACGTGCAACCTGTGACGCGTAATAGCGAGAGCACGTGGAGGGTTGCCAACGATGGGCTAGGAGTCGGTGTTTTGAATCAGTAGAGGTCGGCTTGGTTCCTGGTACTCCTCTGTGTATACTTTCGCCAGTACCTACGTTGCGCATGATATGGTGAGTCTGAGCAAGGACAAGTTAATAAAAGCTAACGTCCGGTGCTAGAGGACTCCGCCATAATATAGTTGCCGATGTATGTAGGAGGAGCGGTTAGTTGCCCGTAATGTATCCTTGCCGACCGGTTTTATCGTAAGGAGTATGTTTTTAAGTGTATTATCCTGAACGTGGATTTCAGTAAAAGTAAGCTTCGTATTTCTGTTGTTTCCCTTGAGAGTAGGCTCGGAAATCGTGCCACGAGATGATTTGAAAATTACTGGTTACTGGTGCAGGTTTATCGGAAGGAGTTCGGTCGTAAGTTGAGCTTAGGTGCGATTTAGTAACTCTGTTTGGTCAGTGACTGTACCGAAGCTTGGGACGTTCATGAAGTTTGTTGGCCGAGTTGGGCTGTGGAAGCTCTCGAGATAGGTCAGTAAGGTCGGCTGGAACTTGGAGTACATTGGTGGATAAGATAGCAGTGCTACACCCGTGCTTTTCCGTTGGTTAGACTGGTTGAGGCGGGAGTCGCGCAGCCCGGTTGAATACAATTCCGCGACCGCCGAGGCCAGGACTACCACATTGGTGGCTCCAGTATGGGGATTTGAGACGAAGTTCTGGAGCTTTAAAGGGGCTGATACAGAGCTCGGAACGGTCTCGAAATTTGAGAACTATTAGGTGTTAGAAGCGGGTGGTGAGCAGTCTGCGAGGTCACTAGTGTGCTTTTTGATCCAATTTGTGAAGTATGGCATCGGCAGCAGATATGTCGGATGTAATGTTACAGCTGGTGCAGGCTATAGGGAGACTTGGAAAAGAAGTACCGGAGCCCAGTATTTTCAAAGGGGGAATTGGTAATGGGAAAGAATTGGACTCGTGGCTACAGTGTTTTGAGAAATATTGTAATGTGCAATATGGGAGCGATACGGGAACATGGCGGGCTGGTTTACTCAAATATTTACAGGGAGAGGCTAAAGAAATTGTGGAAGCTTGTGGCCCTGGTGCGAAGTATGAGGTTGTGAAGGAGAGATTAGTGCAGGAGTTTGGTGCGAAATTATCATTAACGGATACGGAGTTTGGGGCGTTCTTTTCCGCAGAACGTAGAATGGGCGAAAGTTTATTGTGTTATTCCATTCGCTTGGAGAGACTAGCGCGGGAAATGGTGCAGGAAAGTGACGAAGTCAAACGGGAAGGAATAGTAAAAAGTAAGTTAATTAGTTCACTGCGGAAGGAGCTTGTGAATCGATTGCGGGTACAGCTGGGGCATTTGGATGGTGTGACTTTGAAGCAAGTGGTTAATCTGGCTACCGTGTTAGAAGAGCAGGAGGATGAGAGTATGCGAAACGAATTTGTGTGTGTGAGTGGGGAGAGACGGGTACGAGAGGATGTGCGAGAGGATGTGAATGAACAGTGGCGAATGAAGAGCGCGTGTTTCTATTGCCATGAGAAAGGGCATTTTGCGAGAGCCTGCCCTCGGAAAATGGAGGAGAGAAGTGCTCGCGCAAGAACGGAAGTATGTGCGTATTGTGGACGAATGGGGCATCTAATGTCAGCATGTGTTCGGTTTAAGAGTGAAGTGTGTGCATGTTTATGGTGTGGGGGGAGTAGCCATAAAAGTTTCCAGTGTCGCGAGAAGCCCGGGAAGAATAATATTGTCGCAGACTGCCTGTCTCGGGTGAATTATCCATGGAGCATGCCTGATGTACCCGAGGAGAACATTGGTGTTGCTGAGTATGAAGTCTTAGCTAATATACAGGGTGGTCCAGACTCCTTGTTTCAGGCTTTGTGTGTGTTGCTGGGTCGGAGTGACGCTGAGACCATTCGGAAACGCTGTTGTGATGTCGTTCTGCAGAAACCGGAAAGGTATGGTTTGGGGAGGGCAGCTGCACATAGGAAACGGGCCATCACCTGGGGTAGTCCGGGGGTATTTCCGCCATGGGAGGCAGTTCAAGCCTTTGCTGATGTGTATGGACTTAGAGTCGTAGTGTGTTTCCGCCCGGGGAGTCTTGTGGAAGTAGTTCCTGAACGGGGGGCACAGGCGGTTGTCGCATTAGAATGTTTGGGTGGGGTACATTTTAACCCTATCAAACTATCTCAGGATTATGGAAAGCAATCTGTCAATATGGCTATCGCTTCGGGAACTGAAAAATGTAGTATGTTGGGAGCTAGCTTACCGATTATTGCTGCAGGTCAGGACGCTGACCCAATTCTCGCTAATGTGAAGGAAAGTTTACGGACAGGACAGGCCAATTTGCACTTGGGAGCCTATAAAAAGTTGTTCAAGCGACTATGCTTACTGGATGGAGCAGTGTGCATAAGGAAAGGGAATCCTCGGGGAAAACCTGTTCCGGTTGTTCCAGAGAGGGACTTGCCAGCATTAGTGAAGGAGTATCATGAACATCTAGCTCATGTGGGAAGAGATAAACTCTGGAATGCTTTCAGGAGAAGTTATTTCGGACTTAACCTGGGAGTTGTGGTGCAAAAGACGGTGCGGGAATGTGTAGTTTGTCAGCAGCACAAGGGAGATGTTGTTAAGGATTTTCCGTTGCATCGGCTGGATAAGAATGTGACGCGGCCGTATGAGGTGTATGCAGTGGATCTGTTGGAACTTCCCCGGAGTAAGAGAGGTTATGTAGGAGTCTTGGTCGGCATTGATCTGTATAGCAAATTTGGTCATGCAGTACCGATCCGCTCAAAGCAGGCCAGGGCTGTAGTGGGAGCCTTGGAGCGAAGCATTTTCGCGAGCCTACCCAGGACGCCGGTAACAATCAGATCAGATAATGGGCCAGAGTTCACCTCACGGGCATTTCAGTCGCTGTTGAGTAGTTACGGAATCCGACATCAGACCATCGTACCTTATGCTGCCCACATGAATGGAGCTGTGGAAAGATTGAACAGGACCATTAGAGACAGGTTAGCGGCTACCTGTGCGAAAGTTCCGGGAGATTGGGATTTGGTCCTGTCAAGGGTCATGATGCAGTACAATCGGCTAATTCATCGAGAGACCGGAAAAGCGCCTGGTGAGTTTTTTGTGTCTGAAGAGGTTACGCCAGATTTGCCCAGGGTGACTGAGAAAGAGAAACTCTGGCGACCTGAAGGTTCCCGCTTCCGGCATTTTGATGTGGGCGAGTACGTCTTGCGGAGGATCGTGCATTTGCCCGGGGCTGAACGCCACAAGCTCGCGCCCCGTTTCGAAGGACCCTACCAGGTGGTGCGATGTTACCCGGATGGAGTGAGCTATCAGCTGAGGATAGAAGGGCCTCGAGCTCGGTATTTGCGGGCTCATATAGGGCAGTTGAAGCAGTTCCATGGGAAACCGGAGATGGGTCCGAATGTGTCCGTACCAGCAAAGGCGCCGCCCTGTCAGGATGCGGCGCCGGCGCGGGGACGCCGGCCGCAGGAGAGGGACCGACATCTCGTCCTCGGGATCGACTGGGAGCTCTTACGAGGAATCCGGGCAGGCACAGTGAGGACTCCTAGTACAGAGAAGGAGAAGGACGCCTCCTCTTCGGACGGAGTGCAGCCCGAGTTTTCGGACGGTATGGGGTCCCACATGGAACCGAGCAGCCCTGACAGCTTGATGAGTGGACCTGGGGAGGTAAGTTATCCTGCGTCCGGTTCGAGCTCCGCAGGTATTTCGGATTTCCTGCACCAATACGATGCGGCGCTGGTTCCGAGAACGTCAACACCTGGTGAGAAAAGTAGTAAGATTAAGCCGGACCAAGTTGTTAAGAAATATCCGCTCCGAGTGAGACCCAAAGTAAATTACAAAGTATGACTGTGTGGGAAAATGGTTCGTTTGAGTGCCGAACTGGTGCGCTCTAGATCATGCTGATTTGGGTCAGGTAGCGAACTGATGTATGTTTTAATAGCAATTTTACTAATAACGTGTCATAATATTGTTCAGTTATGGGCAAGATATTGTCCTCTTTTAAAAAGATTTGACCATTATGTAAATTTTGAATAAAGATAACAGGTAGGAGAAGCCTGGCTTTTGAAACTGGCACAAAATAAGGAGAGCCCAACGATAATGAGCGATGTACTAATACCCCCTGTCCTCAGAGTCGGGTGTTGCTACTGGTGGGGGACTCCCGTGCCAGGGATGCGACCTTGGCGGCCCCTCCTGGTTGGAGGCTCCGTTTGTGTGTGTGTCCTGGAGCTACCTTGTCCCGGCTAGCGGAAGCCGCGCAGAACGAGCTGCGCGCTGGGGAACGGCCGGATGCGCTGGTTATGGTGGGTCTCCACTGTGACCTGACGTATCTGGCCACCTACGGCGTGCGGCAGCTCGAGGCCTTATGAGATTGGCGGAGCCGGCCCCGCTACCTGAGATCCGGTTGGCAGTAACCTCGGCGGACCACGTGCTTCGCCATTACTACGGGATCCCGGTCCTGTGGTGTCTGCCGGCTACCCCCGACTTCGCCCGCTTCAACACGTTACAGGGCGTATGGTCACGGCGCTGGTCTGAGTTACCCGAGTTCCTCTGTCAGGAAGCGGAGTGGTCGGCCACCCGGTACAGATCAACGGTGCGGGAACTGGAAGGGTATTTCCAGCGGCAAGGGGTCCATACGATCATGATGGATCGCCATTTGGGGTTGCATCGATACTTGGATAGTCAGGACGGGGTGCACCCCACACCAGAAGTGGGGGCCGGCGTGTGGAGGAGATTGCTGGGGGAAGCGGTGGCCCGTTGTCCCGAGATCGGCCCGTCCATAGTCCGCGGCCGAGTGTTGTCTCTGGCGGAACGGTTTCGTCGCAGAGAGCGACGCAGGCGGCAGAGCCGGTCGCGACGGCTGAGGGCCACGCTGCGGTCGGTGGATCTCAGTGCCGTGGACCGGTGGCCGGGCTACCCCTTTTTGCGGCGGTCGCCGAACGGAGGGCGTCGTCAGTAGTGTGACAATTTGTTCTATTTGTGTTGGGTTTTCCTGTTTTGTTCACCCGAGTTGTTATTTAAGGGGGGAGGAGTGTAGTAGTGTGATACTACTTTTGAATCCTTATTATTATTTTCTTGTCTGTTTGTAGTTGCGTCTTGGATAGTCCGGAAAGTAACATCCACGTGCAACCTGTGACGCGTAATAGCGAGAGCACGTGGAGGGTTGCCAACGATGGGCTAGGAGTCGGTGTTTTGAATCAGTAGAGGTCGGCTTGGTTCCTGGTACTCCTCTGTGTATACTTTCGCCAGTACCTACGTTGCGCATGATATGGTGAGTCTGAGCAAGGACAAGTTAATAAAAGCTAACGTCCGGTGCTAGAGGACTCCGCCATAATATAGTTGCCGATGTATGTAGGAGGAGCGGTTAGTTGCCCGTAATGTATCCTTGCCGACCGGTTTTATCGTAAGGAGTATGTTTTTAAGTGTATTATCCTGAACGTGGATTTCAGTAAAAGTAAGCTTCGTATTTCTGTTGTTTCCCTTGAGAGTAGGCTCGGAAATCGTGCCACGAGATGATTTGAAAATTACTGGTTACTGGTGCAGGTTTATCGGAAGGAGTTCGGTCGTAAGTTGAGCTTAGGTGCGATTTAGTAACTCTGTTTGGTCAGTGACTGTACCGAAGCTTGGGACGTTCATGAAGTTTGTTGGCCGAGTTGGGCTGTGGAAGCTCTCGAGATAGGTCAGTAAGGTCGGCTGGAACTTGGAGTACATTGGTGGATAAGATAGCAGTGCTACACCCGTGCTTTTCCGTTGGTTAGACTGGTTGAGGCGGGAGTCGCGCAGCCCGGTTGAATACAATTCCGCGACCGCCGAGGCCAGGACTACCACAACCTGATCTACACATTTACCTGATCTAAACATTTATATTCAGGAACTTAAAGAAGAATTATGGCACAAGAGAAATAGCGCCAAACTTCATGGAGTTCGCCATGTAAGTCGCAGAGGGAACGTCCGCGTCTATCATAGAAAAAATTGATTTGAAACTCGGAGACTTGAAACGTGGTCGATTTAAAAGGTGACCTCGCATATTTGGAGGCCGGAAAATTAGGCCGTTCTGCCCTTTATTGTTTTAGATAAGGAAACTTCCTTTGTTTGCACCTCACACGAACGTGGGTGGCATGCGCCCTCGACTGAGCTGGGATTTTCTTTTCTTACTCGTGTAAATAGCAGTAATGGTGTAGTAATTGCAGTAGAAGAGGGTTTGCTTAATTACTCATGTAAATAGTAGCAGTAGTCGTAGATGGTTTGCAAAATTAAAACCGCTGATTGTCGTTGTTCGGTTTGATAAATTACTCATATAAATAGCATTAGTAGAAGAAGTAGGAGTAGAGTGAAGTGTTTTGTAAATGTTTCTTAAAAAATAGTCGTAGTAGAAGTAGTAGTAACAGTGAAGGGATTACTAAATTACACACGCGAACACATAAGTATATGGGAGATGTGTATTGCATCAGGAAGCGCTTGTCCAACTCCACTCATGGAAAGACAAAGTTGAATGATGATGTATGTGCGTACAAATCACATTTCTTTGCACAGTTAGTTTTTTTTTCTCTTAGCTTTATGTGCTCAGCTTCAGAAATTGTATTTTGTATTGCATAAAAGAAGCTTTTGAAAGCAACTAATCATGAAAAATGGCGATGGGCGGCAAAATACAACTGACTTGACAGAAATGTGAAGCCATTTCTTTGCACACAAGATGCCACGCCACGTAGAGTTGAACATATGGTACTATCGATAGTAGACTTTATTTAAATTCTTGCCAGCAATAGCTTTACGACAACAAAATGAAGAAAATTATTAACATTTCCAAAATCAAAGCTTGTAAAATTTTTCGTAAATTTGATTCTCAAGGTTCTAATGACGTTTGGAAAACTTGGAATACTAATACGCCTTTAGTTTAATACTTCTCTCAAGTGACCCGAAGTATTCGATGACGAATACGATAATAAATAGTAACGAATACGATAGCAAAATAGCTGATGACAAATACAAATATATGATGGCAAATACCTGCCACACTTGCAATATACTCCTACCTTCACTATTGTTCTAACAAAATGAAATGTTTCTGAACTAAAAGAATAAGAGATAAACCAGCATTTAAATGTTTGAAAAACCATCACAATTTGGTGTAGACAAATTGGTTACTGTAGAGGATGATTTAATTCATATTTAGTGGTAACGAAATCTAACGCTAACGTGAACGGAACAGTTGACACTGTCTAACGCTAACGTGAACGGAACAGTTGACACAATCTAACGCTAACGTGAACGGAACAGTTGACACAGTCTAACGCTAACGTGAACGGAACAGTTGACACAGTCTAACGCTAATGTGAACGGAACAGTTGACACAGTCTATAACGATAATGTGAACGGAACAGTTGACACAGTCTATCGCAAACGTGAACGGAACAGTTGACACAGTCTAACGCTAACGTGAACGAAACAGTTGACACAGTCCATCGCTAACGTGAACGGAACAGTTGACACAGTCTAACGCTAATGTGAACGGAACAGTTGACACAGTCTATCGCTAACGTGAACGGAACAGTTGACACAGTCTAACGCTAACGTGAACGGAACAGTTGACACAGTCTATCGCTAACGTGAACGAAACAGTTGACACAGTCTAACGCTAATGTGAACGGAACAGTTGACACAGTCTAACGCTAACGTGAACGGAACAGTTGACACAGTCTAACGCTAATGTGAACGGAACAGTTGACACAGTCTATCGCTAACGTGAACGAAACAGTTGACACAGTCTAACGCTAATGTGAACGGAACAGTTGACACAGTCTATCGCTAACGTGAACGGAACAGTTGACACAGTCTAACGCTAACGTGAACGGAACAGTTGACACAGTCTAACGCTAACGTGAACGGAACAGTTGACACAGTCTAACGCTAACGTGAACGGAACAGTTGACACAGTCTAACGCTAATGTGAACGGAACAGTTGACACAGTCTAACGCTAATGTGAACGGAACAGTTGACACAGTCTAACGATAATGTGAACGGAACAGTTTACACAGTCTAACGCTAACGTGAACGGAACAGTTGACACAGTCTAACGCTAATGTGAACGGAACAGTTGACACAGTCTAACGCTAACGTGAACGGAACAGTTGACACAGTCTATCGCTAACGTGAACGGAACAGTTGACACAGTCTAACGCTAACGTGAACGGAACAGTTGACACAGTCTAACGCTAACGTGAACGGAACAGTTGACACAGTCTAACGTGAACGGAACAGTTGACACAGTCTAACGCTAACGTGAACGGAACAGTTGACACAGTCTAACGCTAACGTGAACGGTAATTTACCACCTCAAAATCCCTTTACTAAGAACTTTTACAGCAGCTGCGATGGCCGGAGGACACATGGATGAAGGCTGACTTCATTACCTCAGTCATCGGCGTGATGCTTTTTTTAAAAATCTTCCCTCAACAAATGTTTCCTTAATCAGGAAGTGGGGCACGAACCTTGCAAGAAAGTTCGGCCTGTGCCTCAATAACGCAGTTATATTGACCTTTTTACGCGAGAACGTTTTCGCTCTGTCGTTAATTTTGAAACTGAAAGGCTCGACTCCGCCGTAAATTTTTGCCGCAGGCAAAATGCTTGTCTTATGCTGATTTTTTTCACATTTGGAAGTCATCAAATTACGTGTCAACTTCAATAATAGTTTCCTTATACTTTTTAAAGTAAATTAGCAGGAATGTAACATTTCGAAAATTTTCAATTTGGATGCAACAGTCCCATTCGACTGGCAAAGCTGTCGTTTTTAATCAAATGCCTTTTTACAACACGCTCTTCAATTTGTGAGCAATAGGGATTTGCACGCTTACTGCGCGTGACGAAGATTTTTGGCTTAACGAAAATGCATCACACGTTTTGTTTGAATGAAAACCGTCTCGCTTTAAAAATATTTTAAAATTTTATCGATGGTAAAACGTCGTAGCTCGTCAGTAGAGTTGCTGGTACAAATGTGTTTATTTCAGAAAAAAACAATTCAATGTTAAAAAATCAAAAAATCTTGCTCCGTAACTGGGATATCAATCGGTACTTCACAATTAAATCAGCGGTTCTTGCTGTATCAAAGACCCGATTGCTATCTTCGGATATCGAAAGAATCTAACTTAGTACTACCTATGGCGTGTTTATTTATTTGCTTGTGCCCGCTTCTTAAGTAACAGCTTTTATGAAGGACGCTCTATGACCGTATCTGTGATACGAGTTTCACCAGTGCACAAGTACAAGAATATTTTAATGGCGGGTACTGTTGGGATGGATATATTTGTTGAACATCCACATCTGCAAGATTTATTTAATGGCGTGTATTATTGGGATGGATATATTTGTTGGACATCCACATCTGCAAGATTTATTTAATGGCGTGTACTGTTGGGATGGATATATTTGTTGGGCATCCACATCTGCAAGATTTATTTAATGGCGTGTACTATTGGGATGGATATATTTGTTGGGTATCCACATCTGCAAGATTTATTTAATGGCGGGTACTGTTGGGATGGATATATTTGTTGGGTATCCACATCTGCAAGATTTATTTAATGGCGTGTACTATTGGGATGGATATATTTGTTTGGCATCCACATCTGCAAGATTTATTTAATGGCGGGTACTGTTAGGATGGATATATTTGTTGGGCATCCACATCTGGGTGATTTATATAAGGAAAATACCGAATTCTGCCTTTTTACCGGGCCGTGTACACTAGTCTCTACAAAAAGTGCAGGAATAAATCTGTAGTCGTGCAGGTTCGCGACTAAACTTTTGTACAGCTGCAGGTAAAGCCGTCGGTCTTCTCTTTAATCAACAAAAATTGCGTTAAAATATTTCTACTGGAAAATTAACAGCAAAATTTTGTTGAATTCTTTTCGATGAAATTTCCATGAAATTTATAAATGACTTTAAGGTAACATACCGTCGATTCTCTAAGTAAGTCACGCATAAATGAAACAAAATAGAAAAGTGTTTACAATCACACAGTTGAGTTACTAAGCCTCTACACAGACCATATCTAATTCAGTTATAAAAACCCCTATGATAAATTCAAGGATCAAACCCGAATTGAAAAATCTCGAAGCACACAGCAACCTTCGCAGCATTCGATGCAAGCAGAATGAGAGATGTCGCAACATCCACTTGACATTTCAATCAATTATGAACAACAATTGAATTATAAAATATTCTCTATTGGCACAAAGTTACTGGAAACTGACTTTGAAGGTGAAAACAACAATTTTTTTCACAAATGCTTTCACAACGATTGTTTTCACAACGGCTTTTTTCACGATTGTTTTCACAATGAAATTTTTACAATGAGTGTTTTCTCAACGATTGCTCTCACAAGTGCTTTCACAACGATTGTTTTCACAACGATTGATTTCACAATGATTTTTCTCATAACAATTTTTTCACAACGAATGTTTTCACAGAGATTGTTTTCACAACGATTGTTCTCACAAGTGCTTTCACAACGATTGTTCTCATAACGAGTGTTCTCACAATGATTGTGTTCACAACGATTTTTTTCAAAGCGATTGTTTTCACAACGATTGTTTTCACAGCGATTGTTTTCACAGCGATTGTTTTCACAACGATTGTTTTCACAGCGATTGTTTTCACAACGATTGCTTTCACAACGATTGTTTTCACAGCGATTGTTTTCACAACGATTGTTTTCACAGCGATTGTTTTCACAGCGATTGTTTTCACAATGATTGTTTTCACAGCGATTGTTTTCACAGCGATTGTTTTCACAACGATTGTTTTCACAGCGATTGTTTTCACAACGATTGTTTTCACAACGATTGTTTTCACAGCGATTGTTTTCACAACGATTGTTTTCACAGCGATTGTTTTCACAGCGATTGTTTTCACAACGATTGTTTTCACAGCGATTGTTTTCACAACGATTGTTTTCACAACGATTGTTTTCACAGCGATTGTTTTCACAACGATTGTTTTCACAGCGATTGTTTTCATAACGATTGTTTTCACCAAGACGCCTTGGTCGTCAGGGCGACACAACAATAAGAAAACCACGCGCCTGTTGTTCAGTCAGCGGAACGATCGCCACAGGAATAAAAGCAGGACGTTAAGTGGCAGCGACGTTGTCTGTAGGGGATAGAATGGCAAGTGTCTCTAACTCTGACATCCACTTGATGAGACACTAAATCTTGTGTGAAATGAATCAACAGTCTAATGGATTATCTGAAATAGATTATGGATTATGTCAAATATTATTTGTCAACAGTCATCAATAGATTTCGTCAACTGTTTTCAACAGATTATGTCAACAGTGTTCAATAGGTTATGTCAACAGTCTTCAATAGAACATTTACAATAGATTTTACAATAGATTATGTCAACAGTCTTCAATAGAGTATTTCAACACTGTACAATAGATTATGTCAACAGTCTTCAATAGAATATTTCAACACTGTACAATAGATTATGTCAACAGTCTTCAATAGGTTATATCAACAGTCTTCAATAGAATATTTCAACACTGTACAACAGATTATGTCAACAGTCTTCAATATATTATGTAAGCAGTCTTTACTAAGAGGATAAAGTAAAACACGCACATGTAGGTGAAGTTTAGCAAGCACTTTTTGCTTCAATCACAGCACTGTGTTGCCTTACGTAAAGGATGCTTTATTCCAATCAATCAAGTCTGATATAAATCATCTTGTACATTGGTTAATCAAATGCCTCATAACTAACACCGGGACGCAATGACGGTTACCCCCGGTCAAGCCGTTACGCATTTCTGACACCTGGATAGAGAGGAGAATTGTGCATGAGTCCTCCTTTTTACGCAACGGGAAGAAATCACCGCGCATCGCCGGGATTCGAACTGCCGACACCTTCTCATCAGGACGCGCTCTTAACCACTCGGCCACTGGGACCTCAAGACACAAGCGTACGATAGTTTCTAGGTTATTGACTTCGACACTGGCGTATATCTCGCCGCAGCAACAAGGAGGCAAAATACCAATAGCTGTACGTAAGAAAATCAGATCAGTCGCAGAAAGGAAAACGTGAATGAACGCAACCACGTCTCTTTATGGAAAGGTACCCGTCTTAGCTCTCATTTAATGAGCACATCATCATATCAAATGAATTTGTAACTTTAAGCCAGAAATATAAGATGAATTTCAACACAAAGTCAATGTTGAGTAGCTGAAGTATATAAAATTTTATATTGAATTCTTCAATCTCAACGAATGACAATGAAAGGTTGCTCCATGTCGCTCTCGAATTTTCAAAATATAGCTCGATGTGTCCTCCTCAGTCAAAGCAGAAAAAAATCAAACCTTTGTATAAATGAATATTTGAAACCTCTATTCATTTTGTAGCTTCCAAAACCGCGTCAAAAAAATACCTAATGTGAGACATCAAACTGAAAACTTTTTGCTTTAGCTTCTGTTTGTGAATATCAGCTAAGGTTTCTTAATGTTGGGGTTGTTCAAAAACAAATCTAATGCATTTTATGTATCAACTTTATTGGGAAATAACTTTTTCTTTTTATTTGGTTCACAACTAATCCTTGAATCTGTCAACACCGCAAATGTATTTATGGCACAAACAAGCACTTTTATACGAATATGCTTACATCAGTCCATTATATTACGTAGGAAGCCATTTGCCACGTACACATTGCATGTTCAACTGCACACGGACTTACAGAGAAATGCATCTTTACTAATCCCAGCAGTAATCAAGGTTTAATGTCAAGGTAAAATCCTCTCTGCTCTCCACACTTAATTTCCTCTGTTGCAAATCTTCGGCCTCGAGAAGTGCTTTGAAATCGGCTTCGAATCGACGAAATTCTCGCGGTGAACTTTAATCTTCTCAGCAAATGCGAGTTCCCGCGAGAGGAGCTTTGCGCAAACCTCCAACCTGCGATCTCTAACCGAGGCCGCACTACCAACCTCTGAATGATCCCTCTCCCCTTCACCCCTCTTCCCCTTCTGCCCTTGCCCTATCTCACCCCCCACATTCCCACTGCCTGGAATGCCTCTTCGTATTTCTACGCTCGAGCCATTCCTCTCATTGTACTTTCCTTGCAAACTGTTGCTCGCTGTTGCCCGCTTTTTGCCCGTAGTGAGTGGGTGACCGAAGTTGCTTGTTGCCCGTAGTGAGTAGGTGACCGAAGCTGCTTGTTGCCCGTAGTGAGTGGGTGACCGAAGCTGCTTGTTGCCCGTAGTGAGTATAGATGACAGAAGTTGCAAGGCTTTTCTTAACAACCTTCGAACTTGTTCCCGAAAAGTTTATGCATCTGCTTTTCGTCAAACGCTGCTATTCAACTTCTTTTTTATGCAGAGCATAAGTCTCAAAGTGCCGTAAGTAGATTATAAACTGTCATTAGCGTAGATAACCATGGCAATGGTTAGTTCAACCTGCCCGTATTGGCTACGAGCAATTATGACACCGTATGATTGTCGCTTCAAACTATATAAGCAACACTGTAAGCAATCATTGCGTCAGAGAATAACAATCCTACGACAACCATGATTGGCATCGTAGCGTCTCTGTTACGCGCGGCGATTTGTGTAGACTTGCTGCGATTTTAGGCAATTTGTGTAGACTTGCTGCGATTTTAGGCAATTTGTGTAGGCTTGCTGCGATTTTAGGCAATTTGTGTAGGCTTGCGGTGATTTTAGGCAATTTGTGTAGACTTGCGGTGATTTTAGGCAATTTGTGTAGACTTGCTGCGATTTTAGGCAATTTGTGTAGACTTGCTGCGATTTTAGGCAATTTGTGTAGACTTGCGGTGATTTTAGGCAATTTGTGTAGACTTGCTGCGATTTTAGGCAATTTGTGTAGACTTGCGGTGATTTTAGGCAATTTGTGTAGACTTGCGGTAATTTTAGGCAATTTGTGTAGACTTGCTGCGATTTTAGGTAATTTGTGTAGACTTGCTGCGATTTTAGGCAATTTGTGTAGACGTGCTGCGATTTTAGGCAATTTGTGTAGACTTGCGGTAATTTTAGGCAATTTGTGTAGACTTGCTGCGATTTTAGGCAATTTGTGTAGACTTGCTGCAATTTTAGGAAATTTGTGTAGACTTGCGGTAATTTTAGGCAATTTGTGTAGACTTGCTGCGATTTTAGGCAATTTGTGTAGACTTGCTGCGATTTTAGACAATTTGTGTAGACTTGCTGCGATTTTAGGCAATTTGTGTAGACTTGCGGTGATTTTAGGCAATTTGTGTAGACTTGCTGCGATTTTAGGCAATTTGTGAAGACTTGCTGCGATTTTAGGCAATTTGTGTAGACTTGCTGCGATTTTAGGCAATATGTGTAGACTTGCTGCGATTCTAGGCAATTTGTGTAGACTTGCAGCGATTTTAGGCAATTTGTGTAGACTTGCTGCGATTTTAGGCAATTTGTGAAGACTTGCTGCGATTTTAGGCAATTTGTGTAGACTTACTGCGATTTTAGGCAATTTGTGAAGACTTGCTGCGATTTTAGGCAATTCGTGTAGACTTGCTGCGATTTTAGGCAATTTGTGAAGACTTGCTGCGATTTTAGGCAATTTGTGTAGACTTGCTGTAATTTTAGGCAATTTGTGTAGACTTGCTGCGATTTTAGGCAATTTGTGTAGACTTGCTGTAATTTTAGGCAATATGTGTAGACTTGCTGCGATTCTAGGCAATTTGTGTAGACTTGCAGCGATTTTAGGCAATTTGTGTAGACTTGCTGCGATTTTAGGCAATTTGTGTAGACTTGCTGCGATTTTAGGCAATATGTGTAGACTTGCTGCGATTCTAGGCAATTTGTGTAGACTTGCAGCGATTTTAGGCAATTTGTGTAGACTTGCTGCGATTTTAGGCAATTTGTGTAGACTTGCTGCGATTTTAGGCAATATGTGTAGACTTGCTGCGATTCTAGGCAATTTGTGTAGACTTGCAGCGATTTTAGGCAATTTGTGTAGACTTGCTGCGATTTTAGGCAATTTGTGAAGACTTGCTGCGATTTTAGGCAATTTGTGTAGACTTACTGCGATTTTAGGCAATTTGTGAAGACTTGCTGCGATTTTAGGCAATTCGTGTAGACTTGCTGCGATTTTAGGCAATTTGTGAAGACTTGCTGCGATTTTAGGCAATTTGTGTAGACTTGCTGCGATTTTAGGCAATTTGTGTAGACTTGCTGCGATTTTAGGCAATTTGTGTAGACTTGCTGCGATTTCCGGGGATTTCCGGAAAGTTGCGGCAATTTGCGGCGACTTTTGGAGATTTGCGCCACCATTGAATTGTAGAGCACGAAGTTTGGTTGCACTGTTACTCATTTCCCACATCATGAGCTCCTTATGACCCAATCATGAGCATGACCCATCCTGAGTCACTCACGGTCTCAGGAGACGTGCCGCTGAGTCAAAAGGTCGATGCAATTTCTCAGGAGAAATTGGAGATTTCTATCGCAGTGTATCAGAGCGGACAAGCATGGATATGGCCGCACCTCCGTGAATCCTTGAATCTTCGATTCAGAGTCTGGAGTTCGAGGGGCAAATGGGCAGGGAAATGTCGCCTCTCAGATACCATAGTGATAGGAAAATAGAGCGCTTCATTGATAAAATAATGCACACTTTTGCTGGTCGTTTGAGCGTACGACTCACTGAAGAGTGATAGCGGGTATCCAGCTCTGGTCCAGCAGAACAAACCACACCACCCAGCACTGGTCCAGCACACCACCCAGCACTGGTCCAGCACACTACCCAGCACTGGTCCAACACACCACCCAACACTGGTCCAGCACACCACCCAACACTGGTCCAGCACACCACCCAGTACTGGTCCAGCACACTACCCAGCACTGGTCCAGCACACCACCCAGCACTGGTCCAGCACACCACCCAGCACTGGTCCAGCACACCACCCAGCACTGGTCCAGCACACCACCCAGCACTGGTCCAGCACACCACCCAGCACTGGTCCAGCACACCACCCAACACTGGTCCAGCACACCACCCAACACTGGTCCAGCACACCACCCAGTACTGGTCCAGCACACCACCCAGCACTGGTCCAGCACACCACCCAGCACTGGTCCAGCACACCACCCAACACTGGTCCAGCACACCACCCAGCACTGGTCCAGCCCACCACCCAACACTGGTCCAGCACACCACCCAACACTGGTCCAGCACACCACCCAGCACTGGTCCAGCCCACCACCCAGCACTGGTCCAGCACACCACCCAACACTGGTCCAGCACACCACCCAGCACTGGTCCAGCACACCAACCAGCACTGGTCCAGCACACCACCCAACACTGGTCCAGCACACCACCCAGCACTGGTCCAGCCCACCACCCAGCACTGGTCCAGCACACCACCCAACACTGGTCCAGCACACCACCCAGCACTGGTCCAGTACAGCAACAAACCTCACGTGATAACGGCTCTGTGATCTTCAAATGAAGTCATGTGCGTCCAAGCCTCAGTCCTGGGACCTGATACTGGGCCTGCTGGGCTTGCTGGGACTGCAGGCGAATAATTCCCAGCTAGGAATGGTAAGGGAGCGTCCAGAGTTGTGCTCGCGAACTAATCTCAGGAAGTTTTGCTACCCTCCGCTCGATTTCAAGCTGTAATGAGCTGGTGCTCCTTTATGGTTGCACAGGAAAAGACTCTAGCAACATTTTGGTTAAAATCCATAGTTAAAAGCCGCCTACGAGGGCTGTGATAAAATACATGCCTGTACTTACTGTACTTGAAGGATTTATTATAACACTCTCTGTAGTTGAAGAAATAAGTTGAAGGAATAAGTTGAAGGAAAGAGGAGAAAAAATAAGTTGAAGGAATAAGTTGAAGGAAAGAGGAGAAAAAATAAGTTGAAGGAATGAGTTGAAAGAATGGTATGAAGGGAATGTTTGGTAATTAAGCCAACAGTTGGCTGCTGTTTAGAATAGAACAACACTGTTGACACTTCAATTAATGTCTCTAAAGTGATGCATTGAAATAAAATAACATCAACATCATACCCTTATGTTCCATGAAAACAATTCCATAATTTTTCCGGGAATTAGTCCAGAGAACAGCCATCGTTCGAGCTATTATTGGGTGGATGGAAGACATCCGCCACCTCACAAAGTAACACACACCAGGTGTGTTACTTTGTGAGGTAACGGTCCATTAGAAGGTGTAACACACACCCAACAGACCTCACACACCGCGCAACGGTGCCGTTACCGCCGCGTTACCGCACACGTGACTGGAGGCGATCGGCTGGGAGACGGCTAGGAAAGCTCCTCTGCTTGGAAAAACATCGAAAAAGTTTCGCTAGGTAGAGGAAGCAGCTTGGAGTGTTGGCCGCCTGGATAGGAAAACTGCTCGGCTAGGAAGACTGCTCTGCTAGGAAAAATCGCAATGAGTTTCACCAGGAGGCAGCTTGGACTGTTGCCCTGCTGGGGAACGGCTAGGAAGACAGCTCTGCTAGGCAGGGCTTAGAAAACAGTTTCACTAGGAAGCAGCTATGATTGGTGCCCGGCTGGGAGACGATTGGTGACGCTAGGTCGTTCATTTGCCATATAATTGGCTTGACGTTTCCATGTATGATTGTTTCTTTAAATTATCACGAATAAATGCCAATAGACTTATTTTGTCGCAAATAATCCGTTCATAACAATTCAAAACGATTTAAAATTTTCACACCCACCAAACGATAATAATAATCAAACAGTTAATAGAGAAATTAGAAATGCATCTAAACTGTTCCTGCATGAATTTTCTCGTCAAAATACGCTAACTTTTCTCACGGATAACTATGACTATATTTCAATAGTCTATGACTGTGACTGTAACTATAACTATCACTATGAGTATGATTATGACTATGTTTCAACAGTCGATCACTATGGCTATGACTGTGACCACGACTATGACTATGACCATGACTACAACTATGACTATGACTATACTCAACAGCCGGAGACATTCAGAGCTCACACACTCAGAGTCAGCTCAGTACTCAACCAAAGCTCACCATCAGCGCTAGTGCACAAAATTCACTGTTCCCTAAATGAATGTTTATCATTTTCCAGCGCGAAATATAAGACGAAGCGGCGCGGCTTCCGCGAAAAACACTTAGGCTCGCGGCGTCTCAGGAAATAAGATCGCGCGACGACCACAGACTCGAGATTAGAAGCTGCTCAGAATTTCAGTTTCGCGGAAACTCCGCGCTCGCAATTTGCTGGCAGATTGTGGCCCGTTACGGCGCACGTGACGTCGTGCAGAGACGTGCACGTGACGCACGTGAGTGGCACGTACGGCCGAGCGTCACGTCCTGCGTGACGTTAGGTAACGATCGCGAGTAACTGTGTGCGATCGCTGGGATGTTGTGCTGAGCGCAAGTTGTTTGTCTTATGCAAGGAGAATAAAAGGTGCGTTTGCGCAAGAAGAATAAATCGTACGTAGTGCAACTGGGATGTTGTGGTGAACTTAAGTTGTCTTTCTTGTGCAATGATGTTATGCTGGCTATGTAGGGTATTTAAGAACATACATAGGCACGAAAGGAAATCCACGTGACAATGTCCGCGTTCTAAATACACACAGAAGAAAATCAATAACCGCATCCAACACAGAAGGAAAACTATGTTACCGTGTTCAAAATACACACAAAAGGATATCCACAAGACAATATCCGCTTTGTTGGAAATACATCAAATGAATACTACCAAATTTATTCGGAGGCGAAATCATGCATACATTAGAACATAATTTCCAATCCCCTTCATTTTTTCTAGCAATTTCCTCACCTATAAATATATTAACAGAAAATTTAAAGGGGGTTCCAGCGCTTTTAATAAATGCGATTAAAAACATCGAGTGCAGTTTTTCTCTGAAATACAAAGCGGCTAAAAATACATCACTAACAGTTATACTGGCAGGAGGAGTGCAGAAAATCACTGCAAAGCACAGCGGTCTTGATAAGATCAAATTAAAATTATCTGCATCTTGAAATTAGTTCAAAGTCGACCAGGAATAAAATAAAAATTATTTTTAAGCAGAGTAACACCCAGGCGTTTGTACCTGTTATAAGCTCTTGATGAACGTGCACTAAAAAATGTGTCCTATTTCTTAAATAAGAATTTTTTATTTGTGTACGAAACTGATGACATGCGTCTGTCAATTGCATCAAGGAACTTTAAGTGTCGGACTAATTTCCCTTTCGTTAGTATTAAAATTCCCAATACGAAGTTTCCGTGTCGAACTAATTTCCGTTTAGTTGTAATAATAATTCCTAATACACCCAACATTTAATGCAATGTGCACCAATAAGATAAAGCTTTGAGCAGCTGCCACCACCTACCTATATCACCACCTACCTATATCACCACCTACCTATATCACCACCTACCTATACCAGCAACACAATTGCCCCGGCACACCTGAGAGCTGAAGCAAACCTCAGAGCTCGCTGCACCAAATGATCCATCACTTTTGTCTTGACCGCTACAGCAAATCTCGATGTGATTTTGTCATACGAAAAGGTCACCCACATCAGTCTAATGTTCGTAGGTATGAGCCCCATTAGCGTTCTAATGGCACTGTAACCTATATTGGCGGTCCGTGCGCACTTCTCTTTTAGATCAAGGTTTGACTTAGCATCTTGTGGCTCACATTCAATGTTTCATCGAAGATAAGCACTAATTAGGGTCATTAGCAACGAGAGTGGCACTCATGCAAAGCTTCAAATTTCTCTTATTCGTCTCGTTACGTTCCCCTTAATATCAAATATTTGAAATGGTTTCTGATAAAAATGGTACACAAAACGATAGGATCATTAGTCTCGTTACCTATCTTCCAACATCAAATTAGGGATACTAAATTTAAAGGAATTAATGTTAAAAAGAGCCCACAAAAACTTGAGGATCATTAGTCTCATTACCTATCTTTCAATATCAAATCGCAGGCACTAAATTTAAAATAATTTATGGTAAAAATAGTACACAATAACTTAAAAAATCAAGTAAGTACGCCATATAAGTAGAAAGCGAGGCCAAGTACGGGTAGAAGAGGTGCGCGCTTTGTGATGACAATCTCCTGATCGGTCACGGCGCTGCGATTGACCTTCTGAGGGTCTAGTCATGCTGGTCTGCTGTGAGGTCGAGCTGAGTAACGCCTTGGGGGTGACTTACGGCCAGGGTGACGCGTTACTCACTTTCTGAATAACACACTACTCACTTCCAAAGCAAAATATTGCTTTCTTGCAAAAGAATTCTTTACTCATTACCCGATAACGTGTTACATACTCCCATATAGAAACAGTACCTTGGGTGTAACTCAATACAAAAGTAACACAACACATTAATCAAAAGTAACACAACTCCTTAACTCGTTACCGCGACTTGCACACTTCAAAAGTTACGTCTTATCTCAGCCGTGGCGCTCATATCCAAAGTTTCGAGTCACCCAGACAGTCACGTGCAAGCTAACGGATTTCCATGACGTAATATTCCTAATTGATCATTTTTCCTAATGCCTTTGGAAAATTAAAGGCTCACCTAAGCATCTGGTCATCCAAGCACCTGGTCACCTAAGCACCTGGTCACCTAAGCACCTGGTCACCTAAGCACCTGGCCACCTAAGCACCTGGTCACATAAGCACCTGGTCACCTATGGACCTGGTTACCTCAGCACCTGGTCACCTAAGCACCTGGTCACATAAGCACCTGGTCACCTAAGCACCTGGTCACCTAAGCCCCTGGTCACATAAGCACCTGGTCACCTATGGACCTGGTTACCTAAGCACCTGGTCACCTAAGCACCTGGTCACATAAGCACCTGGTCACCTAAGCACCTGGTCACATAAGCACCTGGTCACCTATGGACCTGGTTACCTAAGCACCTGGTCACCTAAGCACCTGGTCACCTAAGCACCTGGTCACCTAAGCACCTGGTGACCTAAGCCCCTGGTCACATAAGCACCTGGTCACCTATGGACCTGGTCACCTAAGCACCTGGTCACATAAGCACCTGGTCACCTAAGCACCTGGTCACCTAAGCACCTGGTCACCTAAGCACCTGGTCACATAAGCACCTGGTCACCTATGGACCTGGTTACCTAAGCATCTGGTCACCTAAGCACCTGGTCACATAAGCATCTGGTCACCTAAGCACCTGGTCACATAAGCACCTGATCACCTATGGACCTGGTCACCTAAGCACCTGGTCACCTAAGCACCTGGTCACATAAGCACCTGGTCACCTATGGACCTGGTCACATAAGCATCTGGTCACCTAAGCACCTGGTCACATAAGCACCTGGTCACCTAAGCACCTGGTCACATAAGCACCTGGTCACCTATGGACCTGGTCACCTAAGCACCTGGTAACATAAGCACCTGGTCACCTAAGCACCTGGTCACCTAAGCACCTGGTCACATAAGCACCTGATCACCTATGGACCTGGTCACCTAAGCACCTGGTAACATAAGCACCTGGTCACCTAAGCACCTGGTCACTGGACACCACCTTCTCAATTGAAGGTCAGACCACGACGCCACGTTTGCATTCCCAACTCCGCGACGCGCTGCAAAAATCTCGTTAAAGTCTTGTGTATAAATTGGAAAAGTTAGTTTGCTGCATTATTTGATTTTAAAACTGGGTTTTCCTTTCAACATCTCACACTGTGGAAAACACGGGATACATTTTCCTCGCCCAAAAAAGAAAAAATATGTTCGTGGCTTCCAAGGTTTTGCAATTCGGTCCCTCTACTTTGTTTCAAGTGAATTCAATGCTTTTAAGGAATGGGATTTTTGGTGCCAAGAGTTGTGAGAGGGAAGGGATAGACACTTTGGTATGGTTTTATACATGATTCTATAATATTTTACAACATTTTATACGTTTATTTCATAACATTCTCCTATATGGATGATTTTAAAACATTTATAACATTTTATAACATTTTATAATTTTATTCTATAACATTCACCTATATGAATAATTTTATAACATTTTATAACATTTTATAATTTTATTCTGTAACATTCACCTATATGAATAATTTTATAACATTTTATAACATTTTATAAAAATTTTATTCTATAACATTCACCTATATGAATGATTTTATAACATTTTACAACATTTTATAATTTTATTCTATAACATTCACCTATATGAATGATTTTATAACATTTTATAATTTTATTCTATAACATTCACCTATATGAATGATTTTATAACATTTTATAATTTAATTCTATAACATTCACCTGTATGAATGATTTTATAACATTTTATAATTTTATTCTATAACATTCACCTATATGAATGATTTTATAACATTTTATAATTTAATTCTATAACATTCACCTATATGAATGATTTTATAACATTTTATAATTTTATTCTATAACATTCACCTATATGAATGATTTTATAACATTTTGTAATTTTATTCTATAACATTCACCTGTATGAATGATTTTATAACATTTTGTAATTTTATTCTATAACATTCACCTGTATGAATGATTTTATAACATTTTGTAATTTTATTCTATAACATTCACCTGTATGAATGATTTTATAACATTTTATAACATTTTATAATTTTATTCTTTAACATTCACCTATATGAATGATTTTATAACATTTTATAATTTTATTCTATAACATTCACCTATATGAATGATTTTATAACATTTTGTAATTTTATTCTATAACATTCACCTATATGAATGATTTTATAACATTTTATAACATTTTATAATTTTATTCTTTAACATTCACCTATATGAATGATTTTATAACATTTTATAACATTTTATAATTTTATTCTATAACATTCACCTATATGAATGATTTTATAACATTTTATAATTTTATTCTATAACATTCACCTATATGAATGATTTTATAACATTTTGTAATTTTATTCTATAACATTCACCTGTATGAATGATTTTATAACATTTTGTAATTTTATTCTATAACATTCACCTGTATGAATGATTTTATAACATTTTATAACATTTTATAATTTTATTCTTTAACATTCACCTATATGAATGATTTTATAACATTTTATAATTTTATTCTATAACATTCACCTATATGAATGATTTTATAACATTTTGTAATTTTATTCTATAACATTCACCTATATGAATGATTTTATAACATTTTATAACATTTTATAATTTTATTCTTTAACATTCACCTATATGAATGATTTTATAACATTTTATAACATTTTATAATTTTATTCTATAACATTCACCTATATGAATGATTTTATAACATTTTATAATTTTATTCTATAACATTCACCTATATGAATGATTTTATAACATTTTATAATTTAATTCTATAACATTCACCTATATGAATAATTTTATAACATTTTATAATTTTATTCTATAACATTCACCTATATGAATAATTTTATAACATTTATAACAGTTTATAATTTTATTTTATGACATTTACACATATGAGCAATTTTACAACATTCTGTAATTTTATTTCATGGCATTGATTTGAATGATTTTATAATATTTATAACATTTGTTAATTTTACATTACAACATTTAAGTAAATGATTTCATAAAATTTTAAAATCTAATTTGATGACTTTATTTGAATAATTTAATAACATTTACAACATCTTACAACCTTCACCCGCCTTGCTACCGTGAGTAGAATTGATTAACTGTTTAAGTTCATTTCTGTGAGAAAATCCTGTGAGGAAATCCTGTGAAGAAATCCTGTGAAGAAATCCTGTGAAGAAATCCTGTGAAGAAATCCTGTGTAGAAATCCTGTGAAGAAATTCTGTGAAGAAATCCTGTGTAGAAATCCTGTGAAGAAATCCTGTGAAGAAATCCTGTGAAGAAATCCTGTGAAGAAATCCTGTGAAGAAATCCTGTGAAGAAATCCTGTGTAGAAATCCTGTGAAGAAATCCTGTGTAGAAATCCTGTGAAGAAATCTAGTGAAGAAATCCTGTGAAGAAATCCTGTGAAGAAACCCTGTGAAGAAATCCTGTGAAGAAATCCAGTGAAGAAACCCTGTGAAGAAATCCTGTGAAGAAATCCTGTGAAGAAATCCTGTGAGGAAATCCTGTGAAGAAATCCTGTGAAGAAATACAAAATTAAAATCCTGTTTAGTGAATCGGAAGAGGATTTATTCTTCTATGTAGAATATTCATTGCAGGATGCAAGCCCTACTAAAAAATCCTGCTAAGAAATCCTGTGCAGAAAAATGTCCTCAAATTAAATGGAATTGATGTAATTTAGCACCTGTGGAAAAATTCCCTCAAAATCCCATTCAAATATTTTGTAATTATACTTAACTTCACAAATAATGCATGATTACGCCATCACGAATGGCTTAGATGTATGAAATTTTTATGGAAAAAATGAATCAAAGAAAACACATGTAAATCTCTTCCCCATTGAACATTCGAGAAGACCATCAAAACATTCTTCTACATCAAGATACATTGAAACCAAACTGAACTACACTCAACGTACCTCTGGCACTCAACATACCTCTGGCACTCAACATACCTCTGGCACTCAACGTACCTCTGGCACTAAACATACCTCTGGCGCTCAACATACCTCTGGCACTCAACATACCTCTGGCACTCAACATACCTCTGGCACCCAACATACCTCTGGCACTCAACGCACCTCTGGCACCCATCATGGCTCCTTCATTTATTTTTATTTGTTTATATTTTTCTTGCAACGCATTCCAGAGCTCTGAGGTCCGTATTTTATACGTGCAAGATTTTTCAATCAGTAGAAATTATTTGATTTCAATTTTTCCTGTGAAAAAATTAGTTAACCTATCTTTTAAAACTTTATCAACCTGTAGAAAATAAATAATTTAATTTTTTTCAATAAAAATGAGTTGACTTATTTTTCAAAACTTCTTCAACAAGTCGAAATTAGATGATTTGAATGAGCAACATGAAAATCAGTCGACCAGTTTTTTTAAGTTTCATCAACAAGTCTAATTACATAATTTGAATTCTTCAAACCCAAAAATCAGTAAACGTTTTTTTTCTAAAAAAATAGTTGAATTCGCTACGAATCAGAATATAGTTAGTTGACTGCAACTTTTAACAATTCTAAAAAAATAGTTGAATTCGTTGAGAACCAGAATTCAGTAAGTTAACTGCAACATTTAACGAATCTAATTGAGCTCCCTTGAAATAATTCGAAACACAACTACCCGACCCTAATTTCTAATGGCCGTAAAAGTTCATGACCAGAAGTTCACACAAAACACAAGCCACAAGGCTCGGGCTGAAGCTCTGCTAGTCTTACAAGCATTGTAAGACTAGCGTTACGCTCCATTGCCTCTATCGAATGCGAGCGTACGTGTACGAGCTTATCATGTGGTTCTTGTACGAGAGTAACATTACAGGCGCCATTCTGTGTTGAAACGCGTGTGGTTGTCCCTGCCCATATATGGACGCGCAGTTCTGTGGGCCAATATAATGTTGATGGTCACCGATCACAGGGAAGTTATGCATAAATAATCCCTCAGTCTCACGAAATTAAAGTCATTGATCTCAGAAAAGTTGTGTATAAATAATCTCTCGGTGTCAGAAAGTTGAGCAGGTCGCAAGTCTCCTCTGAACATTAAGCAAATGTGATCAGAATGTAGTGAATTTATGCACATTCCAAAAAAAGTTAGAGGTTCATAAAATTTACGGATCATTAGAGAGAGTCTGCCCAGAAAGTTATTGGAAGTAGAGAACAAAATAAATAAAGTATGAATAAACGATTTGCTGTCCTGAAATTGAATTATCGCTTTGAAAAAGGAACTTTTTTGAACCTTTCGGAGGATCAGCATGGAGGATCAGGCGGTATCAAGTAGAACCAAGATAAGACCAGGTAGGACAAATATATAGGTAAGTAAAACCAGGTACGCCAGGTAGCGAGGTAGGAACAGGTAGCCAAGTAAGACCAGGTACGACAGGTAGCGAGGTAAAACCAAGTAGGAAAGTAAGACCAGGTACGACAGGTAGCGATGTAAGACCAAGTAGGAAAGTAAGACCAGGTACGACAGGTAGCGATGTAAGACCAGGTACGACAGGCAGCGAGGTAGGAACAGGTAGCCAAGTAAGACCAGGTACGACAGGCAGCGAAGTAAGTCCAAGTAGGAAAGTAAGACCAGGTACGACAGGTAGCGATGTAAGACCAGGTACGACAGGCAGCGAGGTAGGAACAGGTAGCCAAGTAAGACCAGGTACGACAGGCAGCGAAGTATGTCCAAGTAGGAAAGTAAGACCAGGTACGACAGGTAGCGATGTAAGACCAGGTACGACAGGCAGCGAAGTATGTCCAAGTAGGAAAGTAAGACCAGGTACGACAGGCAGCGATGTAAGACCAGGTACGACAGGCAGCGAAGTATGTCCAAGTAGGAAAGTAAGACCAGGTACGACAGGTAGCGATGTAAGACCAGGTACGACAGGCAGCGAGGTAGGAACAGGTAGCCAAGTAAGACCAGGTACGACAGGCAGCGAAGTAAGTCCAAGTAGGAAAGTAAGACCAGGTACGACAGGTAGCAAAGTAGGGCAGGAAGTTATTAAAACAATAAAACAATAAATTGGGCCAGCCAGCTAACAAGAAATTGAAGACTGACAATTCGACATTACGTCTCCCTGATCGTTGCCCGGTGTAATGCTATCACAGTTGTTAAGTCAACGGGAATTCAATACTAACCCTTTGACTGCAATTGGTTAATCTGAAGTTCAACGTTCACCACAAATATAAGTCAATTGTATGTAGTACTCAATTTTTGAAATAGCAAACATGAACTGAGTCGTACCTTCGTTCAGCTTTAATAGAGTGTTGATGTAAATTGAGTTAGCGACTAGTGGTCGGCCAGCAGCATTATGAAATTCCCTCCGTGGCCACCGGTGGCGCACGTTGCGGTCAAAAAGTTAACTCTTTAACGCTCGAAAAGATTCTACGGTCCTTTTTTGAAAATAGCCGCACCATATTGTATTTCTCGTTAAATTAGTTCCCTAATGTGTTCTTTAGAGTCCACTGCCGAGTGGCAGTTCCTTCCTCATCCTGATATCGGTGACTGCCTGCTGCCGGCGCCAGTTTGGTGCCGGTGGTCGTGATGAACAATTTAAACAATTTATTAACCACAAGTGATACAGCAATAGATTTTACCTTAAGTCTAGTACAATGGACATATTTGAGTAAAGCTACTTGTCGGCCCGAATAATTTCAGCGATTTCTAGGGCATACTATCATCAAAGTTATTTTTTAAAATGTACGGTTATGTTTATCCTAATTTACTTGACTTAGGGTGGTAATAACGTTAATATGAGTACAAAATGCAGTCGTTACAGCATTAAGCCAGCCCTGTTGCCCTCGACGGCAGTCGATACATTCGACAACATCCTGTACACTACGAGTGACCTTCTCGTAACGAGCGGGAATGCTTGCTATCAACGAGCGCGTCCGTCTCTGAAAAATGGTCTGTTAAATTCTAATGATTTAGTGAAGGACTCATCTCTTTAACAAAGTGCTTCTGAATACGTACCAATGTTTAACGTACTCAATGTGTCGTGAATGTATCGCTAAATGTTTGTTGATCAGAAATTATATGAGAGCATGGTGGTGCAATCGAATGCATATTAAAGCTTCTGAAAATACTGACGACCTCGTGAAAATTGACGAGTTCAGTTGGCTGTGATTGGTAAAATTTTATGCATAATAGAAATTATCAGCGCAATTCTGGATTATGAATTCTTCTAACAACATGCGGTAATTTTATTTGCCAGCTTTACGTGCTAGTATATTCATGCTAATATTAATTTCAAAGTGCACATGTATACATAGTGCCTCAAAAAAAAATGTACGTACTTTGAACAGTCATTCAGAATGTATGTTTTAGCCTGCATGGTAAAATTATTCCGAGAAGTCAATTTCAAATGAAATTTGCCAAATAAACATACATTTTAGTACAATTAAATATTTCAAAGTTTTGATTAATGAAATGTTCAAACAGGCTGCCTGTGGCATCGAGACACATACAGGTACGAGCAACAACTCATTTCACACATCGAACCAAGTTGTCCCATGGGATTTCTGCTAACACCCAATGACCCACACTGTCTTCGCACCAGTGCAACTTTTACCAACTCTTGGTAGCACTTGATTACATAATTTCCTCTCCTAACGTTATTATTACTTAATAACACATCTTTTCTTTTCTAACTTTCAGTACCACTTAATAACATACTTACACTCTTCCAACTTTTAGTAACACCCAATAACATACCTCCTCCCTTCTAACGTTCAGTACCTTGTTAAAAACATATCTTCTCTCTTCCAACTTTCAGTTCCACTTGATAACATATTTCCACTCTTCCAAAGCATAGTACCCAAAGATAACGTATCTGCTCTTTTCAAAAGTTCAAACGTACTCTCGTCGTTTTGCACTACTCGATCGATGATTTTTTGACCTGATTAGGAAACTGAATTTTGTCCAAAAATTCAAATCTGGGGATGAGAGAAAACTTTTTGCACCAGTGCCAAGTGTGTTAACATTTTTTAACTATCCTTCAAATACATGAACATGCACTAATTCATTAAAACGTAGATGTACAAATACTTACACTATACTCACACACATACGCACATAAACTGACATATATGCTTGAAGTCATCATACAATACTTACATGGCCGATGTGAATTCAATTCATCCTTGACGAAAAAAAAACAATACGAAAAAAACAGCAGCAGCTTCACGAGAAATCCATGACCACTTTAAGTATTACTTTTCCCACCATTGAGATGTCTTACAAAATCCAGCGAGTCTTCAACAACCCAGTGTGAAAAAGAGTTATCATAAATTTGCCAGGACGAGCAGCACGAGATGGCCGACATCGGACATAATGTCACGGCTGGGCACTCAGCATTTGCTTAATACCAGCCCGATAGCACTTGTTGATTGCAGAAGAACAATGAGTAAGCGTTTCAGGAGATCTTTCGTTCCTCCTCATCAGCATATAAATTGGGTCGAGTTTTTGCGCCGTCGGCAAATTGTAAAATGCCAAACTTGTGGCCCCGATCACCTGATATTCGGAGACCCATTCTGTTTTTATTGGCGGAGTAATTTGTCTGTGACGCGGCAACATGTCTGTGTTGAGCTGGTGAGAGGGTGGGAGATTAGGGGGAGAAGAGCATTACCTGCGCTTAATACTTCAAGTGCGACGTGACCCACCGGTGGTCACTGAGGGATTTTCATAATGCTGCAGACCGACCTGCAGTCACTAACTCAATTTCGATAAATGCTTAATGAAAACTAAATGAAGGCGCGATCTATCAAATGTTCGTTATTTTAAAATTGATTTCTAAAATTAACTCTCATTTGAGTTGAATATAGAACTTCACTTCAGTTCAACACGCCACACTTAACGTGTTAAATTCCTTATTGGTGAGAGATTGCCAGGATGCTGACACAAATCACTGACCCGTGAGAGTAAGGGGTTCTAACTCCATTCCGACGGGAACGGAGTTGTAGGAGCGAGCTGGTCTCACGTTTCTATGCGATGACAAGAGCTTCAATCCCCTGGACCAGAATAGTCTCTCACTTCCTGCTAATAATATGGAAATTTTTGAGAACTACAGGAATTTTTGAGAACTATTGCACATTTAATAAAATAAAAATTGTTCAGAACGATCATCCTTCTTATACTGTGCTAACAAACTGACGATTGTGGCATAGCTTTATTTTACATTTGTTCGTCGAGAAAAAATGAGAAAAAATAAGCTTCTACAGTGTAATTCTCCTTCCCGGGAGTACAGCTCTCAAGGCAAAGGCTTCTTAGTCTTGAAGGATTAATTCTCCTTTCTTTTTTACACTTTAATACTTCGTAGCTCTCAAGGCAAAGGCTTCTTAGCCCTCAGGACCGTAACTCTGTGTCTCATCACGCAGCATCGAAATCATTTCTTGCTTCTACGACCTCCATCGTGCCTTGTCGTCCCAGGGTATCGAACACGGTGCTCATACATCATAGCAGTTTAGTTAGCATGCAGCATTTTTCAGCCACTCACTCACCCATTTCATTATCCAGCGCATGGTAAAAAGAAGAAACAACGCAAATATGAACATTTTTGCTGTTTTTAAAGCAACCGTCTCAGCACTGAAGGTGGAAATATAACATTCCAAAACTCTCACTGAAAATAAATAATAATGAAAATGCTCATTTATACGTTGGTTCTTCTTTCTATTTTACGCGTGAGATTCCCTAAGAATCGACCTACAATTGGAAGTACAATTTTCACCCGCGCAAAAATTGGCAGTGCGCCCAAGAAGCAAGACGTTCAACTGCCCGCCGCTGCAGCCCACAAATGGGCTCCTATTCATAATTGCAGGGCGAATAAATCGGATTGATTTAATCTGCTCAGACTTGGAGAAATAAATTGAGCTCTCGGAGCCGACGTGCGCGAGCTGCATGAGAGAGACAAAAAACTGGAGCAGAAGAAGCTCTGCTGCAGCTGACCGGGTAACCTTTGCAGTTGCCTGGCCTTTTGCCCTGCGCAACTGCTGATCGTTTGGTTAACCAGAGGTGTGTGTGTGTGTGTGTGTTGTGTGTGTGTGTGTGTGTGTGTTGTGTGTGTGGGGGGGGTTACCAAACTTTATCTCATGATTTAAAGCCATATTACATCTCACCTGTACACTGACGCTCGCAGGTATCAATCCATACATAAGGTACTTAGTAGAACAAACTCCTGTTCTGTAATACTACTCTCGGTTCAAAATAGGCAGCACGGAGATGCAGGAACGCTATTTTGTGTCATTTATGTGCAATCCTGTACACAGCACATCCTGCTGAACGCAGTCTCATTCCCAAATTGGGATTTTCATACACAAATTGTACTTTGCAAGGTAAAATTTGAGAACTTTGGGACAAAAAAGGCCAACTTTGGGACAGAAAAAGGCCAACTTTGGAACAGAAAAATGCCCACTTTGGGGCAGAAAAAGGCCAACTTTGGAACAGAAAAAGGCCATTCTAGATCGCTCCAGACACTATCAATGAAAGCGAAAGCACACGCCCGGACTGGGTCCGACTGGAATCACGGGACTCGTTCCAGAATCTCTGCGTTCCAAGGAGCAAGGCCAGGATTAGACTTTGGTTTTGGAATCCGCATCTCAATTCTGTGCAGCGAAAGATGAATGTATTCCCTTGGTAAATGGTTGTGTTTCAGCGCACTGTTTCTCGCCGTTGGGAAAAGGGAGAACTCAGCCACAATTCCCCACTCTACCCAGGCGTCGAAAATGGGTACCGGCTTGGCCGGGAGTAACGGTCATGGCGTCCTGGTGTTAGCTATGAGGCATTCGAAAGGCCAATGTGCAAGATGATGTGTGTGTATCAGGCTTGATTGGAATAAAAAAAAATTATAACGTCTGTGGCTGACAGTTATGTATAAAAAACATCGTATGAGTGGAGATATCAACTTTTTTCAATGGTTAATGGTAGTGTTTGCGTCAGAGAATTACAAATACATTAGAGAATTACAAATCTGGAGCAGTAAGTAAGACACAATATATCGCATGTCTTGTAAAGAAAATTCATTTCTTAATTTCAAGTATGTGTGTGAAGCTGGATATATCATTTATTTCCTTTTATATATTTATGCATGATACATTCAAAAATTATTTAATACATTGGGAGAGAGAGGAATATTATTTTTTTTAAGAAAATAGATATTGAGCATAATTGCCTAATTGGTCTAATAATAAAAGTAAAACTGATCTGTGCTAGTAAACTATTCCCTAATTTTTTCAAGGGTACGCATGCTTCTTAGTACTCGTAGAATCTTTTGAACTATGAAACTTTGTAATTCGATGAAAACTCGGCTTTAGTCGCAAGAGGTACAAATGTCAGGGGCCGGAAAAAGTCTCAAATATGACATAAATTCTAAGTGCAATTACAAACATATGTATATTGAACAAAACTTGAACTTTTTCTGTTCACAGTGAGAAATAATAGGAGCTCAATTAAAGAGTCGAAACAGTAATTTTAATGTCTAGTATTCGGAACATTTTTTGCTCCCCAAACCAAGTATTCAAAACATTTTTTGTTCTCTATTACAAAGTATTCAGAACATTTGCTCTGTCAAATAAATTTAAGGGAATAATGAAGACAAATGTTGATAAATATCAATGGACGTGTCGTCGTTGGAAATACCAGGTGTCTTCTCAACAGAAGTGTAACTAAAGTCTAACTATCATTAGCTTTTATTCGCATTTATATTCTAAGAAGCCATTTCTCAGCACTAATTGTGAAACTCTCTACAGGTCCGCTCAAAACATGTAATGCTATAATATATTCAGTCGTTGTTAAATTGAGAGAAATTATTTCGCCTCACTAATGACATAACTCTCCACAAGTCGTCGCTCCCAGCAAATTTTATTTCTTAGAAGCAGCATCATTCTTCACAGATACGAAGAAAACTCTGACGTGACCATCATGATGACCACAGCTCACCTCTTGCAGCCAGCAGATGAAGACCCGATACAATTTCTTAATTGGTCCCTCGAAGCCGCTCGGACCTATAGAAGAAAAGGAAAAAACACTTTATTGCCAATAGAAGTGAATCAAAAACACACCATTGGTTTTTGAAATATCTTAGAGTGAGGATCCTTAGTTGATACCCACACAAGGGTATCGTAATACCCAAGACACAAGCCGAAAAAAAATGATCGAGGGCAATGTATTCCTATTGTTACTTAATCCCAGGACGCTCTGTGAGGTCTGGAACTGCAGCGACTGGAAGCGCAACTCCCCTCCACAGATTCCAGGCCCAGGTGACACCTACAAAAGTAACTCACAGTGGGAGCCGTCATCTCTGAAGGATGGTAGCCTGGATACAGAGCACTGGAGCAGTAAGTGCCTGGATACACAACGCTGGAGCAGTAAGTGCCTGGATACACAACGCTGGAGCAGTAAGTGCCTGGATACACAACGCTGGAGCAGTAAGAGCCTGGATACACAATGCTGGAGCAGTAAGAGCCTGGATACACAACGCTGGAGCAGTAAGAGCCTGGATACACAACGCTGGAGCAGTAAGAGCCTGGATACACAACGCTGGAGCAGTAAGAGCCTGGATACACAACGCTGGAGCAGTAAGAGCCTGGATACACAACGCTGGAGCAGTAAGAGTTTGGATACACAACGCTGGAGCAGTAAGAGCCTGGATACAAAACGCTGGAGCTGTAAGAGCCTGGATACACAACGCTGGAGCAGTAAGAGCCTGGATACACAACGCTGGAGCAGTAAGAGCCTGGATACACAACGCTGGAGCAGTAAGAGCCTGGATACACAACGCTGGAGCAGTAAGAGCCTATACACACATTACTGGAGCCTGGATCCAGAGCGCTGGAACATTAAGGAAGAATGCCACACGGAGTTCGCTCTTTCCTCCGGTGTGGGAAGATATAAATCATGTGCGATCCACTGGTGGTCGGAATCCCTTTCTTCGGTGATGTAGGCTGCTCTTGTTGTGATGTATGGAGCGTCGGGATCTGTTCCAATTCAAGAGTGAGCTGTGTTATACAAGGCTGCGCTGTAGGTGTTATCCTTTGCTCGTGTTAGTCGCTTTCATTTTGTGAGCTTCTCAGTAGAAGGAATTAAATGATTTAATGTTAATAATTCCTTCACTTTCGTTTTTTAATAAATAAGTTACTGTTTTTTACTGAATAAGTTATTTCGGTTAACTGGCTCAAATAATTTGTCCGTACTGCGGTACGAAAATATTATTCCTACAGATTTCAAAGCAAGAAGCTTTTTTTCCTCAATAAATCATTTCACATAATTTGCTCTTCTTCCCCTGTTATGTTCGGTTCTCAGTGATCCTCGCTTACATCACGCACACATTTTTAATCTCCTATTTGAATCAAACAGAACGAGCATTCTATCACCTGAACATGGCCTTTTGAACAAAATATCAGGCGATAGAACGGGGATTTTTGCAGGTCATGAGATGTTTACGTGGATCAGGAATAAATTCCTCGCATTGGCTGAAATTTATTTCAAGTATAATCGATTCATTACATAAAAACACCCTGAAGTATTTACCCTTGAAACTGCTGCATGTATTTTGATAAAACGAAAAATCTTTGAATTTTGAAGCTATCATTTTGCAAGGATCAGTGGTATCCAACACACGTGTGGTGCCATGAATGGTATCCAACATACATGTGGTTCCATGAGTGGTATCCAACATACGTGTGGTGCCATGAATGGTATCCAACATACGTGTGGTGCCATGAATGGTATCCAACATACATGTGGTTCCATGAGTGGTATCCAACATACGTGTGGTGCCATGAATGGTATCCAACATACGTGTGGTTCCATGAGTGGTATCCAACATGCGTGTGGTGCCATGAGTGGTATCCAACATGCGTGTGGTGCACTGAGTGGTATCCAACATACGAGTGGTGCCATGAGTGGTATCCAACATGCGTGTGGTGCCATGAGTGGTATCCAACATGCGTGTGGTGCACTGAGTGGTATCCAACATACGAGTGGTGCCATGAGTGGTATCCAACATGCGTGTGGTGCCTTGAGTGGTATCCAACATACGAGTGGTGCCATGAGTGGTATCCAACACACGAGTGGTGCCACATACATACATTGTGGATTGAGTACATATACGTACTCACTCACCTACTGCCCAGTAATCTTACATTTTATTTTACTGTAAATGTTTATTAACGTAGATAAAATTCTCATAAGTTAAGTAAAAAATAATGGAACATTCCATTTAAAAAATCAAATTAAATATCAGATAACTCATTGACACCTGAAAAGATAACTAGATTCCACGAGAGTAATTGTCTGTCAAAAAATGAATTTATTTTTTAGGAGAACCTTGTGTGTATATTAATAAAAAGAGAGAACTAATGCTTTTATTTGGATGAAAGCTCACCCAGGTTTGCTAAAATTTGTTCCAGTCGTGACAGTTGTGTTGGATCCCTTGTCGTCCGATAAATGATTTCTGTCGTGATAAATTACTTCAGTAGCGTGACATGACACCGAAATTTATCATTCATCATTCGTTTCAAAATCGCATCATTTTGCTAGGCTCACAAATCATGTAGAAATATGTGTGATAGAGTCAGATGCAAGCCCTGCCACTGAAGGATTTTTTGTGGCGTAATCATTTAGGATGAACTATTCTGCTGACTTGCAACTGGAACAATTTTCTTCTCTTTTTTAATCTTTACATTCGAATCATAAAATAGAAATTGTATTGAGCCAGTCCAATTTTAAATATTGCTTCATTTACAATTCCGCATCATCCCCAAACTAACCCTGCATTAACTGCTGAGCTCACGCGTCTTTTCAACAAATTCTTCCCACCAGTGACATAACTTAACTTCTACTCAGCTTTTCAACGCAGCGATTTTTCCAGTGCATCACCTATTATTTAAACATAAATAAACATGACCATCTTCTTGAGGTATGGTCTCGCATTAAAAAAGCTGGGTCGTGCAGGTCGGAGACCGGTCAAGAAAGAGAATGAGTAAATAAATATAAATAAGTGAGTAAATGAATATTTCTTCAGTGATCCACAAAACCTGCACCCTTAAAATGCATTTAGTAATAGAATTCAAACAGAAGTGGGTGATTTCAACTCACACTTGTTGTACAATCTGCAATGGAAGTGCCACGGTTCATTATTACAGGAACGCCATAGCGCTTTATTATAGGTCTCTATATATGTAGTATCCGAAGCGCTATGTCGTGCCTGGAACGCTATATCGTGCCTGGAACGCTATATCGCGCCTGGAACGCTATATCGTGCCTGGAACGCTATGTCGTGCCTGGAACGCTATATCGTGCCTGGAACGCTATATCGCGCCTGAAACGCTATATCGTGCCTGGAACGCTATGTCGTGCCTGGAACGCTATATCGTGCCTGGAACGCTATATCGTGCCTGGAACGCTATATCGTGCCTGGAACGCTATATCGTGCCTGGAACGCTATATCGTGCCTGGAACGCTATATCGTGCCTGGAACGCTATATCGTGCCTGGAACGCTATATCGTGCCTGGAACGCTATATCGCGCCTGAAACGCTATATCGTACCTGGAACGCTATATCGCGCCTGGAACGCTATATCGTCCCTGGAACGCTATATCGCGCCTGGAACGCTATATCGTCCCTGGAACGCTATATCGCGCCTGGAACGCTATATCGTACCTGGAACGCTATATCGCGCCTGGAACGCTATGTCGTGCCTGGAACGCTATATCGCGCCTGGAACGCTATATCGCGCCTGGAGCGCAATGTCGTGCCTGGAACGCTATATCGTGCCTGGAACGCTATATCGTCCCTGGAACGCTATATAGCGCCTGGAACGCTAGGTCGCGCCTGGGACGCTATATCGTCCCTGGAACGCTATATAGCGCCTGGAACGCTAGGTCGCGCCTGGAACGCTATATCGTGCCTGGAACGCTATATAGCGCCTGGAACGCTATATCATGCCTGGAACGCTATATAGCGCCTGGAACGCTAGATCGCGCCTGGAACGCTAGGTCGCGCCTGGAACGCTATATAGCGCCTGGAACGCTAGGTCGCGCCTGGAACGCTATATAGCGCTTGGAACGCTAGGTCGCGCCTGGAACGCTATATCGTGCCTGGAACGCTATATAGCGCCTGGAACGCTAGGTTGCACCTGGAACGCTATATAGCGCCTGGAACGCTATATCGTGCCTGGAACGCTATATAGCGCCTGGAACGCTAGGTCGCGCCTGGAACGCTAGGTCGCGCCTGGAACGCTATATAGCGCCTGGAACGCTATATCGTGCCTGGAACGCTATATCGCGCCTGGAACGCTATATCGTGCCTGGAACGCTATATCACGCCTGGAACGCTATATCGTGCCTGGAACGCTATATCTTGGCTGGAACGCTATTCCGTCGGTATAGTGCAGGCGCTAGGCTATCAGCGCTACAATCTCACACTGGACGCTCGACAGCGCGGCTGTGGCGCGTCCAATCAAGCCTTATCACACCCTCGCCTTCATTAGAAACAGCGTCTAAATTGAAACAAAAGGTCAGAGCTAAGACAGAAATTGTTTTGTCGTTCCGTGCTTACAAAAACGCTCTGAAAAGGTTATTAATTTCGTTGAAGTCGAGATAGAATATCGCGTGACAGCGCCGGATGTTTGGAGGTGTTTGAGTTCAACTGCTGGTTTTAGGACGGTATTTTTCCCACAAGGTAATATTAGTACTTCATTTGTCTAACTTCTCAACTCCGCGAAGTATGAATGTGGTTCAAGTTCTTCACTTGTTAAAAAATGTAATAAGAATATCACTCAATACTTTTTTACTGCAACGATTGACGATGGTGCAAAAAAATGTTGAGTTAAAAAATAATTTGTTCAGTGATTTTATTTTTATTTTAACAAAGTATTTCACTTTGAACCTGTTTTCTGCTGCAATTATACCTTTACCTTCTTTGCAGTAAATTTTAATTTCACTCCAAGAGCAGCATTTTTAAAACTGAAAGTAAGATGGAAATTGAAGGTTGATGCACTCATCACTCTCACTCTAGCCTATGTTCATCACCATGAGTAACCCAATGACTCAAACTGCTCCTGGAGCGAGAGTATTTTCTGTATTGAGTTAAGTATTTCCTGTATTCAGTTAAATGTCTTCTGTTCTTAGTTGAGTATTTTCTGTATTGAGTTAAGTATTTTCTGTATTGAGTTAAGTATTTCCTGTATTGAATTAAATGTTTTCTGTTCTTATTTGAGTATTTTATGTGTTCATTTAAGTATTTCCTGTATTCAGTTAAATATTTTTTGTTCTTAGTTCAGTATTTTCTGTATTCATAAAAGTACTTGCAGTATTTATTAAAGTATTTTCTGTATTTGCAAAAGTATTTTCTGTATCTCTGTACGTGTTTCTGTACCTCCATTCATATGTAATCAGGAGGAGAGAAGCTTTGCACGAAGCCAATTCATTTTTGATTAATAAATTATTTGTAAAGATTGTTAGATAAAAACGAACTTTTTTAAATACATTCTCCATGCATACGATTTTAACGAGGAGCAGCCGACAGCAGTCTTATGAAACATAAAATTGATACGGTTAGTTTCATTGCCTCAAAAATGAAAATTTTAATTTCTAATTAACTTTCAGGCCGTGATTTGCTGAGTGCTATAAGCTGAACTGAACCGAATCTTTACCATCAAAAATTCCATCCGATAGAGCGTGCAAATTGCATTCTACCACAAATGACCGTCACAAAAAAACCATTTCAAACAGCATTCATCAAAACCCAAATCAACTAAGCGAACCGTTTTCCAACTCATCCAATCCACGACAAATTTACCATCATGCACCCACAAATTAAATCGCAGTTGCAATTTTTAGCAATTTTCGCGCTCATAGTTCCACAGCGGAGCGTGCCAACGTTGTGGTCCAGAGGACCATGTGCAAATAAACAGGAGCGTTGAGATCAATAGACGCGTCAAACCTCGCCGTCAATCGACCACCACCGGTCACCTGACCCGACAGTTCTGAATTCAAATTAAACTTCAAAAAAATAGCAATCGGGTGACGTTACCGACACCCGCGCGAAATCTCCCTCATGCGGAAGCGGAACGAAGTGACGGTGGCCGACCGCTGTAAAATTGTCCGCGAATTGGAAATCGTCGCTGGATTAGAAATTCCACGACCGCTAGTCTTCATTTGCTGCATCGCGGGACTTCAATGCGACCTTCATTTCACATTCGGTGAGTCTGTCCAGCCTTCACGCCTCTGCCTTCATTCACGGTGTGCTGTGATGGTGTCCGGTATTCCTGACCGGTATTACGGTGTCCGGTATGCCGGACCGGTATTCCGGTGTCCGGTGTGCCGGATCGGTATTTCGGTGTCCGGTATTCCAGTGTACGGTATTCCAGAGTCCGGTATTCCAGAGTCCGGTATTCCAGTGTCCGGTATTCTAGTGTCCGGTATTCTAGTGTCCGGTACTTCAGTGTCCGGTATTCCAGTGTCCTATACTTTAGTGTGCGGTATTCCAGTTGTGTGATCCATGAAAATGAAAATGAAATCTTAAACTTGCTAAAATACCCTTGATTGGTCGGGGCATTGCGTTTTTTTTTAATTTTTGTATCGTTTGCTTCACTTCATGGTAGGAGTTTTGGTTTTCGGGGTCATAGCGAGAAGAAATGTAAATCAAAGAAACGAGCGATCGGGATGGTGTGAATATAACGTCTTTGACTCAAAGCATTACCTCTACACACCAATAACCGCCTGTAGAAATTGTAGTTAAAATGATAGACTAGAAATTAATGTTAGGGTATATCAAAAATTAATATTACAAGAAGAGAATTACTCACAGAGGTACTTATGGAAGATGCAGAACTAGATGAAGCTTTACACTAGGATTTCAGAGCGAAAATTTTGAAGTAAAAGTTATTCTCTTTGGAAAATGATTCCGGGATGCAAGCTTCTCGAATTTTGAAAAAAATCATTGTATTTTACTTACTTGATTCTGGTGCATCATCAAATTTCCCTGCTGTGTTTGCCCTTAAAATGTTCGTATGAATTCCTCGCTAAAATGTTATATGTAGGAAATATAACATGAGCCCTGAAAACGCTTGTATGAATTCCTCGCTAAATGTACAATGTTAGAAGCAAACTTCATCACGAACATCCTGCAATTTCTTTGGTACAGCGCAAGGAACATTTTGCGCATAAAATAGGAGCTATCAAGCACTTTTTTTATATTTCTCCCATGAGAAAAATTAATATTTATCTAAACATAGAAATTCATTATAAATCATGCAAATATTACCTCTGAAAAGCAGCATTTTATGAGTTTAAAGCGATAAGTTTTTTATAATTATGTTAAATTTTTGCCTGTCTTGACACTCACTGGGTTCGTATAAGCAACAACAATTTGTTTGATCAAAGTACCTCGGGTTAAAAAAATTCAATCCATTATATCGATGTGGGTTATATTATTGTATGAAACATATTAGCATTTCAAGAATGAAAAATTAATCCGGTTGAACCGTCAGATTAAAAACATAAGTGGATTAAAATTGGCATATCAAACAAGCTAGAATTTAAAAATTAGGTTATTTAACTTAGTTTATTTTTAGAACCTAATTTTGAAACAGAGTCTCAAGCTAGAGTGTCAAATAAACTTTCTTTTTAAAACTGGAACATTACATGAACGGAAAACGACACGTGGGATACAAAAACTACTATTCGGAAATAAGAAATTTAACCAACTGGATGCAAATTTTTTGTAGTACAAAATTAATAATTTAAAACTTGGGAAATTGAACGAGCATTAAGGATAGTTCGATCGGTGCTGAGAATTCTGCCCGGGTAGCTGCTGATGTGAATACCTGAGCTCGCAACGCACAATTTTACAATTTTCATGAAACAGATATATGAAATATCCCCATGTTGAAGTGTAATATATATTTCCTCCAAAATTGTGTAATTCGCCTCACGAAGAATATTCAGTTGTACATCACGAAGTTCTAGGCAATAAAATTACTTTAGAATACAAGCATCCAATATGTCAAGGGCTTAATATTGGAAAACAAATCTATGAAACATAACACAACGGTCCCAGCAATTGCCCTTCGCTCTACAGATCCAAATAAAATATCACGTATTTTACCGCTCGGCTGGAAGCCACGAATGTCATCATAAATGAAGACCAAGTCACAGCCACAAATGTCAGTACAAATGAAGACCAAGTCACAGCCACAAATGTCAGCATAAATGAATACCAAGTCACAGTTTGATCTCACGCCGGCAAAACACACATGGCAGTCAGCATGCAGAGAACAACAAAAATGCTCCTCCACCCAAACGGAAGCCGACATTGGAAGGGCAGTCATTACCATCAGCTGCAGCACACCGCCTTCTACACTCCATTCAGGTGATCTTGCTCCAGCCAAAATCAATCTCAATTTTTTCAGGGCCATAGCGACCAGAAAAAGTTGGGGTAAAGTTCGAGTCTGTTTGAATGTTGGCGCATTGTTCTTACGTCCGCACCCGCATCGCCTGGCCAATCGGACGGCGAGAAAAAATTGTCCAATATCGAGCAAGGTCAAAGCCTTGCGATAGACAAAATGTGAAGCGTGCAGAATTCCTCTTCCCCGTGGCCTGTAAACGAAAGATTTTAATTAGTCTTTGCTTCCTGAAACACTGCGGGCAGACGCAGTCTTGATTAATTAACACTTTCACTGCTGCAGGTGATACTCAAGTTTGATACGAAACTTAAATTTGAGGTTCATTATAGTAAACAATGTTGGAAATTGCTGATTGATGTTTGATACTTCACTCAAATTTCAAGTCAGTTGTAATAAACAATTTAGAAAATTACTGATTGATGTTTAATATTTAATTTAAATTTCAAGTCAATCGTAATAAACAATGTCGGAAATTGCTGATTGATGTTTAATATTTGACTTGAATTTGAAGTCAGTTGTAATAAACAATGTTAGAAATTGCAAACATGAACTGGATCGTGCCTTTATTTAGTTATAAGTGTTTATAAAAATTGAGTTTGTGACCACGGGTCGGTGAGCAGCATTATGAAAACTCCCTGAGTGACCCCCGGTGGTGCACTTCGCTGACAAAATGTTAACGCACGTAAAGTGAAGGTTAACGCGTGAGCACGTAAGCCGCGTTATTATTTAGTGAACCTTTGTTTTTATCGCGCTTTCTTGCAGACAGTTGATATTAATTATTTAAAATTAATGAAATTTCATATTATGAATTTATATTGATGAAATTAATAATACTGGTGCTGCTTTTTGTACTTATCAGGAGTTATCTGACTCTTTATTGATTTGAGAGATACTATTTGTATCTGTTGACTATTTATCGCCGTACGTAATACCCCATGAAAAAATGTGTATTTCCAAGTTGTCACATGAGATACGTGCCAACATATTGGCTTTTAAAAGTTTCTTAATATAGGACATCCTAAAACAAATGTTCCATACGAGGCATATTAATTGACAAAATATACGAGCGAGACGAGCGAAGATAACAATTTAAACAATGTAAACAATTTACTTAGAGCAAGCTATACAGAAGTAAATTTATTCTTAAGTCTTGTACTATGAACAATGATAATTAAATCATGCCACTTACACCAATCAACTTTTCCACAAAATGTTATTTTCACGAGCCCTGCGTTTAAACTTGACTCATACGTCAACAATCCCAATGTGTTTGCATCTTCAGCTCTACAGTCTCAACATTCAAGAACCCAATAAAGAGTGGCAACTTTGTTACCTGTTTTTTCAGTAAGAAAAGTTGGTCTGAGACATTACCGTTCTTCTTTCACGGTTCACACACGGTGGCAATGAACGTAATACGTATATAAGAAAGTGTACGAATGTAATACGCATATAAGAAAATGTACGAATGTAGTACAAATATAAGAAAGTGTACGAATGTAATACGTATGTAAAAAAATGTACGAATGTAATACATATACAAGAAAATGTACAAAACTACGGAGAAGGATCAGAACGCGTTTTTATAAAACATGAAATTGCATAATTTTACGAACTACGAAGTTCATAACCTTATGTTAAGGTAAAAGGTTATTAAAGTAGGTCAAGTTAGTCAATTTGTGCAGCGACGGTAGGTGTAATGCGGGCACTTGCCTGTGATTGAATCAATGCGTCTTCCTGCACACGTCAACAAAACACATAATGCATTTACACGGCCACCACACACACGCACACACACACACACGACATAAATCGTATCAAAACCTCTTTCAACATTAAGGAAAATGGAAAATTTAACCAATTGAGCAAATTTAAAAAAACAATTGAGAGTTAATTGTGGGACGATATTTGTGACTGCACAACTACTTTTGTTATCGTTCCCGTGTTATTTAATTGCACGATAATCGTCATAATTTTACAATGCTTGTCTGATGTTTAAGATTAAGATATCTTAAATTTTTATAGCCACCTTACAGTTTTAATATAAAACAGCGTTTCATGTACGCTAAGTTACTCTCTCCTGACGATATGTTATAGTCACACCATTTGCTAAATTAATTTTCTTTTGATATTCTGCACCTTGATGTAATGCTACGAACTTTGTAACTATTTCGGTACAAGTGATTTTTTGTGCATTTTCTAGCATTTTGGAACTTACGTCAAACTACTTACTACTTACTAAAGACTTCGTAGCTCAATATAGGTACATGCATGATAGGAAATTTTATTTTAATTCTTTTTAAAAAAGCTGTAAAGCTTTGCATATTTGTAAGCCCAGAACCGAGCCAGATGCAAAAAACTTAAAATACAGATAAGAACAGAATATCCAATCCAACCAATTACTGAGCAGGGAAGAAGGGAATGACTTTAAAGTAATTTATTTGCACACGGTTAGCACAAGCGCAAGCATAAGGTTTTGCTGCTAAAAACTAATGTGTCGAATGTCTATGTGTATTAAAACAATGGTGGAATATCAAAATCATGGAATGCTCTGTAATAAGAGGGCAAATATGCAGAGTGCCCTCACCCACAAATGAGAGGTCAAAACTGGAGAGTGGATTAAGTGATAATTTCACCTCATAGCGGCGTAGATGTCTTTCAGGCAGAGTGGCCTAGTTCCTAGTTCAGTTCCTAGTTAGTAACTTGGCTAGGAAAGGCAGTTTGGCAACCCTGCCATGAAAACCTCGCCTCTAACTTGAGTGTCCTAAAATTATGTGTTTTGTGGATTAGGACACTCTGCATATTTGCTCTCTTATTGTCGCATTCAGTCGGAGTGTGCTCTGCCTCACGAAAGAAGAGTCTCTGTTGTCAGTGTGCAATGTGCAGTATACAGATGCAAGACATCGTTTGTTCAGGCCAATTTCATTTTTTATAATGAATTTTAATTTTTATATTCCTATAAATGATCTCCATCATAGCCTCATAATTTAGATCTTTATCCGTCTTTACGTTGAAGTTCAATTTACAAATTTCAAAATGATGTTCGTCATTAACTCTTTATTCAAACTCTTCCCCTATATTTTAACATTTCATAATTATATAGTATACTTAGACATTTCCCCCACAATTTTGAAACTTCTCTTTCATTCACCGAAAGCAAGCATTTCCCATTACTATTTGACATCTCAGGACTATTTAGCATTTTTAAGCACTTCCCTCATTATTTTGATATTTCATCACCATTATGTAGCATATTTTGACATTTCACCAATATTAAACGTATTTTAACATTTCCACCATCATTTTGACATTCCACCATTGTTTAGTTCTCATATGTAAATATTCGCCCCAATTAATTTTTGAACAACAAAACCGTTAGCTGTCGCTCACCGTTCACTCATATATTACCTAAAATAATTTGTCCCAATGCTCTAGTGTATAATTAAGTGTTGCAAAGGCTGCACTTTGCCTTTTATGTATTCTGAACCTTTTGTGTATTTTGAACCTTTTGTGTATTCTGAACCTTTTATGTATTGTGAACCTTTTATGTATTGTGAACCTTTTATGTATTGTGAACTTTTATGTATTGTGAACCTTTTACATATTCTGAACCTTTCATGTATTCTGAACCTTTTGTGTATTCTTAACCTTTAATGTATTGTGAACCTTTTATGTATTCTGAACCTTTTACGTATTCTGAACCTTTTATGTATTGTGAACCTTTTATGTATTGTAAACCTTTTATGTATTGTGAACCTTTTACATATTCTGAACCTTTCATGTATTCTGAACCTTTTGTGTATTCTGAACCTTTAATGTATTGTGAACCTTTTATGTATTCTGAACCTTTTACGTATTCTGAACCTTTTATGTATTCTGAACCTTCTATGTATCCTGAATCTTTTATGTATTCTGAACCTCTAAAGTTTGCAATCGAATTTCATGGGACCACGCGCATTCCACCGCAGCTGGCCACCACATTCCCCTCACCTGGAATTCTAATTAAAGCTATTCCAAGGTCGGCAGCCCGGACCCGAAGTTCTCGGCTTAGACTCGGGGCCTCGATTTCAAGCGAGGTCCTCTTCTTACGATAGTGCCTCAATGACTCACTTGAATAAATACTTTAAGTTTTGTCCCGTCAAATAAAGGGGAATAAAATCTTGAGTGATACTAACAAATTATCTACTTTAATTTTTCTTACACCGTAAAATAAAGGTGAATAATTTTTGCGTGATATAGGAAACTAACAAATTGTCTACTTTCATTTTTTTACACCGTAAAATAAAGGTGAAAAATTCTAGCGTGAAATATGATATTAACAAATTGTCTACTTTCATTTTTTGGCACTATCATATTTAGGAAAATAAATCTAAAGTGATTCCAGCAAATAACTTACTTTTATTTTTTACAGCGTACGACATTGCTTCAACGACTCAAATTAAAATGGTACTTGCACTTTTTACACCATCAAATATAGATGAATAATTCTTGAGTGCAATTGGCAGTTAGCCAAATACCCCCTAAGAGTCTCCTTACAATCGCTAAGCTTCGTTAACAGGCGGCTTGCCATTCTGATGTGACTTGGGTGAAGATTCATGCTCGTCAAAGCTGTACAATATTAAAACCTAATATTTTCAAATTATATTACAATATAATGATAATTTATTTTCAAATTTAATATGTCAAAGCATATACTAATACAATTATGTTTTCAATACGATAAAAATATTTCATTTTTTAATATTGACGTAAGACATTTTCAACGAATTTTGAGTGTAACTATTCCATGTGTTGCTTCTTACCAAAGCTTCTTAGAAATCTGTAAAGTATTTTGTGAATTTCTAAGTGCGAGGATTCTACGCTACAGTATAGTTCATTTAATATTCTTAACAAGTCTTAATAAGCCAGCAGCGTATCCTGTGAAATAATCCTTTCAAGTATTAAAAAAAATTTAAAATATTTTTTGTAGCTCCTCATCTTAAAGTTCAAGAGCAACCATAACGAAGAAATAACCAAAAAATCTCGTTAAAAACTGTTAAACTCTAATTGAAATTTTTCTAAAACCTACATAGAATAATCCTTAACTCCAGTTGAAATCAAGGTAAAATCTTAGACAATTACTTCTGAAGTATTTTAAGTTCTCCCTAAGTCCTTATAGAATCTTGTTGTAATCCTCTTAAAATTTTGGCAAATCCAAAATATTTTCCCCCAGACGCGCCCCGCCACTAATGCAGCACATAAGTTCACCCACTTGTAACTTTCGAAATAATGCACCTATCGACTTCAAATTACTCTCAAACGAGAGATTAAAACCTTCTTTCGTTTGAGAGTAATTTGGAGTCGATAGGTGCATTATTTCGAAAGTTCGAAAGTTACAAGTGGGTGAACTTGTGTGTTGCGTTAGTGGCGGGGCGCATCGAGAAAAGATCCAGATATTCGGTTGTCCCGTAAAAGTATTCGCAATTCTTCAAAAATTTCGTACGGTAACCCCAGCCTACTTAAGGTGCCAACAGTATTCGCGTATTACTTGGAACGTCTACAAGTCTACAACACAATCCGTGTTTCAAGTTAAGTATCTCCGTGTCACTTAAAACACCCAACAGCACCACGCGTACACAGCACCACGCGTACACAGCACCACGCGTACATAGCAACGCGTACACAGCACCGCATGTGTGAGTGTACTATCAAAGTGTAAGTATGGTAGCCAAATACAAACCTGAGCCACGGTATATTCTCTAAGCGTCCCAGCATTCGCTAAAACTACCCTGAAACGTTTTTGCTTAAGATAAACGTTTAGTACCACAAGAAACCGTGTAGGGCCAAAGTTATCGAGTACATTTCCTAGGTATTCAATATTCGCTAAAGTGACCCTAAAAACACACATACTAAAGATAGAAGTGAAGCACTAAAAGTAGCCGAATTTCACCAAATGTGATGAGAACATTCCCTAAGCACTCAATATTCGCAAAAGTTACCATAGAGACATCGATGATAAAGATACAAGTAGGTACCAAGAGTAGGCGTGTGGTAAATAAGGTATCGAGTACATTCCCTAAATGTTCCAGTACTCGCTAAAGTTACCCTAAAGACAGTTAAAACGTAAACTTCGAGTAGCCGTGTGGTATCAAATACATCGAGTACATTCCCTAAATGTCCCAGTACTCGCTAAAATTACCCCAAGCACGCTGGCATTAAAGAGTCCTCGCAGCTCCGCAGCTTCCTGAGAGTCTCAGAAGCCTTCATAGGATGACTTTGAGGATTAAGATAAAATTATAGATAAACTCCAATAAATTATTTGGCACTCAGCGCATCTGGAGTCAGGAGTTGAGGCAGCGGAGTGCAGTGAGGCGCAGAGAGCGAGTGAAGCTTGCACAGAGTGAGTAGAGTGACAGGCCGCATTGCAAGGTCTCGAGGATGCTGCTATAGCGTGAGGTCTGCCGCGCTATAGCGTGAGGTCTACTGCACTATAGCGTGAGGACTGCCGCACTATAGCGTGAGGTCTACTGCACTATAGCGTGAGGACTAACGCACTATAGCGTGAGGTCTACCGCGCTATAGCGTGAGGACTGCCGCGCTATAGCGTGAGGTCTGCCGCGCTATAGCGTGAGGTCTGCCGCACTATAGCGTGAGGTCTGCCGCACTATAGCGTGAGGTCTACTGCACTATGGCGTGAGGTCTGCCGCGCTATAGCGTGAGGTCTGCTGCACTATAGCATGAGGTCTGCCGCGCTATAGCGTGAGGTCTGCCGCACTATAGCGTGAGGTCTGCCGCACTATAGCTTGATGTCTGCCGCGCTATAGCGTGAGGTCTGCCGCACTATAGCGTGAGGTCTGCCGCGTTATAGCGTGAGGTCTGCCGCACTATAGCGTGAGGTCTGCCGCGCTATAGCGTGAGGTCTGCCGCACTATAGCGTGAGGTCTACCGCACTATAGCGTGAGGTCTGCCGCGCTATAGCGTGAGGTCTACCGCACTATAGCGTGAGGTCTGCCGCATTATAGCGTGAGGCCTGCCGCGCTATAGCGTGAGGTCTGCCGCACTATAGCGTGAGGTCTGCCGCGCTATAGCGTGAGGTCTGCCGCATTATAGCGTGAGGTCTACAGCCACATATCACCTACCCAGGTGCAGTTCGAAATATAAAAATGAAGTGATTATCACTGAATTAAATGTGTGGAAATAAGTGATATCCATTAGTAACCTAACCTGACCTCACGCTATAGTTCTTGCCCTATCTCATGGTATAGTGTAGTAGACTTCACGCTATAGTACTTGCACTATCTCATGCTATAGTGTAGTACACCTCACGCTATAGCAGCGTTGTAGCCAGTTCATTCAATAAACGGACGTTAGGTAGCGTTCAAGTGTACAATTCAATTTAGCGAATAACTCCTTGTTAATGCAAAAAACGGGCATTTATTATTACGTCGGCTACACTTGCGCGATTAATACGGTTGGTTAGACTAGGGTGTGAGCAGGAAAATTAAAAAATAGACTTTACTGACTAACATTTCTAAGAAGTGTGAAACACTTAACTAGTCGATAACATTTTACAGCGTACCCTGACATTTATTCTAAAAATGGGCGGTGAGAGAGTTGGAACGCTCTTCATTTATACTGTAACGCGAATGAGCAAGTTATCTTTCTGTACCACCACGTAGTCAAAGCGTTAAGAGACGATCGTATGGAAAAACCTAATATCGGTCTTGGGACGATTTTAATCTCTTAATTAATCATTTGAAGAGAATGAGACACTCTCATTGGTTTTAATTAATCATCAATAAAAAGATATGACGCTTTGATTTCTTTCATTCTCCTTTTGAAGGCAATTTCAATCTCTTATTGCCTTTTCTGGACAAAATAACCAAGCATATTTTCTGCATATCTTCAGCGCTAATTCCTGTCATTAAATAACTCGATGTGTTTTACTCCATATCATATTTTAAATACCATCATTAGACGTCAAAGACTGAGGTAAGGTTGGGTAACTATCACACCACGTTCTAAATGATATCGTCAGACCCACGACAGTGGTCTTAACATGGCACTTGTCGTTATGGATTAGAAAATGTAAAACTTCGTAAGTATGAAACGTAAGTTTTTTCAAATTAGTACTAGAATCAAGAATGTGCCAAGTACTATGACGCGCACAAGTACACCAGCCAGTACCGTTCGGCAATCGTTCAGCTGCAATTATCAGCTAAAAACTTTTAATCTTCAAAAGCTTTAAAAAGCGCTTTAAGAAAAGCATAAAGAATAATCATTTGATAGAAAATTTAAATTTGTATCCGCATTTTTTAAAAGCTTTTAAGCAAATTATCATTGGATTTGTATTAATTTTTGGCGGAAAACTTCCAAGTATTTTAAACAGGTGTTCCAAAAGGGATGTTGCATACATTTTTTTCAGTTCTAGTACTTCAAGAATTTTATAACGGCGTTTAATTTCGCATTATTTTTTCAACAATTTCTTTAACAATTTAACAAATTTTACTCTAGAGTTGCTCTTTTTAAAATTTCCGCTGAACTAAAATGTGATTCTAGAAAAGTGGATAAATTGTTAAAAACTACTGTGAAGTTCAAGTAGTGCTGTTATTAAACAAAAAATTCATACAAATAAATAAATACAAATACTCTTCAAATCGCAATTGGTTTTAATGCATCAACGCTTTTTTCTTCCTTCCGGTACCCCCGCACGGTATTGATGAGTGTGGCCAGATCTGGAGAACTAGGAGGCCACTTACAACCGTCAACCCGGGAACTCAATTCATGCAGAAGTGGCTTTTAAAAAATTTGTTGCATCTCTCGCAGAGTGGCAGTGAAGTGAGTTCGTCAATAACCCGAGCAATATTTCATTAAGAGATAAAATCTCAAAGTCAAATTAGAAACACTGACGGCAACACCGGAATGGAAATAGCAAAAAATTTTAGTTAGGAGCTAAGAAATGTGCTACGGTGAAAATGAACGTGACTTTAATCAAAGATTATTTTTCAAAATTATTTTATCTGTCAGGAGAAAATCTGGAATCTAGCAAATATTCTGTTTGATATTGATCAGGTTCGAATAAATACAAAGCTATATAAAACATTCTGTCTATAACACCTTGCATTTAAAAATATATCTTATCAATGATTTTGAGTCAAACATACGAGTATCGGCCAAAAATAGTTAATCACAAAGAACTTCAACTGTTTTCTATTTAAAAGCACTCTTCAGCTGTAAATAAAAATTCCAAAAAATCTTCGCGTCCCAAAACTTATTTTCGGGAACCCTCGATCTCTACAGATTTCCTGAGACCAGTAACCCAGAGATATCCCTCATGCACGAGGCTGATTTAGATCAGCAACAATCCTGCAACTCGCTGGGATCAATTTTTATAGCCTCCCGTAGTAGGGCAGTGCGTCGGAGCGATGGTTGGCATGTGGATGACATGGACAATCTTGTAAGACTTCTCCCCACCTGATAAACTAAGCCATGGTGAACGGAATGACTTCCCTGCTCTGAATGCCTCACAATCCTGGCCTTCATTAAACATGATACCCGAATCCCTCGAGAGTTGGTAGCACTGATACCGAAGGCCTTCATTAAACATGCCCAAATCCCTTGGGAGTTGGTAGCTCTGATACCGAAGGCCTTGACATTCAGAGCTGGCCCACGTAATCGAAGCCAGTGCACCTTTCTCCCTGATCTACAATGCAAATGGGTCCTGCAACGACCATTGATGGCCTTAAACATGGTATTGAAATTCTCTAAGTATTTGGACGGAACGCGTTCCCGTCTGGATTTAGAGCGCTTCTCGGAACGCGTCTTACTTGGCCTCCCTCTTCCAGTAACCTGGAAAGTCGTCCTCGAATCAATGTGGAAACGGACCCTTAAATCTCTTCTCCCATTCGAGGCTAGAATTTCCGAAAGGTAAAAAATGCGTTTAAAGGCTTTAGTGATCCGTGGCGAATGTCTGAATCTTTAAACTCTATGTTTTGCCTAGAAGCTGCTACGTTTATGCCTTATCTAGTTATTGGAATGTGTTTTTTTTGTTACTGGCCGTTATGCTCGTTGGAATGATGTCAAACACCCGACAAATTGGGTCTCGAAATAGCACCAAAGAAAATAAATTCAAAAAGTATTTAGGTCAATATTGGACATGGGAAAAACACTTATTAAGCCATCCAATAACCTTGAGTAAAATTCAATGGCACAGCTGGAACTACTCGAGCATAAAATCACTGCACACGAGACGACTGTTTGTGTCACTTATCAATTGAATCAAAAGCTTTTTGAACTGTTCCAGTCGAAAATTTTAGTAAGTGAAGGATCATTTGCATCAAAACCGGGTAGATTTAAAAACCCTAGAACCTTGATTCCAGACTTCAGGCTCTTAATCATCAACTTTGATTCCAGACTCTAAGTTCTAAATCATCAACTCTGATTCCAGCCTCCAAGCTCTGAATCATTTAGTTTGATTTCCAACTCCAAGCTCTGAATTATAAACTAGGATCCCAGTCGCCATGCCCGGACTCAAAACATGAGGCAGGATTGCAGGATGATTGCCTACTCTCACATAAACTGGCTGCAGTGATTGCTTCTCCTCAGTGCCGGGGAAATTAGTCGCCAGCGAGCAAAAGATTTCTGAAAAATTCGCAAGCGACAGACAGCCTGAACGAAAGGGACGATTTGGAATTTTTTCAATCTGTCACGAGTTATAATGACACGTGGCAAAAGTTACCTATTTATGTTACTATGTAGAATGAGGTTATTGTGTATTCAAACGGGGTTATTTAATTAATAATTCTGTGGAGAGTTATTCCACAGAGTTATTGCTAATGCTTTTTAAAATTTTAATTCTTGTTATTAATGGCAATGAGTAACTCCTTTTGGATGATTTTGATAAGAATTTTTCATTTTTGACGCTTTCATTTGCAGCATCGCTTTTTTTAAATTTACTGAACTTCACAATTCTTTTAAAAAACCAAGTCAAAGACCAATAATTTTACCTTCAATATATGAACAACTCATTATCTCGCACCATCATCAATCCAACTACATGAAAATAGCTAACATTAACTTGAACGCTACTCAGAGACACGCAAAATTCAACCTGGCGAACAAAACCTACAGCAACTGCACCCCTATAAGGAACGAAATCGAAAGAAGCGATGGAATTTCGCTATCTTCCATCACCAAATCAATTTTGATATCCCCTCGTTTGCCGTGAAGTTCACACGAGAATCTCAGCAAGAGGCAACTCTGTGTTATATACTGCCTCAATTTACACAGAGATGCTGCGTTAGTTATCAGACAACTCTCGGTCCCTGACATATGGACACCCTCTATCTCCTTCCAGCTCAGCGCAGACAGCTATTTGAGATACCAGTGTTAGAGGGTAAACTGGTGTATTGGATACCAGTGTTCGAGGGTAAACTGGTGTATTGGATACCAGTGTCAGAGGGTAAACTGGTCTATTGGATACAAGTAGTCCAGGGTAAACTTGTGCATAGGATTCTAGTGTTCGAGGGTAAACTGGCGTATTGGATTCCAGTGTGCGAGGGTAAACTGGTGTATTGGATTCAAGTGTTCGAGGGTAAACTGGTGTATTGGATACCAGTGTTCGAGGGTAAACTGGTGTATTGGATACCAGTGTTCGAGGGTAAACTGGTGTATTGGATACCAGTTTCCGAGGGTAAACTGGTGTATTGGATACCAGTTTCCGAGGGTAAACTGTTACATTGGGTACCAGTAACAAGAGTAAACTCCAACATTGAATACTGATGTTGGTGTACAAGAAATCAGAATTCGGAGCGAGACTGCTATATCATATGCGAAAATTCTTGGGTAATATTTTTTATGAGGTCGCGGTATGATTTATAAGCGTAATTTATCTCAAACTAAAATTTTTCTACAATTGGTAACATTTCAACAGATGACTTGCAAACATAGAAAATACAGAAGTGGAATATTTCAATTCGTGAAATGTACTGAAGCATTTGAACTGTACCTAAGTGTTTGCGATTTAGATTTATTTTCTTAATTTATTTAAGAAGAATTTATTAAGATATATATATTCTTAATTTATTTATTAAGATTCAGATTTAATTATGAATAATCCCACATGCAGGGAGCAAAAGAAGTCACTAGCCATATTTTTAATTATTTCTAAATCTAGACCTATTTTCAAAAAGAATTCCGTCTTCAGTACTCGGAAATTCTCTGGAAAACTCTGACTCTCTCGCAGACTCCGAGAGCACCAGAAACTCTTTTAGTGAAAATCAGATTGGCAATCTTGTTTTCGAACTCCAGGTTCTGACGCTATAACCCTTATTCAGGCTCCAAGCCCCGATTTTGCCCCTGATTTCAGACTCCAGGTGATGAATCATGGGCCTTATTTCCAGACTCCGGGCTCTGAATCATGAACCCTGATTCCAGACTCCAGGTTCTGAATCATGAACCCTGATTCCAGACTCTAGGCTCTGAATCATGATCCCTGACTCGACTCCAGTCCCAAACCCGACACTTCGCACCCTTATTTTTTATAAGCCGGCAGTCCAGGGAGCGATGCGGAGCTCGTTTATTTCTTTGACTCATTTCTTTGTGAAGTTTAGGACCGCCAAGTCTGCCCGGCCTGCGAGTGACAGAAAAGGAAGCATCGCGCCGTTCCAGGCAGCGCCAATGTGTGGAGTTTGCCTTCCAGGCTTCGCTGTGGCGTTATCGCCGCCTGATGGTGTGGCATCATCGCCGCCCAATGGTGTACTCCACTTAATGGTGCAGCATCATCGCCGTCTGTTGGTGTAGTATTATCGCCACCCAATGGTGTAAGCCGCTTAATGGTGCAGCATCATCGCCACCTAATGGTGTAGCATTATCGCCGCCCAATGGTGTAGCATTATCGCCGCCCGTTGCTAATAATGCAGTACTAGTAATATCGAATCGTAACCTTGTGACATAATTTCCATGTTGACATAGCAATGATAAAATCACTGTAGAACACAAATTTTTCGCAATTCAAAGCAAGCAAATTGGTCTTCGGATTTTGCAGGAGTGACGTGAAATTTTTCTTGCTTCACGCAGCAATCGAGCACTCGCGTCTCTAATATAAACTCATGTATCAACATGACAATACTCGGTATATTTTTATCGTATTGCGATACGTGTTTGCCACTTCATAGTTAATGAAACAAACACTGTAGTTCAGTATGAGCCGCTGAAATAAGCGTGCGTTGCTCTCAGTCATGCGCTGTGGCAATATTAAAGAAAACGAAGATGGAGAAATGAGCAAGTACTGCGTGCGCCACTTCAGTGGCTGAAAAATGAGGTGATGGATAAACCGTTAACGACAATTTTTTAAGAAAAAAAGCTAAATTTTGCCGCGGATTTTGCCTACTCAGCGAAGTTTTTCTGCCATTCGAGAATGTGAAAACGAAGTAAAATAAAGGATAAATTTGCTCGAAATTTGGACGCGATTGAGGAACGTTATATTTGATGTTCAGAACTGAACTTTCGGGAGTGAAGGAAGTCTAAAACTCGCTTCAAGCCTCACAAAATATCCTGCGAGGTGTGACCTTGTAAGGGAATCAAAATAATTACTGCAAGTAATAATAATAGGAATATCTTTTCTGCTAAGCAGTTTAATTATGAAGGTAATAGCGAAGAAAAACTTTAAAAACATTTTTATGAAACGTTTCAAGCCTCAGCTCATCATCAGTTATACTCTGTAAAAGCAAAAAATACACGCATTGAAGTAATAATATTGAAGTAATAATAATTACTGTTATTATTGAAGTAATGATAATCACTGTTATTATTGAAGTAATAATAATTAGTGTTATTATTTAAGTAATAATAATTACTGTTATTATTGAAGTAATAATAATTACTGTTATTATTGAAGTAATAATAATTACTGTTATTATTTAAGTAATAATAATTACTGTTATTATTGAAGTAATAATAATTACTGTTATTATTGAAGTAATAATAATTACTGTTATTATTGAAGTGATAATAATTACTGTTATTATTGAAGCAATAATAATTACTTTTATCATTGAAGTGATAATAATAACTGTTTACATTCAGGCGAGCTTGATATGCTCAAACGGTGTCACGGTCGCACGATCTGCTGAGCAAAAAAAACAAACACAAATCTCACAAACTGTGTCAAGAGGTAGAATTAGGTCGCAACATCATACAACAAATTGGTAACTGTCCCCCAACTTTCCCCAACCTTCTCCCCTCCCCCCGAGGATGAAGGCCGGCAACAGTGTTTAGTGAAACAATTTTAGTCACAACTCGGGATTTTTTTAAATTTTGCTCCTCGTAGTCGAATTGATTCATCTTCTTATTGTGTCATTGCCTCAATTTTATGTGAAATGGAAGCCTGAGACTTGTAGGGTGAAGGTTTAGGACTTGTAGGGTGAAGGTTTAGGACTTGTAGGGTGAAGGTTTAGGACTTGTAGGGTGAAGGTTTAGGACTTGTAGGGTGAAGGTTTATGACTTGTAGGGTGAAGGTTTAGGACTTGTAGGGTGAAGGTTTAGGACTTGTAGGGTGAAGGTTTAGGACTTGTAGGGTGAAGGTTTAGGACTTGTAGGGTGAAGGTTTAGGACTTGTAGGGTGAAGGTTTAGGACTTGTAGGGTGAAGGTTTAGGACTTGTAGGGTGAAGGTTTAGGACTTGTAGGGTGAAGGTTTAGGACTTGTAGGGTGAAGGTTTAGGACTTGTAGGGTGAAGGTTTAGGACTTGTAGGGTGAAGGTTTAGGACTTGTAGGGTGAAGGTTTAGGACTTGTAGGGTGAAGGTTTAGGACTTGTAGGGTGAAGGTTTAGGACTTGTAGGGTGAAGGTTTAGGACTTGTAGGGTGAAGGTTTAGGACTTGTAGGGTGAAGGTTTAGGACTTGTAGGGTGAAGGTTTAGGACTTGTAGGGTGAAGGTTTAGGACTTGTAGGGTGAAGGTTTAGGACTTGTAGGGTGAAGGTTTAGGACTTGTAGGGTGAAGGTTTAGGACTTGTAGGGTGAAGGTTTAGGACTTGTAGGGTGAAGGTTTAGGACTTGTAGGGTGAAGGTTTAGGACTTGTAGGGTGAAGGTTTAGGAGTTGTAGGGTGAAGGTTTAGGACTTGTAGGGTGAAGGTTTAGGACTTGTAGGGTGAAGGTTTAGGACTTGTAGGGTGAAGGCTTAGGACTTGTAGGGTGAAGGTTTAGGACTTGTAGGGTGAAGGTTTAGGACTTGTAAGGTGAAGGTTTAGGACTTGTAGGGTGAAGGCTTAGGACTTGTAGGGTGAAGGTTTAGGACTTGTAGGGTGAAGGCTTAGGACTTGTAGGGTGAAGGTTTAGGACTTGTAGGGTGAAGGCTTAAGACTCATAGAGTGAAGTTCTGAGACAGGAGAAGGCTGACGTACATAAAGTATCAGCACCACGAATTTCAGATGGCAAGACTTTTCTCCTGCAATGATTTTGAATTAAAGTTTGACTACTCCACTGAAATTAAATTTAGAATAGTCATTGCAGCAAAAGATATACAGAGTAACAACACCGTCATGACGTCATGCTGGTATGCTAACAACATGGCTTTATTATTCCCGTCCACTGGGAAGCCAAATGCACGCGAATAATTTTTTTAGAAACATTTCCGCATGCAATGACTCCTCATCTCGATCTGGACACCAAGTCAACGGCAATTAATGAACGATACCAGAGCAGTTAGAATAGTTCAAATATCATTGTAACTAATAATATCCTTGGTGTGTTTATTTATTTATTTATTTATACATTTGTTTGGTGTCCGCTTGTTGCGTGTGCCTGTGACGCTCACAAGGACGCTCAATGACCGTATCTGTGATACGAGTTTCACCAGTGCACAAGTACAAGAATATTTTAATGGCGGGTACTGTTGGGATGGATATATTTGTTGGGCATCCACATCTGCAAGATTTATTTAATGGCGGGTACTGTTGGGATGGATATATTTGTTGGGCCTCCACATCTGCAAGACTTATTTAATGGCGGGTACTGTTGGGATGGATATATTTGTTGGCCATCCACATCTGCAAGATATATTTAATGACGGGTACTATTGGATGGATATATTTGTTGGGCATCCACATCTGCAAGATTTATCTAATGACGGGTACTATTGGATGGATATATTTGTTGGGCATCCACATCTGCAAGATTTATTTAATGGCGGGTACTGTTGGGATGGATATATTTGTTGGACATCCACATCTGCAAGATATATTTAATGACGGGTACTATTGGATGGATATATTTGTTGGGCATCCACATCTGCAAGATTTATTTAATGGCGGGTACTGTTGGGATGGATATATTTGTTGGACATCCACATCTGCAAGATATATTTAATGACGGGTACTATTGGATGGATATATTTGTTGGGCATCCACATCTGCAAGATTTATTTAATGGCGGGTACTGTTGAGATGGATATATTTGTTGGGCATCCACATCTGCATGATTTATTTAATGGCGGGTACTGTTGGGATGGATATATTTGTTGGGCATCCACATCTGCAAGATTTATTTAAACAAAATATCGAATCCAGTCATTTTTGGCGGGCCGTGTACGCTAGTAAGTAGATAAATCATGACCATCCAGTAACTCACTGCTGATCCTCTTCGAAATCTTCAGCAAGACTGAGAAACTCAGAAGTTGCGATTTTTTGACGGCACCCAACCAGCCTGTTGCCATTGAAAAATGAAACCATCCTGATTCTTGCGGAATGATTGATGAATGATGAAGATTCTGGCAACAACATCTAACAGCATTAACAAATTTAAAATGGAAGAACAAATCACCGGACTGACAGTCGAAAGACTCCGCTCGTCGTTGGTGGATCATTTTAAATTTTTTGTTAATTAAACTTGTGTACTGAAGCAAAATATTCTTTGGTGTGTTTTTCAAAAGTGTTCGTTAAACGAAGCATTTCTCATAAACGATGAGCTCCACATACTGTGCGTAGGCGAGCGCAATGGTCTCTGCAGAGCGTGAACTGACGGATGAGATTTGATCTTTTATTCAACAGAGCGCATCATCAAGTCAAAGCCGAGCTCTAATTGCTGCGCCTGGCAAATGATGCCGTTAGCTAAATCAATTAGAGGTTTTTGTAGCCTCTAAATTGCTCTTCATTCTTTCGAACTAAATAAATAGAGCACATTTCTAATGGAGGTCCAGTCTCGGCTGGGCTGAGGCGCTTCTGTGTCGCGTCTAGTGTACGTAGTGCTGTGTACGTAGTGCTGCGTACGCAGTGCTGTGTTCGTAGTGCTGTGTACGTAGTGCTGTGTACGTAGTGCTGTGTACGTAGTGTTGTGTACGCAGTGTGTGTACGTAGTGCTGTGTACGTAGTGCTGTGTACGTAGTGCTGTGTACGCAGTGCTGTGTTCGTAGTGCTGTGTACGTAGTGCTGTGTACGTAGTGCTGTGTACGTAGTGTTGTGTACGCAGTGTGTGTACGTAGTGCTGTGTACGTAGTGCTGTGTACGTAGTGCTGTGTACGCAGTGCTGTGTTCGTAGTGCTGTGTACGTAGTGCTGTGTACGTAGTGCTGTGTACGCAGTGCTGTGTTCTTAGTGCTGTGTACGTAGTGCTGTGCACGTAGAGCTGTGTACGTAGAGCTGTGTACGTATAGCTGTGTACGTATAGCTGTGTACGTAGAGCTGTGTACGTAGTGCTGTGCACGTAGAGCTGTGTACGTAGAGCTGTGTACCTATAGCTGTGTACGTAGTGCTGTGTACGTAGTGCTGTGTACGTAGTGCTGTGCACGTAGAGCTGTGTACGTAGAGCTGTGTACGTATAGCTGTGTACGTATAACTGTGTACGTAGAGCTGTGTACGTAGTGCTGTGCACGTAAAGCTGTGTACGTAGAGCTGTGTACGTATAGCTGTGTACGTAGTGCTGTGTACGTAGTGCTGTTTACGTAGTGCTGTGTACGTAGTGCTGTGTACGTAGTCCTGTGTACGTAGTGCTGTGTACGTAGTGCTGTGTACGTAGTGCTTTGTACGTAGTGCTGTGTACGTAGTCCTGTGTACGTAGTGCTTTGTACGTAGTGCTGTGTACGTAGTGCTGTGTACTTAGTGCTGTGTACGTAGTGCTGTGTACGTAGTGCTGTGCACGTAGAGCTGTGTACGTAGAGCTGTGTACGTATAGCTGTGTACGTATAGCTGTGTACGTAGAGCTGTGTACGTATAGCTGTGTACGTATAGCTGTGTACGTAGAGCTGTGTACGTAGTGCTGTGTACGTAGTGCTGTGTACGTAGTGTTGTGTACGTAAAGCTGTGTACGTAGTGCTGTGTACGTAGAGCTGTGTAGGATGTAGCCGTGTGCGTACACAGAGTGGGATATTCTGCGTGGGGGTTGTGTGGTGGTTGTGTGGTGGTTGTGTGGTGGTTGTGTGGTGGTTGTGTGGTGGTTGTGTGGTGGTTGTGTGGTGGTTGTGTGGTGGTTGTGTGGTGGTTGTGTGGTGGTTGTGTGGTGGTAGTGTGGTGGTAGTGTGGTGGTTGTGTGGTGGTTGTGTGGTGGTTGTATGGTGGTTGTGTGGTGGTTGTGTCGTGGTTGTGTGGTGGTTGTGTGGTGGTTGTGTGGTGGTTGTGTGGTGGTTGTGTGGTGGTTGTGTGGTGGTTGTGTCGTGGTTGTGTGGTGGTTGTGTGGTGGTTGTGTGGTGGTAGTGTGGTGGTAGTGTGGTGGTTGTTTGGTGGTTGTGTCGTGGTTGTGTGGTGGTTGTGTGGTGGTTGTGTGGTGGTTGTGTGGTGGTTGTGTGGTGGTTGTGTGGTGGTTGTGTGGTGGTTGTGTGGAGCTGCAACAAGCTTTAGAATAAATTACTCCCTTGATTGCATGTTGATTTCATTTTCCATATTTTATATGCTAAACCAGCCATTTTGAAGACAATTTTATTAATCATATTTTACATATTAAGTAAATCCCTTTACTGACAATTTTATTTTCACATTTTATATGCCTAATCAGTCATTTTAATGATAATTTTATTCATCATATTTTACATATTAAATGAGCCATTTTGAAGAGCAATCAGTTTTCACACTCAAGTCACACTCCACTGACAACCTCGTCCTCCAAGCTTCACTTGGGGTCCCCGTCGACCTCGGGAAGTGGAGCTGAAGTTCTTAGTGGAGGAGCAGGGCCGTAATGACCTAAGTTGTGCAGTGAGTGATGAACTGCCCACTTCATCACCTCCAGCGCCTCTTATCACCTCCAGCACCTCCCAGCGTAACGAACCCTCTCATTACCCACCGTGCTGTATATACTCATTACCCACCTTGCTGTATATATATACTCATTACCCACCGTGCTGTATATACATACTCTTTACCCACCGTGCTGTATATGTATACTCATTCCCCACCGTGCTGTATATACATACTCATTACGCACCGTGCTGTATATACATCCTCTCATTACCCTCCTGCTACATATATATACCCTCATTACCCCCTCTAGTTAGCGTAATGCCCCCCCAATAAGTGGGTCAGAAGAGCCAAGGAAGTTTCATGGCAGAATTTGCGGACGAATTAGCGAGAGCGTCGCTCATTAGTCGTCTGCTACAGCCCTCGGGCACCGGTATTTTTTGCACAATTTGCTGGGTCTGCAAAGTTTACTTTGTCGCATTCACGGATTTTATTTTGCGAAATTTGTGAGGCTTAACTCTTTTGGAGCTTTGAAATGGAGATGTAGCAGAGAGTCTCTCTATTACACCTTTCTTATTGTGACGGCAGCTTGATAAAAAGTTATGCTGTTGTCAGGAATTTCAAGTTTACTGCTACTGAGAACAGAGTTCAGCGCTGCAAAAATGATAAATCAAAAAAAGAAATGAAATTTTGGAGCTCTGCCAACGCATCAAAGTTAGCATAACTCAAGAGACGTAATGACTAACTGCCACAAACCTGTCTGGTGGAAATCTTGCGCAATATTTTTGAAATGAAACTAAGCAACCGTGACAGGTTCAGCTGCACTTTAGGAATACATTGCCCGCAGTCATTTGTGTCGACTAGTGGCATGGGTATTACGATACTCATATGTGTGTATCGACTGAGAATCCTTACTTTAAATTATTTTAAAAACCAATAGCATTCTTACTCTGAAGTACTTTAAAAACCAATAATGTGCTTGAGTTTCATCTTTATTGGAAATTATGTATTTTTCTTTCCTTCTTTTTCTTTCGATACTGAGCAGCCTCAGCTGCCGTCGGGTGCTCACACTGGGAGCGTGTCACTCTACACTCTGTAGAGTTAAGGCTGCACGCTATCGCATGCTGTGGTGACCAGAGAGTGAGATTGAGTTCTGCGTGTGTGTGTGTGGTGCCCTGTATTACGGGGCATCACACATATATCATGTATTGCGGTATTATATAATTATGTATATTATGTATTACGGTATTATATTATTATGTATATTATGTATTACGGTATTATATTATAATGTATATTATGTATTACGGTATTATATTATTATGTATATTATGTATCACGGCACCCTACTATGTGTGTGTGTCTCACTATGGTACATACATTAAAAAATGAAGGGCGTTCAATAATTACTGATTAATTACTTCATGATTAGTTTTCATGATAATGATGAATAAGTTAGTGTCTCAGGAACTTATTCAATGGCATTTTTCAGGATACATTTGAGCAGATCATCCAACCGTTACAAAAATGGGCTGATTCAGAAATTGACGGGCATATCAGCGCACCATTGGTGCATCATCTAAGCATGCCTTAAACATGAAAAAAAATCGAAACCATTGACGTAAAATAGAACCACTCGGCCATGGCCACGTCAAAGTCGTCATATCAAGTCCAATTAAGCTCGTTGTCTAAAAAACCTACACAAGTGGTAGACTACAAGTTTACGATAATCGCGCAATAAAGTAGACTGGGCTCTACAGAGGAGAGATGGGAGTAGCTATAGAGATGACGCGTCAGATAACGCCTTTCTTCCGGTCCCGTTAAGCGATGCCAATGAGAAAATTGTTGTGAAAAGAAGCTTACAACCTATAATCTAGTCATATTTTGGCTAAACGGCCGTTTTTCTCAACGACAACATCATCAGCACCACCAGCAAAAACGCTACTTATGGAACACATGAGTTGCTGTTAGGGGAGATAGGGGCTAAGATTATGATCTAACCTAGTTACTGCGGCAGTTTGTTTTAGAGTAAACTAGTCCACCCCCTTTTTTTTTGAAATAAGAAAGAAGGCGAAATGAAAGAATGGCCGTGAGAAATAAAAATTTCAACCTCTCGAGAGTTGATGAGGCCGAGCTTGTATCACAGATACGCTCATCACACACTATATACAGGCTGGCAGACGGACGTGGCTCTTTTAGAGTATAGATTTGCCGTTTTAGATGAGAGTTATCCCTGTTGTTACTCATCATACATTCATGTGGGTGAAATGCTCGTGAACCAAATTCAACTAATTTTCAAAAATCATACACCAGTCACACTTCAGCAAGCTTACTACGCGTTTGCTAAAATGTCCTTGAACCAAATTCTACAACTTTTGAAAACATCCATCGGTCAAACTTCAACCGACTCTGCACGCGTTTGCTAGAATGTCCTTGAACCAAATTCAACAACTTTTGAAAACATATGTGAGGCAAACTTCAACAAACTCACTACGCGTTGGCTAGAACGGACTCATATAACTTCCTGTTGTAGTAAATCCTCCCGCAAATATAGTGCTCAAAATTACAGGACTCGACGTGAGTGGTGCAAGTAAAGTTCTGGTGAGAAAGATTAAAGCCCCCGTTCTGATGTCAGAAGCTCTCCTTTGTAATTACAAACAACATGCGAAAAATTTCTTGTCGGTTTTTACTTGGTACGAAAAGAGACCTAATTTTTCCGTGAACGGCTTGAAAATTTTCTCGCTGAAAAATAAAAATTTCGTTACGAAACTTAATTTTTCCATGAATGACTTGAAATTTTCCCGCTGAAAATAAAAATTTCGAGGGCAAATTACAACTCAAGGCACACCTGGGCAAAACGGAGTGTCCCATTCAGTCTCGTGAAGCCTCCATCACCGTCATTACCCACAAAAACAAGGCGGGGTAACGAGCAGCAGGTAAGGCTGTCATTACCCACCGTGTGAAGGCTTCATGACCTGCTGTTCTGGCTACAATCACCCCCCAAGCACCTCCTTATAACTGACTAACACACCCACCACCGCTGCGTCACAAGCTTGTGTAGCACCTCACAAACACAGTGTGTTAAACAATAAAAATGTCTCAAGCAGACATTGTTGCAGAGTGAGTGGTTGTGCTCAGCTTCTCGAGATTTTTGTCCGCCGAATGTGTTCGGCGGACAATATACAAACACTCATATTTGTACACAAATATACAAATTTAGATACTTATATTTGTATCCAAATAGACAAATATACAAATACTCATATTTGCATACAAATATATAAATACTCATATTTGTATACATATATACAAATAACATATATTTACTCTTTATTGTATACAATATACAAATACTCATATTTGTACACAAACATACAAATTTAGATACTTATATTTGTATCCAAATAGACAAATATACAAATACTCATATTTGCATACAAATATATAAATACTCATATTTGTATACATATATACAAATAACATATATTTACTCTTTATTGTATACAATATACAAATACTCATATTTGTTCACAAATATACAAATTTAGATACTTATATTTGTATCCAAATAGACAAATATACAAATACTCATATTTGCATACAAATATATAAATACTCATATTTGCATACATATATACAAATAACATATATTTACTCTTTATTGAATACAATATACAAATACTCATATTTGTATACATATATACAAATTCAATATACAAATACTCATATTTGTACACAAATATACAAATACTCACATATGTAAATGGTACGTGTTGAGTGGCATGGAACAAAAAGCAAATAACAAGGGGCAAGGATTCGTTTACGTAGTTGCAAAAACTACGCAAAAATTTTTTGAAGTAACGGTTCGGTCATTTTGATAAAGTGCATCGTGTTCAATAATGTGTCAAATAACCAAAAATTATTTTGTCTAGTGTCTTACGGATATTTTTTAACAAAAAATGTAACTGAAAACCTGAAGTGATGTTTCCAGCAAACATATAAGTCAAATCAAAAATCAAAAGAAAGCAGTCTTATATAAAATTTCAATTGATGTAGGTTGGTAAATACGAATACATTGGATGAAATTTAATATTAAATATGAACCTCCTATATTTACAACTCTCCATTAATCCCTCAAAATGATTTTTTCTGAACAACATAGCTTCATGAAGTGGGCAAACGTAGACTATAGAAAAGTATAAATATTTTTGTCGCAAAATGAACGATTTTGTGGCCAAAACTTTTTAGTTAGGGTTTTTTACCACAATTTGACCACAACAACCACTCAGCGTCAAACAACCCAGCAGTGTGGGCAGACGCTGAATGTTCTTTGAAGTCAAAATTTATTTTAAAAAACCGATACTAGGGGATTTTGGCGTCCCAAAAAAGCCAATCTGGCAACACTGGCTGAAATGACATCAACCAGCTAACACTTCTGAATTATCTTGCATCAGAGGCTTCAACATTACTTAACGGGCCAGTGATGTCCAGTGACGGCCAATTATAGCAAGTGACAGTCAATAACACCCAGTGACGGCCAGTGGTCACCAGTGACACCCAATATTACGCCCAGTGATGGCCAGTGATGGCCAGTGACGGCCATTTACAGCAAGTAACAGCCATTTACGGCCAGTGACGGCCATTTACGGCCAGTGACAGCAAGTTACGGCCAGTGACAGCCAATTACGGCCAGTGAAGGCCGCCTTGAGCCGCGAATGCACGCACGACAGCATCGCTCCGTAACAATTACACAGAATTAACATGCAAATTCGGTATTCGTTAACATGCAGAGCGGGCGCGTGCTGCTGAGTGTCCCAGCCCTGGCAGGCTGGGCCTGAGTCTGATCATCATTCATGTGATTGTCGTTGTTATAATCACCATTATATCATCGCAATCACCTCAGCACGGTCACCAATGTCATCACCCAGTACAATCACCAACGCAATCATTTCATCGCAATATCCTAAGCAATCCCATCTCCGCAATCACCTATGCAATCACATCATCGCAATCGCCACTTTCATCACCATATCTAGGGTTGTTGTTGTGGGTGGAACTGCAACTATTAATAGTAGTAATTATTATGGACTGAAATTATTTATAATAGTAATAGTAACTATTAATAATAGTAATTTTAGTAATAGTTAGTAATATTAACTATTAATAATAGTAATTTTTATGGACATGAGCTTAACGCAACGGTTTTATATATTATAAAGACATGTAAATGCAGGAGCGGTTATACATAAGCAACGAGATTTTAACTCGTTCAGTTTCCGCAAGTTGCATTTCTGCAAAAAAAGGATTCGTTTATTAATTTATGGTGTTTGTGGTATATTGGCATTAGTTTCGTGGATGGTGTGGTGCATAAATAAGTGATTTTTGGCTTATGATAAAAATATTTGCTTCTACGCGTCTGAACACAATTCTTTTGGCAACTATAATGTTGAATGCATTGTCTATATTTTACTACCTATTTTTGTTCGCAAATAACAAGCAAAGAAATCTTAACTATGTCGCTTCTAAACTGGAACGATAAACTCGCAACGGTTCGCAGCAGAGGAACTACTGTTAAAGATATATAATTAAGTTAGAGTTGGCTCTCAAATAAACACCGATCAACTCATAGCGCATAATTTTCACTGAATAATAACTAATGAATAGAAATTTATTGTAACCAATAATCCACGCGACATTTACTTGAATATATGTGTGGATAAATTGTTACACAATACTAAGCAGTGTGTGAGGCAATGGCAATCTTTTCATTCAATATCACTTTAAGTGGCTCAACCAGGTGTTGGTAAATCATTTCTTCATCTCTTTTAGAAAATCCTCAAAACACGTCGGAGTACAAGGCTCGTGAAAAGCATTCCTTCTACAGCTAACATACATCGCCAATAACCAATAATATACCGGTTAATACATTGAAATTTATTGTGACCAATAATACATCGCCAATAACCAATAATTTACCGGTTTATCGGTTGAAATTTATTGTGACAAATAATACATAGCCAATAACCAATAATCTACCGGTTAATGAATTGAAATTTATTGTGACCCATAATACATCGCCAATAACCAATAATCTACCGGTTAATGAATTGAAATTTATTGTGACCCATAATACATCGCCAAAAACCAATAAACTACCGGTTAATGAATTGAAATTTATTGTGACCCATAATACATCGCCAATAACCAATAATCTACTTAATGAATTGAAATTTATTGTAACCAATAATCCACGAGTGACATACGTGAATACATCTGTATAAATTGAGTGCATTTCTAACCACTATGAGCCAATGACAGTCTATTTCTTTGAATGCCATATTAATTAGCACAGCCAGATGTGAATAAATAATTTATTTATTGATTTCCTTTAGAAAATTTTCAGAGCACACAGTCGGAGAAATATTCTTTGTGTAGCTAAAGTACATTCCAATGTGTTGTTTTAACTCAAATTTTTAAAGGGATGATTTTAAAAAACTCTTTCATGCATCGGTCGGGTTAGTATTTAGAATATTTTTGTATTTAGAATATTTTTGAGATGAGAAGTATTGAAACGAAGCGTGTGACGTCAAATATCGTGTGGCGTCTTATTTACACGTCAAAATCAAAGAAAATTTCAAAAACATCCTTGAAAGAATAAATTCGACAAAACTCAATTGTGCATCACCTCACATGTCCGTAACAATGAACACGTTTAACACTCACATCAGACCTACCTGACCTAAAAAGGAATCATTTCCGTAAACAACACATATTTTCCGCTACGGACGAAGAAGATGACAGCACAAGCGGTCAGCCATTTTAGGACTTTTCTTAAACGGCCAAGAAGAGAGACGGCCAGTACCTATTGCTAACAGCCAGCGATTCTGATGACTCTCATCAGATTAAAATTAAGTACAAGCAAAAGTAACTGCGTCATACGAAACCTACTAAACTTTAAGTCTCGTACTTCACGAATGAAGAAATTCAAAAATTTTCATCAAAAATGTAGATTAAGCAAGATTAGGAGAACATTGCCCTCAATCATTTATTTTCGACTAGTGACATGAGTATTACAATACTCGTGTGTGTGTGTGTGTGTGTCATCTAAGTGAATTAACTTTAAGATATTTTAAAAACTAATGATAGTAGTATCTCTATTGGAAATAAAGTGTTTTTCTTTTCTTTCTTTTTTTCACTCACAACAAAATGGGAAGAAGATTTCAGACACTTCAGACATGAGCGAAGAAGATGACTGCACAAAAGGTCAGCCACTTAAGGACTTGTCTTAAAGGGCTTGCCACTTAAGGCCTTGTCCTAAAGGGACAACTGAGACAGACCAAGTCCTCTAATCTGTCCTTACGAGAGAAAGGGTGAGCGCAGGACTCGAATATGAGGCTTATTGCGCTCAAAATAGGGAGGATTTGAGGAGGATTTTCTACTTAGATATTGGATCGATAACGGATAAGTTTTATTGCGCTGAAGGCTAAATAGACGCGCAGCCGCGCATTAGCTGTCGGCCAAACGCTGGAGCGGTCGACGTGATTCTGAGGACGTTATTGTGCGTTAGCGAAATGAGCCTCTTTGGGCCGTAGGCCTAACTAAATCAATTACATGCTAGATCCATTAAGATATGTCAAATGGAGAATATTAACGAAAAAAATACATTAGTAAAATCATGTGGAAATGATGCGTTAGTGACAGCTGGAGTCTACCAGAGATGCCTACTGTCGTATATTCGTCTCTTGTACCATCGCTTGGACAATACACCATCACTTGGATATTAAACCATCACTTGGATATTACAACAACGCAAGATGTCATGTACACTATCACTTGGATATTGTACTATCGCTAGGACATTACATTATCACTTGGATATTAGACGAAGAATTATTGAACATCACACCATCATGTAGTCATTACACCACACTTGGATGTGGCAGTTAGGGACATGAAAGGTGATCGTAATATTTACATGTTTGGACAGTGACGGGAAAGTTAGAAAATAATTCATTGAATACCCGACGTTTTAGTTCCGACAAATGTTTTACGCTTGTATTAGAATGAAAGACAAAACTCGCAACAGGAATTGAGATGCGTGATATAGCGATTGCGCGTTTTAAGTTCAGAGCAATCACTATCACTATCACTATAATAATAAGAGCCTCGTCCGTCCGTCTGTGTGAACCCTTCTTCTAATCGATAGCTTTGATAGCAACAAGGATAAAGCCTAAGAAATACAATAAATTATTCTATTGCGTTATTTTTCTGTGGCGATTCAAACTTGCATTATGGTAAATAACTTAAAATTAACGAGGAATTCACAATTTGTCTTGAGAAGTGTTTTTGAGCGAAATTCTTGAGTGACAGCAAAGCGTCGGCTTGTGTGGGGCATTTTAGCATATCTCTTTATCCCGTATACTTTTATTCTTAATTTTTGTGGCAGTTTTCTATCAAGGACACACATTTTACAGACTTCCACTCAGTACTGCTTCCGTGCATGGCTCTCACCAGAATAAAATTACGCTCAAGCAAAAGTAAGTTCGCCTTACGAGACCAACTAATCTTTTAAGTCTCATTCTTCACGAGCGAAAAAATTCGAAAATCTTCGCATGTAGGACAAAATAGGAACAATAATTATTATATCAAGAAATTGTACCCGCAAGTTCTTGCTTCTGTTGAACAAAATCTTTATCATTTCCGACAAAATGGGAACAATTATCTCAAAAAGTTGCCCCACAGATGCTCCTGCCTTTATTGAGCACCAAAAAACAATGACCGCCCGTCCATCAAACTACTTACATATCGTCCGATCGCGGCTGTCAATATTTACCGCGTTTTTCTGCCGCTGATCTTCCGCGATCGACGGACGACCTCTCAAAATCGCCAGCGTTTTTTGGCCTTCAGCTCGGGGGAGAAAAACCGACAGCCATTTCCCTGCAGGAGGTTGTTTGTCTTCTTAATTGTCTGTCATGCTCAATTTTGTTAAAAGTGTGAGTAGTTTTACAATTATGTTAAAAGTGTGAGTAGTTTTACAATTATGTTAAAAATGTGAGTAGTTGTACAATTATGTTAAAAATGTGAGTAGTTTTACAATTATGTTAAAAATGTGAGTAGTTTTTACAATTATGTTAAAAATGTGAGTAGTTTTACAATTATGTTAAAAATGTGAATAGTTTTACAATTATGTTAAAAGTGTGAGTAGTTTTACAATTATGTTAAAAATGTGAGTAGTTGTACAATTACGTTAAAAATGTGAGTAGTTTTACAATTATGTTAAAAGTGTGAGTAGTTTTACAATTATGTTAAAAATGTGAGTAGTTTCACAATTATGTTAAAAATGTGAGTAGTTTTACAATTATGTTAAAAATGTGAGTAGTTTTACAATTATGTTAAAAATGTGAGTAGTTTTACAATTATGTTAAAAATGTGAGTAGTTTTACAAATATGTTAAAAATGTAAGTAGTTTTACAATTATGTTAAAAATGTGAGTAGTTTTACAATTATGTTAAAAATGTGAGTAGTTTTACAATTAGGTTGAAAATGTGAAAAGCTTGCAATTAGGTTAAAAGTGTGAGTAGTTTGCAAAATAAGAACATCAAACATAAGAACATTTCCCGCCGTCGCGAAACATGACATTAAAATTCTGCTCAGGCTCGCCCCTTTTCATTGCCCGCAGCGCCAATCTGCTCTGGGCAATTACTCCAGCCAGTCTACTCTGCAGCTACCCTCCCCAGAGTGATCTACTCTGCAGCTACCCTTCCTAGAGTGATCTACTCGGCAACAATCTCATGTAGAATAACATTCACCTGCTAACCTAAACTATTTTCTATTTGTCCTTTCATAAAAACTTGTCATGCATTTACTTAGTCTCTTCAGCTCACTAATTAACAACATCAGGAACTAACACTGTGGCAGACATGCTTCTATTTTCTCGAAAATATATCTTTTTCATTTTTTTACGCAATACCGCCCTTTTTATAGATTGGTCTCACTTTTTCTCATGATCTATAAATTAAAGAGCAAATTTTCATGTGGTCAATACGGTAGTTTAAAATTTCTGCCAATTTCAGTTCATTCATTGTGCTAGATTAGTTTTTCTATTCAAGAAGTACGATGGCCGCTTCTGATCCAATGTTGCATCATTCAAAACCTATTTACTCCTATTCCATCTACGTCAAACCTCAACCATACTCTGGCTGTCCAAATTTATTTTGGGAACAATTTCCTGCAAACAAGCTCGGTATCTTTTCTTTTTCATGCCTCAATTTTCTTTTAGAGCGATATCGTGTAAACTTCCGTGGTATTTCATGTTCTTTGCACCTCAGCCGAATTTTGGCAGTTAGAATTTTTTTGAGAATAATTTTCCTTAGACCATCACAGCGACACACATGCATGACTGCCTTCATTTAAATTATTTTTTAATTTTAAATATTGATTTTAATTATTTTTTAATTATTCCCTTAAACTATGCAGCACGGTGACACACAAGCAAGACTGATTTCATACGGGCGTGTGTGAAAGCACATACCTGTATGAAGGCAGTTTTCTTACATGTATGTGTTTCACACACGCCTGCATTTGACGGTCCGGGCTTCCATTTTTCCGTTTCTGTTTGTTCTCATAAGAACATCCTCCCGCTGCTGCCTCCTCGTACTGAAGCTTCCATTGTAGCATTTAAAGACATTAGGGAGGTACCGTGACGCATACCTCTTACAGCTCCCTGCACTCTCCTCAACCCACTCCCCCAAACCACTCCCCTACCCCACTCCACCCACTCCCCCTCTCTTTTAGCTCCCTTCACTCCCCCAACAAACTCCCTCAAACCATTCCTTCACCTGCTTCCCTAACCCACCCACTCCCCCAACCAAATCTTACAACCCACTCCTCCCCAACCCACTCCCCCAACCCACTCCCCCAACCATCTCCCACAACCTACAACCAATAGCAAATTCCCACAACCCCCAAGCAAATTCCCCAACCCTCTAACCAAACCCACGAATCCCCCCCCCCCCACCCACTCCCCCCTAACCAGTCCACTCCCCCCTAACCAGCCCACTCCCCCTTACCAACCCACCCCCACCACACCCCCGCCACAAAGCACAATGCCCCACCACCTCCCCACCAAACACGCGTGTCCGGCACATCCTAACAGGCTTCAGAGTTTTTCTCCCGCCGAGCTGGCAGAAAGAAGCTCGGAAGGCCGAATTTGTCACATCAGTCACTGCTGTCGGAGGCTTTTCTTCTTCCTCAAATGCGGACGTCGAGCGGCTGTTGCTGGAACAGAACTGGCCGTCTGAAGCTTTCCAGGTGTTTCCAGGTGCCTCTAGGTGCTTTCCAGGTGCCTATGGGTTGCTTTCCAGGTGTTTGGAGCGTGCATGTGCTTCCAGGTGATTCCAGGTCCATCCAGATGCTTTCAGGTGCTTCCAGGTGCTTTCAGATGCTTCCATATGCTTCCAGGTGCTTTCAGGTGCTTCCAGGTGCTTTCAGATGCTTCCAGATGCTTCCAGGTGCTGTCGGGTGCTTTCAGGTGCTTCCAGATGCTTCCAGTGAGCTTACTTTCATGTCACCTTCTAGTACTCGTGTCTGGAAACGAGGGGTGGATTTTCAGGATTATTCTGCTCATATATGAGGAGATCGTCGCTGTAATGCAGTTTTAGGTTAATATTCTCTCTTACTCTTGGTACGATCTCGCAGTGTATGTATGTATTATGAATTTATTGAGCTGTGTTTCTGATTATGCATCAACGATGAATTCAATTTTGAAATGATAACTACTGTATCAGCATGTATTCAACTGAATGTCTTTATGGCAGTGAAACAAGGGTTCACAGAAGCATGATTTTTATTTTATCTCGTCTATTTGACGCAGCTGCTGCATTATGAAAATTTATATGACAAAATATGAAAATTATGGACACTGATTAAAGCTCAATTCTAATTTGTGCGGACACTTAAAGGAATTTAAGGGGCCTTCCGGTTTGATTTGTTAATATACATCATAATCGATTAAATAAAATGATCAAACTACCTTTCCAATCATGTCGATTCACTGAAAGATATAAATATCCGACAACATATTCATGAGCACCAAACTAACATCGTTAATATATTCCAGTTTCAATAACGTACTTTCCTACTGTTGAAGAACTCTACATCATTATCTCAATTCGCTAGGCATATGCCACAAACTCTAACCAGTTTTTCATCCCCCAGCGAAACCATCAATATTTTACCATATAATAAAACGCCAGGCATCTTCTTAAATTTAGAAATCAACTTATACTTTTTTGAGCGTAACTCCTCTTATGTTATTACAATGGGCATCTCATTGAACTCATTATATTCGTTGTTGCGTGTGTCTGTGACGCTCACAGGGACGCTCAATGACCGTATCTGTGATACGAGTTTCACCAGTGCACAAGTACAAGAATATTTTAATGGCGGGTACTGTTGGGATGGATATATTTGTTGGGCATCCACATCTGCAAGATTTATTTAATGGCGGGTACTGTTGGATATATATATTTGTTGGGCATCCACATCTGCAAGATTTATTTAATGGCGGGTACTATTGGATGGATATATTTGTTGGGCATCCACATCTGCAAGATTTACCTAATGGCGGGTACTGTTGGGATGGATATATTTGTTGGGCATCCACATCTGCAAGATTTATTTAATGGCGGGTACTAATGGGATGGATATATTTGCTGGGCATCCACATCTGCAAGATTTATTTAATGGCGGGTACTATTGGGACGGATATATTTGTTGGTCATCCACATCTGCAAGATTTATTTAATGGCGGGTACAATTGGGATGGATTTATTTGTTGGTCATCCATATCTGCAAGATTTATTTAATGGCGGGTACTATTGGGATGGATATATTTGTTGGGCATCCACATCTGCAAGATTTATTTAATGGCGCGTACTATTGGAATGGATATATTTGTTGGGCATCCACGTCTGCAAGATTTATTTAATTGCGGGTACAATTGGGATGGATATATTTGTTGGGCATCCACATCTGCAAGATTTATTTAAAGGCGCGTACTATTGGGATGGATATATTTGTTAGGCATCCACGTCTGCAAGATTTATTTAATGGCGAGTACTATTGGGATGGATATATTTGTTGGGCATCCCCGTCTGCAAGATTTATTTAATGGCGCGTACTGTTGGGATGGATATATTTGTTGGGCATCCCCGTCTGCATGATTTATTTAATGGCGCGTACTGTTGGGATGGATATATTTGTTGGGCATCCACATCTGCAAGATTTATTTAATGGCGGGTACTATTGGGATGGATATATTTGTTGGTCATCCACATCTGCAAGATTTATTTAATGGCGCGTACTGTTGGGATGGATATATTTGTTGGGCATCCCCGTCTGCAAGATTTATTTAATGGCGGGTACTATTGGGATGGATATATTTGTTGGTCATCCACATCTGCAAGATTTATTTAATGGTGCGTACTGTTGGGATGGATATATTTGTTGGGCATCCACATCTACAAGATTTATTTAATGGCGCGTACTATTGGGATGGATATATTTGTTGGGCATCCCCGTCTGCAAGATTTATTTAATTGCGGGTACTATTGGGATGGATATATTTGTTGGGCATCCACATCTGCAAGATTTATTTAATTGCGGGTACTATTAGGATGGATATATTTGTTGGGCATTCACATCTGCAAGATTTATTTAATGGCGCGTACTATTGGGATGGATATATTTGTTGGGCACCCACATCTGCAAGATTTATTTAATGGCGGGTACTATTGGGATGGATATATTTGTTGGGTATCCACATCTGCAAGATCTATTTAATGGCGGGTACTGTTGGGATGGATATATTTGTTGGGCATCCACATCTGCAAGATTTATTTAATGGCGGGTACTGTTGGGATGGATATATTTGTTGGGTATCCACATCTGCAAGATCTATTTAATGGCGGGTACTGTTGGGATGGATATATTTGTTGGGCATCCACATCTGCAAGATCTATTCAATGGCGGGTACTGTTGGGATGGATATATTTGTTGGGCATCCACATCTGCAAGATTTATTCAAGCAATGTATCGAATCCCATCATTTTTGACCGTTCGTATACGCTAGTAAGAGATAAGAACCAAGGAAGACACAGCACCTAAATTCTACACAGAACACTCCATAATTTGAACAAGAACCACTCAGTCGATGCGTCTTATGGAGCAGCGTCATAAGTCTGTGTGTGTGGAGAGAGGTATTGAATTTCCAGTGGTGTTTCTCCACCAATGAGTGGAGAGCAGCTCGTGTTTCCAGCCCTCCAGCACACACTCCAGCACACACTCTAGCACACACTCCAGCACACACTCCAGCACACACTCCAGCACACACTCCACTGTCTACAAGTGCCTGGCACGATGCCGGAGTGATGCACGAGTGATGCGAGCCGATGTTTTGCGAAGGATTAAAGTAATTTAATTATTTATTGTAATTTATTCAAGCTTGTTTTTGTTCATAAATTTGAGCTTAATTTTGTGCATTTTTGGAGGAAGCATCACAGTTTATGCAAATTGCCTCTAGTGCGGGTATATTTATGATTATAAAGGGTTTGCCTTTTGCATAGCCGAATTATATATAAAAGTGCATGGAAACGCGTCTTCAATGAGATCGTTATCTTATTGAAGAAAGTCATTATATAAAAATATACTCTACTGCGATGCCGACATGTGGTCCAGTTATCAAGTTATCAAAAGAACGATAAGTTATCGCATTGAGTTAATGGTTGAGAACGCGATCCAGATTCGAGCCATTTCCGTCGCGTTAATTCCCGTCATCGAAATCGCATCCATTTAAAAAATAAATTTTCTTGTATATGATAACTAATTCTTACTCTTTTCTAGTTCAAGACTCATTTCTTTCAAAATTAATCATAGCTCCCCTTGTTTTTGTCGTTAATTTCCGTTACCATGCATCACGTCATCATACACCATTCAGTCCTGTTATCACGCACCCCAAATACCCAAAATCACAAGCCAAATAATTCCTATTCTAGGGATAAAAATGTCGGTCTCCAAGATTCCGCTGCACGATTTTCGTGATATCCAACGCAAAAATTTGCACAGAAAATGTAAAACTTCAACCCAATCTACAGGCAGAACTGACGGCTTGTGTAGACCGTGTAGCCGGTGTGTGTGTGTGTGTTGTGTACCTGTGTTGTGTGTGTGTGTGTGTATGTTAGTGGGTGTGTGTGTATGTTAGTGGGTGTGTGTGTGTACGCGCGCGTGTGTGAGTGTGTGTTTATGTGTACGGCAATATTGCTTCAGGTAAAATTCTGTTAACCTGTCTCCTTATCTACAGTTATTTAGTATGCACTCACATACATATCTTATGTCGTAACACTTGATGTCTAGCGTCTGCAGCCCAAATATAAGGTTGTTATGAATTAAAGTTATACAAACATAATGCGTGAAAGTGTAGCTCATGTCCCAGCAACAGAACACGTCCAAGCAACAGAACACGTCCCAGCAACAGAACACGTCCAAGCAACAGAACACGTCCCAGCAACAGAACACGTCCAAGCAACACAACACGTCCCAACAACAGAACACGTCCCAGCAACAGAACACGTCCAAGCAACACAACACGTCCCAGCAACACAACACGTCCCAGCAACAGAACACGTCCAAGCAACACAACACGTCCCAGCAACAGAACACGTCCAAGCAACAGAACACGTCCAAGCAACAGAACACGTCCCAGCAACAGAACACGTCCAAGCAACACAACACGTCCCAGCAACAGAACACGTCCCAGAAACAAAACACGTCCCAGCAACAGGACATCCAAGGAACAGGACATCCCAGCAACAGGACGTCCCAGCAACAGGACGTCCCAGCAACAGGACATCCCAGTAACAAGACGTCCCAGCAACAGAACGTTCCAGCAACAGGACGTCCCAGCAACAGGACGTCTAGGCAACAGGACGTCCCAGCAACTGAACGTCCAGGCAACAGACGTCCCAGCAACAGGACGTCCCAGCAACAGGACGTCCAGGCAACAGCACGTCCCAGCAACAGGACGTTCAGGCAACAGCACGTCCCAGCAACAGGACGTCCAGGCAACAGGACGTCCAGGCAACAGGACGTCCAGGCAACAGGACGTCCCAGCAACAGGACGTCCAGGCAACAGCACGTCCCAGCAACAGGACGTTCAGGCAACAGCACGTCCCAGCAACAGGACGTCCCAGCAACACAACACGTCCCAGCAACAGGAAGAGATCGATGCAGGTTTGCCTCAGCTTCACATCTCCCGAAGTCCCCAATGACCCCGGACGGACCTGGTGACCTCTGCGGGAAAAGAAAGGAAAAACGGCTACCCGCCGTAATTTTGGTTTTGCTTCATTCTCGTAATTCTAGATTTTGCTTCATTTTTGTAAATCTAGGCTTTGCTTCATTTTTGTAATTATTTTTGTAATTCATAATTTTACCGTTACTCGTGCTGAGCAATTATCTAATGCAGTATTGCTAGAATTATTTCTATTGTGAATTCATTCCATACGTACATATTCTTACGACTGTATGTACATACACATTCCTACTACTGTACGTACATACACATTCCTACTACTGTACGTCCATACACATTCCTACTACTGTGCTCTCCGTGGCACAGCGGTTAAGGGATCGGGCTTGTATGCTGGAAGTCGCGGGTTCGTTCCCAGCGCTGGCGCGGAGAATTTCCCCGTTGGGTATAAGGGAAAGCTCAAAGCACTATACCCCACTCAACCCAGGTCTCGGAAATGGGTACCGGCTTTACAGGGGAACCGTCATGGTGTCCTATATATAGGGTTAGTTATAAGGCATTTGAAAAACCAATGCTAAGATCCTATGTATCAGGCCTGATTGGAAATAAAGCATCCCAAAGATGCCGATGTTAACCTTAACCTTTAACCTACTGTACGTACATACATATTCCTACTACTGTACGTACATACACATTCCTACTACTGTACGCACATGCACATTCCTACTACTGTACGCACATGCACATTCCTACTACTGTACGTACATACACATTCATACTACTGTACGTATATACATATTTCTACGACTGTACCTACATACACATTCCTACTACTGTACGTACATACACATTCCTACTACTGTACGTACATCCATATTCCTACTACTGTACGTACATACATATTTCTACACTATACTTGCATATTTTGACTCGGAAATGCTATTGTCTACTGCACATACATACATATTTCTATACTATAAATTTTAAGTAGATGACGCAAATTGATCATTTTTAAAATTTTTCACAAATACGTGACGCGAATTTTCCAACGAGCTTTTCTAATCCATATCGCTGTCGAATTTCCGTCGAGGAAATTTCTGAATGCTCCAATTTTTAACATCAATGCGAGTTCTTTTGCAGCCCCAAACAATGAGCAGGCAATGCAATAATGACGAGTTGAGCGAATTCAACGTATAAAAATTTTTTTTCACAAACTAGGTCAGTCATGAAGGAAATGTCTTCCCCATCTTTTGCCTGATGAGCAGTTCTCCAGCCCCTCCTCAGCTCACAAAGTAGTTTCCCTAATTACAGACGAGATTTAGAGCAACCGGCCAATGAAGATGTTTTAGCAGAAAATTTGTTTCCTTTTCCCTTAAAATTACACATGAGATTTAGAGCACTCAGTAGAAATTATTCAATAGAAAATCTGTTTCCTTATTTTCAAGAAAATTACAGACTAGATTTATAGCGACCAATACAGGCTTTTTAATTGAAATAACTATTTTTTTTTTTGTTTTTCAGAACATGGTGCCAGCAACGTGACTGAAATACAAGGATGCGCCTCTGTCTGCAATCTGGCTGTTGACTGACGAAAGTCGATAATATCGGATAAATCTGCTGATTAACTAATGGGGGACCCTTCATCAATAGCTTTGAAATAAGTTTTTTATTCATCTTATGAAACAAATGTGAAGGCTAATGACAAAAAAATACTATCATAGAAATCTAATTGACAAATTGGAGGCCCATCAATAATTAATAATTTTATTTTTTACACCCCAAATGATATGAGTGTAAAGGCTAATGGCGAACGAAAAAAATAAAAAAAAACGCTAATATTAGACACCAAGAAATAACCAATAATATTTATTCGTGGAAATAATTAGTAGAAATAACTATTTATTAGAAATAACTAATGATAGATAACTAATACAAATTTAATGTAAAGTACCTCGAAAATAAATATAAAAATAAAAGAAATTAGACACAAAAGAGCAAGATGCACTTAAGGAATAATTTATAAATATATACCACGGCCACATTATCTAGTTTGGTACACATTTCCTGATCAATCAAGAACAGTAGTCCTGCCTACTAAAATATAACAACATGCACTTCTTACAGTGAAAGAACTGTAATTCTTCAAAAAATTTTGCTAAAAATGTAATTGTTCAAAGTTTTCTCGCAAATTTCATAACGTACAAAGCTCACGCTCCCAGCAAAATTCCCAAGTCGGAAATAAAATTACACACGAACAAACAATTCTTGAACAGCATTTAGAGGAATGAATTGAACGTGAACAGTCAGACAGTTAGACAACACGCACATCTTTCAAAAAGTTCCATTGCTGATACATTTTCTCTAATTTCCCAAGGAAAGAAGCTCACAACGCAAGCAACAAGTCCACGTCTGAAATAAAGCTACACACAAACTAATGAATCATGGTCAGTATTTCTGTAAACCAAAACATGACAACATGCATTTCTTACAATAAATTCCATTGCTGCTACGTTACATGTTCTCTAATTTCCCGAGGAACGAAGCTCACAATGCAAGCGACGTTTCCAGGTAGGATTTAAAGTTCCCAGGACGGCTGGGAGAGGCCTACGCTCCCAGTCCGAGGCCTGCAGGGAGAACTAACTGGGAGCACACAGCGACACTTACTGCGAACTGTGTACTCAAGTGTCCCTGTAGAGACAATCGAGCCCAAGTGTCTGTAGCTCTCGAGAGAAGCAACTGCGAGACAAGTCTTTTGAAACTCTAGCACTCTCCTCAAGACCCGAATGTTCTACTCTTAAGACCCAAGTGTTTTTCTCTTAAAACCCAAGTGTTCTCCTCTTAAGATTCAACTGTTCTCCTCTTAAAACCCAAGTGTTCTTCTCTTAAGACCCAAGTGTTCTCCACTTAAGACCTAAGTGTTCTCCTCTTAAGACCCTAGTGTTCTTCTCTAAAGACCCAAGTGCTCTCCTCTTAAGACTCAAGTGTTCTCCTCTTAAAACCCAAATGCTCTCCTTTTAAGCCCCAAGTGTTCTTCTTCTCTTAAAATCATAATGTCTTTCTTTTTTAGACCCTAGTGTTCTTCTCTTTAAGACCCAAAAGATCTTCTTCTCCTAAAGACCCAAAAGATCTTCTTCTCTTCAGACCCACGTGTTCTCCTTAAGCCTTAAAAGTTCATCGGTACAGAAACCTAAGCAGGTGCACGGTGTTTGAGGACGTTCACCACGTCGGCCTGCAGTTCACTTCACGTAGGCCCCGTCCGAGTGCCGTAAACTCAAGTGCCTGTAGACGGAGACTCGAGGCAGAGCTCCCTGAGGGAGACTGAGGGCGTCCAGAGGGAAGCAAAAGAAGCGCCGTTAAAATGTAGATTGCGATTGCCTGAGACGTGCGCTAAATGGCGCGAGGGGAAGCCTGTAATTGCGAGGGGAATGGAAACAAATGGCTCGTGTAGTTGAGGGTAGGCTGGTGCAACCGAGGGTAGGCTGGTGTAGCGGAGGGTAGGCTAGTGTAGCTGAGGGTAGGCTGGTTTAGCTGAGGGTAGGCTGGTGAAGCTGAGGGTAGGCTGCTGTAACTGAAAATAGGCTAGTGTAACCGAGGGTAGACTGGTGTAACTGAGGGTAGGTACACGCTTGGTAAGTTAAGGGACACCGACACATAAGTGAACTTCCACTCAATCACACTTCCTAAACGTAGCGTAGCCGCACAGTTTAGAAGAACTTACGCAGCCAGCCGTTCGCTACGACGACTTAATAATTATTCGTATGCAGTGCACTATACTTCTGTAACAAAACTACGGAAACGCAATGAATTTCCGAGGTTACAGCAATGTTAACTCGAGCTCATCACCCTAATTTAGACCAGAATGTGCTTATCTGTTGTAATTCCAGCGAAACTTATTCAACACTTCAAGTTAAGATGGACTGTTATTGCACTAATGAAGGTAAATGTTTCTTTGAGATTTAAACTTGAGGACAGAACAGCATAAGATTGCCTTTGCGCATTGTGATGCTTTAGAAAAATAGTAGTAAGAAATTAAATAAATTAGATTAGATTAGAAATTAGTTGAAATTGGGAACATAAGAAAACGAAAAAATGAAAACGTCGAACAAATTCATAAGTGCAGCGAATAAAAAAACTGCATCGGGTGATTAAACAAACATTGATGAAATACCAGTAATAATTACCATAAAGGGAGCTACGACACCAATAACAGTACTGCAAACAATAATACTGACGATAGTGACGAAAATTGAAACTCAACTGATTTTTAAACTAGCTACATTTATTCCGTAGTAAATATTTTCATAATAAAGCAAACGAATAACCTGCTTTTGCGCTGGGTAAATATGTCTTAATTAGCGTACACGGCCCATGAAAAATGACGGGACTCAATACTTTGCTCAAATAAATCTTCCAGATGAGGATGACCAACAAATATATCCCTCCCAACAGTTCCCGCCATTAAATAAATCTTGCAGATGTGGATGCCCAACAAATATATCCATCCCAATAGTATCCGCCATTGAATAAATCTTGCAGATGTGGATGCCCAACAAATATATCCATCCCAACAGTACCCGCCATTAAATAAATCTTGCAGATGTGGATGCCCAACAAATACGAGGCCTGTCTAAAAAGTATCCGACCTTTGGCCAGAAAAAATATTTCGAATACCTGTCGGAGTTGGGACCCTAATCCCCTTCAAAGTATGCCCCTTGTGCTTGCACACACTTAGCCCACCGATCCTTCCACTGCTGGAAACACCTCTGGTAGTTTTTTTTTAGAATGGTGTTCAGCTCCATCGTCGCATTGCCTGTTTGACTCCTTCGATGCTGACTGTTTTCTTTGATGTCCGTGGAATTGTGCATCACGAATACGCACCGGAAGGACAAACAGTGACAAAGGAGTACTATCAGGATGTTCTCCGGCGACTTCGTGATGCAGTTCGGCGCAAAAGACCAGACATGTGGACTGCGAACAACTGGCACTTGCATCACGACAACGCGCCCGCACATTCATCCCATTTGATCCGCAATTTCTTGGCCAAACATGGAATTACGACCGTTCGCCAACCTCCCTACTCTCCAGACCTGGCTCCTTGCGACTTCTGGTTGTTTCCAAAATTGAAGACACCACTGAAAGGATCCCGTTTTGAGAGTAGAGAAGAGATAATGCGGAACGCGACGACAGAGCTGAACACCATTCCAAAAGAAGACTTCCAGAGGTGTTTCCGGCAGTGGAAGGATCGGTGGGCTAAGTGTGTGGAAGCACAAGGAGCCTACTTTGAAGGGGATTAGGGTCCCAACCCCGTCAGGTTGTTGAAGTATTTTTTCTGGCCAAAGGTCGGATACTTTTTCGACAGGCCTCGTATATCCATCCCAACAGTACCCGCCATTAAATAAATCTTGCAGATGTAATGCCCAACAAATATATCCATCCCAACAGTACCCGCCATTAAATAAATCTTGCAGATGTGGATGCCCAACAAATATATCCATCCCAACAGTACCCGCCATTAAATAAATCTTGCAGATGTGGATGCCCAACAAATATATCCATCCCAACAGTACCCGCCATTAAATAAATCTTGCAGATGTGGATGCCCAACAAATATATCCATCCCAACAGTACCCGCCATTAAATAAATCTTGCAGATGTGGATGCCCAACAAATATATCCATCCCAACAGTACCCGCCATTAAATAAATCTTGCAGATGTGGATGCCCAACAAATATATCCATCCCAACAGTACCCGCCATTAAATAAATATTGCAGATGTGGATGCCCAACAAATATATGCATCCCAATAGTACCCGCCATTAAATAAATCTTGCAGATATGGATGCCCAACAAATATACCCATCCCAACAGTACCCGCCATTAAATAAATCCTGCAGAAGTGGATGGCCAACAAATATATCCATCCCAACAGTACCCCCCATTAAATAAATCTTGCAGAAGTGGATGGCCAACAAATATATTCATCCCAACAGTACCCGCCATTAAAATATTCTTGTACGTGTACACTGGTGAAACTCGTATCACAGATACGGTCATTGAGCGTCCTTGTGAGCGTCACAGACACACGCAACAAGCGGACACCAAATATATAAAAACAGAAACACCAAGGGTACTATTAGTAGAAGCGGACATCATACATGTGTATAAATAAACAATTAAACACACCAAGGGTATTATTGGTAGAAGCGGACACGAAACAAATATATAATAAATAAATAAACACTCCAAGGGTATTATACTATAAATAAATAAACACTCCAAGGGCATTATAATGTAAATCAATAAACACACCAAGGATATTATTAGTAGAAGCGGACTTTAAACAAATTTATTATAAATAAACCAACACAAAAAGGGCAGTGTCAGGCAAAATAAACAGTCTCCCGACCCTCATTAAGGCTGCGGTGAGCCCGTCGCCACAGCGTAGCCCTCGTTACGAATTAAAGATCTCCCCTCAGTCTCCGGATATTTAAATTCATTTTACCCTTAATCGGCCTCTATTAAAACTTCCTAATTGCCTCAAATCCAGTCGACGCTCCGCTTTTTTCCCTCACATCCCATACCGCTCCCCTCCTCCCCCTTGATGCTTTACCCCCTCCCCCGCTGTTTTTGCCAGCACTCTCCCCTCTCCAACTAATTCAAGTCTCGATTTTCCATGGATTTAGTTCTATCATTTTTTTTTTACTCCCCACCTCATTTAAATCTTGTTCTTTTGTGTTTACAATCCCGTCATCCTATTTTGTAAATACTACATTGCTTATTAGAGATACTACATTACTTATTAATGTAGCTACATAGATAGAGATACTACATAGAGATACTACATTACTTATTAATGTAACATTACTTAAATACTACATTACTTATTATCCCGTCATCCTTTGTAAATACTACATTGCTTATTAGAGAAGTTATCGCAAAGGAAACATTTTACGTGTTTAGTTCCATGATCCTATTCTGTAAATTCTTCATCAGTTATCAGAAAATTATTTAAGACAAACATATCAGGATACATTATGTTTCTATCATAATTATATTTTAAATGAGTAATTAATGAAACTTTAAACATTTCGAAATGTTAATTGAATATTCCAGTATACACGGGAGTTGAAAGCCTGCCTGGCAGTTTGACTAGAAAAAATGTGGCGTTATTTTGCACTGAGCGCTCACCGAGTGAAGGAAAATATTTACTGAATATTTTTCTCTTGTTCATGTCTCTCTTTTGCTTTTGTAACCACTGAGTTGACCTTCTGTCCATGATGACCCAGCCCCAGTTTGTGTGTGTGTGTGTGCAGTGTGTGCAGTGTGTGCAGTGTGTGGAGTGTGTGCAGTGTGTGCAGTGTGTGCAGTGTGTGCAGTGTGTGCAGTGTGTGCAGTGTGTGCAGTGCGTGCAGTGTGTGCAGTGTGTGCAGTGCGTGCAGTGTGTGCAGTGTGTGCAGTGTGTGCAGTGTGTGCAGTGCGTGCAGTGTGTGCAGTGTGTGCAGTGCGTGCAGTGTGTGCAGTGTGTGCAGTGTGTGCAGTGTGTGCAGTGTGTGCAGTGTGTGCAGTGTGTGCAGTGTGTGCAGTGTGTGCAGTGTGTGCAGTGTGTGCAGTGTGTGCAGTGTGTGCAGTGTGTGCAGTGTGTGCAGTGTGTGCAGTGCGTGCAGTGTGTGTGCAGTGTGTGCAGTGTGTGCAGTGCGTGCAGTGTGTGCAGTGTGTGCAGTGTGTGCAGTGTGTGCAGTGTGTGCAGTGTGTGCAGTGTGTGCAGTGTGTGCAGTGTGTGCAGTGTGTGCAGTGTGTGCAGTGTGTGCAGTGTGTGCAGTGTGTGCAGTGTGTGCAGTGTGTGCAGTGTGTGCAGTGTGTGCAGTGTGTGCAGTGTGTGCAGTGTGTGCAGTGTGTGCAGTGTGTGCAGTGTGTGCAGTGCGTGCAGTGTGTGCAGTGTGTGCAGTGTGTGCAGTGTGTGCAGTGTGTGCAGTGTGTGCAGTGTGTGCAGTGTGTGCAGTGTGTGCAGTGTGTGCAGTGCGTGCAGTGTGTGCAGTGTGTGCAGTGCGTGCAGTGTGTGCAGTGTGTGCAGTGTGTGCAGTGTGTGCAGTGCGTGCAGTGTGTGCAGTGTGTGCAGTGCGTGCAGTGTGTGCAGTGCGTGCAGTGTGTGCAGTGCGTGCAGTGTGTGCAGTGTGTGCAGTGCGTGCAGTGTGTGCAGTGTGTGCAGTGCGTGCAGTGTGTGCAGTGTGTGCAGTGTGTGCAGTGTGTGCAGTGCGTGCAGTGTGTGCAGTGTGTGCAGTGTGTGCAGTGTGTGCAGTGTGTGCAGTGTGTGTGCAGTGTGTGCAGTGTGTGTGCAGTGCGTGCGGTGTGTCCAATGTGTGCAGTGTGTGCAGTGTGTGCAGTGTGTGCAGTGTGTGCAGTGTATGCAGTATGTGCATTGTGTGCAGTGTGTGCAGTGCGTGCAGTGTGTGCAGTGTGTGCAGTGTGTGCAGTGTGTGCAGTGTGTGCAGTGTGAGCAGTGTGTGCAGTGTGTGCAGTGTGTGCAGTGTGTGTGCAGTGTGTGCAGTGTGTGTGCAGTGCGTGCAGTGTGTCCAATGTGTGCAGTGTGTGCAGTGTGTGCAGTGTGTGCAGTGTGTGCAGTGTATGCAGTATGTGCATTGTGTGCAGTGTGTGCAGTGCGTGCAGTGTGTGCAGTGTGTGCAGTGTGTGCAGTGTGTGCAGTGTGTGCAGTGTGAGCAGTGTATGCAGTGTGTGCAGTGTGTGCAGTGTGTGCAGTGTATGCAGTGTGTGCAGTGTGTGCAGTGTGTGCAGTGTGTGCAGTGTGTGCAGTGTGTGCAGTGTGTGCAATTTGTGCAGTGTGTGCAGTGTGTGAAGTGTGCAGTGTGTGCAGCGTGTGCAGTGTGTGCAGTGTGTTCAGTGTGTTTAGTGTGTGCAATTTGTGCAGTGTGTGCAGTGTGTGCAGTGTGTGCAGTGCTTGCAGTGTGTGCAGTGTGTTCAGTGTGTGCAGTGTGTGCAATTTGTGCAGTGTGTGCAGTGTGTGAAGTGTGCAGTGTGTGCAGCGTGTGCAGTGTGTGCAGTGTGTTCAGTGTGTTTAGTGTGTGCAATTTGTGCAGTGTGTGCAGTGTGTGCAGTGTGTGCAGTGTGTGCAGTGTGTGCAGCGTGTGCAGTGTGTGCAGTGTGTTCAGTGTGTTCAGTGTGTGCAATTTGTGCAGTGTGTGCAGTGTGTGCAGTGTGTGCAGTGTGTGCAGTGTGTGCAGTGTGTGCAGTGTGTGCAGTGTGTGCAGTGTGTGCAGTGTGTGCAGCGTGTGCAGTGTGTGCAGTGCGTGCAGTGAGATCACGCACAATAGCTGGGGCAGGCGCATGACCAGATGCAATACAATGACCGAATGTCCACAGTTGAAACTGTATTTTTCTCAGGCGTTTTCGTTTAAAATTTTAAAAACTGTGCAGAAAGTGTGTCAGTCATCCCCATGTGTTGTGTGCATGTGGCTTGCAACTATGTATTAACAATATTAAGTCACACACGCATGTATAAATACACTTACACAATAAGATCTAAACCCACACTCAAGAATTTTTTGTATCCGTGAAGCTCACACACGCACCTCCAGTGTGGAATAAAAACGTTACCCAACTTCTTGCATTTAATTTGAGAATATTTTGTTCTCAAATTAAATTTAAGACGAGAAATTTAAATTTAAGAATATTTTAGTCTCAAATTAAAATCAAGAAGTTGTAGAATGTTTCTTATAAATAAAAATTATTTCTGATAGCAATAAAATTTTAAAAGGAATTTAACTCACGCGGCTGAAATAACGCTGTAATAATAATAATCTGGCTTTTGTCTGTACAGTAACATAGGTAACATGTCATTACAATGTTCTCTGTGTTTGAATGCTCAACGTTTTCAATGTTCCTATGTTTTCTACTCATTACTTCAGTGTGGTGTCATAACAGCTCTGACTTATTGCCTTTCCTTTCACGGTAATATCCCAAGTCAAGTGTTACAAGCTCCTTTTTTTTATAAACAGGCACGAATTGAGGGAAGTACGTAAATGCTCAATAAAACCCAACTCCTTACAAACACAAGCCGGTGCTGCTATAGCATGAGGACTACCGCCATATATCGCCGGTGCTGCTATAGCGTGAGGTCTATATATCGCCGGTGCTGCTATAGCGTGAGGTCTACCGCCATATATCGCCGGTGCTGCTATAGCGTGAGGTCTACCGCCATATATCGCCGGTGCTGCTATAGCGGGAGGTCTACCGCCATTTATCGCCGGTGCTGCTATAGCGTGAGCTCTACCGCCATATATCGCCGGTGCTGCTATAGCGTGAGGTCTACCGCCATATATCGCCGGTGCTGCTATAGCGTGAGGTCTACCGCCATATATCGCCGGTGCTGCTATAGCGTGAGGTCTACCGCCATATATCGCCGGTGCTGCTATAGCGTGAGGTCTACCGCCATATATCGCCGGTGCTGCTATAGCGTGAGGTCTACCGCCATATATCGCCGGTGCTGCTATAGCGTGAGGTCTACCGCCTTATATCGCCGGTGCTGCTATGGCGTGAGGTCTACCGCCATATATCGCCGGTGCTGCTATAGCGTGAGGTCTACCGCCATATATCGCCGGTGCTGCTATAGCGTGAGCTCTACCGCCATATATGGCTGGTGCTGCTATAGCGTGAGGTCTACCGCCATATATCGCCGGTGCTGCTATAGGGTGAGGTCTACCGTCATATATCGCCGGTGCTGCTATAGCGTGAGGTCTACCGCCATATATGGCCGGTGCTGCTATAGCGTGAGGTCTACTGCCATATATCGCCGGTGCTGCTATAGCGTGAGGTCTACCGCCATATATCGCCGGTGCTGCTACAGCGTGAGCTCTACCGCCATATATCGCCGGTGCTGCTATAGCGTGAGGTGGTGAGGTGGTAGCGTGAGGCTGCTATAGTGGGGTAGACCACACGCTATAATACAAGCTAGTGGTAGATCTCATGCTATAGTGTGGTAGACCACACGCTATAATACAAGCTAGTGGTAGATCTCATGCTATAGTGTGGTAGACCTCACGCTATAGTACTAGCTAGAGGTAGATCTCATGCTATAGTGTGGTAGACATCACGCTATAGTACTAGCTAGATGTAGATCTCATGCTATAGTGTGATAGACCTCACGCTATAGTACTAGCTAGAGGTAGATCTCATTCTATGGTGATGTAGACCTCATTCTATAGTGATGTAGACCTCATTCTATAGTGATGTAGACCTCACGCTATAGTACTAGCTAGATGTAGATCTCATGCTATAGTGTGGTAGACTTCATGCTATAGTACTAGCTAGATGTAGATCTCATGCTATAGTGTGGTAGACCTCACGCTATAGTAATAGCTAGAGGTAGATCTCATGCTATAGTGTGGTAGACCTCACGCTCTTGTACTAGCTCGATGTAGATCTCATGCTATAGTGTGGTAGACCTCACGCTTTAGTACTAGCTAGAGGTAGATCTCATGCTGTAGTATGGTAGACCTCACGCTATAGTACTAGCTACAGGTAGATCTCATGCTGTAGTATGGTAGACCTCACGCTATAGCAGCACGCACAAGTCTTTATATTCCACTTCTATTTAAACTTTCCTCTTCTCCAGACCTCACCGATCTGTACTCGCCAGCGCGACGAAGCACAAAAAGAATCTCGCACCAAACCCGATCCTCTTAAAAAAAAGGATCCAAAAAAAGGAGCAGTCCCCCATCGAAAATTTTCTCCGGAGCCAATATTTTTTTCTGGATTTTTTTTCCCGTCGCCAGCGCGTTTCTATTCGGAAGAGCGCCAGTTAAAAGTTTCCACTTAATTTGTGCCATTGAAGGAAGAAGTCGTGTGTTTTGTGCTGCTTCCTAATTTGAATAGATCGCCCATAGCCACCTACAGTTACTGTCTCTCAGAAATTAAATCTCCCTTTCTTTTATTTAGGGCCCAGAGAAGACTTAAAACTCTTGGCGTTTGTGCTTAAACCTTTTTTTTTAATGGAAATACCCTCTGTGCTGGCAGAGGAACTACTTCTGAGAATTGCATATGAGCTTTTCCACTGGAGTTTTAATTTGGCGGAGAAATTATGCGCTAAGTTTGTTTCTTATGAGACTCAGAGGAGCGTCTAAGTCACGGCAGAGGAAGCAAGGAAGGGTTAAACCAGTTTTTTTTTAGTCGACCGTGTGGCAATGCTGACGTCACGGCAACGAACCAATAGCAGCGCTCATATTGCATCAGGCAACACCGCTAGTCCTAAATCGGGCATCGCTATTGGCCTAACGGCATGTCGCAATGGTGGCGTCATGAAGTTTGTTTGAAATGAAGCCGTTCTATTGGCTAGCCGAACTAGAGGAGGTGTATTTTCCCACATAGAAATGACCCTACCTGGTTTCCTCTACCGTGGTCTGAGCAAAGCCTCGCTTAAGAAGTGCGCACACGTCCGCGAAACAAACCTCGTTGGCTTCATAAATGCTCTGAAATTCCCACGCAGAAAGCGTACATCAGTTGCATGCTTTATGTCGTGTCTTTCTCATCTTAGTTCATGAGAAAGAATGAAATGAAATGAAATATGCTGATTCCTAGGAAATCTTAAAGTCAGCATAAAAATGAAAAGCAACGTGGCTGAGACTGTCTTCGCCAAGTTGGTTTTCTTTTTTATCCTGTGCCGAGGAATAATTTTCCTGTAAATTTAACTATTTTGAGCCCATGTATGATGAGATCACGTGGTGCTGTTTTAATAGCATTCCAGAATTAACCCAACAAAACAAAATGCGTCAATGCCACTTCCATCACATATTCAGTTAAATGTTTGTCATATTTCATATCATAACATTCTGCAGTTGCAACATGATAATGTCAATAATTAGATTTAAGTTTTAGATTAGTTCTTCAGCGTATAGGTTATTTGCTTCACATTTACTTCAACGTTTTTACTCCACATGTGCAGCTGAAATATTCTTTTAAATGCATGGCTGGTCAAGACAAAAACTCGGCTTTAAAACTTCTCAATTCCTAGAGCTTTATTTCAGCGACCACGTCCTTTCTGTATCAGGTTTGCCAAGCCATAACAAAATATTTTTCACTTCTAATCAAAAGTCCTTCGTTAACATCGTATATTTTTTGCATACACCCACCAAAAAATGCATCTGTAAGTACAAGTTTTTCGCTTTCATCCCACGAGTCTCATTTTTAAAGTAAAATTTTCTCGTTACAACCATAAGTCTCATTTCCTCAACTTCATTTTTGCCTAAATGTCTAATTTTCATGTTAGACAGCTTGGTTTTAGTTTAGGTGGCATATTTTTCATATTACTGGAGAAATAGTTTCACTATATAAGAAAACCAGGTTTTTCATTTCAGATATAACATATATTCCATTGAAATTTCTACTTTTAAATCCGTCAGCTTAGTTTCATTCCATATGTCATATATTCTTGATGAAATACTTGTTTTTAAATGAGACGGTGTTAATTTTGTATCAATCGTCCCATTTCTTTATCAGATGTCCCGTTTTTAAATAATGCAGTAACGTTCCGTTTTAGACTTCCTTTTTTTAGTATGAGGCCCATTTCCACATCAGACTCAATTTTTTTGACATTAGACGACCCATTTCTACATCATTAGAATTGTTTTGTCATTTTTTGTCCCGTCACTCGCCTTATTTTAGCATAAGAAATGCTATTTTCTCACAAAATTATCCATTTCATGTGAGACGTTGACTGGAGATCACTTACCTGCAATAAATATCGAGATTTCGTGCTTTCAAATTATTAAAATGCGTGTTTTGTGCAACAAAAATATTTATCTCATGCAAATTGCAATTTCCTATGATTTTGAAACTTAAAATCTTCCAAACAACGTATAAGTTAATGGAAATTTCTTCTTCTAATCTAAATGATCATTCCGCATCCAACTGAAGAAATGAATGCTTCTTGTAAAACATTCCTGCTTTCAAGTTCATATTATTTGCATATATAAAAATTATACAGAAATGTTGGAGTAGGGATGTCAATTTTGAGTTTCTTGAGAGCGCAAAAAAAATATGGTAAGTAACACAGAATAAGTCCGCATTCACTTTAATTTTTTAAAAAGAATTCAAAGTTATTTGGCTCAGTTTTTCATAGAACGATGGCGCAATAAAAGCTACAGCTCAGAATGCAAACAAACGAGACTTTTTGCGAGGGAAACACACTGAGAAGAATTTCAGAGATATTAAAAACCTGGTTTTGACAGCCACGTGAAAAAGAGCGACATTTCAAAACGCGTTTCATTTTCTGACGATTAAAACGCTAGCGTTTTGGGAGGCAAACAAAAGTGGCGTTCTATTCACGTCACCGACACGTCTTCTTCTCGTCGCCCGGGACTTTGACAACAAAAGAAATCGAGCTTCTGGAATAAAAAGTTCCTTCCAGCATGGCTGGGTGCGTCCAGGTCGAATCACTCGTCTGGAACTGGCAGCTGGAGCCTGAACTAAACGTCTATACAACGTCCAGGACCTCTCAACACTTTCCAGGATCTTTCAACTCTTTCCAGGGTGGCTGGAAACATCTCAGCTACTGGAAGGTCTTCATTTGTTGCAAAAAGCGTTGTTTCCGAGTGGCGTTTTGCGTTTGAATAGTTTGTATCGTTTGAATCGTTTGTATCGTTTGAATCGTTTGTATCGTTTGTATCGTTTGTATCGCTTATCTTGTTAGCATTTGCAACTGGAACGTAGTCATTTGTCAAGAAAAACGTTGTTTCTGAGTGGCGTTTTGCGTTTGAATCCTTTCTATCGTGTGTATCGCGTTTGTATCTCGCGTTTGAGAGAGGTATTTTGAGAATTGTAAGCCTGTATCACCCTCAGCGATGCCGACGATTGTCATTCTTTCTGTCTCGTCAACTATCGCTTATGAGAATCTATGTATCAGTGTTATGTTTTGATATAGTGTTCTTATTTCTTAGATGTGATTTTCGCTGAGATTGAAACCCTTTCAAGGTCATTTAAAATAACTTTTAAGCTGATTCATAAGTCACAATCTCTGAAAACAGACTTCAAGTTTCGGATCAGTTAATTTGCACTCGCTAGTCCCACTCCTAGGAACAAATTGCGGTAAATTTTAGAGTTGCAATTCATAAAACATTCAACATGAACTCGTCGCACACACGTTATAAACTGTTTTTATTTTGTGTCTCTCCGAAGAACAAAAAATGGCGTGTGTGTAAAATTAAAGGTATCCGTGTCACTCCCTATGAATGGCGTCGTGCCTCATTTGCGCCCCAAGTGGACTCCAACTTGAGCTGAGGAACTCAGAGTTGGTTTGCCTAAATGTTGAACAGGAATACTGGCTAGATGTTGAACAGGAATATTGGCTAGATGTAGAACAGGAATATTGGCTAGATGTAAAACAGGAATACTGGCTAGATGTAGAACAGGAATATTGGCTAGATGTAGAACAGGAATATTTGCTAGATGTTAAACAGGAATATTGGCTAGATGTTGAACAGGAATATTGGCTAGATGCAGAACAGGAATTTTGGCTAGATGCAGAACAGGAATATTGGCTAGATGCAGAACAGGAATATTGGCTAGATGCAGAACAGGAATATTGGCTAGATGCAAAACAGGAATATTGGCAAGATATGGAACGAAAATTTTCAGGAAAGAGTCTAAAAGAACATTTATAAACAAGTAATTATTATGTCTTTCCTTCTCCAATTTCTCGACCTTACGATATGTTTCCAGTTCATCACGCGTTCAAAGACGAAAACTGATACTGATCATCTTTACTAAAACACTCACTACAAAATTCGATATCACTGTCTAAAATAGCAACGTTCGATGTACGAACATCATCATCACCATCAGGCTGAAAAATACAGAGTAAATTTTACAGTCACCATACTAAGAAATATAAATCAAGATGTGTTTTAGTATAGATGATCGATCAGTAATTTTCCTCGCCTTCTAACGCGTGATAAACACTAAAAAAACATTAAGTCTTTCATTAGAAGGTTTCAATGAGGTTTTGTGAGGTCTTGTGATGTATGTACATAGTCTTTTCTTAATATTATTCTTTAATTTATTTCGTTTCCACATTCCTGGTTATTTAACCATTAACCGAGATGTAGTTATTTCCTTTTAGAAAAAGATATTTATCCTAACCTCCTGTAAGCGCACATAAACTAGGCCTACTAATTCCCGTTGTCTAACTGTTAGAAAATGGGAAAATATTTTTCAAAAAATGTAGCGCCAGCCTCCGTGCCTCGAAAGTGAGGGTCTGAAAGGAGACGGCAGTTGTTTTGTTCAGTCGTTAGCTGTATATCAAGCTTCTGTCAAGTTATTTTTGCTTTTTCTACAAAGCCGTTTAATAAGATGATGTAAAGCCCAAATTTCGCAACAAAACTACCTTAGTTCCAACTGTATCGATTAAAAATACTGTAAATGAATCGGGAGCTTAACTAGACAAACTCTTCTTAGCTGCTTAGACCAGGAATTTACGCTTTTTTGAAACGTGAAGGAATTCTTGAAAAACTTTCTGTTTGCATCCGATTATATTTTGTAACCCACTCGCTACTTTCCGTAATCCCGAAACATTAGAAATAATTTACATACGAGCAGCCTCAAGCTTGAAAATTAAGTCGTGTGTACTATCATTTTCTCTATTTTTATTATTGTTATTATTACTTTTCCAAAACATTAATAATAATTTAGGTTATGAGAGTCTAAAGCTGACCTCGAAGTTATAACGTATTACTATGAACTTTTCACCTCATTAAGGTAGCAGACACTGTACTGCATCATATAAGTTACTCCTCGCACACCATATATGGCTTATACAATTGTAGTAGCTTCAAATTAGTAGTATATACTCGTATATATTATATTATATATATTATATACTCGTATGTATATAATAACCAAATTATATACTCGTATGCCAATAACGCCTAGAATTCTATAACTTTACACTAGATCTTCAAACTGCATAACTTCATGTCATGAATCAGTTCCAACCTCTAAAGATATATACGGCAGTTTTACCTCAATTTTGACAATCTTATGACAGATATATATGAACATTTATGACAACTGTATTGGAAATTGCAACAACACCACCAGCAATTTGTACCTACCAATATTATGATGGAAAATTTATATCCACCTTGTTCACCTTTCCTCGTAAATTGTATGTAATTTTTAACCAACAAACTATTATTATGTTTAAAACATATTAGCTGATTAGATTATCATCGTCGCTAAATTTTTTCTATTTATTTTTATTTTTTTTTAACTTATTACCTGTTGTATGTGAACTTGGAACAACGCCTTCAGCAATTTGTTCGCATCAGTTTTGCATATTGAACTCCAATATTAATCGCTCTTGGCTGAGTATTGAGTGTACCCACGAAATCACGCTAGATTTCTTACTCTTTTCTATACTTTCCAAGCTAGGTTTTAGATAGATATATCCTTTTAATCTTGACTCTGTATTTCGTTTTAAGTTGTACAATAGTACTTACTGCCTACTGTTTACTAATTTTGAATGACTGATCACGCTGATATATTAGATGAAATCGACCCGGATCTCAATCATTTGAACAGAATATTTCCAAACCTAAACGACTCTGAAAACTGCAGATATACTAATATATCAAAATTCAACGAATCTATACGAATAACCCGGCAGGATTTTTCGCTACTGTGTTGGAACTGTAGGTCACTCTATCCAAAATTGTAAGAGATACAATGCACTATTACTGAACTTAAGTATACCTTAGATGTGATTAGCTTCACCGAAAGCTGGCTAGATGACTCGACCAACGACATGATTAAATTTGAAAATTATCATAGTTACCATTCGCTACGAAAAAACAAGCGAGGCGGGGGCATCAGTACATACATTTCTAAGCACATGGGTTCGAGAATCATAGCAAGTGCAACACTGAATCAGGATCATATAGAATCATTATTCGTAGAACTGTCTCGAGATGGCAAACGAATTGTGCTTGGAACGGTGTATAGGCCGCCTACAGCCTGTCCTATATCCTTCCTTAATGAGCTTAATCGAATTATTTCTCAGTTCAACAGGTCCTTCTACAATGACATAATAATATGCGGTGACTTCAACCATGATTTGCTGAAACATGAAAGCTATGAATCAATCTCTAATTTCTTAAATGCATTTCATTCTAAATCTTTCCTTCCGATCATCACAAAGCCAACACGAATAACCTCAGAATGTGCCACGCTGCTTGACAATATCTTTATGACAGACCCAATTGATTTTCTTGCTGGAATAATTACTTCTGACTTATCAGACCATTTCCCAGTTTTTCTTATTAAGAAAAATGTCTATCTTGCGTGCACCAAAGCACGGGCTGAAACTTACTCATATCGTAAAATAAACGAATCAAATTTAGAAGAAATGCGCACCGTTCTAGAAAATTTAATGCCAACATTGCACATCACCCAACAAAACAATAATACAAGGAGCATTGATGAATCTGTAGTAAAGTTGACTGAAACTATAATGAACGCATACAATCAGTGTTGCCCAATTGTAACTCGTACAGTTACCCCGAAAAATAAACAAAAGCCCTGGATTACTAGAGACATCGTGATAAATATAAAGAAACGCCAAGCAAGCGTACCTAGCCCTCCTTTGCGAAGGGCGAATATCTAGAGAAACATATAACCGATTCAGAAACTATGTGACAAACCAGATAAGAACATCAAAAAAGAGCTACTTTACCCTCAAGTTTACTCAATTCAAAGCTGACGTTAAAAAGACTTGGCGCCTCCTTAACTCTTGTTATAAACCGAATAACGCCGAAAAAAAAAATTGGATATATCACTCAAGATAATGTAAAATACCATGAGAAGAATGAAATTGCTAATATCTTCAACAACTTCTTTGTAAACGTAGGGAAAACTATAGCCAATGGTATTCCAAGTGAACCTACTGATCACCTGGAATTTATGGATCATATTCGAGAACACAACTCCTTTTTCTTTACGCCTACAAACTCCTCCGATGTAATTGCGTGCATAAACAACATGAAAAATAAATCGAGTGGGTTACAAACGTTTCCAACTAAAATACTTAAAATAATTGCTGATATTGTGGCCCCGCTGATATCCAATATTATTAACCAGTCTCTCTTACTAGGCACTTTCCCGAACTCCCTCAAAGTTGCTAGAGTAACCCCTATCTTTAAAAATGGTGAAAAAACCTGTGTAAACAATTATCGACCTATCTCCATGTTACCAATTATTAGCAAGGTATTCGAGAAAATTGTGTATAAAAAAGTGTACTCTTATTTTGAACAAAAATCATTTCTCTATGATAAACAATACGGCTTTCGCTGTAAAAAATCAACAACACAAGCAATATTAAATTATTTACAATTCCTTTATTCTAATATAGATAACGGAAAGACTGTCTTCTCTGTATTTCTTGACTTTCGAAAGGCATTCGATTGTGTGGACCATAACATATTACTCTCGAAACTTCATTGTTATGGCATTCGTGGGGTTGCCCATGATTGATTCAGATCATACCAAACAAATCGGAAGCAATACGTTGTCATTGACGACGCAAAATCGGACCCACAGAAAATTAGCCATGGAGTTCCACAAGGATCTGTTCTTGGGCCTCTCCTTTTTCTGATTTTTATCAATGATATTATTAAATCTACATCATTTTTTAAATTCATACTTTTTGCCGATGACAGTACGCTTTCTGCGGTCCTTCCGAACGAAAATCCCACTACGATTGCGGAGAGTATAAATAATGAACTCCATAAGGTTTCACTGTGGCTTAAAGCTAATAAAATAAGCCTCAATATCGATAAAACAAATTATATTACGTTCTCATACAAGAAAAATATATCTCTATCATCCATTAAAATTGGCGAAGGTGAAATCAAAGAAACCAACTCATGTAAATTTCTGGGCATCATAATAGATAAACATCTGACCTTCAAAGAGCACATCACTCATATTAGTTCTAAATTATCAAAATCCATCGGAATCCTGAATAAAGTTAAAAATTTCCTGCCTGAAACAGCCTTACTAATGCTTTATCGAACGCTTATTTCACCATACCTGCAATACGGAATAGAAGCATGGCATGGAACTGATAAAAATAAAACCAATATAATTTTTACTCTGCAAAAAAGAGCCATCGGAGCGGTAAAGAACCTAGAATATAATGCTCACACAAATGATTCATTCAAAAATTTACAAATACTTAAACTCTCGGATCTCTACAAAATCTCCATCTGCAATTTCATCTACAAAACATTAGCTAATGATGGCGACAATAGCCTTCAACAGTTATTAACTGCGCAAACTGGTAATCACGACGATTTAACACGAAATAAAAGTAAATTCATGCTTCCTTATTATTCAAAGACCCGCTCGCAACATAGTATACTATTCGTTGGAACTAAAACCTGGAACTCAATACCTGCGGAGATCCGTGAAAGTAATTCTTACAAGGTATTTAAAAGAAATCTTGAGTCTCACTTCTTATCAGAATACTAGTCGTGTAAGATCACCAAGTCAAATCCTGCCTCCTACATGTCTGGTCCTAATAATGCAATTTGCCATGAGTAATATCGCCGATTTTCAGTCTGCTCCCAAATCGTTATCGAATATACTTTTAAATATTGTCCAAATGACCTATATTGTAAAATTAAACATCAATATCGAGTTCATTATCCTGTTGATCAGTCTAATGCGAAACTAGGCTAAGTGAATTAGGTTAAACATTATTGTACGCCCTAGAATAATGTAATGGTAGGATGCCCTAGAAGTCGCTGAACTTATTCGGGCCCACAGGTAGCTATACTCAACTCTGACCATTGTATTAGACTTAAGAAACATTCTACCTCTGTATCTCCTGTGGTAAATAAATTGTTTAAATTGTTTGTTTAAAATTGTTTAAATTGTGTACCTGCTCATGTTACCGTCGGGTATTTTTGTTAAAGAAATAAATTAGTATCTACTACCCTCACACTGCCAGCCCTCACACAGCCAACCCTCACACAGCCAACCCTCACACAGCCAACCCTCACACAGCCAACCCTCACACAGCCAACCCTCACACAGCCAACCCTCACACAGCCAACCCTCACACTGTCAAAGTTCAATATCACAGTAAGGCTGAAATAACATCGACTAAGCAGTCAGCTGCTCAGAAAGTACATGAATAAAATTGTCAATTGAAAAAAGTATAAAAACCAAAACACAAGGAAAAATTAAAAATAGGGGGTGTTGGGAAAGTTTGGTAATCCCTGAAGGTGCACAGAGCAGGGCTCATGAATTCAGGCAAAAAAAATATCGACTAAACAGTCAGCTACTTAGAAATTATTGAAATGAAATTGATAAGTGAATAACGTATGGTAATGAAATCACAAGGAAAAATAAGCAATCGCGAAAAAAGTTTTTGTTAATCATCTGTAGAACAAAATGAGCCATAGGCAAATGGTAAGTTTAATTTTGTGACACCAATTAAAGCAAATTCAATTCCATTAGTAAAATTTGAGCGCACTTTGGAAAGAGTTAACGCCCGTGCTGGTATTGTCTACCAACAAGCCTTACCCTGACACATTTGCGGTTCTTGATTACCGCTCTTCTTCTCGAGTCACTTACAGATTAAGAAGGCAAATGAGCTCTACCGCAAATTACCAGACTCTGGAGGCTTCTGCACTCGGTCCTCAGGAAAGGAGGCTCCATGAGCACTCCTTGGTGTTCGGGACATCATCGTCATTACCCAGGCACCCTAATTTAAGACATTTTCATTCAAGATTCTACTTTTGTACATTGTTCTTCAAAATAAAACGGGATGTCAACGATTTTGAAACCATTAAATTATTTATGAATATGTAAGCTCTTCGTGAAGCTCCAAGCCGGAGATTGGAGCCGGGGCAACTCTGCGCTCTCGTGGCCCGGCGCGGCATGGGGAAGTCCCGGCAGCAACTCCGCGCCTTTCTGTCTTCGCCTCACGCGGTGGGGGCGCTACGGTGGCTCTGCTGCACTCCTCGGGCGGCGCACGTCTCTTGAGCTCTACTGCACGGAGGAACGGCCTTCTAAGCACGTCCTTTATGGTGAGCTGGGAAGCAATTCCAGTGCGGTGTTCTCTTTTCATCTCAGTGCGTCGATTATTGTTGATAATTGCCAGTGCGAACGGATGTTATGAATTACATTTTATTCTGAGCCCTACATAACTATGAACTTTAGGCTCAAATAAGCTTAAGCTCTTTTGTAGCCTAGCTACCAGTCTAGCTGGTTAGCTAAATGCCATCGTTTGGGCTAATATTGTATAGCTGCCGCAAGCTCGTAAAATAAAGTAATCTTAAATCTTTCCTAAAGTTTTGTGAGCCGCTTCAGCATAGCGTTTTAGTTTCCCTGCAAGGTAATTAACTTCAGTATTAAAATTATCCTTTCTCTTAAAGGTACGAGTGTTGGCTCCGACTTCTTGAAGCGAGCTGGAGGAGTGCGGAAGGTTACCGCGCTGGCCCGTTGCTAACTCGGGGCTCCCACCGCTACGTCATCGGGGCGAACCGTGCAGCCAAGCTATACATTTAATGTTTGCTATTAATCTTTACTGTTTGCGCCTATGCTCAGTGAAATCATGACTGCCGCATGTAGTTTTTGCTCCCTTGGTGACCCTTTTCCAAATTCATTTTAAAGGTCATCCCAAGGGCTACACAAAACAGAACGCATTATTCCAGCATTCACTGAAAATCAATGCAAAAAACTGGACAGTGAACAAATTTAATAACTTGAATCTATACCTGCTACAATAAACTCTGTATAAGTGAACAAATGTTAACGAAAACTCATTTGCTAATTTACGGAATGGCATGATTTGATTTGACAACGCGACTGAACCTACTTCATCTTAACCGCTAGTATTTTAACAGTCAATTCAGAGTTATGTAAGAAAACTAAATTAAATTCCAAATTATTTTACTTCTTATTTAGATGGAAAAATTTATGCAACCACCTTGCTTCTCCCCAAATTCAGAGGTTAACATTTTTTTTTCCTTCGCCAATAAATAACTACATGCATTGCTTTCTGTAATGAGAAAAAGAAAAATTCTATGTCGGTAAAAGCAGACAACTGAAAATTATTTGAATTGTATGTCGTATCTATTCATGAATCTTTTTTCTTCAAACCCTCAATCAATTTCTTCAAATATGTGAAATTTTGAAATTTAAATAAACGTAGGGTTGAACATAAGCAAGTAAGTTAAATGTTCGTTTCAAAGTCCCTAGACTTTTTTATCGATTTTCTGAGTGTTTCAGGCTTATCAAGTAATTATCTTTCTTTAAATTTTCCTTCTTATTTGCTTGTTGGTTCAATTTAGTGCTCATCCTATCTGATTGACGAAGAAGCCTTATTTCAAAACTAACTTCGAAATTTTTCAGAAATTCAAGCGATTCTTTATCATGCTAAATAAAAATGTTAAACTCATTTTCGATCGATGAAAATACGAGTTCATCTTCATTAAGCGCTCAGAGGCGCTTCATATCCTGAGGAATAACTATCCATTTAAATCTTTACAGATTTTTTATTAAAACTTAAAAAGGTAAATTGAAATTAACCCGACATAAAATTGCGCTGTTTAAGTGAAAGTAAGTTTGCTTTTGTCGTTTGAATGGGAAATAGCGGTGACGCTGAACGAGCTACGGTTGACGTGATAATTTTTATATTGCTTCAACGGTTATTCATACAACGAAAAAATAAACTTTTTATTTAGTTTCAATACATTAATCTCAAAAAGTGAACGTTTACTTTAGCTCTTGTATATAAACCTCATACGTAACAAGTTTTCTTTTTTTGCAAAATAATTAACAAATTGACATTGTCTAAGTTGTAATGGCTTCATAAAGTGATACAAATAAAGTTCATCGTCTGACAAATTGAATCAATCATTAGTTCGTATAAAATTCATCACTTAATTGATTACAGAATTCTAAAGTTAATTTCACACTATAATGTGATCTCAAATTTCTTCAGCGGGACACAACAACTCGTCTCTATGCCTAAGCCCGCACGGTAACGTTATTTTATACTTTTATTTCCGGCGTATATGAATCAGTATTTCTAGAAATGAATATGAGATCTTAACAAAATGTTGGATGAAACAAGAGCTCTAGCCACCGCTCGAGGTAAGAAATACAAATACAATAAAAATTATTTACAAAATAAATACAAGAAATATAATACAAATAAATACAATACAAATCAGTCCAATGCAAATAAATACAATACAAATAAATACAATACAAATTATGAAAGGAAAAGACCAGGCAAATATTATTAGAGTGTGCAAACGAGGGTAGGAGTAGCTCTCATACTGTAGCCCAAATTTAGCTCAACTGATTATTAGCTAGAAGCTGAATACCCATTCCTTATTAAACACAGAAGTATGATGAGAAAAAATTTAATGACAAGCATTAACTATCTAACAACCACTTAGAAAAAGCAATTCAGTATAACATGATGATTTACTGAAGATGATGTAGAGCTGTTTAGTGCTCACTTCAGAACTGATGATGTCAGTTGTAGGACGCTGAGTCTGGTTCGCTAGTTGAAAAATTGGGATAATTTTAGCAATGAAGTGAATTAAGTAGAAAATTATCATCTGTTTGGAAATCCCAATGAATGTTATTGATCCTGAGTGACATCTATCAACATTAGTTTCTTTCAACGAGTGATATTACCAGGATTAAATCGAACGATGCATTTAATTAGATAGAATTATTACACGTATCAATAGATCTTACTAGGTACAATTATATAAAATAAAGAATCAATGATATTTGATAATACAGGAGGATATCGAACCCAATGAGATAAAATAGTCATTAATCTTACTAGTTACCACCTTATACAATTGAACATCTAAATAAATAAACCCCTATGGACGCTAAATCATGCGACACAAAATCGAGTCCAACTCTAAAAAGTCCTTAACAAAATATATTGTAACTGACGCTAGATCTCATGCGACCAAATCAAGTCCAACGCCAAATAGTGCATGATGGAACAAATTTGATGCTAAATACTACAAGACAAAGTCTTGTGAGCAGTTAGTAATTTTTAAACTTGTAAGTTTAATGGAAGATTTTATTAAATAAAGAGTTATTCGACTGCTCCCCAACCCAAACATTAGGTTGGGGGATGGCATAAGTTCCCATACCCATTAGAAATTTGGACTTTAAATGGCAGGGGTTCTTAACCTGGGTTCGATCGAACCCTAGGGTTCGGCATGGCACAGTTTGTGCGCTAATACAGGGTCCAATTTTACACACATGTTTTGAATTTGAAGAAACAAAAAGCACATTTTATTTTTCTAACAACGAAGGGCTCGATGAAACCATGTATGGAACTTGTTGGGTTCAGCGCCTCTAACAAGGATAAGAACCTCTGCAGTCTAGGGCCTTTGGACGCTCCAAACTCGAGGGCTTCGTGAGGTGCAAAGTTGTCTTTGACCGAAGCCGGTCTCGTGGTCACGGTGATGGCTTGAGGGGCGCAGGGATTGTTGAACTTCTGCTGCGAGCGAGCAAGTTGGTCCTTTCCCGCGCAATTTAAAATATGGAACTGAAAGATTTTACCCTGAAAAGTGCACTGATATGAAGCATGAAAAGTATAAGATAAAGGCAAGTTAGCCCTTTCCCGCGCAATTTGAAATTAGGAAAGAAAAGCTTTTCCTCTGAAAAGTGCTCTAATACAAGGAGACGTGAAGTATGTGTAAAGTTAATTACTTCCAATAACAATTTGAAATATCTATAGAAAGTGATGGTTGCATTACATAAAAATGACGGTGCACGAGTGTAGTAATTCAGTTTTTTTTTTGTTTTTGTTATTTGTTTTGTGCCAGATCTGGCACTTCGTTTAAGGGTTGACGACAGAAAGTCCACGGAGGTTTCACTGGACGAAGTCTAGAAACTTAGGCTTTGGAAGTCTTGACAGGTGTTGGCAGATGCCTTGACAGGTATTGGCAAATGCCTTGACAGGTGTTGGCAAATGCCTTGACAGGTGTTGGCAAATGCCTTGACAGGTGTTGGCAGGTGCCTTGACAGGTGTTGGCAGATGCTTTGACAGGTGTTGGCAAATGCCTTGACAGGTGTTGGCAAATGCCTTGACAGGTGCTGACAGATGCCTTGACAGGTGTCGGCAGATGCCTTGACAGATGTTGAGAGATGCCTTGACAGGTGTCGGCAGATACCTTGACAGATATTAACAGATGCCTTGGCAGGTGTTGACAGATGCCGGCATCGGTAGATACCAAGACAACAATTGGCAGGTTCTTTGATAAAAGCTCGCCTTGGCAGATGCCTTGGCAGACGCTGGCAAATACTGACAGACAATACCGCAGGCAGTTCTCTATTAGGGAAAGATAATTCTATAAATAATTCACACGCGATCACAATTGGGTAAAGGGGAAAGTAAAAGCTGGAAATGTTAATTCCTCTTCAGAAGCCCAATTAACTCATCGCTGAGTGATTACTTCACATTTGTTGTCTTCATTTGTTATTATTTGTTCTGAATAAAGTACCACACACACTGTGCAAAAAATCATTTGTTGTCTTCACAATTTATTGAATTCAGTGGAAAAATTGGCCCTCGAGCTGGTAAAACCTGTGGTAAATTTATTTTATTCCAAGTAGCAAAGTAAAAATAGATATAAATTCTAAATAGAAGCAGAAAAATTGTTCCCTTCACCGTGTGAGGGAAAGTTTAAAATCAAACTATAGACGACAGAAAAAAATATAAAAATTCCAACTACAAAAAAAATAAATTCTAAAAAGAAATATAAATACATACAAATTTTAAGTGTAAATGGAAATAAATTCTAAATGGAAATGAAAACAAATTCTAAATAGAAGTGGATATAAATTTAAATAGAAATGAATATAAATTCTTAAACTAAATAGACACACATTCTAAATAGAAGTAGATATAAATTCTAAAAAGAAATAGACATACATTCTAAATAGAAAAGGATATAAATTCTAAAAAGAAATAGATGTAAATTCTAAAAAGAAACACAAATAAATTCTAAATCGAAAAAGAATATAAATTCTCTGGCAGACACGGGGTGAGGGAAAATTTGCAGCAGCGGGGATCTAATCCGAAGAAATTCCGTAATTTTCGAAATAAAGGCCCTCGCGTCCCTCGGATAGAATTTCGCGACTCGAAACAACGCAGCAGCCAATCAGCGGCCGCCTCTCGTGCTGAATTTAGTGATGCCGAGACTGTGAATTTGGGCCGAGCTGTCGGGCGTGAAGTTGCGTCCTGCTTCTCATCCCCTTACTTCCTCTTACTTCCTCTTACTTCATCTTCCTACTTCCTGTTTCTTCCCCTACCCCTCCCCTCCATCCCTCTTACTTCCTCTTACTTCATCTTCCTACTTCCTGTTCCTTCCCCTACCCCTCCACTTCTCTTTCTGCTTCTACTCCATGTCTCCTCTACCTTCCCTCAACCCTTCTTTCTTCTCTTCCTTCCTCTACCACTTACTGCATGCCTCTTCCATACCTTACTTTCTCCATTCTCTCACTTCTAAATCCCTTTCCTATTTTCCTTCCTCTACTCTTTACTCCCTATTCCCTACCTACTCTTTACTCCCTCTTCGTTCTCTTTCTCTCCACCTTCTTCTTTCCCCTAAGCCTTCCCCCTTTTCCCTAAATAACTCATTCCTTTCCTCCCCAATTTCCATATCTCCTTAGAGTTACTCGTCTCCTCGTACTCTAGTTCTAAAATTCTCCTGTTATATCATGTTACACGCACATAAGTGTTCTTATTTTTGAATTAAGAAATTTAGGAAATTAGGAAGTTGTAATTAGGAAATGTGAATGGATTACTTTTGAATTAAGAAATTTAGGAAATTAGGAAGTTGTAATTATGAAATGTGAATGGATTACTTTTAAATTAAGAAATTTAGGAAATTAGGAAGTTGTAATTATGAAATGTGAATGGATTACGAAACCAGGAATTTTGGCTTATGTCTCTCTAGCCTTTGAAAAAGACCGCGAGTCTCACCGTTGGAACGCATTAGGTGCTTAAAATAATATTTAGTTAATATTTTATACTTGGATTAATATTTGGAGCGCATTAGGTGTTTAAAATAATATTTAATTATCGCTCTATACTGCTGCTCAATAATGTAATCGTTTTAAGGGTTATTTCATTAAGAATTATTTTAGCAAAGATGCCAAAATTATATTAGGGAACTAATTCACAACTTGACACTCCCCAAAATATACCAAAAAATTTTTATCTGTACATAAATCAAATATATCAAAAATATTTCATATCTATAGATCAAATATATCATACATATACGAGATATAACAAATTACATATAATCTATAAAATATCGCTCACCCAGACGTAAATTACGGATTTCCAGCGAACTTTATTTTCACTGTAGACCTCCAAATTATGGCTAGCTGTATAGGGAACTATGTAGAGCTTTCTTTTTGGAAGATGAGGTCCATCTTGCGCTCTCAGATAATTTGGGTGGCATCAAGGCCTAAACAAGGAGCCTAACAGGCATTTAGACGATGACACACACTTTTCTAGCCATCTATCATTTTTCTGACCATCTGTCATTTTTCTAGCCATCTATCATTTTTCTGGTCATCTATCATTTTTCTAGCCATCTATCATTTTTCTAGCCATCCATCATTTTTCTAGCCACCTAAACATTTTTCTAGCCATCTATCATTTTTCTAGCCACCTAAACATTTTTCTAGCCATCTATCATTTTTCTAGCCATCTAATATTTTTCTAGCCATTTTTCTAGCCATCTAAATTCTAGCCATGTGTAGATAGCGTTTTTCTAGCCATCATTTTCTAGCCATCATTTTCTAGCCATCATTTTCTAGCCCTCATTTTCTAGCCATCTACTTATTTCTGCAACTCCACTACTCTTGCGTACCAAGTGCCTGAGTTTGAGTTAAAAAAGAATGAAGGGCATCAAATTTGATGAGTTATCCAACTAACACAGCACTCTTACATCCTCTCATAAGGCAATAATAACCATAAAATATTCCTAAAACAACCCATCAGAATTAAATATCTCCCACAAAAAGGGATGAATAATGAGCAGAGCAATGAAACAATCGTAATGAAACGCATCAAATTTGATACGATGTTCAATTAATACATCCTTTCATACGACAACAATAACAGAAGAACAAACCTAAAACAGCTCATTCAAATTAAACACCTCCCAAAGACAGAGATTAATAAAGAGGAATGAAACAATCGGAACTTTTGAACGTCTTAGCTTCGATGGAAAGTGTCGAGGCCCTTAGAAGCGTTTTCTTTCGACGAGCGAACTGAACCCGATCCGCCAGGTCGTCAACACTTTGACCACAACGTGCGCCACCGGTGGCCACGGAGGGGATTTTCGTAACGCTGCTGACAGACCAGTAATCACTAACACAGTTTCTATAAATTCTCAATCAACGCTAAATGAAGGCACGATCCAGTTAATGTTTGCTGTTTTCAAAATTGCCTACTACGTACAATTGATTTTAGATTTTATTTGAATATTTAACTTCAGTTTAAGCAAGGCGAGTTGAACTTAAGTTCAATATTTAACTGAAATTTGAGTTCATTTTAGAGATTAATTTTAAAAATAACAAACATAAACTACATCCCGCTTCTGTTTAGCTTCCATTAAGTTTTTCTGAAAATTTATTTAGCGACTGCTCTTCGGTCAGTAGCATTATGAATATCCCTCAGTGACCACCGGTGGGTCACGTCGCACTCAAAGTGTTAAGCGAGGCGGGTTAAAGCACCGCGACGTAAGCCATATTTAGTCACTTAGGGAGTTTTTATGACGCTGCAGCCTGACCAGTAGTCATACACTCATAATTTAAAAAAACTTAATCGGAACTAAATGAAAACACGTTCCAGTTAATATTTGATATTTGCAACATTGCTTACTACTATTAACTTTAAATTTCAATTCAATATGAAACTTTAGTTTCACATGCCGCAGTCAAAGCGTTGCCCTCTTTGTCTCCTGACGGCTACTCCAGTGCCGAGATGACTGGTGCTTACAGTTTAGGGAAATTGGCAAAATTTTAAGGTAAATTAACCAGTAGGGAAAGATTTTGAACCAACTAGCAAAATTAGGCTAATTAATAGCATTCTTGCAATTATGTTCTTAGATATTCCGGAAGTCCTGCACGAGCAATTTGCTGTTGATTTCCTCTCAATTTAAGTTCATGATGTGTGCGACACATTTAACAACTTTTTTAAGTTAAGCAAGTTTTTTTTTCAAATGTACATTGATTTGCTGATAAATTTAGGTAAAAACATACGCGAAATTTTTTTCTCAGATTTCTCGACCTTATTTTTGGTGTCAAAGATTTGTCTGCTCAGCACACATTTTCAAAGAAGCATAATTTTTTTCTTTTAAAAATGAAGTAAGCACCTGGTAATGCAGAAAAAAAAACACCTAAGCTCACATTTTCAAAGAAGCGTAGTTTTTAGTTTGAAAAGGAAGTGAGCACCTGGTAATGCAGAAAATAATTCACCTAAGCTCACATTTTCAAAGAAGCGTAGTTTTTAGTTTGAAAAGGAAGTGAGTACCTGGTTATGCAGAAAATAATTCACCTAAGCTCACATTTTCAAAGAAGCGTAGTTTTAAATTTAAAAAGGAAGTGAGCACCTCTTGAGGGAGAAAAAAAACCTGGTCAGGTCAATTTCACTGATATTTCAGGGCACTGACAACATTAACACCTGCAAACTTTCCCTAAACTGTTTCAGTTTTGAAAGACAGCGTTAAATGAGGTAGATTAAAGCACTGCGACCAAAGCTAGCCTTTGCTTTTTCCGGTTGAGATTTTTTCTCACAGATTTTTGCGTGCTGTATTTTTGGCTGGGAAATGTGGCGACAAGGACAGGAACAGACTTTTCTGACTGTCGGCACTTTTAGCAGCCTCAGTAACGACATTCTGATACCTCGTACCAGAGAATTTCTTTCCAAGCTCTCAAAAACGCGCTCGGGAGCTTGGCTGGTCTGCGACGGTCAGCATTTCGAACAAACGTTTCTGTTGTTGGTTAATCATAGCCGTCATGTGGACTGTTTTTTGTTTATCTATAAATCACACATGATTAATAAAGTGTAAACGTTTTTGTTGTTCAGCCGTCACGTGGATGTTTTTGTTCATCTATTAATCCCGCATGATTAATAAAGTGTAACCATTTTTGTTGTTCAGCCGTCGCGTGGATGTTTTTGTTTATCTTTAAATCACATATGATTAATGAAGTGTAATCGTTTTTGCAGCAAGTCAGTCAGAGCCGTCATGTGGACTGTTTTTGTTCATCTGACACACAAGTTGACTGCCGGATGATCAACCCGTGGATGCACGACATTATTTCAAACCAACATACACCGCGGGGTTAATTTGACCCCAACCTTTTCTATTAAAGTAACCAAAAACATAAAGGTTAATTATATGTTAATAATACTTGGGAAAAGTCACAAAGCCATGTTCAAAAATGTGCATAAAACCTACATTTATTTGTGTTCAAAATTTAGTTTGGGGTCATTTTGTCCCCAATATAATATGATACAATAGAATAATAGAAGTATTTATGTAATATAACTTCTATATAGTATAATATTCTTCTTTTTGATATTCACCACGGGTTATAGAAGTGTTGTATAGCTAGTGCGTTCGATCTCGCGTTGTAAGCAGTCAAATGAAAAATGTTTAGCATGCTTAAAATTTTGTATCCGTCCATGTACATAAAGAAATGGAAGCGAGAGTTGACGAGAGGCAAATATAGACGCGAGGTGTTTCTTTTGAAGTTTTTAAAAAGCCCGAATTTACTGGCGCAACACAAGTATGGGAACTTGAGTGATCTTGCGTAAAGAAGCACAAAAGTGTAACATACTCATCGTCCTCAGTACTAACTCGGTTAGCACTGAGTACTGCTTACTATGTACTCAGTTCTCATTCCGATGGTATGAGAACTGATGAGACGTGACAGAGAAAAAAAAATGTCCTACAAGAATCCTATTTTCAAGTTGCCCGCAAATTTTTTCCAGTCGAGTATAGGCATTAACATATCAAGGACATAAAAGTAGTGAAGAAAGGAATGAATTAGGAAATTAGAACTAAATTCAAAAACATTTTTCATGCATTCACTGAATCTTATGTATACACGGCTGCGCAACGAATGTATCTTTGAAAAAATATTACACCAGAAATAGAAATAATGCAACAATGGAATTTAAATGTGACTTTTAAAAACCAAAATCCAGTTAACAAGACGAAACACCTGATGCAAATGAGATATATTTACATCGCTCGAATATCATTAATGTGAAAAACGGCACCAGAACAATGTTGTATTAACATTAGCACGCAATCGGTCACATTAATAAGAAGACTTAACACGAATGCAAGACGTTAACAAGGTTTGTGCCCACCAGGTGGACGAGACTTAATGAGGACGGTGTGTCCCGGCACTAAGTAGAAGCGGACACATCGTCTTAATGAGGAATTAAGGCGGCGCTAATTTGAGTTACGACTGACAAGGAAGAAGTAGACGGAGACTGAACTCTGGGCCTATGTTGGATAATTGTTCATCCTCACCTGAACTTAGGTCTATCTGGCTCCTATATTATTATATTCTAGTGTGCACGGCCCATCATAAATGACCGGATTCTTTATTTTGCTTGAATAAATCTTGCTAATATGGATAACCAACTAAAATTTCCATCCCAATAGTACATGCGATTAATTAAATCTTGCAGAAGTGGATGCCCCACAAATATATCCATCCCAACAGTACCCGCCATTAAATAAATCTTGCAGATGTGGATGCCCAACAAATATATCCATCCCAATAGTACCCGCCATTAAATAAATCTTGCAGATGCGGATGCCCAACAAATATATCCATCCCAATAGTACCCGCCATTAAATTAATCTTGCAGATGTGGATGCCCAACAAATATATCCATCCCAATAGTACCCGCCATTAAATAAATCTTGCAGATGTGGATGCCCAACAAATATATCCATCCCAACAGTACCCGCCATTAAATAAACCTTGCAGATGTGGATGCCCAACAAATATATCCATCCCAATAGTACCCGCCATTAAATAAATCCTCCAGATGTGGATGCCCAACAAATATATCCATCCCAACAGTACCCGCCATCAAAATATTCTTGTACTTGTGCACTGGTGAAACTCGTATCACAGATACGGTCATTGAGCGTCCTTGTGACTTCACAGACACACGCAACAAGCGAACACAAAACCAATATATAACTATGTCCAGAGTATTAATTGGTAAAATTGCGTTAATACAGTATATTTTGTTGTTGTGATGCTTGCATTGCTGTTGTGTGTGTATTCCAGTTCTGGTATGTGTATTGCAACTCTGGTGTGTATTTTGTTGTTGTGATGCTTGTATTACAGCTCAAATATATATATTCAGACACAAACAGGGCGAAATGAAAAATGTTACCCAATTTTAGAATATTTTGATTTCAAAACAACCCATTATAAAACACCTGGACTTAGTTTCATTGCAGGCAACTCTGATTTACAACAAATAGTTCCTTTCAATAGTTGGAATTGTCTTGAACAAATAGTCGGAAGACAGACATTCCAGGCACATTGCCTCCGTCCACCTCCCAATCTAACTTTTCAAAGTTAGACTGTGGTTGACTTAACATCTGAGCTTGCGGTCTCACGCTGTATTGTCACACTCATAACCGTGTACGATTGAACACAAATTGATGGTTAATTGTTAGAGCCAGATTTGATGTGCAGGAAATATGTATTTCAATTTAAATACATATAATCGTTTGAACTTTATCTTTTTTTGTCTCTTTTTGGCTTAGTCTTTCCGAAACGTTTTCAACAATAAATTTTCTCTATAACATTGGTTCACGTCATTATTTTGAAACCAAGTTACTACTATAATATACATATACATATACGCTTTGATCGATTGTTTCGATATGTGTACATATATATATATATATAAATATAGTTTATATTATATGTTTAATACAATACATGATATAATGCTATAATAACATATACATCTTAATTTTAGCATATAGATTCCAGAAAACAATCACCAGTCAGATGACGAACTGAGTCTCATCCAGACTGCAGAATTCGCGCTACCGACCGTCCCTCATAACCGCCGCTCGTATGCCGGCCGGCAGCTCAGTGCTGGAGTTTGTTTGCTAACAAACAAACAATCAACAAACAGGGGCCTTCAAATGGGCTTAGCTCAAACCCAAACACCGAACACGGCCATTGTTCAGTAGAACTTTGTGAGAGGCAGGTAGGTGGTCTGTATTGGGTGGCGTTTTTGCCGCGTTATTGATGTGTAGCGATGTGTTTGTATGTCTCCGAGTATATATGCAATCCAATACATGTGAACATGCAATCCAATACATGTAAATATGCAATCCAATACATGTAAATATGCAATCCAATACATGTAAATATGCAATCCAATACATGTGAACATGCAATCCAATACATGTAAATATGCAATCCAATACATGTAAATATGCAATCCAATACATGTGAACATGCAATCCAATACATGTAAATATGCAATCCAATACATGTGAACATGCAATCCAATACATGTAAATATGCAATCCAATACATGTAAATATGCAATCCAATACATGTAAATATGCAATCCAATACATGTGAACATGCAATCCAATACATGTGAATATGCAATCCAATACATGTGAACATGCAATCCAATACATGTGAACATGCAATCCAATACATGTAAATATTCAATCCAATACATGTAAATATGCAATACAATACATGTGACCATGCAATCCAATACATGTAAATATGCAATCCAATACATGTAAATATGCAATCCAATACATGTGAACATGCAATCCAATACATGTAAATATGCAATCCAATACATGTAAATATGCAATCCAATACATGTGAACATGCAATCCAATACATGTAAATATGCAATCCAATACATGTAAATATGCAATCCAATACATGGGAACAAGCAATCCAATACATGTGAACATGCAATCCAATACATGTAAATATGCAATCCAATACATGTGAGCATGCAATCCAATACATGTAAATATGCAATCCAATACCTGTAAATATGCAATCCAATACATGTGAACATGCAATCCAATACATGTGAACATGCAATCCAATACATGTAAATATGCAATCCAATACATGTAAATATGCAATCCAATACATGTAAATATGCAATCCAATACATGTGAACATGCAATCCAATACATGTAAATATGCAATCCAATACATGTAAATATGCAATCCAATACATGTGAACATGCAATCCAATACATGTAAATATGCAATCCAATACATGTAAATATGCAATCCAATACATGGGAACAAGCAATCCAATACATGTGAACATGCAATCCAATACATGCAAATATGCAATCCAATACATGTGAGCATGCAATCCAATACATGTAAATATGCAATCCAATACCTGTAAATATGCAATCCAATACATGTGAACATGCAATCCAATACATGTAAATATGCAATCCAATACCTGTAAATATGCAATCCAATACATGTGAACATGCAATCCAATACATGTGAAAATGCGTTTGACTTTTCTACGCCAAACCAATATCGATTTAGTTATGTAAACATGAGTTTGAATTTTCAGCGCCAACACTCCGGTTGATTTTATCATGTTCTTTGGAGTTCCGCAGACTTGCAAAACCTGTTCAAACATTTGTCCTTGGCACTTGTCCCGGAAGCTCTTATTAAATCTTCAATGTTTCTGATATTCTTCCCTGCGTAGTGTCAAGCTTTAGCTCGGTCTAACTTCACTTGTTGCGCGCTGCTCTCGATTAGAGTTATCGTTGTCTTCAGGGATTTAGAGTCATTCAGAAATATATGTAGTGAAAATTCCGTAAAAAAATTAAAAGAGTGAACTAATGTTGAAATGCAGATTCACCTTCTGTGCATCCTCAGCCTCCACATAATTCGTCCGTTCTATCAGCAGTAAAACTTTCAAAAGTGTTAATATATGAAAAAAATTAGTTAATCAATCTAACATGTTGAAGAAATGACGTATTTAGGATCACGTATGTTGACTTCATACATATGTACGTATGTAATATTTCATATATATGTAATATGGATGATTATAGAATGTACGATGTATAATTGCGCATCCAACATGAATCCTTCTCATAAAGTATTGGTCTCAAAACATACTCCTTTTTTATAAGCACATCACTTGCGATATGACCCATCAGAAGGTCGTGATCAAGTTTTTAAGTTGTACCATATTACCATATATATATATATCATATATATTATATATAATATTTAATATATATATATATATATATATTATATATATATATTATACATATATATATTTCAGATACATTCATTTTATCATATTAATTACTAAAAACGATCAGCCGACATCACTCACAACAAACAGAATTGTCTCTGAAATCCGGTGGACCGACGCACCGGTTGCAGTCACGGTTGAAGAAACAAGGTAGGGTCAAACCAGCCTTTTTTTCGTCGACCGTGTGGTAATGCTGACGTTATGGCAACGGACCAATAGCAGCGCTCATATTGTATCTGCAAGCACTGCAGCCCCAAATCTGGCGCCGCTATTGGCCTAACGACATGTCGCAATGGTGACGTCATAAAGTTTGGTTGAAATGAAACCGTTCTATTGGCTAGCCGAACCAGAGGAGGTGTATTTTCCCCCATAGAAATGACCCTGCCTTGTTTTCTCTACCGTGGTTGCGGGGACGTCATTGCACCACAACAACCTAAACTCGCATACAAAGTCTCGTATTTGCCTGAGTCACGGATCGTTAATGGAGTCAAACACGTACAGTTTGCATGGCTCCAAACAAACATCTTCAGCGTCCAGAGAAGTTGTGTGGCCGTGTTTGAATTATGGATGTGATGCGATCGAACCGACATCGGGTATGTCAGAACTGGACGCGTGTGTGCTGATTGCGAGGTGTTGGCGTAGTGAAATTAGGAGCTGAGTTTTTGGACAGGAAGCTTTAAGAATTGGCGGCCAAATATTTACCGCGCAAACGTTAGAATGCGTTGTTTGAAATTAGTGGCTGAATTTTGTATTTTCTTGCACAGAACGCTTCAAAAAATCCCCTCGTAAATATGACATTTAGCGCGCAAACGTAAGAGCGAGTTGTTGTATGGGCTGTATAAGAAGAAAATAAAGAAAAAGAACAACAGTTTATTTGTGATAAAGTCGATACATGAAATACGTAACATTGGGTCTTAAAATATCTTAATATTAAGACCTTTACTTGATATTCTCACATTTGTATCGTAATACCATGTCAATTGTCGAAAACAATTGATTGAGTGAAAAGCACGAAAAAATGCGCTGAATAGAAAAAGAGAACTACGTTAAGAAAAGAGAAATAAGTTAACGAGAACAGAAATAAGTTAACGAAAAGAAAAATAAGTTAGCAAAAAGAGAAATAAATTAACAAAAAGAGAAATAAATTAACAAAAAGAGAAATAAGTTAACGAAAAGAGAAATAAGTTAGCGAAAAGAGATATAAGTTAACGAAAAGAGAAATAAATTAACAAAAAGAGAAATAAGTTAACAAAAAAGAACTAAGTTAACAAAAAGAGAAATATATTAACAAAAAGAGAAATAAGTTAACAAAAAAGAACTAAGTTAACAAAAAGAGAAATATATTAACAAAAAGAGAAATAAGTTAACGAAAAGATAACTAAGTTAGCAAAAAAAAGACTACATAAACGAATGCACGACCAGCAAAAGCAATGTGAAGTGTTGGACGAGTTCAGGTGTCAAAAGTCGGAGTAAAAATTTAAACTCGATGTTTACTGCAGGAAAAAATAGCACTATTGCAACGTTTATATTCTTCGGCATCAGTTGGTCATTAAATTAAAAATAAATTTCGCACCCCAAAAAGAACCGTAGCTCGAACAGTCAAATGAACTACTGACTAAACAAGAAAACTTTTTATTTTGAACGCTTTGTCAATGATTTTTAAGAAATTTATTTAAGAAAGGACTTTGTTAAGGGAGGAAAGGCTTAGTAAATTTGAGTTAAATACAGCATTGAAATATAGTTTACTAACGTACAATTTGTGATGATTGACCAAATCTGTCATGCCAAACTTTTTGCGAGCCTTCAATTAAATAGCAAACTACAATGTTGCATATTTGCATATTAAAATAATAACAGTTTTTCTTTTAAAGAATTCCTGAACTATTGCCTTTTCCTCTCCTTTCCTAATTAGTCCGACACGATCAGTCACGTCTGTAAACAAAAGAGTTTTTCTAAAGAGCAATAAACTAAGTTACGACTTTCTTAACTTTTATAACTCGAGATAACTCGACATCCGCTAGATTTCTTTGAATGAAACAGCACAAGCTTCACAAGCCTCACTTAGAAAATACCCCAAAAAACACATCAAGAAAATAAATATTTTTCTTCCACCGCCGTCAAGTTGTTGACAAGTACATGCAAAATAATGTTCATCCCCCTTCATTCCCTGCGCGCAATCCAGCGCATAATTTAGAGAGCCGCTCACATGCTATAATTCCTCCACACGACCGAAAAAAGTAGAAAACTTCAACACGGGAGCTCAGCGCCAGAAATGATGATACAAATATCGCACGGTGTCAACACGGTGTCAACACGGTGTCAACACGAGCGTGTGCGCGAAAATAAAATTTTTCGTCTTCAGAAATCTTGACTTTTGGACGGAGCCTCAAGGAGCGACCTTAGGACCGTATCTACTTGCTATTTGTATCGCTACAGAGGTAGATCTACCACTATGGAAGTAGATAGCAGTGATAGATATGTCGCTGAAGTGGTAGATATATCGCTGTAGATGTAGATATACAGCTTTTGTAGTAGATATATTGCTGTAGTGATAGATATATGAGTGAAGAGGTAGATATATCGCTGTAAAGGTAGACATATCGCAGTAACGGTAGACATATCGCTGTAGTGGTAGATGTATGAGTGACGAGGTAGATATATCGCTGTTGTGATAGATATTCCCAATATTGGTAGATATATTGCTGCAGAGGTAGACATATCGCTGTAGAAGTAGATATTTTGCTTTAGTGGTACGTATATCGCTTAGATTTTTTACCTATAGACACACGGCCGTGTCATTCCAAAGCAAACAGATTCATATTGAATTCGTATTGTAGCAATTATTACTACGCAAAGCTTTTGAATTGCAGGTTAAGCAGCCAAATTCCGTTCCGAGTATCGAAATTCCTGTACTCAGTAAAATATATATCTTAATGGTCTTCAGCCTTTTGATTTGTTGGGGGTAAATTAACACACAACTTAAAATTTCAAAATCCGTGTAGAATTTGACGTTGCTTTTGCTCTAAATTTCAGCTCACGTCCCACGCGAACAAATCACAACCAAAAATTCTTGATGCCGTCGAATGAGGAAAAAGAAGACGCGAGCTCCTTATATCCATAAAGAGAAGATCTGTGTTTGTCAGCTTCTCTCATCCGACTCAGAGGCATTTTTCTGTCCTGCGGAGAGACCTAACAAAGGAGAACATGCTCTAGGAACACGTCTGTAAATGTGATACGGGATGCATTTTTACGAAGGCTCCTTTACTCACAAAAACTTGTCCCGACGCATCTTTACGCAGGCTCCTTTTCTTATAAAAGCATGTCCCGGGAAGAAATGCGTAGCTATGATACGCAGTGAGTGTTTTTTGGCAACGGTGTTTCGCTTAAAGAAGACATGAAAAAAATATAGAAGAGAGAGATGCTTTGTTTTTACCAATGATTTTTTCCAAGAAAAACATGTCCCGGGGTAAAAAAGAAATACGTAGCTGTGATACGCAATGCGTTTTGGCGATTAAAAAAGACATGTCCAAAATAGAAAAATGTAGCTGGAAGACTTATTGCGTTTTACGTTGCTGTGTTGCTTTTGAGGAGAAAAAGAATATATAAAGGGTTGAAGAACCAAAATTTGTTTTACGTATGACATTTTATGCGTAGTCCATGACAGTCTTAGATGCAGCACATATGTCAGGGCATGTGCGCATGTGTATTCTGAATGAGAAATAATTTTTTTTAAATGCCAAAGACAGCCGTTGGCGTGTAGATTCATGAACGAGTATTTCTGCAATCAGTGAAATACGAACTGAGAACAGTGCAATGACAACTTTAGCTCATTCCAACTTAAATTCTATGAATTCCGTAGTTTGATTGAAATATCTAAGAAACAAAAGTTGCTAATAGTCGATTTTGAGCACATAAGGGGAAAAATGACGCATATGATGTTTTCTCTGATGGAACATCAAATAAAGACAGCTCATTAAAGCTTATCACTGTCATTTTCCGAGCACTATTGCAACGCCCAAATTACGCAGGAAATGCTGTACATAACATCCAACCTTTGCGCTCACAGCCTTCACACAGCCTTCACACAGCCTTCATACAGCCTTCATACAGCCTTCACACAGCCTTCACACAGCCTTCACACAGCCTTCATACAGCCTTCACACAGCCTTCACACAGCCTTCACACAGCCTTCACACAGCCTTCATACAGCCTTCATACAGCCTTCACACAGCCTTCACACAGCCTTCATACAGCCTTCACACAGCCTTCACACAGCCTTCACACAGCCTTCACACAGCCTTCACACAGCCTTCATACAGCCTTCACACAGCCTTCACACAGCCTTCACACAGCCTTCATACAGCCTTCATACAGCCTTCACACAGCCTTCACACAGCCTTCACACAGCCTTCATACAGCCTTCACACAGCCTTCACACAGCCTTCACACAGCCTTCACACAGCCTTCACACAGCCTTCACACAGCCTTCACACAGCCTTCACACAGCCTTCACACAGCCTTCACACAGCCTTCATACAGCCTTCACACAGCCTTCATACAGGCTTCACACAGCCTTCACACCGCCTTACCAAACATTCAAACAGCATTCACACAGCCATCACACAGCCTTCATACTGCCTTCACAAACATTCAAACAGCATTCACACAGCCATCACACAGCCTTCGCTCAGCCATCACACACAACCCTTTACACGGTCTTCCTACTGCCTTCACAAACATTCAAACAGCATTCACACAGCCATTACACAGTTTTCTTCCAGAGTCCACACAGCTTTCACACAGAGTTCATACAGCTTTCACAAAGCGCTCGCACAGCGTTCCTGGAGCGTACACACAGCATTCACGAAGCAACACAGAGTTCACACAGTATACTATACACGCAGTGTTTGCAAACTTTCTTCACCATGCAATAGCGCCGTAACGCGACTTCCTTTTTATGTGTCTTCACTCCATTTTCCCTGCCTGGAGAATATGGCAAATCTAAAGCAATATCAAGTAATCGATCTTTAATTTCTCTGAGTAGTAATTCGCCAAGTCCATCTTTTCAAGTGGCCAACCTACATTTTTTACATCCATTCTTTGCGTTCCGTGCACTCCTTCTATCGTACAATTTCCCCATTCTTGTCATCCTGCATTGCTCCCCTCACACACTCCCCGCACACACTCCCCTCACACACTCTCCTCACACACTCCCCTCACACACTTCTCATCGTCCTTTTGTTCTTTCATTCTCTGACCGATAATGATCTATTGCAAAGAAAATTACTTCCCCAACAAAGTACCTGACATTCTACGTCGTTATCATTGATCCAAAACAAAAGGAAAAAGAAATTACCTTAATGCAATTCGACATTTCCTCGCAACAATGATAATAATTTGAAGAAAAACGGCATCACAACTACTCCCATAAAAAAACAGGACAAAGCGGAATCAGAACAAATTTATTCAAACCTCCCCCATGACCTACCCCCCCACACTACACCCCCCCCCCCCCCCAACAACGCACGTAATGTCACGTGCACCGTAGCGGAGGCCAAGTGATCGTGACGTCACCAAGCCCCCGGGTAAATCAAATGACTCTTGCCTTATTTACTGACTTCTCCTCCCAATGAATTATCTCCTCCTATCATTCGTGTGTTATTATTTACTAGTTCCAGTAGTAGTTCTTCATTATTATTGTGGTATTCACGAAATTATTTCTGTTATTTCTTAACTTTCATTATGATATTTTATACTTTTTTAGTTTTTATGTGGTGTTCTTGTACAATACATACTGTTCCATTCCTTATGTATTGCGCTCTGTGTTCCCTCCCCGCACTTAAGTGCCAACCCGCCCTACAAAAAAGGGAATCAATAAAATTCGAGCAAAAAGCCCTAAGTCTTTCGTTTGATGCACATCGCATATATTATAGGTAAAACTTTTGTGACCTTAGTCACAGAAATAGTCCTGCTGATGAAGGTCGAAAACCGTGGAAACCCATTACAGCGAATACACCCACACCACACAAGCCCACTTCCACCAATACACCCACCACACAAGCCCATTTCAGCCAATACTCACACCACACAGCACCTCCTCAACAAAGCCAGAAAATCACCACCGCTGCCTCCAGAGAAACATATGGCCACTTTTATCTCGACGATCTTTTCCTACATTAAATGTTCTTACTCCTCCCTCTCCCTCTCTCCCTCTCTCTGTTTCTCACTGCCAGCACCACGGTAGAAAAAACAAGGTAGAAGCATTTCTATGAGGGAAAATACACCTCCTCATGTTCGGCTTGCCAATAGAACAGCTTCATTTCAAACCAACTTAATGACGTCACCATTGCGACATGTCATTAGGCCAATAGTGGCGCCAGATTTGAGGCTGGCAGTGTCGCCAGATGCAATATGAGTGCTACTATTGGTCCGTTGCCGCAACATCAGCAGTGCCTCACGGTCGACGAAAATAAGACTGGCTTGACCCTACCTTGTTTCTACCACCGCGGCTATAGCACGCCTCCCACCATTTACATTATCTGTCGGATCTGCCCCTGGTCTTTCTTCGCCCCTGACAACTGAAATCTACAGATCTCTTTCAGCTCCAAGCCGTAATTTGGTGGAACTGTTGTCCCAATGACGGTCGAGCACAGAAGGCATTTCACTAACGGGTCTGGCTGGGAGTTTTGTGTTATTCTCTTAATAATGTACACGGCCCGTCAGTAGTGTACACAGCCCTTCCAAAATGCCGTGATTGGAAATTTTGCTTAAATCAATCATCCAGATGTATATGATCAACAAATATATCCATCCCAACAGTACCCGCCATTAAATACATCTCGCAGATGTGGATGCCCAACAAATATATCCATCCCAACAGTACCCGCCAGTAAATAAATCTTGCAGATGTGGATGCCCAACAAATATATCCATCCCAACAGTACTCGCCATTAAATATGTCTCGCAGATGTGGATGCCAAACAAATATATCCATCCCAATAGTACCCGCCAGTAAATAAATCTTGCAGATGTTGATGCCCAACAAATATATCCATCCCAACAGTACCCGCCATTAAATCATCTCGCAGATGTGGATGCCCAACAAATATATCCATCCCAATAGTACCCGCCAGTAAATAAATCTTGCAGATGTGAATGCCCAACAAATATATCCATCCCAATAGTACCCGCCATTAAATAAATCATGCAGGTGTGGATGCCCAACAAATATATCCATCCCAATAGTACCCGCCATTAAATAAATCTTGCAGGTGTGGATGCCCAACAAATACATCTATCCCAACAGTACCCGCCATTAAATAAATCATGCAGATGTGAATGCCCAACAAATATATCCATCCCAATAGTACCCGCCATTAAATAAAACTAGCAGCCGTGAATGCCCAACAAATATATCCATCCCAATAGTACTCGCCATTAAATAAATCTTGGAGACGTAGATGCCCAACAAATATATCCATCCCAATAGTACGCCATTAAATAAATCTTGCAGATGTGGATGCCCAACAAATATATCCATCCCAACAGTACCCGCCATCAAAATATTCTTGTACTTGTGCACTGGTGAAACTCGTATCACAGATACGGTCATTGAGAGTCCGTGTGAGCGTCACAGACACACGCAACAAGCGGACACCAGACTAATACATCACTTTTGTGTCACACTTTCATTTTTCTTCTATCAGTAATTCTGTATTTCACTTTTTCATTCTTTTTTTACTAGGTTTGTATTATTCTTCTATCAAAGTGTGCGAATGACGAAGCTCGACTCCTCCGGCTCCCCGTTAGCTCTCGCACAATTTTCTGGAATGATCTCACATCTAGACTGTTCATGAACATTTTAGATACAAATTTTTCTCAATAAAACAAGTATAGCGGTAAATACTTCTCAATCAAGTTTTATGTTCTCAATTGCATGAATAATTTTGTCTTCTCGTGTTTCTGAAGTTCAGCTTGTTAAATCTTTCAAAAAAAATATTTTGTCCTAGAAACTTTGTATTATTGTCACTAATATGTGCTTCACACCCTGTAAAAGTCCTATGCCTGTGGCACCAGTGGTTTTTGAGTAATTCTAGAAAGTTTTGAAAGACGAGGGGTGTACGAATAATTTCGTCGCCAACTGTATATATATATACGCCTCCCTGCACATTGGGAAATTGATATGTCTTAGGTGTACATGAATGACGACATTATGCCCATATCTGTATCATCTTATTAACATATTCATACCGATTTCATCACCCACATTGACGAATCTTCTTCCCAACATACACAAACAGTAAGTCTGCAAAGAGAGGTTTACAATCGACTCTCAGATATGCATCCTTTCATGCAAGCTTCAGCTTTACGTTTGAAAGTTAGCCTCAAATATTCAAAAAACACAAAACTTGATCAAAACTAAGAGTAGCTTTTTTTTAATAAGCCTACCTTTTATCCGAATAAGTTGTGGTGAAAAACTGATAAAAGAGAGAAATATATTGAGAGAGAACATCAAGAGGTGTTGTGGTTCCCTTCTATCAGATGAGCACCAGCTGTGCGCATGCGCAGAGACAACTCCGATGTCTGTCCCCTGCATTTCTCTCAATCATTTGTTTCGACAATTGATACTAGTATTACGATACCCACGTCTGAATATCAACCAAGAACCTTAATGTTAAGCTATTCTAAAACCAAACGTTACACGTTTCACGTATCAACTTTACTAGTCCACCCCCCTTTATTTGAAATAAAAAAGAAGGCGAAATGAGAGAAAGGCCGTAAGAAATAAAAAAATACAATCTCTCGAGAGTTGATGAGGCCGCGTGAACACTGCCCCTCAAAATATATAGGGCTGGAGCTTGCATCACAGATACGCTCATCACACACTGCAGGCTGGCTTCGGACAGACCGACCGACCGACCGACGGACGGACGCCGCTCTTATTATAGTATAGATTGAAAACAAACCGTTTTTCTCTTATTTCTTCCTTCCTTTCCTTCCTACTGAGCCGGTGACACTTCATTACACGGTCGCGCGCTGCAGAGCTATGCCCTCCACACCTCGCGCCGAATTAAAGAAACCTTAAAAGCATCTTTGGCCTGTTTGCTGGCCGATTTATAGAGCTTTAAATCGGGTCTCAAGCTTAAGAGCGATGGTACAAGGGCTTCCTTCAGTGTTATGCGCCTCTAAATCCCCGCGAGGGGATGTTATGCGCCTCTAAATCCCCACGAGGGGATGTTAAAACTTGAGGGGAGACTCGTGCAGTATGACGGGAGCTTCGTTGCGGTGCTGAGGGTGATAAAGAGGGTGATGAGCGAGGGGTACAAAGGAAAGTGATGTCGTACAGGTCATCGGGCGTGTGCAGGTGGTGTTGTAGGTGTGGTGCTGGAGGTAATGGTGCTTGGTGCATGGTAATAGTGGTGTAGGGGGCGGGTGTTGGGGTATGGGACTAATTGTGTAGGGTGCTGGAGGTAATGGTGCTGAGTGCAGGGTACTACTTGTGCAGGGTGCTGGAGGTAATGGTGTTGGGGCATGGTAGTACTTGCGTGGGACGGTGCTGAGGTTTTGCTAGCTCAGGCTTCACGCTCTAGAACAAACGTTCAACGCTACTCAACAGACACGGCTTTTCTCAACACTAAGACCACACCCATTTACGGTAGATACATCATAAATCAATCCTTCTCATTTGAAATAGGGATGCTGATGAGTCACGAATCCTAAACACCATCTTATGCACACATATACACAATTCCAATACGTGTCAGGGCTTTTCTGGACATTTGACAACTACCCATCGTCGGCAGATATCTCACAAATACTTCCGTCTTGTCGGGATTGAACCTGCGTCGTCGAAGTGAGAATCGTGCACTCTATCCACTAGGCCACGAGGGACCCTCGATCGCGGCTGGCGGAAAAGCAGAGCGATTCTTGAGCTCGCGATGTAGGGTGGACCGACCATACAAAAAACGAATTCAGGCTTCAGTAAATACGTTCCCAACTGGTGCGTTTGACATCGTTGCTATCGACCGTAGCTGAAGTAAGCTTACCTCATCGCGAAAAAAACTCTTCTTAATAGCAAAACATGAGAAAATTTAGAGACAGCGCGCAGCTCGGAAGCAGCGGTTGGCATTAGTTGCAGGAGCGGCAGCGGTCGCTTGAGCTGAAATATTCGACGTAAACATCCGTCTGGTCGACAGCGTCCCTTGGGCGGTGAAATGTCGGTCCTTAATGGGCCAGTTCTGATTCTCTTTTGGGTGAGTCTTTAATGTGACCGTTCTGATTCTGTTTTGTGTTGGTCGTTAATGGGACAGTTCTGATTCTCTTTTGGGTTAGTCTTTAATGTGACCGTTCTGATTCTGTTTTGTGTTGGTCGTTAATGGGACAGTTCTGATTCTAAATGTACGAGGAGTTCGCGAGACTCGAACTCAGGACTAGAAATTACCGCGCCATTTATTTCATCTCCTCCTACATTTATTGCATTTGAAAAACCATGTGGAAGCAGTAGCTTCCCGTACCAGATTCATTAACTGTTTCTGGGGGTGACTAGACTTTGAACTCTCGATACATAAGTTCTGATTCTGTTTTGTGTTGGTCCTTAATGGGACAGTTCTGATTCTGTTTTTCTTCAAAGTATCCCTGTATCGATAGAAATTAAGGAAATAGAAATTCCATTAAGGTGAAAACGGTCCCCTTCGGGTTTTAGATCAATGATAAGATCATTGTAGAATATCGATGTACTCTGTTGGGAAAATGAATATTTTTTTGCAATTTCGCATCATTACAGTACTTAAATTGGATATGATAGACTTCATTTATTTTTAGATTACCGCTGGTCGTGGTGTGGATGGTTGTGGTATTTTTGTAGTTATGGTGCCTATATTGGTGGTATTAATGGTGATGGTAGTTGGGTTGGTGGAAGAGGTTTTAGTGGTGGTGTTAGTAGTGGTAGAGGTGTTAGTGAAAGAGGTGTTGGTGGTAGTGCTTGTGGTGGTAGAGGTGTTGGTAGTAGTGCTGATAGTGGTAGAGGTGTTAGTGGAAGAATTTTTGATGGTAGTGCTTATAGTGGTACAGGTGTTGGTAGTAGTGTAGGTAGTGGCAGAGGTGCTGGCAGTGCTGGCAGTGCTGCAGGCAGTCGACCCTTCCTCATTATCACAACCTAATCCCGCTCTAGAGGCGCATAAGACAAGAGGGGAGAGTTTCTTTTAGCAGCCGAGGGTGTGAGGGCAGGGGAAAGGTAGACGTAGAGTTAGAGTGAAAGGGGAATAGGCGAGAAAATAAAGAGGGGAAATCTTCTCTCTTTTCCCAGTTTTTACTTTCTTTTATCAGAATTTTCTTTTTTTTCAGGTTTTTCTTTTGTTTACCTGTTTTCTCTCTCTTATCAGTTTGTTCTCTATCTTTTCTCATATTTTTCTCTCACTTTTTCAGGCTTCTCACTCTTTTCTTAGCTTTTCACTATCCGAGGCCATAACTGTACCATAACTGGTTTAATAAAACATTATTTAACGCGTAAGAATGAAACATATTGGAAACATAAAAGATTGTTTTGTAGATAACAACTCCCCACATCACATATCTAAAACAAACGGTTTCATTTGAACCAACGCCACCCGTTTTACCTGTCCAGAATTGGAGGTAGCGGAGCAAAATGGTCTAAATTGGGTGCGAGTTCGATTCATCAATAATTTACGACGGCAAACTCTTTCATCAAACTGCCCCGCGCTGGCCGGGCAATAAGATCGGAAGACCGCATAAGATTTGAATTTTCTATCAGCGCTCAGCAATGAGCTGGAGATTGTTGGACGGTCTGGGTGGTGACGGTCTGGGTGGTGACGGTCTGGGTGGTGACGGTCTGGGTGGTGAAGGTCTGGGTGGTGACGGTCTGAGTGGTGACGGTCTGGGTGGTGACGGTCTGGGTGGTGACGGTCTGGGTGGTGACGGTCTGGGTGGTGACGGTCTGAGTGGTGACGGTCTGGGTGGTGACGGTCTGGGTGGTGACGGTCTGGGTGGTGACGGTCTGGGTGGTGAAGGTCTGGGTGGTGACGGTCTGGGTGGTGACGGTCTGGGTGGTGACGGTCTGGGTGGTGACGGTCTGGGTGGTGACGGTCTGGGTGGTGACGGTCTGGGTGGTGACGGTCTGGGTGGTGACGGTCTGGGTGGTGACGGTCTGGGTGGTGACGGTCTGGGTGGTGACGGTCTGGGTGGTGACGGTCTGGGTGGTGACGGTCTGGGTGGTGACGGTCTGGGTGGTGACGGTCTGGGTGGTGAAAAAGCGACCAAAAGTCACCTGAAGTCTCCCATTCCAGCAACCCTCTCTTGACACAAGGCCCACAAAAACCTTCACCACCACCTTGCTCCAGTTGGAGTCACACCACACTGCACCAGCTGGAGTCACACCACACTGCACCAGCTGGAGTCACACCACACTGCACCAGCTGGAGTCACACCACACTACACCAGCTGGAGTCACACCACACTGTACCAGCTGGAGTCACACCACACTACACCAGCTGGAGTCACGCCACACTGCACCAGCTGGAGTCACTCCACACTACACCAGCTGGAGTCACACCACACTACACCAGCTGGAGTCACACCACACTACACCAGCTGGAGTCACACCACACTGTACCAGCTGGAGTCACACCACACTGCACCAGCTGGAGTCACTCCACACTACACCAGCTGGAGTCACACCACACTACACCAGCTGGAGTCACACCACACTACACCAGCTGGAGTCACACCACACTACACCAGCTGGAGTCACACCACACTACACCAGCTGGAGTCACACCACACTACACCAGCTAGAGTCACACCACACTACACCAGCTGGAGTCACACCACCCTACACCAGCTGGAGTCACACCACACTACACCAGCTGGAGTCACACCACACTACACCAGCTGGAGTCACACCACACTACACCAGCTGGAGTCACACCACACTACACCAGCTGGAGTCACACCACACTACACCAGCAGGAGTCACACCACACTACACCAGCTGGAGTCACACCACACTACACCAGCTGGAGTCACACCAAACTACACCAGCTGGAGTCACACCACACTACACCAGCAGGAGTCACACCACACTACACCAGCAGGAGTCACACCACACTACACCAGCAGGAGTCACACCACACTACACCAGCAGGAGTCACACCACACTACACCAGCAGGAGTCACACCACACTACACCAGCAGGAGTCACACCACACTACACCAGCAGGAGTCACACCACACTACACCAGCAGGAGTCACACCACACTCTACCAGGAGGAGTCACACCACACTACACCAGCTGGAGTCACACCACACTACACCAGCTGGAGTCACACCACACTACACCAGCAGGAGTCACACCACACTACACCAGCAGGAGTCACACCACACTACACCAGCTGGAGTCACACCACACTACACCAGCAGGAGTCACACCACACTACACCAGCAGGAGTCACACCACACTACACCAGCAGGAGTCACACCACACTACACCAGCAGGAGTCACACCACACCACACCAGCAGGAGTCACACCACACTGCACCAGCTGGAGTCACACCACACTACACCAGCAGGAGTCACACCACACTTCACCAGTTGGAGTCACACCACACTACACCAGCAGGAGTCACACCACACTTCACCAGCAGGAGTCACACCACACTTCACCAGTTGGAGTCACACCACACTTCACCAGTTGGAGTCACACCACACTACACCAGCAGGAGTCACACCACACTACACCAGCAGGAGTCACACCACACTACACCAGCAGGAGTCACACCACACTACACCAGCAGGAGTCACACCACACTGCACCAGCAGGAGTCACACCACACTACACCAGCAGGAGTCACACCACACTACACCAGCTGGAGTCACACCACACTACACCAGCAGGAGTCACACCACACTACACCAGCAGGAGTCACACCACACTACACCAGCTGGAGTCACACCACACTACACCAGCAGGAGTCACACCACACTACACCAGCTGGAGTCACACCACACTACACCAGCAGGAGTCACACCACACTACACCAGCTGGAGTCACACCACACTACACCAGCAGGAGTCACACCACACTACACCAGCTGGAGTCACACCACACTACACCAGCAGGAGTCACACCACACTACACCAGCAGGAGTCACACCACACTCTACCAGCAGGAGTCACACCACACTACACCAGCAGGAGTCACACCACACTACACCAGCAGGAGTCACACCACACTACATCAGCAGGAGTCACACCACACTACACCAGCAGGAGTCACACCACACTACACCAGCAGGAGTCACACCACACTACACCAGCAGGAGTCACACCACACTACACCAGCAGGAGTCACACCACACTACACCAGCTGGAGTCACACCACACTACACCAGCAGGAGTCACACCACACTTCACCAGTTGGAGTCACACCACACTACACCAGCAGGAGTCACACCACACTACACCAGCAGGAGTCACACCACACTACACCAGCAGGAGTCACACCACACTCTACCAGCAGGAGTCACACCACACTACACCAGCAGGAGTCACACCACACTACACCAGCAGGAGTCACACCACACTTCACCAGTTGGAGTCACACCACACTACACCAGCAGGAGTCACACCACACTACACCAGCAGGAGTCACACCACACTACACCAGCTGGAGTCACACCACACTACACCAGCAGGAGTCACACCACACTACACCAGCAGGAGTCACACCACACTCTACCAGCAGGAGTCACACCACACTACACCAGCAGGAGTCACACCACACTACACCAGCAGGAGTCACACCACACTACATCAGCAGGAGTCACACCACACTACACCAGCAGGAGTCACACCACACTACACCAGCAGGAGTCACACCACACTACACCAGCAGGAGTCACACCACACTACACCAGCAGGAGTCACACCACACTACACCAGCTGGAGTCACACCACACTACACCAGCAGGAGTCACACCACACTACACCAGCAGGAGTCACACCACACTACACCAGCAGGAGTCACACCACACTACACCAGCAGGAGTCACACCACACTACACCAGCAGGAGTCACACCACACTCTACCAGCAGGAGTCACACCACACTACACCAGCAGGAGTCACACCACACTACACCAGCAGGAGTCACACCACACTTCACCAGTTGGAGTCACACCACACTACACCAGCAGGAGTCACACCACACTACACCAGCAGGAGTCACACCACACTACACCAGCAGGAGTCACACCACACTACACCAGCAGGAGTCACACCACACTACACCAGCTGGAGTCACACCACACTGCACCAGCAGGAGTCACACCACACCACACTACACCATCACCAGAACTAGAACAGATCCAACAGAAATAAGACGCCCAACAATTAAGACAAAAGGAGATGCGCGATCAGCCGCGTTCACGAAGCCAGAAATAAAGCTGAGGAGGCTGCCAGTAATGTGAGGAATGAACGGCTCACATTCCCTGCCGCGAGGGCATTCCTGTGGGGCCCAGGAATGACAATGGCAGTCCGGAGGATCGTATTCTGTAGAAATAAAGGCCTATATATTTACCATTATTTCTTATATTTAAAACGATGTCTTATATTTTCCATAGAAGTAAAGGTCTATATTTACCATTATTTCTTATATTTGAAACGATGTCTTATATTTTCCATAGAAGTAAAGGTCTATATTTACCATTATTTCTTATATTTAAAACGATGTCTTATATTTTCCATAGAAGTAAAGGTCTATATTTACCATTATTTCTTATATTTGAAACGATGTCTTATATTTTCCATAGAAGTAAAGGTCTATATTTACCATTATTTCTTATATTTGAAACGATGTCTTATATTTTCCATAGAAGTAAAGGTCTATATTTACCATTATTTCTTATATTTAAAACAATGTCTTATGTTTTCCATAGAAGTAAAGGTCTATATTTACCAGTACGGGTTATATGTATTCACCAGTATGAGTTGTATTTACCATTATGCCATACATTTGCCAGTAAGTTTTATATTTATCAGTAAGTCTTCACCGTTTTTCTTACATTTTTATATTATTATCTATATACATGAATGTGTTATTTTCGATCGCTAGATGTGCCTAAAAGCATGCAGTCAATTACTCATTTGCTTCGATAGAGGAATTTTTTTCCCGCATCAGTGCTGATTTCCTTCACCAAGATGGTGCTAACCCGTTTACCCCGCCATCACAAATACGTATTACTCGCTATCACAAATCCGTTTTACCTGTTTTGACTAATCTTACCTAATTATATCAATAAAAGCTTGAACCAACTTATCTAATTGCTCCAGAGAGAACCTGAGGAGATCTATCCAATTACGCGGCTAAAATTCTTCCAGCTGTGATAAAATATTATTTCATCAGTTACGTATAGTATCAACACGCACACTGAGTACGTGGGTGTTGTGTGTAGAGGATTGAGGATAAAGGATGTTTTATTCCAACCAAGCAGCCCTGATACGCATCATCTTGTACATTGGTTTTTAAATGCCTTATAACTAACACCAGGACGCACTGACGGTTACCCCCGGTCAAGCTAGTACCCATTTCCGACACCTGGGTAGAGTGGGGAACTCTGGCCCAGTTCTCCCTTTTTCCAACGAGAAGAAAAACCGGACGGCACTGGCTGGATTCGAACTGCTGACCTTCCCCGTGGAGAGCGAGCTCTCAACCACTCGGCCATGGGGACCGCGGTAGGTGTTTCTATAGATGGCTCAGGGGAAATCAATTCATCTACCCTCACTCTCCTCTCCCTCTTACATTTTTCGTGCTCTTTCACATATTGATTTACCCTCAGTTTTTCATCCGCTCTGTCCCGCAAATTTTCTGGAGACATTTCCGTACAATTAAAAAGACTAAGAAGAGTGAATTTATAATCAAAAATATGATGCAATGGCTATTGAATGAAATAGTTGTGTTCTTGAGTGTATTTCAATAATTTTGTTTTTATTTGTGCTTGTTGAATCTTCCATTTTAATTTGTATTATAAGAAAAAGACATAGACTTTCTTCATAAAATCATAGTCATGAATAATCTGCTTGAAGTGGTAGATTAAAGCCTCACTCAGCCATCACACTCCATGAAGCAGGAAACTGAACTACGCGTTTCCTTCATCAAGTAGTAGTAGTAGTAGTAGTAGTAGTAGTAGTAGTAGTAGTAGTAGAGTAGTAGTAGAAGAAGTAGTAGTAGTAGTAGTAGTAGTAGTAGTAGTAGTAGTAGAGTAGTAGTAGAAGAAGTAGTAGTAGTAGTAGTAGTAGTAGTAGTAGTAGTAGTAGTAGTAGTAGTAGAGTAGTAGTAGAAGAAGTAGTAGTAGTAGTAGTAGTAGTAGTAGTAGTAGTAGTAGTAGTAGTAGTAGTAGCAGTAGTAGTAGTTGTAGTAGTAGTAGTAGTAGTAGTAGTAACATGGGTTTGCTAGCGCTTCAGTTTTTCCTTCATCAAATTATACCCTAGAGGGGCCAACTCTTTATATCATAGGCACGTTCAAGGAGGCCTCCCTAACAAGGCCGTGATATGGTCGCACCAAGGCCGTAATATGGGCGCGCTACGGTCGGCAGAAGGGCGCCTAATGGTCAATTATATTGCCAGGTCAGCCCTACGAGGGTATGATTTGCTGGGGAGAGAGGGGCGACTCGCCAATGTGTTTTTTCACTATTTTTCAAGCCAACGCCTCACTGTTTATTTTTTAAGTTTATATTCCGCTATTTTGGAAGGCGATGCACCATTATTTTGGAAGCTAACACACCCCAATTTTATAAAATGTTTCATCACTACATTTGAAGCCAATAACCGCTATTTTGGAAAACAATGTGCTATTATTTCCGCAGATAATGCACCTCATGTATTTAAAGCAATAAACCAGTAATTTAACCTTCCCCATTTTTTATGCAAGATGACACCATTCTGCGGGCTGAATATCCTTTTTTCATGTAATAACTCACAGATCATGTAGAATGTTCCGGGACTTTATGAAAAAATTATCCTTTTAATACTTCTCGCTTATTGACAGCTGCGGGTCTCTATGGCTTATTGCTCTCATGACAGTCTGTCGCTAGTCACAGTAGAACTTAAATAAGGAATCATTCTGTTCCATAGCAACTGTAACTTAAAAGTTCAAAGGTCTCCAAACAGTAAAATTAACAACATGTATTGCCATACATGTAACACCATGTATTGCCAACATGTATTGCCATTAACAACATGTATTGAATTTTTTATCACATATTCAACCAAATGCCAGTGAATGACATATTTTTACATGGCACATTCAACACAACACACGTCACATTCAACACAACACACGGCACATTCAACACAACACACGGCACATTCAACACAACACACGGCACATTCAACACAACACACGGCACATTCAACACAACACACGGTACATTCAACACAACACACGGTACATTCAACACAACACACGGCACATTCAACACAACACACGGCACATTCAACACAACACACGGCACATTCAACACAACACACGGCACATTCAACACAACACACGGCACATTCAACACAACACACGGTACATTCAACACAACACAGGGCACATTCAACACAACACACGGTACATTCAACACAACACACGGCGCATTCAACACAACACACGGCACATTCAACACACGGCACATTCAACACAACACACGGCACATTCAACACAACACACGGCACATTCAACACAACACACGGCACATTCAACACAACACACGGCACATTCAACACAACACACGGTACATTCAACACAACACACGGCACATTCAACACAACACACGGCACATTCAACACAACACACGGCACATTCAACGCAACACACGGCACATTCAACACAACACACGGCACATTCAACACAACACACGGCACATTCAACACAACACACGGCACATTCAACACAACACACGGTACATTCAACACAACACACGGCACATTCAACACAACACACGGCACATTCAACACAACACACGGTACATTCAACACAACACAGGGCACATTCAACACAACACACGGTACATTCAACACAACACACGGCGCATTCAACACAACACACGGCACATTCAACACACGGCACATTCAACACAACACACGGCACATTCAACACAACACACGGCACATTCAACACAACACACGGCACATTCAACACAACACACGGCACATTCAACACAACACACGGTACATTCAACACAACACACGGCACATTCAACACAACACACGGCACATTCAACACAACACACGGCACATTCAACACAACACACGGCACATTCAACACAACACACGGCACATTCAACACAACACACGGCACATTCAACACAACACACGGTACATTCAACACAACACACGGCGCATTCAACACAACACAAGGTACATTCAACACAACACACGGCACATTCAACACAACACACGGCACATTCAACACAACACACGGCACATTCAACACAACACACGGTACATTCAACACAACACACGGCACATTCAACACAACACACGGCACATTCAACACAACACACGGCACATTCAACACAACACACGGCACATTCAACACAACACAAGGCACATTCAACACAACACACGGCACATTCAACACAACACACGGCACATTCAACACAACACACGGCACATTCAACACAACACACGGCACATTCAACACAACACACGGCACATTCAACACAACACAAGGCACATTCAACACAACACACGGCACATTCAACACAACACACGGCGCATTCAACACAACACACGGCACATTCAACACAACACACGGCACATTCAACACAACACACGGCACATTCAACACAACACACGGTACATTCAACACAACACACGGCGCATTCAACACAACACACGGCACATTCAACACAACACACGGCACATTCAACACAACACACGGCGCATTCAACACAACACACGGTACATTCAACACAACACACGGCACATTCAACACAACACACGGTACATTCAACACAACACACGTACGGTACATTCAACACAACACACGGCACATTCAACACAACACACGGCACATTCAACACAACACACGGCACATTCAACACAACACACGGCGCATTCAACACAACACACGGTACATTCAACACAACACACGGCACATTCAACACAACACACGGCACATTCAACACAACACACGGCACATTCAACACAACACACGGCACATTCAACACAACACACGGCACATTCAACACAACACACGGCACATTCAATACAACACACGGTACATTCAACACAACACACGTACGGTACATTAAACACAACACACGGCACATTCAACACGGCACATTCAACACAACACACGGTACATTCAACACAACACACGTACGGTACATTCAACACAACACACGTACGGTACATTCAACACAACACACGGCACATTCAACACCCAACACAGAAACTCAACTCAAGTTTAACGCCACTCACATTCACCACACACATTCACCACTCACAGCGACACTCGCACCGTGACGGGCAAACTCACAAAACTCCACGGAGTTCAATCCGAAGTTTTGAGCGGCCTTCACGTCATCGTTTTCGCTTGAAATTCTTTTTGATGTTACTTTTCATTCGGAGTTCTATCTGAGCTCGCATTTCATTAGCTTTTTTCTGTGTGAAATCCTTCCATTTGAAGTTGATTGATCGAGGGTACGGTAGAGGAAACCAGATAGGTTCAAACCAGTCTTTTTTCCGTTGACGGTGTGGTTTTGCTGACGTCACGGCAACGAACCAATAGCAGCACTCATATTGCGTCTGGTAGCACTGCTACCCCTAAATCTGGCTCCACTATTGGCCTAACGACATGGCGTTTTGGTGACGTCATAAAGTTGGTTTGAAATAAAGCCTTTCTATAGTTATCCGAACAAGAGGAGGTGTGTTTTCTCATAGAATTGACCCTACCTTGTTTCCTTTACAGTGATTGAGGGCCTGTGTTTGTGGTGGTCATCTGCATCGTGGTTTTTATTGCCGTAAAAATGGCGATCGTAAGATTTTTCTTACAGAAGATTTTGTACGGATGGCAGGTGGAAAATAAGTTCTCAAGAGCAACCGTAATAAAAAAAAATCGCATTAATGAACACAGTATTTCTATCTTCGTTATATATATGTCAGCACTCTACAATTGTGAACATTATGTGTTCTCAATTTTAAATTTTGGAAAATTTGAATTAATCATCAGAAATTGACATCATGCGAACAGCATAAAATGAAGTCTGCACGTGTTTCATTTTCACACAATTTATTACGGAATTATAAGTCAGCTCTGAATACTTATGATGCAAAAAAATTTACTTTGAACTCACAAGAAACTAAGACTTTCTTGTAGACACTAAATAACTAAACCTCCTCTGTATACTATATTTGTATGCTGCACACCGTAGCAATGTACACACACGTTATTCAGGATGACACAACGTCTACAATCAACTACACATGCAAAAAACATACGTTCATGATTTCCATCGCAACTACCATACAGAACTCTAGAGAAGCATATTTATGTCTTTAACCTGCTTGCATAAAATGCCGAGTTTAAAACGCTATCTATAACGTATAATAACCCTCGGCAGTCCGACCTTCACCACTATATACTGCATACGAACGTCACCCACGGTATACTGTATACCGGCCTTCACCCTCGGTATACTGTGGGTATACTGTATTCCGTCACGGTCTGTATACCGGCCGTCACCCATGGTATACTGTGGGTATACTGTATTCCGTCACGGTCTGTATACCGGCCGTCACCCATGGTATACTGTGGGTATACTGTATTCCGTCACGGTCTGTATACCGGCCGTCACCCATGGTATACTGTGGGTATACTGTATTCCGTCACGGTCTGTATACCGGCCGTCACCCACGGTATACTGTGGATATACTGTATTCCGTCACGGTCTGTATACCGACCGTCACTCACGGTATACTGTGGGTATACTGTATTCCGTCACGGTATACTGTATACCGGCCGTCACCCACGGTATACTGTGGGTATACTGTATTCCGTCACGGTCTGTATACCGACCGTCACCCACGGTATACTGTGGGTATACTGTATTCCGTCACGGTCTGTATACCGACCGTCACTCACGGTATACTGTGGGTATACTGTATTCCGTCACGGTATACTGTATACCGGCCGTCACCCACGGTATACTGTGGGTATACTGTATTCCGTCACGGTATACTGTATACCGGCCGTCACCCACGGTATACTGTGGGTATACTGTATTCCGTCACGGTATACTGTATACCGGCCGTCACCCTCGGTACACTGTATACCTCGCATGCCGTCGCCTCCCCAAGACGTTATAGGGTGAGGTGCAGATCACAGATACGCTCTTCCGTTTCGTTCTAGTCCTGGCCTGGCAAGATTGTAGATACTCTCCCTGCCCACTCTACCTGCCCACTCTCCCTGCCCACTCTCCCTGCCCACTCTCCCTGCCCACTCTCCCTGCCCACTCCCCCTGCCTACTCTCCCTGCCCACTCTCCCTGCCCACTCCCCAAAACAGACCCAGTGCCAGTACACACAAGTTTTTACAACACACGCCACAAGGTCTCGCAACCAATTTTGTAGGTAATTTTTTTTGCGACGCATTTTCTTAAAACTCATATAAATTAATTAGTATTTCTGCCTGTTGACAAAAACAATGAAAAAATTCATAAAAAGTATTCTTCAACTATACGTATACACGTGCATGCGGCATGAGGGCATGCGGTATTCTACGCTCGTCAGTGATGTTTGATGCACATCAGGGAAGCCTGACATTTGCCACTGATGTTCGATGCTTGTCATTAGTGCATGATGATCACCAGTAGTGCTTCACGCTCGCCAGTGGCGCTCTACGCCCGTCAGTGATGCCTGAGGCTTGTAAGGGATGACTGACACCGATCCGCTAGGTCTGTCGCACATCAGTGATGACTGACACTCATCAGTGATGTCTGACACTCATCAGTGGTATCTGACACTCGTCACTGGTAACTGACACTGATCAGTGATACCTGGCGCTCGTCAGTAATGCCTGACGCTCGTCAGTGATGCCTGACCCTCGTCAGTGATGCCTGACGCTCGTCAGTGATGCCTGACGCTCGTCAGTGATGCCTGACGCTCGTCAGTGATGCCTGACGCTCGTCAGTGATGCCTGTCGTTCACCAGTGATGCCTGCAGGCGTGGCCGCGAGCGAATTAGACAGCGCTAAGCTCACAATGTGCCCACAAACCGCAGTGTTGGTCGAGCGTCGCCGAGCAAACTGTACAAATGACGAGCGCCTCCCGCCATTAGGGGAGAACGAACCACGGCAGAGGAGACAAGGTAGGGTCAAACGAGTCTTTTTTGCGTCGACCGAGTGGCAATGGTGACGTCACGGCAACGCACCAATAGCAGCGCTCATGTTGCATCTGGCAACACTGCTAGCCCTGAATCTGGCACCGCAATTGGCCTAACGATATGTCGCAATGGTGACGTCATAAAGTTTGTCTGAAATAAAGCCTTTCTATTGGCTAACCTAATAAGAGGAAGTGTATTTTCCGCCATAAAAAAGACTCTACCTAGTTTCCTCTACCGTGAAGCAAACTCCCGCAAAAGAGGGAACCAATCACGTGCGTCGTGCCCGGAGCGGAGAGCCAATCACGTGCGTCATGCTTAAAAAACATCGAAACCTTGAATGAAAGTTCGGTTCGTGTACGCTTTTGTGCACATAAACGTACAAAGGAAAGTATAAGGGAGCTCATATCTTCAGTTTCAAAATCTGCATAAAGTGGTAAATGTAATTTATTTACTGTCCTGGAACATGTGGAAATGTTCTTTTGAAATCAATATCTCGGTTCAATTTCGATCTTTTTTCCAGTTGCCGTTTGAGAGGAACGCCTGTATTGCGGTACACATTACCCAAGCAAATATGTGTCTACAAGTTAATGTCTTATGAATGAGTCACATGTTGTGCTACACGTTCTTATGAATGATTTACAAGGGTATGAAGGAGCTTACCGTATCTGTGATACGAGTTCCACCAGTGCACAAGTACAAGCATATTTTAATGGCGGGTACTGTTGGGATGGATATATTTGTTGGGCATCCACATCTGCAAGATTTATTTAAGGGGGTCCTCCGGGGCCCCTTTTCTCTCCGATGGGTATTTTTCATGTTATTGTTGGAAAAGAACCCTTAGGTGGTGGACTATTCGGTACTAAAATTTTATGGCGCTACGTACAATAGATCCCCCCCCCCCCAGGGGGGGTAAGGGGACCAAAATCTTAAATTTTCGAGCACATTTTGACCCCATATAAAAAGAAAACAAAAGAAGAAATGGAAAATTTGCGAATGTACTTTTGTTAGATATGTTCCAAGGATCTAAACCTGTCTTTGTTTTTGATCTAGCACAAAAACTTAACAAGTTCTATTCTTTTGAAATATCAATACCAGTGGACTAAAAACCAATATGTCAAATTTATTCAAAAACTAAGGCCCGAATCAGAAAAATGTATGGGTGAAATTGTGTTTGTTTTCAAAAGTTACATATAATAGTCAAATTTCATAAGAATCAGACTGAAAACAAAAAAATTCATAATTATTATGAAATAAGTAAAAATTTGTTTACTTTTTTTTTAAATTTTAAATTACAATTTACAGTGTGAATATGATGTTATGCATGGAGATTATCGAAATAAAAATGAAAACAGCATTCAAATACATAAATTTTCCATTATATTACACTTCAACAAAATATTTTGTTTTTGGCCTATACTGTTAAGTTACTTATCTTCAAAATTCAAAAGAATAGAAGTCATTGAGTTTTTATGCTAGGAACAAAACAAAGACAGTTTTAGAATCCTTGGAACATTCCTAACAAACTGACATTCTTCGATTTCCCAATTTGTACGTTGTCTTTTTTTATGCTAGTTCAAAACCTAAAAATTCGGTATATTTTAGGTATTGATCAAATATCGCATATCTATAAAAAATGAAATTTCAAATAAAAAATTCAGGACAGTCAGTTTGTTTGCAATGTTTCTAGGATTCCAAAACTGTCTTTGTATTTGTTCTAGCATAAAAATTCATTGACTTCTATTCTTTTGAAAACATCCCAAAAATGAACCAAAAAACGAGTTTTTTAAAAATAAAAAATAAACTAAGGCCTAAATCAAAAAATTTACACGAAGACAATATGTTTTTCTTGCAAAAATACATATAGTGGCCAAATTTCAGACCAATCGGATCAAAACTCAGTTTTGACGGGAGGACCCCCTTAATGGCGGGTACTGTTGGGATGGATATATTTGTTGGGCATCCACATCTGCAAGATTTATTTTATGGCGGGTACTGTTGGGATGGATATATTTGTTGGGCATCCACATCTGCAAGATTTATTTAATGGCGGGTACTGTTGGGATGGATATATTTGTTGGGCATCCACACCTGCAAGATTTATTTAATGGCGGGTACTGTTGGGATGGATATATTTGTTGGGCATCCACATCTGCAAGATTTATTTAATGGCGGGTACTGTTGGGATGGATATATTTGTTGGGCATCCACATCTGCAAGATTTATTTAATGGCGGGTACTATTGGGATGGATATATTTGTTGGGCATCCACATCTGCAAGATTTATTTAATGGCGGGTACTATTGGGATGCATATATTTGTTGGGCATCCGCATCTGCAAGATTTATTTAATGGCGGGTACTGTTGGGATGGATATATTTGTTGGGCATCCACATCTGCAAGATTTATTTAATGGTGGGTACTATTGGGATGGATATATTTGTTGGGCATCCACATCTGCAAGATTTATTTAATGGCGGGTACTGTTGGGATGGATATATTTGTTGGGCATCCACATCTGCAAGATTTATTTAATGGCGGGTACTGTTGGGATGGAAATATTTGTTGGGCATCCACATCTGCAAGATTTATTTAATGGCGGGTAATGTTGGGATGGATATATTTGTTGGGCATCCACATCTGCAAGATTTATTTAATGGCGGGTACTGTTGGGATGGATGTATTTGTTGGGCATCCACATCTGCAAGATTTATTTAATGGCGGGTACTATTGGGATGGATACAAGATTCTCTAAAGAAAATATCGAATCCCGTCATTTTTGACGGTTAGTGTGTACTAGTATGTAGTATATTGGTATGTATTTTTTTGTGCGAATAAATTCCAACTATGGGTGGAAAAACTAAAAATGAATCTATTTTCAGGGAATATAAAATGCCATAAACTTCACTGAAGAAACTCTTCAGTGCACCGACAGAACTCTTCAGTTCACCTAAAGAACTCTTCAGTGCACCGACAGAACTCTTCAGTTCACCTAAAGAACTCTTCAGTGCACCAACAGAACTCTTCAGTTCACCTAAAGAACTCTTCAGTGCACCAACAGAACTCTTCAGTTCACCTAAAGAACTCTTCAGTGCACCAACAGAACTCTTCAGTTCACCTAAAGAACTCTTCAGTGCACCAACAGAACTCTTCAGTTCACCTAAAGAACTCTTCAGTTCACCTAAAGAACTCTTCAGTTCACCTAAAGAACTCTTCAGTTCACTGATAGAACTCTTCAGTTCTCCGATAGAACTCTTCAGTTCACCGATAGAACTCTTCAGTTCACAGACAGAACTCTTCAGTTCACCGACAGAACTCTTCTGCTCACCGACAGAACTCTTCAGTTCACCGATAGAACTCTTCAGTTCACAGACAGAACTCTTCAGTTCACCGATAGAACTCTTCAGTTCACAGACAGAACTCTTCAGTTCACAGACAGAACTCTTCAGTGCACCGACAGAACTCTTCAGTTCACCTAAAGAACTCTTCAGTGCACCAACAGAACTCTTCAGTTCACCTAAAGAACTCTTCAGTGCACCAACAGAACTCTTCAGTTCACCTAAAGAACTCTTCAGTGCACCAACAGAACTCTTCAGTTCACCTAAAGAACTCTTCAGTTCACCTAAAGAACTCTTCAGTTCACCTAAAGAACTCTTCAGTTCACTGATAGAACTCTTCAGTTCTCCGATAGAACTCTTCAGTTCACCGATAGAACTCTTCAGTTCACAGACAGAACTCTTCAGTTCACCGACAGAACTCTTCTGCTCACCGACAGAACTCTTCAGTTCACCGATAGAACTCTTCAGTTCACAGACAGAACTCTTCAGTTCACCGATAGAACTCTTCAGTTCACAGACAGAACTCTTCAGTTCACAGACAGAACTCTTCAGTTCACCGATAGAACTCTTCAGTTCACAGACAGAACTCTTCAGTTCACAGACAGAACTCTTCAGTTCACCGACAGAACTCTTCAGTTCACAGACAGAACTCTTCAGTTCACCGACAGAACTCTTCTGCTCACCGACAGAACTCTTCAGTTCACAGACAGAACTCTTCTGCTCACCGACAGAACTCTTCTGCTCACCGACAGAACTCTTCTGCTCACCGACAGAACTCTTCAGTTCACAGACAGAACTCTTCAGTTCACCGACAGAACTCTTCAGTTCACCGACAGAACTCTTCTGCTCACCGACAGAACTCTTCAGTTCACAGACAGAACTCTTCTGTTCACCGACAGAACTCTTCTGCTCACCGACAGAACTCTTCAGTTCACAGACAGAACTCTTCAGTTCACCGACAGAACTCTTCAGTTCACCGACAGAACTCTTCAGTTCACAGACAGAACTCTTCTGCTCACCGACAGAACTCTTCAGTTCACCGACAGAACTCTTCTGTTCACCGACAGAACTCTTCAGTTCACAGACAGAACTCTTCTGCTCACCGACAGAACTCTTCAGTTCACCGACAGAACTCTTCTGTTCACCGACAGAACTCTTCAGTTCACCGACAGAACTCTTCAGTTCACAGACAGAACTCTTCAGTTCACCGACAGAACTCTTCTGCTCACCGACAGAACTCTTCAGTTCACCGACAGAACTCTTCTGTTCACCGACAGAACTCTTCAGTTCACAGACAGAACTCTTCTGCTCACCGACAGAACTCTTCAGTTCACCGACAGAACTCTTCTGTTCACCGACAGAACTCTTCAGTTCACCGACAGAACTCTTCTGTTCACCGACAGAACTCTTCAGTTCACCGACAGAACTCTTCTGTTCACCGACAGAACTCTTCAGTTCACAGACAGAACTCTTCAGTTCACAGACAGAACTCTTCAGTTCACAGACAGAACTCTTCTGCTCACCGACAGAACTCTTCAGTTCACCGACAGAACTCTTCTGTTCACCGACAGAACTCTTCTGCTCACCGACAGAACTCTTCAGTTCACAGACAGAACTCTTCAGTTCACAGACAGAACTCTTCAGTTCACAGACAGAACTCTTCAGTTCACCGACAGAACTCTTCTGCTCACCGACAGAACTCTTCAGTTCACAGACAGAACTCTTCTGTTCACCGACAGAACTCTTCAGTTCACCGACAGAACTCTTCAGTTCACAGACAGAACTCTTCTGCTCACCGACAGAACTCTTCAGTTCACCGACAGAACTCTTCTGTTCACCGACAGAACTCTTCAGTTCACAGACAGAACTCTTCTGCTCACCGACAGAACTCTTCAGTTCACCGACAGAACTCTTCTGTTCACCGACAGAACTCTTCAGTTCACCGACAGAACTCTTCAGTTCACAGACAGAACTCTTCAGTTCACCGACAGAACTCTTCTGCTCACCGACAGAACTCTTCAGTTCACCGACAGAACTCTTCTGTTCACCGACAGAACTCTTCAGTTCACAGACAGAACTCTTCTGCTCACCGACAGAACTCTTCAGTTCACCGACAGAACTCTTCTGTTCACCGACAGAACTCTTCAGTTCACCGACAGAACTCTTCAGTTCACAGACAGAACTCTTCAGTTCACAGACAGAACTCTTCAGTTCACAGACAGAACTCTTCTGCTCACCGACAGAACTCTTCAGTTCACCGACAGAACTCTTCTGTTCACCGACAGAACTCTTCAGTTCACCGACAGAACTCTTCAGTTCACAGACAGAACTCTTCAGTTCACAGACAGAACTCTTCTGCTCACCGACAGAACTCTTCAGTTCACCGACAGAACTCTTCTGTTCACCGACAGAACTCTTCAGTTCACAGACAGAACTCTTCTGCTCACCGACAGAACTCTTCAGTTCACCGACAGAACTCTTCTGTTCACCGACAGAACTCTTCAGTTCACCGACAGAACTCTTCAGTTCACAGACAGAACTCTTCAGTTCACCGACAGAACTCTTCTGCTCACCGACAGAACTCTTCAGTTCACCGACAGAACTCTTCTGTTCACCGACAGAACTCTTCAGTTCACCGACAGAACTCTTCAGTTCACAGACAGAACTCTTCTGCTCACCGACAGAACTCTTCAGTTCACCGACAGAACTCTTCAGTTCACCGACAGAACTCTTCAGTTCACAGACAGAACTCTTCAGTTCACCGACAGAACTCTTCAGTTCACCGACAGAACTCTTCAGTTCACCGACAGAACTCTTCAGTTCACCGACAGAACTCTTCAGTTCACAGACAGAACTCTTCAGTTCACCGACAGAACTCTTCAGTTCACAGACAGAACTCTTCAGTTCACCGACAGAACTCTTCAGTTCACCGACAGAACTCTTCAGTTTACAAAATCATCGCTTCATTTCAGTGCAGCGTTCAGCAGCAACGCACGACGGCCAACAGATGCGAAGACTTGGTTAAGAAGACTTAGCACTTAAGCTCATTCCTCTGCCCGCAATCGCGCGCCATTCAAAGGTTGACTCGAAATGAATGTCCGCGCTGTTGCTCAGCCGCTCTCTTATTGACGCGATATTTCACGATATTATGCTCGAGTACGCCAATATTTCAGGATATTATGCCCTCCAGCCAATATTTCAGGTGTTACATTCAATGGCTGATATTTTAGGACATTGCATCCATTGGCCAATATTTTAGGATGTGGCATCCATTGGCCAATATTTTAGGATATTGCATCCATTGGCCAATATTTTAGGATGTGGCATCCATTGGCCTATATTTTAGGATATTGCATCCATTGGCCAATATTTTAGGATATGGCATCCATTGGCCAATATTTTAGGATGTGGCATCCATTGGCCAATATTTTAGGATATTGCATCCATTGGCCAATATTTTAGGATATGGCATCCATTGGCCAATATTTTAGGATATGGCATCCATTGGCCAATATTTTAGGGTAATGCATCCGTTGGAAAATATTTTAGGATATTGCATCCATTGGCCAATATTTTAGGATATTGCATCAATTGGCCAGTATCCTACACCCTTCCTCAACCTCATACCTCACCCCTTAACTCCCCCCCACCCCCGCAGCCGGGAATGCCAGTGTGCGGGGTGAGGGTGTGGGTGCGCTGGAGCGTGAAGCCTGCCGTCCGCAGAGCGGCTGCTAAGAAGTCGAGGCAATTAATAAATGGCTCGTCTAATGGCCGGATTAGGGATTATGTTGTCGGGGTGAGCATACCGTGTATACAGGATACGATCTCACGTCATTGGGAGCGTGTGGGGTTGTTGTCGGGGTGAGCATACCGTGTATACAGGATACGATCTCACGTCATTGGGAGCGTGTGGGGTTGCGGTCGGGGTGAGCATACCGTGTATACAGGATACGATCTCGCGTCATTGGGAGCGTGTGGGGTTGCGGTCGGGGTGAGCATACCGTGTATACAGGATACGATCTCGCGTCATTGGGAGCGTGTGGGGTTGCGGTCGGGGTGAGCGGTTCAACCCGCTGGGGTGTGTGGGGGTATGGTAAACATGGTGTCGGGGTGAACATACTGTGTATACAGGATACGATTCAACCCGCTAGGATGTGTGGGAGCATGGTAAACATGGTGTCGGGGTGAACATACTGTGTATACAGGATACGATTCAACCCGCTAGGATGTGTGGGAGCATGGTAAACATGGTGTCGGGGTGAACATACTGTGTGTACAGGATACGATTCAACCCGCTAGGATGTGTGGGAGCATGGTAAACATGGTGTCGGGATGAGTACACTGTATGTACAGGATACAATCTCACGTTCAACCCGCTGGGGTGTGGGGTTGACGAGGAATGATGTCGAGGTAGACATGATGTCGGGGGGAACATACTGTGTATACAGGATACGGTTCAACCCGCTGGGGTGTGTGGGGGTATGGTAAACATGGTGTCGGGGTGAGCACACTGTATGTACAGGATACAATCTCCCATTCAACCCGCTGGGGTGTGGGGTTGGAAAATTTGGTTTACACGATATCGGGTCGAGCATGTGTACTCCTTACGGTCTCATACCAGCCCCAAGATGGTTCTCATACCATGCGCTGTACCAGGTGTCGTAGAATCCTGTTTGGTTTATTGGTATGATACTCATGTGTTCGGCGATTCTCCATTGCAGGTGATGAATGAGATAGATGAATACCATAAACTTTATTATCAAAATTCGGTTCATAGAGGCCAAAATATCTGATAGGCCTGAGATAAAAGATGGCGTGAAGGACACTGTGCATAAAAAATAACAAAAGGTGTTCAAGAAGAAAGAAAGAAAATAAAAGAGGAAGAAAAGAAAAAACAAAGAACTGCCACGGGTTCGCTACTAGGGTACAGCAGTCCCAGAAAGAACTTTAATAACAACACTGCAATCAGCGCACACATATTTGCTCACGAGCATTCAATGAGCCGGAACTAACACGGCGGGCTATGTAGCCCACCGATATCCTTTATTAATCATGGTAAATAATTGCAGGAAATTACATCGATAAAAAATATCGGATAGCTCTGACGGGTTCATGTACATAGTTGAAGGAAAATGTTTTAATAAAAAACATGGCCGCCCCAATGGATTCACCAATTATAAATTATGTCAATGAAAGAAAACCTGATAGCCCTGGTGGATTAACCAGCTGTAAATTATACAAATGAAAGAAGGCCTGATAACCCCAATATAAGAGAACTGATATCCCGATGGATCCACGTCAAAAAATATTTCATTGAAAAAAGACCTGATAGCCCTGATGGATTCATCGAGTAAAAAAAATTGTTCCGACAGGTTCGGCGAAGCGCAAGTGCAGGTTTGCGCTTGACTAGTCAACGTACGCTCGAGCTGCGGCCTGTCGTACGTCATTAGTGCAGAACCGCCCTCAAAGTGGCGGTCAGTTCCCGTTTTTTTGCGGGTAGTCAAACTTCTGTGCATCGTCGGCGGGGTGGTATCTGGGATACATGCGGGTGGTATCTGAGATACAGGCGGGGTGGTATCTGGGATACAGGCGGGGTGGTATCTGGAATACACGCAAAGTGGTATCTGGGATACAGGCGGGACCGTATCTGGGATACACGCGAAGTGGTATCTGGGATACAGGCGGGGTGGTATCTGGGATACAGGCGGGGTGGTGTCTGGGATGCAGGCGGGGTGGTGTCTGGGAGACAGGCGGAGTGGTGTCTGGGATATAGGCGGGGTGGTGTCTGGGATACAGGCGGGGTGGCGTCTGGGATGCAGGCGAGGTGGTAGCTCGGAGCGGGACCGCCACAGAACGGGACCACAGAGCGGGACCACCATAGAACGGAACCACAGAGCTGTACCACAGAGCTGTACCACAGAGCGGAACCACCGCAGAACGGAACCACAGAGCTGTACCACAGAGCGGGACCACCGCAGAACGGAACCACAGAGCTGTACCACAGAGCGGGACCAACATAGAACGGAACCACAGAGCTGTACCACAGAGCGGGACCACCACAGAGCGGGACCACCATAGAACGGGACCACCACAGAGCGGGATCACGGCCAGCAAACAACTATCCACCGGCAGTTCCTGCGACGGTTGTTTACCGTCTATTGTTGTCCATATAATGGCCGGCGTATCCACGTTACGGCGACCTCCATAAATTGTCGCAATTTATGGAAGTCCTTGTCTGCATCCCGAGAGAGAGAGAGAGAACGGTTCACGTATATGGCTGGCCTGCTATAAAGTCAGCCTCTCTTCATTTCCTTCTCTCTTGAACACAGTCAACATATTCTAGTCTGCGTAGTACATTAGAAGGGATAATGATGCTTGTGGCTTGCCTGCTAACTTACTTGTTTATTTGTTTGCTAGCTCTCTTACTTCCATGCTTATTTACTCGCATGCATGCTTGGTGTATCCGTCCTGCTTACGTATGTTCTAGAGCTGGAAATGAGCAGCGCTGAGTTTTGAGAACATAAACGTATTCATGTTGGTTTTATTAACGTCACAAGCTGTCAAGTGTCCCGTGAACATGGCTTAACGACTGCGAATTTCTACATGCAAACCTCCATTCACTGACGCTGCAACGCACGTTTCACGTCCTCATCAGTATGACTGATGCAAGTAATATTGGGTAGGGAACAAAGCCTGTATCATAGATACAGTATACTGTACAGATGCAGGTAAGTTACAAAGCCTGTACCATAGATACAGTATACTGTACAGATGCAGGTAAATTACAAAGCCTGTATCATAGATACAGTATATTTTACAGATACTGTATCACAGATACCACAGACTTTGTCCTCTTCAAGTTGTAAGACAGTAGCTAATAAATTAAATTTGTATAGCAATTCAATTCGATAACCTATCGGTCAATGTGAGGAAATGATACTCAAGGAGAAAGAGCATTAACCATCGTTATTGACAGCACAATGATCTTAATATGCTTCTGTAATAAAGTTCATCTCCTTTGTGGTTTTAACCGTCAGTTATTTTTGTAAAGAAATTGCACGATGTATAGATGCAACTGATGTACCAATTTTCAATCATGTAAATCGCCAAAGACTTTCTTACAAAAATGTTTCCGAGAATGCCCACAGCACACTATAGTCCATACCACGGCAGAAGAAACAAGGTAGGGTCAAACCAGTCTTTTTTCGTCGACCCTGTGGTCTTGCTGACGTCATGACACCGAACCAATAGCAGCGCTCAGATTGCATCTGGCAACACTGCTAGCCCCAAATAATGCCCCACTATTGACCTAACGACACGTTGCAATGGTGACGTCATTTAATGCGTTTCAATTCCAAAGTTTCACCAGAGGCGGTCACAAAGCACACACCCGCTTGAGAGCGGCCAATCGCTGCTCATAAATCGGTATCCACTTTACGGCGGCCCGCACAAAACTTCGCTTCGATCTAACGCTTTAATTTGCGGCAGCACTCACCAGGGGGCGATCGCCTCCGTTTCCACTCATCCCCGGGGACTTCGATTTTCATTGTTTCTCCGTCGTTATTTAATTGAGGCAGCGGCATGCAGCCACTTGAGAAATTTTTGAAGATATTTTAAAAACAACGGTGTTTTTTGTATCGTATTTATTGAGAATAATTTGTTTTTCTTCTGTCTATCTTACATAGCGAATGCATGTCATTTGGTGCATTGCTTTTACCGGGGAATTTCGGTGTTTTTCATCAGTTACCATGCATTTTTAATAAACTTATGGGAAATTTAATGTCTTTCCTCCGAATTTAGAAACGTGAATTTAAAAACTTCTGAAGATTCCCTAAAGAATTTCAAGTCTTAGAAGTAAAGTTTCTGCTTCAGTGAAATTCAATGCATTTATTCTGTATGTGCCTAGCTTCTTTTTACTGACCATAACCTACACCGCACAAAAACCATTTCTTCAAGACCACCGATCCCCTAAAATGTTCTGAAAGACTCTAAGTATACAACTAATGACCTTCAAACAAGAAACGGAGCCAATACGCTATTAAATGGAAGCTGAGGCCATTCCGTCGCTCTTTTGAGCTGATCCAATCCAGAGTGTCACGAAAGTTCTCTTTGCCATGGATGGCAATAAAGATCCATGGGCGGCGATAAAGATCCATGGGCGGGTGACGATAAAGATCCATGGGCGATGATAAAGATACATGGGCGACGATAAAGATCCATGGGTGGGTGACGATAAAGATCCATGGGCGATGATAAAGATACATGGTCGACGATATAGATCCATGGGCGGGAGACGATAAAGATCCATGGGCGACGATAAAGATACATGGGTGGCGATAAAGATCCATGGATGGTGATAACGATCCATGGGCGACAATGAAGATCCATGGGCGACGATATAGATCCATGGGCTACGATATAGATCCATGGACGGCGATAAAAATCCATGGGCGGTGATAAAATTCATGGGCGGCGATAAAGATCCATGGGTGACGACAAAGATCCATGGTGACGATAAAGATCCATGGGTGGCGATAAAGATCCATGTTCGGCGATGAAGATCGATGATCCATGGGCGACGATAAAGATCCACGGGCGACGATAAAGATTCAAGATCCATGAGCGACGATAAAGATCCATGGGTGGCGATAACGATCCATAGGCGGCGATAACGATGCATGAGCCTCTTTATCCTCAGCGGAAATTGGCGGCAGACTCTGCCACTCCACCGAAGCCATTCTGCAGCGGACCAAAGCTGCAGTCCACCACGGCTATCTGGCGCCGAAGTTAACGAAATGTGACCCGACGCTGCGATTATTGGGAGCTGTGAGGGCATGTGAGGGGAAATTTAAAGAAGAACTTGGCCTTAGTTGCGAAGTTGAAGGTTATTATCAGGACGGTTTGAGACGCTCATGTCGCGCTCGTTGGGGTCATTCAGTAAACAGTACATTGTAACTTTGTTTTTTCTACTTTTGATCTACCTTCGCTCGGTCTCTTGCGGTGCGATATACGTTGAGAAACATTTTGCTACCTCTACTTCGTCTTGCAGGCAATGATGCGATGTATTTTAAATCTACAATACTGTCGTGTCCATTGTACGCGTGGTATGTTCATCTCAACTATTTCTCCATTATATTTGATTTTCATGTTAAATAAATCTGCATGATGTGTTCAATTGGATTGCCTTATTATGGTAGCATAATCTGCCTTGAATATTAATTTATCGATTTATTATATTATAGCTTCTAAAAGGACATCACAATTTGGTGCTCACATCAATCTCTTAAGACAAGTTGAGCTCAACAACAAACATTCTCCGTGTACCACCGGTGGTACACGGAGGGAATTTTCATATTTCCGCTGACCGACCAGTAGTCACAAACTCAATTTTCATAAACCCTTAATCAAAGCTAAATAAGGCACGATCTAGTTAACGTTTGCTATCTTCAAAATGGCTTACTACAATTGACTTTGAATTTGAGTTGAATTTTGAACTTAAGATGAATTACCCCGTGGAGGTTAACGTGTTAAGATGGCTTAAATAAAAACTCACTAAGACGCTATCTATAGCGTCTCCCTAGTTTATTCACTCTCAAATTTTAGCGTTCAACTCCGGAATTTTTCAATCGCAAACTCTGAACGGGAGCAATTCGTTAAGTCAGGTACAAAAAGCACGAACTGCGCTGATTTGTGTCCTTCTTCCCTCACACCTTCAATGCTCACACGCAGGAGGTATTCAGGATACGAGATTCGATAGTTGTAAAAATGATAAAATCCTTCGAGAAAACAAGTAACGTTTTTTTTTCATTTCGGTCGAGAATTGTTATGACCGTATAAGTCATACGCAAACTCACTGTCATACTTGACCGTATTTGTGTCATAATGGCTCATGTGAACATGAATGAACTGAATGGAGATTTGTTTCACGATTACCTAAGGGACAAATATTATGTAGGAGAATATCACCCGATACCTTAGAGTACAGAGGGAGTAACTTCTGTTCAAAGCGAACTACGGAACGCCAACGGTAAATGGAGCAGGTCATCAACGAGTTTTTCAAAACTGACACAATGTACTTGTTTCGAATTAAAATAATTTGTTTCAAATCTTTACTAAATATGATTTCGATACTCACGGCATTCTTCATTTTTAAATGTTCACATTCCCCATACCATGTAAGCGAACGTCACACGATGAAGCACAGCGCACGCACAGCTTCAGAGCACACATGCCGACGCCTCGTATGCACGCACAGCCACTCTGTATAAAAACCAAAACTCTTTCAAAATTGCACAGGGGCCCAAATGGCGGCGGGACAATTTACAGGCCCGGTCCCGACGCGTCGGGCAGGAAAATTGGCCCGGGCCATCCATAGACCTAACAAAGGGACCGGGTGCCGCACGGCCTCTTCATGCAAAATTTACTCAAATGTGATGCACGGCGACGGCGATGTGCAGGGTGCTGCAACACCATTTTGTGTGGTGCACTTGGTGTGATGTTGCAGCACCCTGCAAATCACACCTAGTGCACCACACAAAATGCGTGGTGCAGTTGGTGTGATGTTCGTGCATCGAGCGTGTGATGTTCTGGGCCTGTGATGTTCTATAGTTCTGGGTGAGTGATGTTCTACGGTTCTGGGTGAGTGATGTTTTGGGCATCGAGCGTGTGATGTTCTAGACACCGAATGCGTGATAACGCAGAAATCTTCCGGTCACAGATATAACACATAAATAATACGGTCACAGCCGTACAAATAATTTATACGGCCGCCGCCGTAACAAACAAAATAGAAAGAAGCCCTACACACGTCCGTGAAGGATCGAAGGACTCTGAGCTGGAGGATTGAGGCGGCTGCTCATCGGCAGAGGATGCGCACACGCCACAGCTCCTGAGTTTGTGTTTCTGTTCACTGAACTGCTCTGGAATTTTATTTCTTTTGTGAATTTGGGTGAAATTTTATCTCTTTTGACTGAATTAGGGTTTGCTTTCATTTCTTTTGACTGAATTCGAGTGAAATTGGGTCTCTTTTGACTGAATTTGGGTTTGCTTTCATTTCTTTTGACTGAATTCGGGTGAAATTTTATCTCTTTTGACTGAATTTGGGTTTGCTTTCATTTCTTTTGACTGAATTCGGGTGAAATTTTATCTCTTTTGACTGAATTTGGGTTTGATTTCATTTCTGTTGACTGAATTCGGGTGAAATTTTATCTCTTTTGACTGAATTTGGGTTTACTTTCATTTCTGTTAACTGAATTCGGGTGAAATTTTATCTCTTTTGACTGAATTTGGGTTTACTTTCATTTCTGTTGACTGAATTCGAGTGGAATTTCATCTCTTTTGACTGAATTTGGGTTTGCTTTCATTTCTTTTGACTGAATTCGAGTGAAATTGGATCTCTTTTGACTGAATACGTGCGTAGTTTCATTTCTTTTGACTGAATTGTAAAGTAATTTTATTTCAGTGAACTGAATTAGGTTTTAACATCATTTCTTTTGACTGAACGTTATATTAATTTCATTTCTTTTGACTGAATTCTAGAATATTTTCATTTCTGTTTACTGAGTTTCTTATATTTTTTTTACTTTACAGTAATTTCTTTCTTTTGACTGAATTGTGGTAAACAAATTTTTACTCTACAGTAATTTCTTTCTTTTGACTGAATTGTGGTAAACAAATTTTTACTCTACAGTAATTTCTTTCTTTTGACTGAATTGTGGTAAACAAATTTTTACTCTACAGTAATTTCTTTCTTTTGACTGAATTATGGTAAAAAAATTTTTACTCTACATTAATTTCTTTCTTTTGACTGAATCGTGGTAAATTTTTTTTTACTTTAATGTAATTTCTTTTGACTGAACCGCCAGGCAGTTCGCTAGGTGGGCTCGGTATAGACACGCTCTCGGGATGTACAAGTCGCTTCTCTTTACAAAAAATAATGTAAACTTGTTCGCAGTTGTGCTAATATTTTCATTGAACGCATTAATAAGCTTCCTGTCATGTTTCAAGAAATAAAATTTCAGTTATGTATTCCAAATAGTCCTCCCTCGCTATTAACAAATGCTAGCTAAGTTATGTCTCAAGAAATGGTGAAATTTTTAACGGGATTTTCAAAATAACATTATATCTTTTCAGAGATGAGATTTTCATAAAACTTTATTCAGAGTATGTATAGTATGTCTTAAACGTCAGTATCACTGCAAATATCAAACAAAAAATATTTACATGTGCGCAGCTGTGGTCGCCCTTTTGTTCAGCCACTGGCAGTTCACAATATTGTGCGGCTACAATCTATTGTATCGTGCTCTGGAAAGCAGCAAAAGCTCTCTGAACAATATAGTAACATTTTTTGAAGAATTTTAAGAATTAAATGACATCCGAATGCTCAAATTTTACCAAATATATTAGAATTTTTTATAAGACGGATTAACATTTTGTACATAAAAATTCTATGCCGTCATTAGAGACAAATTTTAAAAAAAGAATTTTTACCGGCCAGTATGAATTAAACTTTTCATATTTTTACATAACGCAAACTCACAAACCGAGTCACATGCACCACCAAAATTTCCCAAGTTGCGTTTCCAAAACCCACTAATATTGAAGAATTCATTTTAAACATAGAGTTGATACTCTAAACCTAATAATTCAAGTGTTACAAAAGGCTTTGGTGTAGGCATAGATTTTATACTCTACACCTTATAATTCAGGGCTTAAGCGGCCCATAGACGATCAATATAATTGTCAATATCATTGACTGAATATTTTGACGAAATTTTTTGCCCGCAAGTCAATTAATTGACGGCCGTCAATCAAGCCCACAAACTGTCAATTAAATTGTCAATATTCATTATTGTCAATTATGTTGACAATTAAATTGATCGTCTATGGGCCACTTTAGACATCATGACAAAATAAGAGCCGTGTATCGACTCGTTATGTCCAAACATTTTCAATACCTTATGTTTATTTTCTTCTTTCTTATTATCTTTTGGAAATAAAATCTCCCTACACTTGAGCATAAAGCATTGCTATAAAAATCTAAATGACCTCCCAGAGTACGCTGAAAAGAACCTAATCAGTGCCATCATAAAGGATTTATTAAGAAATTTATTCGGTGTGCATTACGCTCCATGTGACCCTGACTTCGTTGCGGGTGTTTACCTCAATGCTTTTCTCTCAAATCATTTGTTTTCGAGTTGAAATGAGTATTACGATACGCATGTGTGAATTTCAACCAAGGATCTTAATGATGAGATGTTTTAAAACCCGATGTTATACATTTCATTTACACCACTTTATTGGAAATAATTTTTTTTCTTTTTCTTTTTTCTTTCATCGGACGACTGACAATGTTTACTCTTGACCAATATTCTAACATCTTGACGTGTTAGTTGGTTCAGGGATGCTCCTTGCATTTTTTGTACTAAAGCACAGCAAATCACTAAAATCTATATTTGAGTCTAATTATAAAATGGAACGTTTCGACGTATCTAACATCATCCTCAGGCTGAAGAAAAAAAATGTACAGAATTGACCAATGTATGAAGAACTTGACCAATACACATTGGTCACTGCTCCAACACACTTTGGTTACTGCTCCAACACACTTTGGTCACTGCTCCAACACACTTGGTTACTGCTCCAACACACTTTGGTCACTGCTCCGACACACTTTGGTTACTGCTCCAACACACTTTGGTCACTGCTCCGACACACTTTGGTTACTGCTCCAACACACTTTGGTCACTGCTCCAACACACTTTGGTCACTGCTCCAACACACTTTGGTTACTGCTCCAACACACTTTGGTCACTGCTCCAACACACTTTGGTTACTGCTCCAACACACTTTGGTCACTGCTCCAACACACTTTGGTCACTGCTCCAACACACTTTGGTCACTGCTCCAACACACTTTGGTTACTGCTCCAACACACTTTGGTTACTGCTCCGACACACTTTGGTCACTGCTCCAACACACTTTGGTCACTGCTCCAACACACTTTGGTTACTGCTCCAACACACTTTGGTCACTGCTCCAACACACTTTGGTCACTGCTCCAACACACTTTGGTCACTGCTCCAACACACTTTGGTCACTGCTCCAACACACTTTGGTCACTGCTCCAACACACTTTGGTCACTGCTCCAACACACTTTGGTTACTGCTCCAACACACTTTGGTCACTGCTCCAACACACTTTGGTCACTGCTCCAACACACTTTGGTTACTGCTCCAACACACTTTGGTCACTGCTCCAACACACTTTGGTCACTGCTCCAACACACTTTGGTCACTGCTCCAACACACTTTGGTTACTGCTCCAACACACTTTGGTCACTGCTCCGACACACTTTGGTTACTGCTCCAACACACTTTGGTCACTGCTCCGACACACTTTGGTCACTGCTCCAACACACTTTGGTCACTGCTCCGACACACTTTGGTTACTGCTCCAACACACTTTGGTCACTGCTCCGACACACTTTGGTCACTGCTCCAACACACTTTGGTCACTGCTCCGACACACTTTGGTCACTGCTCCGACACACTTTGGTCACTGCTCCAACACACTTTGGTCACTGCTCCGACACACTTTGGTCACTGCTCCGACACACTTTGGTTACTGCTCCGACACACTTTGGTCACTGCTCCGACACACTTTGGTCACTGCTCCGACACACTTTGGTCACTGCTCCGACACACTTTGGTCACTGCTCCGACACACTTTGGTCACTGCTCCAACACACTTTGGTCACTGCTCCGACACACTTTGATCACTGCTCCAACACACTTTGGTTACTGCTCCAACACACTTTGGTCACTGCTCCGACACACTTTGGTCACTGCTCCAACACACTTTGGTCACTGCTCCGACACACTTTGGTCACTGCTCCAACACACTTTGGTTACTGCTCCAACACACTTTGGTCACTGATCGACACACTTTGGTCAGACACACTTTGGTCACTGCTCCAACACACTTTGGTCACTGCTCCAACACACTTTGGTCACTGCTCCAACACACTTTGGTCACTGCTCCAACACACTTTGGCCACTGCTCCAACACACGAAGCATGAACGAAGAAGCTCAGTAGCTGCTCCCGCTATGATGGAGTCCATCTAATTCAATTGGTTGGCAGTTTAAGTCGAGCATAAACCCGTCATGGATGATTGTAAGCCGCCGTGACGGGTCCGAGAACCAAAGAGGCTTTAAATTCTTCCAAGTCGAGACAAAGACTGCCAAGCAAACGGCAAGACCACCGATGGCACTGTAGTGTTCGAGAATGACCCAGAAAGGAAGCTTCCAGAGACTGTTTTTGAATTTACTGCCCTTAAAAGTCACGTAAAAAAAACAGATCCAACTGCATTGATCTCCAGCATTGCAATAGGGTCGAAAGAACCAGAAATGGACCTGGCTTCGACTTAGTCAAAATACATCGTAATTTATTGGCTCATCACGCGATCTTGAGAAAACGTAACGGGTCCTGCACCGAGTGGGTTCCCCAACCGGCAACCGTAAAAGGAGGAACTTGAAAAAACGTAACTGGGCCACACTAAAACGGTTCCCAAGTCGGCAACCGCAAAAGTGCCAGGATCGATTCATTTTATGCTTCTTACGGACGCCTTAAAGTCAGTTAAGCCGCTCTGGACAGCGTGTGGTCGGTCAATGGGGAGACTTCCATTGTCATACAAGGCGGTTATGGCAATACGTTATGTTATCAGTGTGTTAGGGGCCCGGGCCCATGGGATGAGACACATTGTGAGACACACTGGGATGAGACACACTAGTATGAGACACACTTCGGCCACAGAAGTGTCACTGGTATCAGATGGAGTGTGTAGGAGGAAGTCAATTTCCGTTTCACTATACATTTCTGGCTGTATTCATATCTGGTTTCCCCTGTGCTCTGAAATGCTCTACCCATCACTACTCAATAAATAACTCCGAGACTGAAACAAAATGTCCAAAAATATTTTATTATAACTTGGAAATAAATGCTCAAAATAAACGTTGTACCTTCTTCCCACCTAATAATACCCTTGGTGTGTATATATATTTATGTATTTGTTTGGTGTCCGCTTGTTGCGTGTGTCTGTGACGCTCACAAGGACGCTCAATGACCGTATCTGTGATACGAGTTTCACCAGTGCACAAGTACAAGAATATTTTAATGGTGGGTACTGTTGGGATGGATATATTTGTTGGGCATCCACATCTGCAAGATTTATTTAATGGCGGGTACTTTTGGATGGATATATTTGTTGAGCATCCACCTCCGCAAGATTTATTTAATGGCGGTTACTATTGGGATGGATATATTTGTTGGGCATCCACATCTGCAAGATTTATTTAATGGCGGGTACTGTTGGGATGGATATATTTGTTGGGCATCCACATCTGCAAGATTTATTTAATGGTGGGTACTGTTGGGATGGATATATTTGTTGGGCATCCACATCTGCAAGATTTATTTAATGGCGGGTACTGTTGGGATGGATATATTTGTTGGGCATCCACATCTGCAAGATTTATTTAATGGCGGGTACTGTTGGGATGGATATATTTGTTGGGCATCCACATCTGCAAGATTTATTTAATGGCGGGTACTATTGGGGTGGATATATTTATTGGGCATCCACATCTGCAAGATTTATTTAATGGCGGGTACTATTGGGGTGGATATATTTATTGGGCATCCACATCTGCAAGATTTAATCAAGCAAAATATCCAATCCCGTCATTTTGGCTGGCCGTGTACACTAGTTTAAAAAGAATCACTGAGTGTCATCTCAGTGATCACTGAGAATCACTGAGTGTCAGTGTCACTGAGGACATCTGTTCCCTATTGCATAAATTTTTAAACATTCTATGCGATGTTCTCGACAGAAAACAAGAACTCCTCTGCTTACATTTCAGTTTCCCCTTTGCTGGAACAAGACAAACTTCATTCCCATGCACGCAAAATACTTCTTTTCTACTTAATTTATATGATTTTTACATCGTTGGTTCATTTAGCGTTAGTCGCAGCATTTTATGGATATTCCTTCGACGTTTTTCGAAACTCTTTTTTTTTTTTTATTGCTCTGCTCGTTGCTCGCTGCGCTGTCTTTTGTTTAGACGCTTGGAAGTTTTTATGTTAGTGAGCTTTGAGGCTGCAGTTTTTAGGATGTAAATTGCTTTTCTGTTTCGATGTAGCACGCAATGCTGCACTAGCGTACACAATGCTGCTCTAGCGTACACAATGCAGCACTAGCGCACGACAACAACTAGTGCTGTAAACGACAGCATAGAACTACAATTAACTGAAAAATGCAACAATTTGAATGACGTTGGAAAATTTTGTAGACGCTCAGTAGTTAGCGTTATACCTTCACTTGCACCGCACACTGTATTGCAGCAACCCTCACCACTCTGCACCACACTCACCACTCTGCACTACACTCACCACCCTGCACCACACTCACCACCCTGCACCACACTCACCACCCTGCACCACACTCACCATCTGCACCACACTCACCACTCTGCACCACACTCACTACTCTGCACCCCACTCACCACTCTGCACCACACTCACCCCTCTGCACCACACTCACCGCCCTGCATCACACTCACCACCCTGCACCACACTCACCACCCTGCACCACACTCACCACCCTGCATCACACTCACCACCCTGCACCACACTCACCATCTGCACCACACTCACCACCCTGCACCACACTCACCGCCCTGCATCACACTCACCACCCTGCACCACACTCCCCACCCTGCACCACACTCACCATCTGCACTACACTCACCACTCTGCACCACACTCACCATCTGCACCACACTCACCACCCTGCACCACACTCACCACCCTGCACCACACTCACCGCCCTGCATCACACTCACCACCCTGCACCACACTCCCCACCCTGCACCACACTCACCATCTGCACCACACTCACCACTCTGCACCACACTCACCACTCTGCACCACACTCACCACCCTGCACCACACTCACCACCCTGCACCACACTCACCATTCTGCACCACATTCACCACTCTGCACCACACTCACCACCCTGCACCACACTCACCACTCTGCACCACACTCACCACTATGCACCACACTCACCACCCTGCACCACACTCACCACAATGCACCACACTCACCACCCTGCACCACACCCACAACCCTGCACCACACTCACCACTCTGCACCACACTCACCACTCTTCACCACACTCACCACCCTGCACCACACTCACCACTCTGCACCACACTCACTACTCTGCACCACACTCACCACTCTGCACCACACTCACCACTCTGCACCACACTCACCACCCTGCACCACACTCACCACCCTGCACCACACTCACCATTCTGCACCACACTCACCACTCTGCACCACACTCACCACTCTGCACCACACTCACCACTCTGCACCACACTCACCACTCTGCACCACACTCACCACCCTGCACCACACTCACCACCCTGCACCACACTCACCATCTGCACCACACTCACCACTCTGCACCACACTCACTACTCTGCACCCCACTCACCACTCCTCACCACACTCACCCCTCTGCACCACACTCACCGCCCTGCATCACACTCACCACCCTGCACCACACTCCCCACCCTGCACCACACTCACCATCTGCACCACACTCACCACTCTGCACCACACTCACCACTCTGCACCACACTCACCACCCTGCACCACACTCACCACCCTGCACCACACTCACCATTCTGCACCACATTCACCACTCTGCACCACACTCACCACCCTGCACCACACTCACCACTCTGCACCACACTCACCACTATGCACCACACTCACCACCCTGCACCACACTCACCACAATGCACCACACTCACCCCTCTGCACCACACTCACCACTCTTCACCACACTCACCACCCTGCACCACACTCACCGCCCTGCACCACACTCACCACAATGCACCACACTCACCACCCTGCACCACACTCACAACCCTGCACCACACTCACCACTCTGCACCACACTCACCACTCTGCACCACACTCACCACTCTGCACCACTCTCACCACTCTTCACCACACTCACCACCCTGCACCACACTCACCACTCTGCACCACACTCACCACTCTGCACCACACTCACCACCCTGCACCACACTCACCACTCTGCACCACACTCACCACTCTGCACCACACTCACCACCCTGCACCACACTCACCACTCTGCACCACACTCACCACCCTGCACCACACTCACCACCCTGCACCACACTCACCACTCTGCACCACACTCACCACTCTGCACCACACTCACCACTCTGCACCACACTCACCACTCTGCACCACACTCACCACTCTGCACCACACTCACCACTGCAGGCTAATTTTACGCTGATCGTACGCTTCGCAGCGACAGCCAATAGCGAGCCTGCGTACCCTCGTCAGGCAGCCAATAGGAGTCCGGCATCCTAAACTCTACGGGGACGCTTTGCCGAATTTCGATTTAATGCTGGAGTTAGTTCAAAAGTGGATTGTAGAGAACATAAGTCTAGCTCCAGACCTTCATGAAAATAAGTCTTTTATTAACACTGTGACTGCGACAGGCGAAACTGAATTTTAAAAGTCAATTCAAATTTGAAGTCGATTTAGAAAGCAATGCTGAAAATCCCAAACATTAACTGGAGCATGATTTCATTTTGCTCTGATTAAGGATTTTAAAATTTTAGCTTGTGACTACTGGTTGGCCAGCAGCACGATGAAAACTGCCTCAGTGCCCATACATGGCTCACGCCGCAGTCAAAGTGTTAAAAAGCGTCAGATAGTAATGGCGTTGACAGGTTTTCACAAACTAACTTTTTCGCCGCCCAAGTAATTAAATCGCTTTGGTGGTGAAAAACATGCATGCTCCGGCGAAAAGTTTGACTGGCTTTACAGTTCAAAATGCTGCAACGGATATTTTGGGTTTTTAATTTTAAATTAACGCACACACCGTACATGTACGTGTGTTGTACAGTCGCCTGTATACTAAACTGTTTGTGAGCTCTTTCGTTTTCCTAGGCCTCCAGCCCCCCAGATATTTACTTCCGTAGCTGCCTGCTGCTGCATGTCTTCTTCTGTCTGCTCGAATTTGTGCTGCGTCTGTGCAGCGTGTGTGCAGCGTGTGTGCAGCGTCTGCACGATACTGTGCACCACATGCACCACATGCACCACACGCACCACATGCACCACATGCACCACATGCACCACAGAGCTGCGCCTCAAAACGCCTTCACTAACTCGCTTAAATGTTTGCTGACTTGCGAGCACGTGGGACCCCACACCCTTCCCCCTCCTCCCCCCTCCCGACGTAAAAGGGGGTACGTTATGTGCCCCCCATTGCTACTTCCCCCCCCCCCCCCGCAACCTCCAATTTCCCGTGTCCTCTTCCTCATCGACCACCCAAACCCTTATCCCCAACCCCACTGGTTCACTGGACCAGTGTTGCCAGATTGTCCTGTTTTAGTGCCAAATATGTGATGTTTTGGCCTTTTTAGTGCTAAATATGTGATGTTTTGGCCTTTTTAGTGCTAAATATTTGATTTTTTGGGGCTCTTTTAGTGCTAAATATGTGATGTTTTGGCCTTTTTAGTGTTAAATATGTGATGTTTTGGCCTTTTTAGGGCTAAATATGTGATGTTTTGGTTTTTTTAGTGCTAAATATGTAATGTTTTGGCTTTTTAAGTGCTCAATATGTGATGTTTTGGCCTTTTTAGGGCTAAATATGTGATGTTTTGGCGTTTTAAGTGCTATATATGTGAAGTTTTGGCCTTTTTAGTGCTAAATATGTGATGTTTTGGCCTTTTTAGTGCTAAATATGTGACTTATTTTGGCTATTTTAGTGCTATTTATGTGATGTTTTGGCCTTTTTAGTGCTAAAAATGTGATGTTTTGGCCTTTTTAGTGCTACATATATGTGATGTTTTGGCCTTTTTAGTGCTAAATATGTGATGTTTTCGCTTTTTTAGTGCTAAATTTGTGATTTTTTGGCTTTTTAAGTGCTAAATATGAGATGTTTTGGCTTTTTTAGTGCTTAATATGTAATGTTTTGTTTTTTTAGTGCTAAATATGTGATGTTTTGGCTTTTTTAGTGCCAAATATGTGGTGTTTTGGTATTTTTTCGAATGGAATCAGCACATTCTAGAATATTGGCCAGAAAAAGTTAACTCTGCCCTAAACCCTGTTCTGAGGTTATATTGAATTAGATCAATTAGTTTAAGTCTAATTGAAAACAGAAAAGTTGCTCCAAAGGAAGGAGGTAGGAAGGCATCATTTAGTAGAGCTGGGAATTTATGCACAAAGCGTGTTCCTACATACACAAGATCCCCCACGTAAAGACGCAGCAAGTTAGGAAAAAGTTGTCGAGGCGAATAAAAACTGAAATGACCATAAATAAATCTACATTAAGAGAAAAAGAAAACCATTCCATTTCAAGAAATAGAAGACCTGCCTGATCAACAGCTCTGGAACTCACATCTTCCCCTCGAAGCGCTAATTCCCATAAAAGAAACTGTTGTGTCCATCTGAGGAGAGGACTTTGGGAGGAGTACAATTTTTAAACGCGATACATGAAACAGATTTTCTTCCTTCGACTCATCATTTTTTGTGCTAGGAAGACATCGAGACAAATATAAACAAAAAATTCATATGATTTTCATATTAACGTAAATTTGAAGTTATTATACGGTTTAGTTCATGTATCCCGTTTACAGTGTGACTGTAGTGGCGGACACAGTAAGCAAACGGGCGAACAGGCAGGCAAGCAAACAGGCGAACAGGCAAGCAAGCCAACAGGCAAACAGGTAAGCAAGCAAACAGGTAAGCAAGCACTTAAGCAAACAAGCAAGCAAGCAAACAAGCAAGCAAGAGAACTATAAACCATTTTATAAAGGACTTATTTTTGATCTCACACCAAATTTGAAAGCATCAATTTTCAAAAAACTCAAGTTTCCTCTTGAGCATACAGTGAAAAAATTTCAAAATATAGTTAATTAGTTTTTAATTAGGATTTTGAAATGTACACTCCAACTTTACTGACAATTATCTACTCAATTTTCCAGCTATTTTTTAGTGTGACGCATCAAGTTTCAAAAGTGACGGTTCTTCAAGACGACACCAAAGCATTTCTCCCAATTTCGACCAGACTTCTAGACAAAGTTCGGAATTACTGAGGCCCATATCGCAAGTTTCTATGGGAGACCAAATATTTGTTAGAACTTTTGTTCACTTTTGGTTCCCCTCAGATACCCTCTTCATCTGAGGGCACAAAACTTCCCTCACAGGTTTCCCCTCGGGGAACGTTGCGCGTTTATTGGCGACTTTTCTTCTGGGGCTGTGATGCGTGCAGCCAATCAGCGGCACGCAATCACCGCAACCTGAGCCGTGATTGGACGACGCGGCCTGATTACTGCGGGCACCCGCTTTGTGTTGGTGCGAGGGAGCGATAGCTTGCAAGGGGGCTTTATAAAAAGACATGTGTACAAGGCCCGTCAAAAACGACAGGATTCAATATTTTCCTTGAATAAATTTCCCAGATGTGGATGCCCAACAAATATATCCATCCCAACAGTACCCGCCATTAAAATATTTTTGTACTTGTGCACTGGTGAAAGTGAAACTCGTATCACAGATACGGTCATTGAGCGTCCTTGTGAGCGTCACAGACACACGCAACAAGCGGACACCAAACAAATAGACTCACTAAGGGTATTATTACTAGATTAAATGTTTTATTCCTATCAAGGCTTGATACGTATCAACTTGTACTTTAGTTTTCCAAATGCCTCATAACTAACACCACGATGCAATGACGGTTACACCCATTTCCGACACCTGGGTAGAGTGGGGAATTGTGGTTGAGTTCTCCCTTCTCTCAACAGGGAGAAATCACCGGGCGGTATTGCCGGGATTCGAACTGCCGACACCTTCTCGTGATCTTAACCACTCGTCTACGATGACCACAAAGGCCTTTGTGTAGGCAGAAATTTTTTTGTGGGTACAGATCATACATTCATTTGCGTTTCTTAACCATAATTTTCTATGCCATGTTATGCATTGTTCATTTGCTTTCCTGGGTATCACATGTCTTCGTATGAAAATATTTAAAACAAATCTGTTGTGCGTGCAGTTTTTTTCATGTATACGAACGTTTATATTTCTGATAACGCGTTCATTTACGTTTTTATGTAAAATTTATGGAAGTTATGGTATGATATGAGAGCTTGCTGGGTATTAGGGGGACATAAAAGGAATAACGATAGAAGTATTTATGCAGCCTTGGCCTGACCCTCTCTCGTCAATTACTATTCAATAATAAAGTTAATTGAATCAGTATTCAAAAATGCATTGACGTAATTATAGTATTCAATAAAATTTTAAATTCAGTCAGTATTTTATCATACGTTGTCGAATTATTTTTGGCATGAATATGCAATTTGACAGACCTCGCTTATAACTACACGTCTTAACACTTTGCCTGCGACGTGCGCCACCGGTGGTACACGGAGGTAATTTTCATAATGCTGCTGACCGACCAGTAGTCGCACATTCAATTTTCATAAATACTTGATCAAAGCTAAATGAATGCACGATCCAGTTCATGTTTGGTATTTTCAAAATAGTTTATTACAGTTGATTTTAAAGTTGAGTTTGGCATTGAACTTAATGATTAGTAGTTGCAGTCAAAGTGTTAAAAACATATTCCAAGCACCATGAAATGATTCGCAAAATGCCTCCCTCTGACGCAAAAATCGGCGCTGCAGCACGGATTATTTTCCCCAAGTTTTGGGGCAACTTTAAAAAGTTACCCTGAGCGACGCCGAGTTGCCTCATATCACTTGCCTGGAAAACTTGATTTTTCCCTGAAATGTTCCGCTCTAGTTCGAGTATGACCCGAAACTTGTATGTATATTTTGCGCGAGTTTGGAGGCTTATGTCTCGCAACGGCGGCATTTTTTATTCATATATTAAATTGAATCTTTTCGGGAACGGATCCGCAGTGTTGCCACTTGGGAGCGCAGATTTTGAGGAAAAATGTCTAGACTGCGGAAATTTTCTAGCGAGAATTTTGACTAAAAAAATTGAAAAAAAATTTATATTCTCAAAACATCATGCAACGTAGAGGTATGTGTTTAAAAGGTCATGACTCAATACTGGAGAAATTCATACTTGAATGTTAAAAACAAGTAAGGAAAATTTACAGTCAACTTAACGCGTTAAAACCTGAATATATTTATGATGAATAACAAACCTTCCAATTGCTCATCAAAAAATCTGAAGACGGAACAGAAAATAAAAATTTAGCTGTACATGACGATGCAAATGAAATTCTGATGTACAATACTAAATAAATTGAAACAAATGAAAAAGCTGGAATTACATAAATGTACAGCAATATTACAGTGCAACAGCAATATGCAGCTGAAGTCAAACAGAAATATACAGCAATATACAGCTGAAGTCAAACATAGCAATATACTTCAGAAGTCACACACAACAATATACAGCAGAAGTCACACACACAACAATATACAGCAGAAGTCAGTATAGAGTCTCTGACTAAAGACATAGCGTCTTTTCCTATCACGAAACACGGAAACATCGACAAACTCTCCCCTTTGTATCAAAGTAAACCTCTTCGTGTTAAAGGTTACATGTGCATAAGGATTGGCCCAATACTGATGTCTTTTTTCTATTAAGCAAAATATGTTATCTGGATATGAGTTCTGAATTTACACATGTCCTATTGTGAATTATCCTGAAAAAAGTTAATCATCGGGATAAGCAGTGAATTTCGGCTATTGGTAGTAACTTCGTCAAACGGACGTTTTTTTATCAATAACACGTGTCATAATCTCATTCACTAAAAATCCCATGTGGTAGTAACGCATTCAAGTGCGTGGAAACTAAAATTTTGCTAAAATAAACCTGGTTGTCAGAGACGATGCTTCAACTTTACAAGGAGTTCCGAGCAGCCAGTTTTCGTCTGGCGGGCTTCCCTCCAAACTCCAACACCTGCTTTCATTCTCAGTGAAATTTGCGTTTGTCGGCCCCAAGATTGCTCTAATTTGGCAACTTAAAGTCGCTGTAATCTCATAATAAGCTCAGCCTAACTTTAGCCTTAGCGATCACGGCGACTTTGAGCAACTTTAGCATATTTGGAGCCGCTGCGAGACGGGGCAACTTCTGGTAAGTTGGCCGGCGGCCTGGCGGAGACAGGGCAATCCTGGACTCTAAAAACGAAACTGAAGCCAATCCTGGACTCTGAAAACGGAACTGAAGACAATCCTGGACTCTGAAAACGGAACTGAAGACAATCCTGGACTCTGAAAACGGAACTGAAGACAATCCTGGACTCTAAAAACGAAACTGAAGCCAATCCTGGACTCTGAAAACGGAACTGAAGACAATCCTGGACTCTGAAAACGGAACTGAAGACAATCCTGGACTCTAAAAACGAAACTGAAGCCAATCCTGGACTCTGAAAACGGAACTGAAGACAATCCTGGACTCTGAAAACGGAACTGAAGACAATCCTGGACTCTAAAAACGAAACTGAAGCCAATCCTGGACTCTGAAAACGGAACTGAAGACAATCCTGGACTCTAAAAACGAAACTGAAGCCAATCCTGGACTCTGAAAACGGAACTGAAGACAATCCTGGACTCTGAAAACGGAACTGAAGACAATCCTTGACTCTGAAATCGGAACTGAAGACAATCCTGGAGGAGCTAAAGACAATCCTGGACTCTAAAATTGGAACTGAAGACAATCCTGGCCTCTGAGAACGGAACTGAAGACAATCCTGGAGGAGCTAAAGACAATCTTGAATTCTAAAGAAAGACCTAAAGACAATCCTGGACTTTGAAGAAAGGACTAAAGACAATCCTGGACTTTGAAGAACGGTCTAAAGACAATCCTGGACTTTGAAGAACGGTCTAAAGACAATCCTGGACTTTGAAGAACGGTCTAAAGACAATCCTGGACTTTAGAAACAAAACTAAGGCTTGCGTTTGATGCACCGGAACTTCACGCTCTATTTCGTAAATAGATACTTATTTATCTTTAAGGAGGCTGATTAATTGATGATATTTTTTATTGATCTATTACACATCTGGCTGACTCAGAAGATATTACAGCTGATTCTCTGATTTATTCTACCTTTGACTGGCTCATGTACTTTTGACTGAATGACTAAATCCTTGTACCATCGAGTTCAGTGTACCATGGAGTTGGTACAGTGGTGTAACACTGGTACAGTGTACCACTGAGTTGTTACAGTGGTGTACTGGTACAGTGTTGTACTGGTACAGTGTTGTACTGGTACAGTGTTGTACTGGTACAGTGATGTAACACTGGTACAGTAGACCACTATGAGAAACAGTTTCCTGACCATCCCACGTAGGAATAGAAAACAATTGTCATTTTATTCCATTCCATCACACACATAAATTTTCACGCTTCACACAAGTATAAGTCCTCAGTTACGTTCATCAAAAACAAAATTTTGATCAGCTACACAAGTAGGATTTGAGTCGCATTTATCAGAAACAAAATCCTGATCAACTGCCGAAATTTTTGGAACGATATCCCTCTACCGCCAACACGGAGGACCAATCAGGACGCCGAGATACGTCTCTCTAATTGGCAGTCCATTGAAGCGGCGCCTGATTGGTCGCCGGGAAAGAAGTCGTAAATTTCTGTCGTATATTTCTGTCGCTGATAAGACAGGAAGATTGTGAGTGACAGACAGCAATCAGTCGCCATTCCCATGCAAACAATCCAATTTGGAGTTGATTATGGCCCCCCAAGTGAAATAATCTTGCCACCAAACAGACGTACTTTTGTGTCTTAACTCGTCACGAAACTGACACACCGAAGTGTTTCATCAATGTGGCACGTCAGTCAAGATGTTGTGACACATTTTTTGTGTCGTGTGCTTACGCGACACATATAAGAGTACCAACAATTACAATCTGTACTTAGCAGGGATCATCAATATTCTACAGAAATGTTCAACTTGCTGAGACCCGTATTTGCAGAGAAAAATAAAAATTTAGTCAAGCTGTCTGAACAGAATTACAATTCATTCGTAAATCCAGTGAACTGTTTATTCATTAACAAGAAATGTTTTACCATACGAGCCCTGAAAGTGCTCTTCAACATCCCCATTGCTAGGACATGTGTCAAAGGTGACACACCCAGATGTGTCAAGAATCTCTGCATGACCGTTCGACACACCCAAGTGTGTCACAATATCTCAAAGTTAAAAAAGTTTCCAATTCGTTTTGAAAGGAAAACGATAGAGCAATAATGGCCAAATTAGACCTTTGTACTAGCTTTAAAAAAACAATCTACGACCGTATCGCTTGTGATAAATAAATGGTTTACATTGTTTAAATTATTAAAATGACCATGTGAATAGTGCACGCACCCATCTCAACTCCATCCCAAGTCGTCACCATCACCCGAATGTACAAATACATACCAGATAAAATGAGAAAAAAAGATGATACATTTTCACTAGATATGTTTTTTCGCAGCTTTTGTGCAAGACTGACGTCAACCAATTTAGGTATGGCTGTCTTATTAATTAATTATTATTTCTAATGGAAAGTAGCTGACGAACAAACTTTCATTTCTGTATAGTTCGTATATCGATGACGACAGAATTGTGATTTGTTGAAGTTATGACACTGTGTCTTTTTTAGGTGTGGGACAGAGGACATAGGACAGTAGATGTGGGACATGGGTGGGCAACAGGGATGGGACAAGAGTGGGACAGGAGTATGAGTCAGGTGGGGGACAAGATATGTGAGACAAGAATGGGACAGGAGGTATAAGGCAGGTGGGGGACAAGATACGTGGGACAAGAGTGGGACAGGAGGTATAAGGGAGGTGTGGGACAAGATATGTGGGGCAAGAATAAGACAGGAGGTATGAGGCAGGTGTGGGACGAGACACGTGGGACAGGAAGGGGACAGCAGGTATGAGGCAGGTGTGGGACAAGATATGTGGGGCAAGAATGGGACAGGAGGTAGGAGGCAGGTGGGGGACAAGATACGGGGGACAAGAGTGGGACAGCAGGTATGAGGCAGGTGTGGGACAAGATACATGGGACAAGAGTGGGACAGCAGGTGTGGGACAGGTGTGGGACAGGAGACCAGGACGGCCGCAGGACGCAGTGCGGGTGGCCAACATTCCGACAATTGAGCATTTTTTCGTTCCGTGAATTTCGCGGACCGAAGTCACGTGACACAACGTGAGGCCTCATGTGCAGCGAGGCCTATACGCGCACGTGTGTGCGTGTGTGCATGTATGTACCTGTGTGTACGTGTGTACGTGTGTGTGTATATTGTGTGTGCACGTGTGTATGTGTGTGTGTGTATGTATGTTAATAGACATTTTGTATACTGTATATAGTACACATGCTGATTGGTGCATCAGTCAACCTCTTTTCTCAAATTTCAACGACCCACTCCGTCTGACGGCGCATAAATCAATCAAGTGGTTAGCGAAGCCATCTAATAACAACCATTATTAACAATTTTTATGCGTATAGACTATAGATCTACAAATAAACCAAATACATGCATTTAAATGCACCAAAATTGCAATTTAATTAACCAACCGCCGTATGCACATATGTACATGCAAGGAAACACCGCCATTATTTTTTTATGCTAAATATATTTTATTCTGCATAGAGTCTTCCGTCTTGTATTGGACCCACAGCCGACTTGCACACACCATATATACACGCGGTAACACACCTCACAACACAGCGAGTGCAGCGTGTACATCTGCAGCTGAGGTATGAAACCCAGCGCACACACCCCCTCACCACACACCCCCACACCACACACCTCGTCACCACACACACGCGCCTCATACACCCCCTCACACACACCACACCTCCTCACCACACACCCCCTCACCACACACCTCCTCACCACTCACACCCCACACGTGCCTCATACAACCCCTCACACACACCCCACCCCACCCACACACCTACACACACCCCACCTCACCCACACACCTACACACAGACACACCCACATACACACCTTCATTGTAAAGGTGGCTAATGTTGTAGAGCCGCGCGTGTATTGAATGAGGTTGTGTAGTGTCGCTATACATTGTGTGTGTGTGTGTGTGTGTGCGTGTGTGTAGTGAGTGTGTGTAGTGAGTGTAGGTGTGTTGTGATGTGTGTGTGTAGTGAGTGTGTGTGGGTTATTCTCTACGGAACCGAACTCAGTGGGGTGGTGCCGCTTTGTGTGGGTGATGAATGGATGATAGGTGGGTGATGAATGGGTCGTAAATGAATAGTGAAAGGGTGATGTATAGGTGATGAACGGATGATGAATGAGTTGTGAACGAATGGTGGATGATTAATGCATGGGGGATGCCTGAATGATGAATTAGTGATGAATGGAGGATGCAAGGCGGTAGAATGAGGGACTAGCAGTAATTAGATGATTGAGAAGTGAATAGTAAAAAGTTGGAAAAAATGAACGGCACTTTGATGAAGAAAGGATTAGACAAGAATGGTAAATGAATGAAAATCAGGTGATGAACCCTCGGTTTAGGGACAGTTGATAAGTGATGAATTAGAAATGAATGTATGATGAATATGTATGAATAATGGATACCAGACTAGCGCGTAGGGGACATACAAATCTTCACATCCATCAATGCACACCTGGCTGTGTAGCTCACCACACAGCTTCCATGCAGGCGCTGTCGAGCACACAGAGGCTGTGTGATGACTGTGTACACACACACACACACACACACACACACACACACACACACAGGCCACACAGCCGCAGGATAGACACACACACACACACACAGGCCACACAGCCGCAGGATAGACACACACACACACACACAGGCCACACAGCCGCAGGATAGACACACAAAAGAAGATGCGGCAGATCGATGGGAGGCGCCTGGCTGTCTTGCTTTGTGCACCGTGTGTGGTGTGTGTGGTGTGTGTGTGGTGTGTGTGGTGTGTGTGTGGTGTGTGTGTGGTGTGTGTGTGTGTGTGGTGTGTGTGGTGTGTGTGTGTGGTGTGTGTGGTGTGTGTGTGGTGTGTGTGGTGTGTGTGTGGTGTGTGTGGTGTGTGTGTGGTGTGTGTGTGGTGTGTGTGTGTGTGTGGTGTGTGTGGTGTGTGTGTGTGGTGTGTGTGGTGTGTGTGTGTGTGTTGTGTGTGGTGTGTGTGTGTGTGTGGTGTGTGGTGTGTGTGTGTGTGTGTGGTGTGTGTGGTGTGTGTGTGTGGTGTGTGTGTGTGAGGTGTGTGTGGTGTGTGTGGTGTGTGGTGTGTGTGTGTGTGGTGTGTGGTGTGTGGAGTGTGTGTGTGTGTGGTGTGTGGTGTGTGGTGTGTGGTGTGTGGTGTGTGTGGTGTGTGGGGTGTGGTGTGTGTGGTGTGTGTGGTGTGTGGTGTGTGTGTGTGTGGTGTGTGGTGTGTGGAGTGTGTGTGTGTGTGGTGTGTGGTGTGTGGTGTGTGGTGTGTGGTGTGTGTGGTGTGTGGGGTGTGGTGTGTGTGGTGTGTGTGGTGTGTGGTGTGTGGTGTGTGTGGTGTGTGGTGTGTGTGTGTGTGGTGTGTGGTGTGTGGAGTGTGTGTGTGTGTGGTGTGTGGTGTGTGGTGTGTGGTGTGTGGTGTGTGTGGTGTGTGTGTGTGGTGTGTGTGGTGTGTGTGTGTGTGTTGTGTGTGGTGTGTGTGTGTGTGTGGTGTGTGGTGTGTGTGTGTGTGTGTGGTGTGTGTGGTGTGTGTGTGTGGTGTGTGTGTGTGAGGTGTGTGTGGTGTGTGTGGTGTGTGGTGTGTGTGTGTGTGGTGTGTGGTGTGTGGAGTGTGTGTGTGTGTGGTGTGTGGTGTGTGGTGTGTGGTGTGTGTGGTGTGTGGTGTGTGGGGTGTGGTGTGTGGAGTGCAGCGGATAAGGGCAAGACAAGAGATGCCCAGCCTCTGCCCCCTGCCTGCCCCACGGCCACATTTGTGTGTTCATCAAATTGCTGCTGAAGGGAAATTTCGAACCGCACAAACACCGCGAACTTGGAAGGAAACTTTGTTTTTTTCATTATTCAGTAAATGGTAAAAAATTGAGCGCCAGTTGAATCAACTAAGAAATGAAATCAACTAAGAAATGAAAACAACGAAGAAATGAAATCAACTGAGAAATGAAATCAACTAAGAAATGAAATCAACGAAGAAAACAAATCAACGAAGAAAATAAATCAACGAAGAAAATAAATCAACGAAGAAAATAAATCAACGAAGAAAACAAATCAACGAAGAAAACAAATCAAAAAAGAAATTAATTCAACAAATAAATTAATTCAACAAAGAATTTTAATCAACGAAGGACTGACGTCCAAAAAAACTACCGTGATCTGTCGTTTTACTCGGTAATTAATGTCTCAATAGTCTCCACTATCGTTTAAGTAGATAATTGCCTGTAATTAATATGGCTGATCACGCACATAAAATGCTGCTCGCACTCGAGGCCTCCGACAAAAGAGGAGTTGGTGGAGACACCAGAATACTTTGTAAAGTAAATTAACGATTCAATTGAAATTGAACTTTTTCGAGATTCAAATTGAATTTTAAATGAATGTATTTTTTCAATTTTAATTGAATTTGAGTTTTAAAATAAATTGAAAGTAAACAATCGAATAAAAGAAGCGACGTAGCCTTCATGTTCGGAGAAATACTATTTTTGCCATGCTAAATTTTTCAGCACACAGCTGTATTTTTTCTGAAGTAATTCACCAACACATACTCGTATGTGTCTGTCGTATAGTACGTTCGATTTTTTGTTTTTGACGAACAGGCGCAAATTCTTTTTCATGAGTCTTCATTTCAATTTCCATTTCTTGATTAAAGCCTTCACAAAAATTTTTTTTGTGAGAATTTTTACTCCCCCGAGCTATATATTTTTACTGTACTCATTTTATGTATGTTTCCCATCGTGATTGATACAACCCTTTATAAATAATTACCATCCTGGTTTTGTAAAATAATGACCATCCTGATTTTCTTCGCATGTTTTTTTTCATTATTTTATCTAATTTATTTATGCCCTCAACCACGGGATCTTTTGACCAATATCCGTATCTGTGATACGATTTTTAATACCTCACTGGTATGAACATAGCATCTAAATCTAGAGTGGTATGAGTATATATATTTATGTGTCTGGTGTACACAAGTGAAAGATTAATGTTGGTTTGAGCTTAAGGATTAAGGTTGGTTTAAGATTAAGGACCAATGTTGGTATAAGATTATGGATTAATGTTGGTTTAGGATTAAGGATTAATGTTGGTTTAAGATTAAGGATTAATGTTGGTTTAGGATTAATGATTAATGTTGGTTTAGGATTAAGGATTATTGTTGGTTTAAGATTAAGGATTAATGTTGGTTTAAGATTAAGGATTAATGTTGATTTAAGAGTATGTATTAATGTATAACGTAAGGATTAATCACGCTGTGACGATTAATCAATGTAGTGTGTGATGTAAGGATTGATTAATGCATAATGTGTTTGCACGAAATTGCCAATCTCATCAATTGATTTACAAGCGTCACAAAACACTTTCTTATGCCCATATTTATGACCCAACACTGACCCTAATGAATTCCTGAATAGACACAAAACTTTTTATTAGAATCTATTTATATTAAGAACAAATAAAATTATTTGTCTGTAGAAGTCTCCTTAATTTGATTTAAGAGAGAAATTGCACAAATCCAATACACACACAAAGAACACATCCAACACACACAGCACACACCCAACACACCCAGAACACATTTCGGTGTATGTCCAATCCATTTCCCAGAAAGGCCTCATTCTCCTCGCCAGGGAAATGATCAATGCAGCCCTAATATTATATTATAGAAGCTTTAGGAAGGATCAATCTTGTGTCGGAGGGTGAGATGAAATACATGCGCTCCCCTCCTGTTTTTGTGACTAACAAACCTTGGCTAATTGCGATCTTTTCGGCACCGACATCTGGCGGCCGTGCCTGCAACTCTACGCACTTCTGCCTCCCGTGTTGGTGTTCGCTTTTGTGTTGGGTGCTTTAGTCCAGTGTTCAATGTTCACAGTAGGGATCACATTAGTGTTCTGTATTTGTGTTCAGCTGGTCAACGCAGCTGGTCAACTTCAAGTGTGCATTATAAATTGCATAACTTCGCTTTCGCCGTGTTCATTATGCAAAAAATCAATGTCACGATGAGTGTCACAATACCACACCAGTGTAGCCAGGCTACCATGAGTGTCACAATACCACACCAGCGTAGCCAGGCTACCATGAGTGTCACAATACCACACCAGCATAGTCAGGCTACCATGAGTGTCACAATACCACACCAGCATAGCCAGGCTACCATGAGTGTCACAATACCACACCAGCGTAGCCAGGCTTCCATGAGTGTCACAATACCACACCAGCATAGTCAGGCTACCATGAGTGTCACAATACCATACTAGCATAGTCAGGCTACCATGAGTGTCACAATACCACACTAGCATAGTCAGGCTACCATGAGTGTCACAATACCACACCAGCATAGTCAGGCTACCATGAGTGTCACAATACCATACTAGCATAGTCAGGCTACCATGAGTGTCACAATACCACACTAGCATAGTCAGGCTACCATGAGTGTCACAATACCACACCAGCATAGTCAGGCTACCATGAGTGTCACAATACCATACTAGCATAGTCAGGCTACCATGAGTGTCACAATACCACACCAGCACAGTCAGGCTACCATGAGTGTCACAATACCACACCAGCATAGTCAGGCTACCATGAGTGTCACAATACCATACTAGCATAGTCAGGCTACCATGAGTGTCATTGTACCACACCAGCGTAGCCAGGCTACCATGAGTGTCACAATACCACACCAGCATAGCCAGGCTACCATGAGTGTCACAATACCACACCAGCATAGCCAGGCTACCATGAGTGTCACAATACCACACCACACCAGCATAGTCAGGCTACCATGAGTGTCATTGTACCACACCAGCATAGCCAGGCTACCATGAGTGTCACAATACCACACCAGCATAGCCAGGCTACCATGAGTGTCACAATACCACACCAGCATAGTCAGGCTACCATGAGTGTCACAATACCACACCAGCATAGTCAGGCTACCATGAGTGTCACAATACCACACCAGCATAGTCAGGCTACCATGAGTGTCACAATACCACACCAGCATAGTCAGGCTACCATGAGTGTCACAATACCACACCAGCATAACCAGGCTACCATGAGTGTCACAATACCACACCAGCATAGTCAGGCTACCATGAGTGTCACAATACCACACCAGCATAGCCAGGCTACCATGAGTGTCACAATACCACACCACACCAGCATAGTCAGGCTACCATGAGTGTCATTGTACCACACCAGTATAGTCAGGCTACCATAAGTAGCACAATACCACACCAGCGTAGCCAGGCTATCATGAGTGGCAAAATACCACACCAGCATAGTCAGGCTACCATGAGTGTCACAATACCACACCAGTGTAGCCAGGCTACCATGAGTGTCACAATACCACACCAGCATAGTCAGGCTACCATGAGTGTCAAAATACCACACCAGCATAGTCAGGCTACCATGAGTGTCACAATACCACACCAGCATAGTCAGGCTACCATGAGTGTCACAATACCACACCAGCATAGCCAGGCTACCATGAGTGTCACAATACCACACCAGCATAGTCAGGCTACCATGAGTGTCACAATACCACACCAGCATAGTCAGGCTACCATGAGTGTCACAATACCACACCAGCATAGTCAGGCTACCATGAGTGTCACAATACCACACCAGCATAGCCAGGCTACCATGAGTGTCACAATACCACACCAGCATAGTCAGGCTACCATGAGTGTCACAATACCCCACTAGCATAGCCAGGCTACCATGAGTGTCACAATACCACACCAGCATAGTCAGGCTACCATGAGTGTCATTGTACCACACCAGTATAGTCAGGCTACCATAAGTGGCACAATACCACACCAGCGTAGCCAGGCTATCATGAGTGGCACAATACCACACCAGCATAGTCAGGCTACCATGAGTGTCACAATTTCACACCAGTGTAGCCAGGCTACCATGAGTGTCATTGTACCACACCAGCGTAGCCAGGCTACCATGAGTGTCACTGTACCACACAAGTGTAGCCAGGCTACCATGAGTGGCACAATACCACACCAGCAAAGTCAGGCTACCATGAGTGTCACAATACCACACCAGTGTAGCGAGGCTACCATGAGTGTCACTGTACCACACCAGTGTAGCCAGGCTACCATGAGTGTCACAACACCACACCAGTACAACAGAACGTCAACCAAAGACCATGCTGCTACAATGCAGCCTCCAAGTTCAAGTGTAAGTGCAACGAATATCTATACAAATTTTCTATTCAATTTTGTTTGTGACGTTCTAAAATCGCCGCTCTGAAGCAATGCCGGTAATTTATTTGGAAAATTTATTCACAATTCCGAATATTTACTGGTTTTGATTATTTTAAAGAGATTTAATGCTCGTTTGAAATGAACGTCTCTATCTTCATTGCTTCGATGGTTGCATTCTGGTTGGTACAATATCATTTTTATTGATGCAGCTGAATTTGTTTTATTTGAGTATGTATCTAGCACCCTCGTACAGCGGTCACTAAAATAAGAAAACAATAAAAACAATGAACAATAAAAAATTCACTCACCTGACACATGATTCATTACGTGGTCACATTTGATTCACAATTTAGTCGAAGTCATTTAAGTTAACATAGAACACAATTCGTTTATTTTACTAATTTTTCTCTGTAAGCCAATTTAACCACCTAATATAATATGGCGAATAGCTCAAATTTACCAATAAGTAAACATATGATCTGATCACTTAGGTTGAAGCATTAAATTGTCGAAGATCAACTGAAATTTAAAAATTTTCGCCCAGCAAAGAATGGGAAATGTAAGGTATAGTCCGCTTAAAAAACGGAAAATAGAAAAATGTTCATATATTTGTGTATATATGTGAAAATGAACTGCATCCCAGTATAATACAGAGCATTGTGCTAAATGTTCACTAGCTGAACTTCAATAGCCTTTCATCTTGAACATCCTTCCTACTGATAATCATCCCTACTGATGTGATGCCACGATCTATTTTGAGCACCCAGAGATGGGTATGGATGACTAAATCTAGTCATCCACCTCCACTCCACCCATCCTTTTTTCATCCGCCGTCACTCACTCACCCACGTTACTCATCCCGAACCAAAACTCGCATCACAGTTTGCTCTCTCACCTATGCTCTGCAGTGCATCGTTACTGGTGTTATGTTTCTTAACTCGTACCTGCGTACATGCATTTTTAAACCTAGATTACGCAGCAAAGGAAATGCGTTTTTCATGCTTTCCTCTCAGCCATGTGTGCCGACTGTTGGCATGAGTATCACGATATCCATGTGAGCGTGCAGAGCAACTAAGGATCTTCATGTTAAGGCAATTCAGAAGAAAAATATGGTTTTCGTATCATCTCTATTGAATATAAACTGGTTTTCCTCTTTTTGTCTTTTGTATTTTTCAGACACCTCTTCCTCAGTCTCCCCTCATTTACTCTCTTCCATTCCACTTACATCGTCTTCTTTCTCATCTCAACTTTTTCCCATCTCTTTCTTCCTTCTATGGTACGTTCTTCTATGATAAGTTTGTCTATCACTTAAAGGACGTTTTACATTAAGAAATTTTCAAAACCCAATATGCCGTGATGCATCTCATGTATCGACTTATTTTGGAAATAAACAGTTTTTATTTTTCTTTTCTTTTCTTTCTTTATTCATTTCCATCTCCTCATCCAACCCATCCCGATGCCTCTCATCGACAATCAGTTTCCCCTCATTAACTCTCTTCCATGCCCCGTACGTCTCTCTCCTCCCAACTTTTCCCCTCTCTTTCATCCCTCTGCCTCCCCTCATCCATCCCATCCCGACGTGTGATCACCCACGCATCCGTCTTCATCCATCGCGTGGCTGCGACAGCTCGAAGGCTCTGCCTGCCCTCACCGAGGGAAACTACACAAACCTATTTCCCTTTGATGCTCCCTTGCTTACTGTGCCCTCTGATGCGCTGCACCGTTAAAAAGTCTGACTTCAACTTTACAAGTGCAGGCTATTAAGGTACTATTAGCAGTAGTAAAAACCTTATGTTAATTGAAAACTAATTTCAATGAATTACGCATGTTAACTTTACAAGTGCTCACTGTTAAAGTATTATTAGCAGCGGTAAAAACTTATGTTATATGAAAATAAATTTAAACAAATTACGCAAGTCAGCCTTACAACTGCACAAAACTAAGGTACTTTTAGCAGTAGTAACGAACTTATGCTTACAGAACAATAATTTCAAAATATACGCAGGTCATTTGTACAAATGTAGATCATTAAGGAATTCTTAGCAGTGGTAAAAAAGTAATGTTTAATGAGGAGCTAATTTCAGAATTTACTTATGTCAGCTTTACAACTGCAGAAAATTAAGGAATAATTTACAGTAGTGACAAACTGCAGAAAATTAAGGTATTGTTATCAGTAGTAGCAAACTTGAATACTTTGTTTACTGGGGCAATAATTTCAAGAGTTGTGCACGTCAGATTTGAAAACATTGTTAACTTGATGGGAAATTTCTTGTATTTCAGTAATCTTACGACTGTTCCCTGCTGACATCGCTGGCTACGTCCAAATTTACGCCCATCTTTGCGAGCAGAAGATGTCTCTCACATATAACTAGTTAATGAAAATAACCAAGTAACAAAAATTATCAACTAATACATATAACCAAGTAATACACATAACCAAGTATTATTTAAAACGAAGTAATTCAAATAACAAAGAAATGCACATAACCAAGTTATACGTACAACCAAGTATTACACACAACAAAGTAGTACATATAACCAATAATTACCCTCATACAAAACCAAATTTACCTTACATGTACAAGTATATTGGATTAAGTAACATTTAGCTAAACATTTCAGTGAAGAAAATAACTCACAAAAATGGCTAATTTAAAAGAACTACACATTAGCAAATCCTGTTACGAGCCGTCACCGCAACTGGAGCTTCTCTGCAAACTGTTCTAAGTAGAGCTTTTAGAAAATTATTGCAAGCATTTTAGCGTCGTGTTTTATATGTAATTTACGTCAACGTTTTGCTGTTTGCAAAGTCTAACCATAAATAAAATAACAAGGATAGTCACTTTTAAAACCGAAGTAATGCTAAGAAATAATGTCTATTTTATAAGTGAGTGTCCTTGCTATTTTGTATATACTTATAAATGTTTATTTATGGTTGCATATTTCTCAACTAAAATTCTGCTAACCAATAATTAAAGGACGGATTCAGGTTCATTTATAAATAACCTTGTACAGAAAAAAGAAATATTCACTGTGCATCAACTGTTCGTATGTACGTGTGTTGAAGAACAAAAACTTCAGGGAACCTTCTTAGGGTAAACCTCGGTTTTGTTTACCCTATCGTTTAAATTTATGAAATATATTGCGATATTTTTACCCTACCGTAGAAATTGATGTGAAATATTGCGATTTCTACCCTAATCGGAGAAATTTATGAAAAATATTGCGATATTTTTACCCTATAGATGAAATAGACGGAAATTCCAGCTCAAAATGAAATCAATTCCAGAAATTTCCACAGCGATCTCCGCACTGGAAATCAGTCCCAGAAATTGGCACAGCGATATCCGCACTGGATGGAAATCAATTCCAGAAATTGCCACAGCGATCCCCGCACTGGAAATCAATCCCAGAAATTGGCACAGCGATCTCCGCACTGGAAATCAATCCCAGAAATTGGCACAGCGATATCCGCACTGGACGGAAATCAATTCCAGAAATTGCCATAGAGATGTCCGCACTGAAAATCAATTCCAAAAATTGCCACAGCGATCTCCGCACTAGAAATCAATCCCAGAAATTGGTTCAGCGAAGTCCGCACTCAATATCCCGAGCTCGCCTCCCCCAGCAGCGTGAGACACAAGGAGACTCAGACGTGTCTCAGAATCCATTGAAGGGATTCCGGCTTGTTTATTTACGGGCTCAGCGGCGGGACTTTGGCCGGACTTACATCGCCTTCTGTGCGGCCTGACTGGAGTGATGCGCCACAATTATTGCCTTCTGCTGATGCTCTAAGTTATTTCCAGTTTTGGTCGTGATATTGGGTCTTGCTGATATTGTTGATAAGTTTTGATCATGATATTGGGTCTTGCTGATATTATTGATAAGTTTTGATCATGATATTGGGTCTTGCTGATATTATTGATAAGTTTTGATCATGATATTGGGTCTTGCTGATATTATTGATAAGTTTTGATCATGATATTGGGTCTTGCTGATATTATTGATAAGTTTTGATCATGATATTGGGTCTTGCTGATATTATTGATAAGTTTTGATCATGATATTGGGTCTTGCTGATATTATTGATAAATTTTGATCATGATATTGGGTCTTGCTGATATTATTGATAAGTTTTGATCATGATATTGGGTCTTGCTGATATTATTGATAAGTTTTGATCATGATATTGGGTCTTGCTGATATTATTGATAAGTTTTGATCATGATATTGGGTCTTGCTGATATTATTGATAAGTTTTGATCATGATATTGGGTCTTGCTGATATTATTGATAAGTTTTGATCATGATATTGGGTCTTGCTGATATTATTGATAAGTTTTGATCATGATATTGGGTCTTGCTGATATTATTGATAAGTTTTGATCATGATATTGGGTCTTGCTGATATTATTGATAAGTTTTGATCATGATATTGGGTCTTGCTGATATTATTGATAAGTTTTGATCATGATATTGGGTCTTGCTGATATTATTGATAAGTTTTGATCATGATATTGGGTCTTGCTGATATTATTGATAAATTTTGATCATGATATTGGGTCTTGCTGATATTATTGATAAGTTTTGATCATGATATTGGGTTTTGCTGATATTATTGATAAGTTTTGATCATGATATTGGGTCTTGCTGATATTATTGATAAGTTTTGATCATGATATTGGGTCTTGCTGATATTATTGATAAGTTTTGATCATGATATTGGGTCTTGCTGATATTATTGATTAATTTTGATCATGATATTGGGTCTTGCTGATATTATTGATAAGTTTTGATCATATTGGGTCTTGCTGATATTATTGATAAGTTTTGATCATGATATTGGGTCTTGCTGATATTATTGATAAGTTTTGATCATGATATTGGGTCTTGCTGATATTATTGATAAGTTTTGATCATGATATTGGGTCTTGCTGATATTACTGACTTGGGTCTTTCTGCTCTTATCGATGTTGGGGCTGCTTTGTCATTATTTCGAGTTTTAAACATGATGTTGTGTCTCAGTACTTCTCTGCTCTTATTACTGGTGTAGCTGCAGTTATTCTGGCTGCTTGTTTTCATCTTATTTAAATAATGAAAATACCTCATGCCGTCACTGTTGCTGTCACTATTTCCTCATCTTTCGACTACGAAACTCACTCAAAGTTATCGCCTGAACCATAGTTACTCTCCTTCAAAATGCGGCATGACAACATCATAAAATTTAAAATACCTAACAAAAGATGCTCTGATTTTGGGAGGCTTGCCACTCTTGTTTTATTTTTGTAGTTCTTCATGGAACGCAAAAAATACCAAATTGTTAAATATTTGTCATTGCCACCTTAAGTATCATGAAGTGGGGTATCTATACTACCTAAGTACCTCATACTGTGGTATCTATACTACCTAAGTATCTCCTACTGTGGTATCTATCTTACCTAAGTATCTCCTACTGTGGTATCTATCTTACCTAAGTACCGCCTACTGGGGTATCTATACTACCTAAGTACCTCATACTGTGGTATCTATACTACCTAAGTACCTCATACTGTGGTATCTATACTACCTAAGTATCTCCTACTGTGGTATCTATCTTACCTAAGTACCTCATACTGTGGTATCTATCTTACCTAAGTACCTCATACTGTGGTATCTATACTACCTAAGTACCTCATACTGTGGTATCTATACTACCTAAGTACCTCATACTGTGGTATCTATACTACCTAAGTACCTCATACTGTGGTATCTATCCTACTTAAGTACCTCATACTGTGGTATCTATCTTACCTAAGTATCTCCTACTGTGGTATCTATCTTACCTAAGTACCTCATACTGTGGTATCTATCCTACCTAAGTACCTCATACTGTGGTATCTATACAACCTAAGTATCTCCTACTGTGGTATTTATCCTACCTAAATACCTCATACTGTGGTATCTATCCTACCTAAGTACCTCTTACTGTAGTATCTATCCTACCTAAGTACCTCATACTATGGTATCTATGTTACCCTAAGTACCTCAAGGTGTGGTATCTACATATACTGTCATAGGTACCTCATACTGTGGTATCTATCCTACCTATGTGCTTCATACTGTAGTATCTATCCTACCCGCTAAGTACCTTAGACAGTGGTATCTATGTTACCCTAAGTACCTCAAGGTGTGGTATCTACATATACATATACTGCCAGAAGTACCTCATACCATAGTATCTATTCTATCTAAGTACCTGAGACAGTGGTACCTACAACTCAGCTTCACGATCAGCTGAGCCCACCTGGCGAGCACAACCTTCCATCTCCCACTGAAGGGAATACAAAACCCTAAAACCTCCTGAACCCGTTGCACTTATATATTCTTTAAGAGGACGTTCCCTGCACATACATAAAGGCTCTGCCACAGCACTGCGATAAATTCATATGGCAGTGCAGTGGGCCTGAAGTCCAGCAGTGCTGTGGCCCAACAATGGATGTAATCAAATTATATAAGGAGTCGAGCAGAAGGCCGCAGCGGTCGCATAAACGGGCGGCGTCATGCAGCTTTACAGGACGCGACTTGAAGCTTTCTCTGATAACATTTCTCTCCTAAAATATGAAGGCCATAACGAAACGAGCCTTTTAAAAGACGGATCGGGGGCCAATCATAGGGATCGAGGGGGGCAATTTGACCCCTCTTTGTTGTCCCCCACCTCCCCCATCTCCCTATCTTTGAAGGCAATGATGTAGGTGTGTTTGTGTTGTATTTGTGGGTATCCGGATACGTTAAGTTAGAACTCTACACATATAGCTTATTATCCCAAAGTATAGGTATAAAATAAAAAGCACATTCATATTTTCATCACGGATGCTCCTAACTTTGCATCACTTTCATCACGGATGCTCCCAACTTTGCATCACTTTCATCACGGATTCTCCCAACTTTGCATCACTTTCATCACGGATTTTCCCAACTTTGCATCACTTTCATCACGGATGCTCCCAACTTTGCATCACTTTCATCACGGATGCTCCCAACTTTGCATCACTTTCATCACGGAGTCTCCCAACTTTGCATCACTTTCATCACGGATTCTCTCAACTTTGCATCACTTTCATCACGGATGCTCCCAACTTTGCATCACTTTCATCACGGATGCTCCCAACTTTGCATCACTTTCATCACGGATGCTCTCAACTTTGCATCACTTTCATCACGGATTCTCCCAACTTTGCATTACTTTCATCACGGATTCTCCCAACTTTGCATCACTTTCATCACGGATGCTCCCAACTTTGCATCACTTTCATCACGGATGCTCCCAACTTTGCATCACTTTCATCACGGATTCTCCCAACTTTGCATCACTTTCATCACGGATTCTCCCAACTTTGCATCACTTTCATCACGGATTCTCCCAACTTTGCATCACTTTCATCACGGATTCTCCCAACTTTGCATCACTTTCATCACGGATTCTCCCAACTTTGCATCACTTTCATCACGGATTCTCCCAACTTTGCATCACTTTCATCACGGATGCTCCCAACTTTGCATCACTTTCATCACGGATGCTCTCAACTTTGCATCACTTTCATCACGGATTCTCCCAACTTTGCATTACTTTCATCACGGATTCTCCCAACTTTGCATCACTTTCATCACGGATGCTCCCAACTTTGCATCACTTTCATCACGGATGCTCCCAACTTTGCATCACTTTCATCACGGATTCTCCCAACTTTGCATCACTTTCATCACGGATTCTCCCAACTTTGCATCACTTTCATCACGGATTCTCCCAACTTTGCATCACTTTCATCACGGATTCTCCCAACTTTGCATCACTTTCATCACGGATTCTCCCAACTTTGCATCACTTTCATCACGGATTCTCCCAACTTTGCATCACTTTCATCACGGATTCTCCCAACTTTGCATCACTTTCATCACGGATTCTCCCAACTTTGCATCACTTTCATCACGGATTCTCCAAACTTTGCATCACTTTTATCACGGATTCTCCCAACTTTGCATCACTTTCAACACGGATTCCTACTTTCTTTACATTCGTTTGGGGTTATCCTAAACAGATCGAGGGACAGCCGCCAGGCGGAGCGTTGCAAATCGTAGGAAAGTCATCGCTAACGTACAAGTTTGTCGTAAAGGTAAGCAACTTTTCTCGTCCTCATCAAGACAAGTAGGTACGTGTGTGTGTGTGTGTGTATTTCATACAGTAAATGTAAGTCGAGGGCTGTCAAGTTCTCCTCCACAATACACAGAGAAAGTAGGTAAAAAAAAAGTTCTGTTTGTATTTCACGTTCGCTATAAATGCGCCAGGAAAGTTGTGGGAGTTTGTTGTGTGTGCTGTTGTGGTCGTGGGAGTTTATTTAATTTATTGCAGCATTTGTGTGAATTGATGCATCATTTCGAGCACTAGTGAGAGCGAATAGGAATTAATTAATATTTTAACACTTTGGAGATAATTAACCGTTCATATAATGTAGGAGTTAATTAACACTTTAACCCTTTGGAGATAATTAAACGTTATATAATATAAGAGTTAATTAACATTTTAACTCTTTGGAGATAATTAAACGTTATATAATATAGGAGTTAATTTACACTTTAACCTTTTGGAGATAATTAAACGTTATATAATATAAGAGTCAATTAACATTTTAACTCTTTGGAGATAATTAAACGTTATATAATATAGGAGTTAATTAACGCTTTCCCCCTTTAGAGTTAATTAACCGTTATATAATATAGGAGTTAATGAACAGTTTAACCATTTAGAGTTAATTAATCCTTTCTATAAGTAGGAGGTTATTAACACTTTAACCCTTTGGGGGCTGACGGTTACTCTAGCGCCCAGGAGGCTGGTGCTTTCAGTTCAAATCATCAAATACAATTTTAAAGTAATTAAACTAGTGAGGGAATATTTTGAAACAAATAAAAAAATTCGGAAAATTAATGCATTCATGAAACCATTTTTTAGACATTCCAGAAGCCTGATCGCGAAAAAGATCTTTTCCAGATGCGCCACGCTACTAATGCAACACATAAGTTCACCCTCAGGTGACTTTCAAAAAAATGCACCTATAGACTTCAAATTGCAATTGAAACGAAAGATCAAAACCTTCTTTCGTTTGAAAGTAATTTGAAGTCGATAGGTGCATTATTTTGAAAGTCACCTGTGGGTGAACTTATGTGTTGCATTAGTGGCGGGGCGCATCTGGAAATGATCCTTCGAAAATCCCCATGATTACCTCCAAGTTCACGCCACAAGGTCCATGCAACATATTTAGTGACCTTATTATTTAACTTGAGCGAGTTTTTTCTGAACTTCGTTCATGTTTTGATGAGTTTGGGCGGAAACTTATAAGAGATTTCGAAAATTCAAAAATTTTATTTTCGGTAACGAAAATTTCTCTTGTCAATCATAGAGCTTTAAAGATTCATAATTTTATAAGTAAAAATGAAGAAGTAGGCGCTTGATTAAGCGAAAAGACCCACACTAGGGCAGTTTCACTGATATTTCAGGGTACTGACAACGTTTTTCCCCGGAAATTTCTCTCCTAAACCATTAGAATTTTCAAAATTAAAGTTAAGTGTGCCGTGACGAAGTCACCAAGGACATTTGGAATAATAGAAACAAAAACACGTTTAGAAAATTAGAAATATAAACATATTTGGAAAAACAGAGACAAAAACACATTTAAAAAATTAGAAACAAAAACACATTTAGAAAAATAAGAAAAATGTCTATACACCCCTTCATATACCCCTCCCCCCATCCACCTCCCCTTTACTAACACCCCCCTTTACACCCCCCCCCCCCCTCCCTCTTCAAGCTACCCTTTTCCACCCCCCCCCCCCCCCCATAGAGATGTCCGCACAAAAAATCAGCATTCATCAATACATCTGGACGTTCAGCAATTGTCAGTGTTCTCAAACCTTTCTCTGCTAGTAGCAGTGTGTAAGGTATATGGTGAGACGGCCCTTACCTTACATGTACTGTGAGGCTTCAAGCTACCCTTTTCCACCCCACCCCTCTTGGTACACCACAATTCAAAGCATGATTTTGTTGTGCCAGTTACGACGGCTGCCGCGGGTCGTAAACTACAGTCGCGTCAGATATGAAGTTTTTAATGTCGCAGCGGCGCTCCTGCGTAGGCAGCGCGAATGCAAATGTGCGTCGTAAAGCGCGTCGTGGTCCTGTCTTTTGTGCAGGTATACCTGCCAGCCGCAGTGTTCCTGTTTTGCTAAATGTGTTTTTGTTCCTGTTTTTATAAATCTGTTTTTGTTCCTGTTTTTCTATATGTGTTTTGTTCCTATTTTTCTAAATGTGTTCTTGTTCCTATTTTTTTAATGTTTTTTTGTTTCTATTCTTCCTGCAGATTTAATCCTGCATCTCGTTGTTGCGTTAGTCTCAGCGTCATAATCGCGAGCTGAATTCAGGCGCTTCGCATCAGCAAGTATCCCATGTTTCACAGAGTACTATGGTTTCATAGAAATTCTAGTGCATAGAGTACGAGTAGCTATTTATTTCACATACCAAATATTTTCCTGCCACCAATAAGGCGTACAAACTTGTCTAAGTCATTCGCCCCACGCACGGTACGGAAAGATAACTTACAATGACTTAGAACCTACGCTCTGGCGATGACTCGATCTTACTCATCCTTCTCGTTTGCTCATTTATTTTTCAGTTAGCGACTGTGTATCTTGGCTACCGTAGTGTATACAATGTTCTATACATATCATCTTGTAACATTCGTTTTTCAAACAACTAACACCAGGACGCAATGACGGTTACCCCCGGTCAAGCCGGTACCCATTTCCGACATCTAGGTAGAGTATGGAATTGTGTCTGAGTTCTCCATTTTCCAACGAGGGCACCCCTTTGGGAACTGTACCGGTCCCGGGAGAAATACCGGGCGGCATCACCAGGATTCGAACCCCAGACCCTTCCCATGGGAGGCCAGCGCTTTTAACCACTCGGCCACGGTGACCGCTGTGAGCAATAGACAAATACTATATATCAGCCTGGTGTAGACGTTCTGGGAAGTGGATGCGAAATATTGAGTGGTTCGTTAAAATAAACAGCCTGAAAAACACACTCCTCGTGTAATTTTGTAACATACGTATTGGCATCGGTAACGAATTATCGCAAAAAGACTTATAAGTGGCATTTAGTTTATAACTTAATTGACCATTTTATGTTTGTTGCCGTGGAGCTGGAATAATGCTATTCAAAACAATGTGACTTTAAGATTTTAGTTATTTTTTCAGAGCCGTTAAGATCAATGGATCAATGAGTTGCTACAAAAGTGATTCGCAGCCATTTTCTCATTTACGTACACTCCGAGCCAAATAAAATGAACGACATAATGAATTGGAATATTGTTGAACTTTTCTTAACTCGCGTTTTCAAAAATCTACCCAAAATACGACAGAGAAGAAAAAAATCACGTCATCAAGTGAAGGTCGTCCAGAGCGCGTGACTAAGGTCGAGACGTTTTTAAATATTTTACGTAGAACCAACGTATCTTGGATACGGTAAGATTTATATAAACCTTTTTTAAATATTTTACGTAGAGCCAACGTATCTTGGATACGGTAAGATTTATATAAACCTTTTTTAAATACTTTACGTAGAACCAACGTATCTTGGATACGGTAAGATTTATATAAACCTTTTTTAAATATTTTACGTAGAACCAACGTATCTTGGATACGGTAAGATTTATATAAACCTTTTTTAAATATTTTACGTAGAACCAACGTATCTTGGATACGGTAAGATTTATATAAACCTTTTTTAAATATTTTACGTAGAACCAACGTATCTTGGATACGGTAATATTTATATAAACCTTTTTTAAATATTTTACGTAGAACCAACGTACCTTGGATACGGTAAGATTTATATAAAACCTTTTTTAAATATTTTACGTAGAACCAACGTATCTTGGATACGGTAAGATTTATATAAAACCTTTTTTAAATATTTTACGTAGAACCAACGTATCTTGGATACGGTAAGATTTATATAAAACCTTTTTTAAATATTTTACGTAGAACCAACGCATCTGGAATACGGTAAGATTTATATAAAAGTTTTTATTTAATATGTTACGTAGAACATACGTATCTCTGATAAGATTGATACGAGGTGTTGTAGAATATTTCACGAAGAACCAACGTACCTTGAATACATAAGGTTTATACGAGGGTTTTTTTTATATTTTATGTAGAGCCTACTTATTTCGGATACGGTAAGATTTTTACAAAACGTTTTCGAATATTTTTAGTAGAACCAACGTATCTCGGGTACAATTCAACTTTCGAAAAATTGAAAGTCGGTTCCGTGAAAGTGCTGACGAGAAGGCAGTTTTTGCCCGAAGAGAAGATAGTGGTCAGGATTGTCCATAATTTAGATACCTTTATATTGAGACGCTCATAACTGTTTGTAGGGCCGGGCATGCTGGGAGAAATTTAAAGCAAGGGACAACAACAAAAGTCAGTTCCTGCCTTCTGAAACTTGAGTACTTGCATGATGACTCCTGCACATTATGTCCCTTTGGAACATCATGCAGTCGTGCTCGAGGCAATGTTGTGCTCGCATGCTGTCACTCGTAAACATTCATCTCAAATCCAACAAAACATTTCGTCCACAAGTAGCACTCCTGCAAATATTTATGTTGATGCCTCCTACATAACCTCGGTGAGATTACCATGCATTAATATTCATTGAGAACGTCTTATCAAACTCACTCCAGACCCGGACCCATGGGCGCAAGGAGAAGGTCTGACGAAGCTTCATATATTGAGCATTTGTTAGGACGCCGGTCGTTCAACTCCCAAACGAATCTTTTGGCTACGGCCAACCCGGCTAGATTTGCCCTTTTAATGGCCAAAATATCCAAATTGAAGCATATGTAAAATAAAAACTACGTTCAACATATGGCAACAATGCAGTATCGCCAGATGCTTTGAAACTTTCCGCTTTCAAAAACCTCGATTTTTGAGCATTTTGACGAGAAAAAATTCAATCCGGCCAAATTTACCCTTTTTTTTGCCAAAACATTCAAATCAAAGTAAATTTCAAATAAAAAGCGACGATGAAACAGCACTCAACATCTGGCAACACTGCAATATTGTCTTATGCTGAGTGCTCTTCATACTCAAATTTCCCCTTTCAAAAACCTCAATTTGGGATATTTCGACGCTAAAAGTCCACTACGTCAACTGTTTCTCCTTTCAAAAACCTCAATTTAGGAGTCATTGGCGCGAAAAATTCCACTGTGACTATTGAAAGAAAGGATGCGGATGCTTCAAAAGTCAAGCATGGAACTTTCTTGTCATACCGTGGTGTTATCTGCCGGCATCACACCAGCCGCACCACAGCTAGCTTTGTTGAAACGTAGCCCTGTCTCCTGTCTGGTGTATCGTGTTACGTGCGTGCTGCTCGTGTTGGGGTCTGATGCTGCTGGTGTTGGGGTCTGATGCTGCTGGTGTTAGGGTCTAACACCTGCAGCATCAGACCCCATCACCTGTAGCATCAGACCCCAACACCTGCAGCATCAGACCCCAATGCCTGCAAGGTCAGACCCCAACTACTGTTGTGTTAGACCCCAATATTTCAGACCCCAACACCTGCAGCATCAGACCCCAACACCTGCAGCATCAGACCCCATCACTTGCAGCGTCAGACCCCAATACTTGCAACGTCAGACCCCAACACCTGTTGTGTTAGACCCCAATATTTCAGACCACAACACCTGCTGTCGCAAAAACAAGAAGTGATGCTTAGAACTTAGAACTTACGACTAAGAAGATCGCCCGAATTGAAGATGCTGGACAAAACATTGATTTCATGAATTCATACGTATTTTAGAAATTCCAGTTCAGAATATTGAATAATATGTCCCTCTTCATAACCAAATCCAAAATGTAAAGGGCACAAATAAGCTATTTCTTCACCAAATCCAAAATTCAAAGGGAACAAATAAGCCTTATCAAAAATTCAAAGGGAACAAATAAGCCTTTTCATTACCAAATCAAAAATTCAAAGGGATCAAACAAGCCTTATCAAAAATTCAAAGGGAACAAATAAGCCTTATCAAAAATTCAAAGGGCACAAATAAGCCTTTTCATCACCAAATCCAAAATTCAAAGGGATCAAACAAGCCTTATCAAAAATTCAAAGGGAACAAATAAGCCTTTTCATTACCAAATCAAAAATTCAAAGGGATCAAACAAGCCTTATCAAAAATTCAAAGGGAACAAATAAGCCTTTTCATTACCAAATCAAAAATTCAAAGGGATCAAACAAGCCTTATCAAAAATTCAAAGGGAACAAATAAGCCTTTTCATTACCAAATCCAAAATTCAAAGGGATCAAACAAGCCTTATAAAAAATTCAAGGGGAACAAATAAGCCTTTTCATTACCAAATCCAAAATTCAAAGGGATCAAACAAGCCTTATCAAAAATTGAAAGAGAACAAATAAGCCTTTTCATTACCAAATCAAAAATTCAAAGGGCTCATATAAGACGCGTGGTACGCGCACCAAATTTATACGTGCGTATCCTGCCACAAGGAGAACACAACGCAACCACAACCACAACAACAACCACAACAACAACCACCCTCAAGATAATACAGGGCTCCGTCCTATTTAGGAGCTCGGGCCCGTGATGGCCATAAAGATACACTCAAACTTTACTTGCAGGCGTCGCTACCATTGTTTGAGGGTCCGGGTCTCTTTTGACGCTTCGGAATTTTTATGATGGCATAAACATTACAATAAGAAGGCTGTGCATCGGCAAGGCTTCCGTAGGAGCCGCGAGTGTCCTGAGTGTTTGCCTGGTCTCGACATCTTGATTGCAGGGTATTTTGGCATCCTGGTTACCGTGTGGTGTACCGGTTAGGGGACAGGTTACTGGACAATGTCCTGATGCCTGTATGGTATCTTAGTTACTGGACAATGTCCTGGTATCTAGACGGTATCCTGGTTACCGTGTGGTGTTCCGGTTAGGGGACAGGTTGCTGGACTATGTCCTGATGCCTGTATGGTTTCTTGGTTACTGGACAATGTCCTGATGTCTGGACGGTATCTTGGATACAGGACGATATTATGGTAGTAAGAGAATATCCTGATTTTTGGACAGAATACCTGCAACTGGTTAGCATCTAGTATATTGGACAGTGTCGTTGCTTTTAAGCGGCATTCATGTTCTTAGAAAGCATCCAGCTTACGGAACGGTAATCAAACTATTAGGCGACTAACATCTTACTACAAATCCTAGAAATCAGGTTTCTCGACTAAGGTTGCCTCGTCTCGGTCTCGCATAAAAGTTTAAATTTCACATCATTCTTATTTCCACCTATGTTTTCTATATCATCCAGTGCTCGGAAACTTGGTTACCTTTTAGTGTCAGAAAAAAATGGTCACATTTTTTATTAAAATTGTTTCCCCTTTATACTCTCAGTTGACAACCCAATTTTAAAGCTCCGTGCCTTCCACAACTCACCTAGACATCAAATTGTACAATTGGTTTACGAGTCATTTTTTCTTTTTGCCTGCACCCAAAACGCCACAACCACTTAGAAGTACTTAACAGCTCGTGATGTCATCAAATGATGCTGAAAAAAGTTCTACTGTGGTCACCGTGGCCGAGTGGTTAAGAGCGCGCCCTTCACGGGAAGGTGTCGGCAGTTCGAATCCCGACAGTTCCGCCCTGTGATTCTCCAAATTGGGAAAAGGGAGAACTCAGCCACAATTCTCCACTCTACCCAGGTGTCGGAAATAGGTGTAACCGGGGGTAACCGCCATTGCGTCCTGGTGTTAGTTATAAGGCATTTGAAAAACAAATGTACAAGATGCTATAGATCAAGTTTCACTGGAACGAAACATCCTTTATCCTTCTACCGCGTATGTTGGTTGAGAAAATAGGACATCAAAGCTACGAAATCCAGAGTGCGGTAGTCAATCCTGCATTTTTGAAGCGTTAATACCTTCTCGAAATTGCAGTATTGACTGCCGCACTCTATATGATCGCTGCATCTGAGCAAGAAGAGCTCGTAACTCCCTCTCTCTCTCTCCCTCCCTCTCTCTCTCTCTCCCTTTCTCTGAGGATAAAACTTTCAAAATACGGCCAGCAAGTTATGACTATAGGATAGAAGTTAAATCCAACATCCAACTCCGTAGCTCTGCTGGATTATAAACTTAATGAAGAAGTAATCCAGTTTATTTTAAAAAAAAATTACCACCAAGATTAAATTTCCTTTCATGTGAAGTCAGTCGTAATGAAAAAAGTTTTCAGCGTTCTCTGCAGTGATGTTGTGTGCTATTTGTACTCTTAAACAGCTAAAAAATCGAAAAAATCAGCATGCATCAATATATCTGGACATTCAGTAATTGTCAGTGTACTCAAACGTTTCTCTGCTGATAGCAGTAAGTAGATATAATGTGAGACGGCCGTAACCTAACATGTACTGTGTGGCTGCCAGTAACCGTACATGTACTGCCAGTAACATCGCCTTTCACACACAGGAAATATTGCCAGTAAGGATGAATATCCCGCTACTCTGTTGTCACTAAATAAAATAAAAGCATCAACTGGAAATGAGCTTTTGATGTCCACTGCACCGCTTGTCAAAGATTAAATATCCGTAATATCCACAGGTGATATTACGTTCCCCCATTTTTGGTTCACTGAACATAAATAAAGACCGTCAATTAAAATGAACTCAATAAAACTGCAGCGCATCACGCGACGCTACACTCCAGCTTTATTGCTGTGCACACACACACACAGACACACACATTAACACACTGGGTAGTGCCCCGCACACACACACAACACAACTATGCTTGTTCATTTTTTTCCAGGAGTACAGAAATTATGTTGTGAAGCATTATAGATTCCATTTTATAAATATTCATAATATGCAGAAATTAGGTTAAACAGCGTTTGAGATTCTATTCTATAGACTTTTCGATTCTATAGATAACAGCAGTGGTGTTTTAATTCATTCTCAGTAAAAAATTCCCCCGTTTAAGTTTTTCTCAGTTCCAGGCAAAATTCTCCCTCGTGTTATACCCTCTCAATTTCTTGTAAAATGTAGCTCATACTCAAATTCTTCAGATTACACTTTCAGCAACGTGGAACGTCTGATTGTGACGATGATTGAGCAAAAGTCCATCATAACTTGAGCTGGGATACAACATTTAAACCCCGCCATGCTGGCTATGCCCGCCAGAGCTACCTTGGTGGCACATCAACCATTGGTGGCAGCGGTGGGATGGACAAAAGTCTTCAGCAGCGGACGACAAACGGCGACGTAGGCAATTAGGGAGACTTGTGAGGTCATTTGGAGGCCGCACGTCACAGGGTTTTTTGAACAGGCGTGGTAAATGGGATGAGAATAGCGAATGGTGTGGGTTTGGTGCAGGTGTGGCGGGTGTGGTTGGTGATGCAGGTGTGGTAGGTGGGGTGAGGAAAGCGAATGGTGCAGGTGTTCTAAATGGGGTGAAAATAGCGAGTGGTGCAGGTATGCTAGATGGGGGGAAAATAGCGAGTGGTGCAGGTGTGGTGGATGGGATAAGAAAAGCGAGTGGTGCAGGTGTGGTAGATGGGATGAGCATAGTGAGTGGACTTGGTGTGGTTAGTGATGCAAGTGTGGTACATGAATCAGGTGTGTTTAGTGGTGCAGGTGGTGGTGGTGCACCACCATCACCACCCACACCTGCAATAAGTGGTGATGGTGGTGCAGGTGATGAAGGTGATGCAGATGAGGTATGTAATGCATGTGACAAGTGGAGCTATAGCACCTGGGATTATTTGGCCATTCTGTGACCATATCAGCGTATAGTGAGAGCAGTACATCACTCGTAATGAAACCTGGAAAAAAAGGGTTCCGACCTTACAATAAAACCGTTCTGAATAATTCAGCGCATGCATGCGATTTCTTCATCAATCAAGAGCTGAAATCATACAAAAAACAATCAGTTGATGGCAAAGCTTAAATATCGACTCTTACGTCCTACAATAACCTGTTCATCATGTTTTTTTTATTTTACTCGCCAAGTTTTAGCATCACGACACACGATCCAATGCCGTAATTTCCTACGGTTTTGTTCGGGGATTTTTTGGGATAACTTGCGATTTGTACTACCATACATTTCCAATGAACATCACTCGAGTTCGCACATCACTCGTAAAATTAGGGCCCATTTACTTCTACGTAAACACGTTTAAAAATGGAATTAAGTACTTAAAATGTTTCTACATTGACGGTTTTTAAAGCAAAGCCTCATGACACATTACATTTTACCTAAAGCTCTGCGATCAGTTAACACTGAACCAAATTCCAGAAATAAACAAATTGATTGCACTTGCTTAATGATTCATAAATCTATCTATCACGGCCCCGAATGGCATTTCTGTGAATAGAAGAAATTAACAGTATAAACAGACGAATTAAATAAAGCCCTCATGCAAAAATTATCTCTATATTTGTATGCCGAACAAGCCATGCATTTCATTTTTGATTGTAAGCATGTTTACGCATTTCCAGATGTGCGTGCTGTGTTGCGCGATGTTCTTTGTAAATTACTTCATGACTAACCTTTTCTCAATACGTGATTGTCATTTACGATGGGGTTTCAATCTGCTCCGGTATAGCGTTTTTTGTCTTTTTTACTTCGATAATTTCAACTAATAACTTGGGAGTTCCGAAGAATTCTTTAGTAGTATACGAATTATTTATAAGTTGTTAGTCATCTCTTAGAATATAAAATATTCAAGAGATGATATTTTTCATTTCTTATTCAACTACCCCTTGACAGAGTTAGACTATTAGCACGCCACGTATGATTGTCTATTAGTACGCCTCGTATATTATGTCTATTAATATGCCTCGTATGGTCTATCTATTTGTACACCTCTGATAGTTTATCTATTAGTACTCCTCGTATGGAACTTTTGTTTTAGGACGTCTTATACTAAGAAATTTTAAAGGCCAACATGTTGGCATGTATCTCATGTAGCAACTTGGAAATAAACTTTATTTCTTTTCTTTCTTTTTCTTTGACATTTTTCAAATGACGGGCAAGACGAAAAAAACGTATAAAGTCTGTATGCTTCTACTTTTAGATCCTACTCATTAGTTTAAAACTGTTATTTGCCTATAGGTAGCACAGCTACTGTATATGAATGTTGAAACATCCCATTATGTTTGACCTCATCGCGCTTCTTCACCTTTGCTGGCAAGCCAAGTCTTCAGAGCTTGTGAAAAACATGAGATCAGCTCTGTCGCAACTGGGATATGACAGAACAGAAAATGAAAAACATGAAGTTCTTTTATTCGCTGCGAAAAGATGCACGTCTCGGAAATTTTTTAACAATAATTTATGCTCTTTGGTAATTTCTTGACAGGTAATAAAAATCTTGCATGCCATTTTATGGCGTAAAATTATATTGTCAACCTAACATAGTCACTCGAAATAACTTCATGAGAATGAAATTTGTTAGCTTCGTTACGCTGTATGATTTTTTAGCGCAAATATAATGGCATCGTATTAAAACTTTTATTCAGCAAAGCGAAACACATCATCATTGCGAAATTTGATACAGTGAAGAAGGAACTTGATTTCGTCTACGAAAGCATTCATTTTGCTTGCGTATTTAAAAAAATACCTCACACTAACCTTAACAAAGTCTAATATTTCATGAAAATTCTTTCTCCGCTTAATGCTTCTTTGCACCTTGTCCTATGTGAGGGCCTGAGCTAAAGGTTAGGTAGGCTTCCTTTTTGTTGAAATAGAAAAGGTTTTTGTTTTGTTACGGACCATCTTTTTTCGGTTCACTGCTGTCCTGTTTTTCTTCACCTACTACTTTCTTCTTCAACTTTGGTCTTGTTTCATGATCTTCTTTCACAACTTACTGCTTCTATGCCGTTTTGCGTAGATTCCGCGTTCCTTAACTCCATACTAAATGGTGCCTTCCTCCTTCCTCTCTTTGGATCGCATTTGTTGCTGGGTAGGGAGGCTAAAACTAACGACTAATCTAATCTAACTTTTATAGCTCATGTAAGGAGCTGACTTGCGAGGCAGCGCGTGGTGATGGTCTTTTTTCCTGGCCCTAGCGAGCTGAACTACACACCATGCCAGTACTAAAGTAAAGCGTAACATACCTTAAAACTACAACTATGCCGCCACACGCCGATGATAGGAATATTTGCTTTGTGTACAGAAATGACGAACTAGGAAATACCGAATTCACCGATGAAACGTCTTCGTTGCGTCTTCGGTGGTGAAACGTTCTATACAATAATAATAATAATAATAATTTGCACCTTGTCCATAGATTCCGCGTTCACTTAACTCCACTCAAAATGGTACTTCAATTTTGCTTCGTTCAATCGCATAGCTATTTCTGGCTATCCATTGATTTTCTGGCACATCTAATTTTAAACACTTCACTTAATTAACAGAGGAAAACACATAAAAAATTATTAGGAGTAAATTTTCTGGCACATCTAATTTTAAACACTTCACTTAATTAACAGAGGAAAACACATAAAAAATTATTAGGAGTAAATTTTCTGGCACATCTAATTTTAAACACTTCACTTAATTAACAGAGGAAAAAACATAAAAAATTATTTGGAGTAAATTTTCTGGCACATCTAATTTTAAACACTTCACTTAATTAACAGAGGAAAACACATAAAAAATTATTAGGAGTAAATTTTCTGGCACATCTAATTTTAAACACTTCACTTAATTAACAGAGGAAAACACATAAAAAATTATTTGAGGTAAATTTTCTGGCACATCTAATTTTAAACACTTCACTTAATTAACAGAGGAAAACACATAAAAAATTATTTGGGGTAAATTTTCTGGCACATCTAATTTTAAACACTTCACTTAATTAACAGAGGAAAAAACATAAAAAATTATTTGGAGTAAATTTTCTGGCACATCTAATTTTAAACACTTCACTTAATTAACAGAGGAAAACACATAAAAAATTATTTGGAGTAAATTTTCTGGCACAACTAATTTTAAATACTTCACTTAATTAACAGAGGAAAACACAAAAAAATTATGTGACGAGTACGGAGAAAATAAAGTGGTTTTGAGAAAATTTTTTTTTTAATGCTTGTGAAAATTCGCAAAACGTATCACGACTATAGGAGCACGCGGGTCGATTCTATGGTAGTGAAAACAGAAGATGAGTAAATTGTGACCATTTTACCAAGTCGAATAGTAGCTGGAGGCAAACTAATGCACAAAATTACTCAGTTTCAAGTTTATTTTGTGTTTGTTCGAAAACTGACGTAGAAATCTTGGCTTTATAATTTACTATGGCTCAGGGAATATATTTACTATGCCTAATTGTTTTGTTAGAGTGCTGAGGCCATCGAATCTCAACTCATTTTACAATGCTAGAAACCTTCGATAGACCTGCCACCCAAGCCCATTCCAAGGCTTCGACTGCCTCTAAATACTCTAGGCTTAAAGTTAGGGAATTTTCAAAACATGATCTATGAAGTACTAGCTCTAGTTATCAATACCTAAAACTTTGTCACGTACGTTCAAAAATGAGCTTTGACAACTACCCTTTTTCTATGGCACCGCTGAAACTCTTATATTCTTTCACAAAACTTTTGATATTCATTATTCCTTCTCCTGTCATATTTGTTTAAGATTTTCTAATTATCTCAGCCAACCACAGCTTTATTTCTCACATTTCATTCCTCACGCCTGAGGATCGTTAAGTTGGCCATTTTTTAACAATTTAAACAATTTAAACAATTATCTACCACATGCGATACAGAAGTAGATTGTTTCTTAAGTCTAGTAAAATGCTCAAAAATGATCTCGGTCTTCCTTCCAAAAAATTACTCTCTCGAACACTCCAATCCAAAAAAAATATTTTATTAAGATAATTCTGAAAAGGCCACACCCTATTTCCCAATCATCTTACCGAGCATTTTTTTTCGAAATATGAAAAGTAGCATAGACCTAATTTCTGGGTATGGAATGTTTTTCACCTCACTTACATATATGACACTGTAATATCTTTCTTGAGAACTCGCATCGCTAATGTACAATAAATAAAATAACTTTTTTTTTCTTGTCTGCAGGTAGCAGCTGACACAGTGCTATGCGGGCTTCTAATTATCTTCCTTTGCTGTGGTCTAAACAGAAGTAATTTTACCGGTACACTCTTTGAAGCCTAATGAGTTTTTTACCATTCGGTCGGTTATGAAAGAACATTTCCTTCTTAGCTCCCTATTTCTAAAAATACTACCTCAAAATATTTCATAGATTTGTTTGAATTTTATATTGCACTTACAAATTCGTAAGAACGGGGTGTTTTTCTATATTTTTTCTTCAAATTCCATCAAAAAAGGCTCAAAATATATTTTAGCCTGTAAAACAGCACGCGTCAAAAGAACTTACGATGTCACTTGTGCCGCTACGATGACGTAGACTTAAAAACTTACGATACAATTTACTCCACTACCATGACTTACACTGAAGAACTTACACAACTACTAGTACGACGTGACCCACCGGTGGTCACTGAGGGGATTTGCATAATGCTGCTGACCGACCAGCGGTCACTAACTCAATTTCGATAAATCTAACGAAATTTAAATGAAGGCGCGATTTATTTAATGGTCTCTAAAATTGATCTCTAAAATTAACTGTAATATGAGTTGGAAATGGACCCGCCGCATTTAAACGACGCAGGCGAAATTGTTGAAGTTTGGGAACAACTTCGTGTTGACTGAGGTCATTCCGGCGTTCTTAGACTTAAGTGTAAATTATCGATGTGGAAATTGGTAAATTATCAGTGAAGATACAAAGGATAAATGAGACTCCACTCACGTTCACGGGAGTGAGTCTCATTTAACTGCTTATAACTCTTATAACTGCCAACTGATTTGCACCGCAGTCCATATAGAGTTTTATTTTCAATTCTGATGAATCGCATCCATTCTCTCATATAATAGTCATTGATGGGTTAATAAAACTATTGTATTATCATTAAGTTCATATATTTTTTCTAGTTACTTCCAATTTAACACCATAAAGGTATTATACACGAGTGTAAAGAACTTTAAACAATTTAAACAATTTTAAACAATTTAAACAATTTATTTACCACAGGAGATACAGAGGTAGAATGTTTCTTAAGTCTAGTACAATGGACAAGTTTGAATATAGCTACCAGTGGGCCCGAATAAGTTCAGCGACTTCTGGGGCATCCTACCATCAACATTATTCTAAGGTGTACATTAATGTTTAACCTAAATCACTTAACCTAGTTTCACATTAGACTGATCAGTGAGATAATTCAATCGATATCAGATATTTCATTTTACAATATAGGTTATGTGGACTATATTTAACAGTACATTCGATAAAAGATTTAACAGCAGACTGAAGGCGAATTACATATTACCCATGGCAAATTTCATTATTGGAAACAGTCATGTTGGAGACAAGATTTGACTTGGTGATCTTACATGACTAATATTTCGATAGGAAGTGAGTCTCGAGATTTCTTTTGAATAACTTGTAAGAATTACTATCACGGATCTCCGCAGGTATTGAGTTCCAAGTTTTAGTTCCAACGAAGAGGATACTGTGTTGCGACCGGGCCTTTGAATAATAAGGAAGCATGAATTTACTTCTATTTCGGGTTAAATGGTCGTGATGACCAGTTTGCGCACTTAATAATAGTTTCAGGCTATTGTCGCCATCATTTCTTAATGTTTTGTAAATGAAATTACAAATGGAGATTTTATAGAGATCTGGAAGTTTAAGTATTTGTAAATTTTTGAATGAATCATTTGTGTGAGCATTATATTCTAGATGCTTTACCGCTCTGATTGCTCTCTTTTGCAGAGTAAAAATTATATTGGTTTTATTTTTATCAGTTCCGTGCCATGCTTCTATTCCGTACTGCAAGTATGGTGAAATGAGCGTTCGGTAGAGCATTCGTAAACCTGTTTCAGGCAGGTAATTTTTAACTTTATTCAGGATTCCGATGGATTTCGATAATTTAGAACTAATATTAGCGATGTGCTCTTTAAAGGTCAGATGTTTATCTATTATGATGCCCAGAAACTTGCATGAGTTGGTTTCTTCGATTTCACCTTCGCCAATTTTTATGTGTGGGAGAGATATGCTTTTCTTGTATGAGAATGTAATATACTTTGTTTTTTCGATGTTGAGGCTTATTTTATTAGCTTTAAGCCATAATGAAACCTTATGGAGTTCATTATTTATGCTCTCCGCAATCATAGCGGGATTTTGGCTCGGAAGGACCGTAGAAAGCGTGCTGTCATCGGCAAAAAGTATGAATTTGAAAAATGTTGTTGATTTGATAATATCATTTATAAATATCAGAAATAGGAGAGGCCCTAGGACAGACCCTTGTGGAACTCCATGGCTAATTGTCTGTGGGTCCGATTTTGCGTCGTCAACGACAACGTATCGCTTCCGATTTGTTAGGTATGATTTGAACCAATCATGGGCAATTCCTCGAATGCCATAACAGTGTAGTTTCGAGAGTAATATCTTATGGTCCACACAGTCGAATGCTTTTCGAAAGTCAAGAAAAACGGAGAAAACAAGCTTTCCTTCATCTATATTAGAGTAAAGGTACTGTAAATGATTTAATACAGCTTGTGTCGTTGATTTCTTAGAACGAAAACCGAATTGTCCGTCATAGAGAAAAGATTTTTGTTCAAAATACGAATACACTTTTTTATACACAATTTTTTCAAATATTTTACTCATAATTGGTAAAACAGAGATAGGTCTATAATTATTAACGCAGTTTTTATCACCATTTTTAAAAATAGGGGTGACTCTGGCAGTTTTGAGAGAGTTGGGGAAGATACCTTGAGAAAGCGAATGGTTGATAATATCAGATATGCACGGTGCTATTATATCAGCAATAGCCTTAAGAACTTTAGCTGAAAATGTATTTAATCCATTTGATTTATTTTTCAAGTTGTTTATGCATGTAATTACATCGGAGGGGTTAGTTGGCGGGAAAAAGAAAGAGTTGTGTTCACGGACATGGTCCATGTATTGCAAGTGGTCTGTAGGTTCACTAACGACACTATCGGCTATATTTTTTCCTATATTTATAAAAAAGTTGTTGAACACTGTTGCAATATCTTGTTTATCATGATACTTTACATTTTCGTGAACGATGGATTCAATTGTTTTTTTAGCGTTATTATTCGGTCTATAGCATGAATTAAGCAGGCGCCAAGTTTTTTTAATATCAGTTTTGTAGTCAGTGAATTTGCGCGTAAAGTAGTTTTGTTTCGATGTTCGTATTTGATTTGTCACATGATTCCTGAATCTGTTATACGTTAATCTAGAGATTCGTCCTTCGTATAGTAAGGCTAAGTATGCTTGACGTTTCTTTACATTGATCACGATATCTTCAGTAATCCAAGGTTTTTGTCTATTTTTCGGCGTAATTGTGCGGGTGATTATTGGACAACATTGGTTGTATGCGGTCGTTATAGTTTCAGTTAGTTTTAGTATTGCTTGGTCAATGTTAATCGCACTATTGTCTAGTTCATAGATGTCCAATGATGGCATTAATTCTTCTAGAACAGTTCGCATTGTCCCCAAGTTATATTCGTTTATACAACGATATGAAAAAGTCTCAGCATGTGGGCTGTTGCAGGGACTATAGACATTCTTCTTGATGAGAAACACCGGAAAATGGTCAGATAAGTCAGAAATTATTATTCCTGTAAGAAAATCAGTCGGATCTAACATAAAAATATTATCGAGCAACGTGGCAGATTCGGATGTAATACGCGTAGGTTTCGTGATGATTGGAAGGAAGGAGTTAGACTGAAAAACATTTATGAAGTTTGAGATTTGTTCACAGCTTTCATATTGAAGAAGATCGTAGTTGAAATCCCCGCAAATTATTATGTCATTGTATAGAGATTTGTTAAACTGAGATATTATGCTTTGAAGCTCGTTCAGGAAAGAAATGTTGCAAGCTGTTGGGGGCCTATATACAGTCCCAAGTACAATCCGTTTACCATTTTTCGTTAGTTCTATAAATAGAGTCTCAATATGTTCACGATTCATAGTCGCACTTATAATGTTTTTCGATGATATGTGTTTAGATATGTACGTACTGATGCCACCACCACGTTTGTTGCTACGGAGTGAATGATGGCTATTATAGTTCTGAATTTGAATTAGGTCTTTAGTTGAGTCATCTAGCCAACTTTCGGTGAAACTGAGAACATCAAAATTGCTGTTTAGCTCAGTGATAGTACAAGATATTTCATCTATTTTCGGATAATTGGACCTACAGTTCCAACATAATACTGAGAGATCGTTACAGGTTTTTCTCATCGATTCATTGAATTCTTTAATATTTAGGTATTTACAATTCCCAGTTTCATTTAGGTTTGGATGCAGTCTATTCAAATGATTGAGATCTGGATCAATATCATCGAAAATATCAACATGGTCAGTCATAAAGATTAAGAAACAGTCAGTAAAATGTGACGTAAAAAATAAAGAAGATGATACAGACTACAAGGTCAAGTTAAAAGTAAAGACATTCCTACTTATAGTAAAATTTAAGAAATAGAGAGAAACTAAAACACACAGAGATTATTAGTCTAAAATTATTTAAAATCTAGAATGATTTCATAAGGAGATGGCTAACTCAGTCCATGAGTGGGAGCATTAGAGATCATAAATTGCGAATAGTGTAGTTACAAGGCTGTCATACCAGTGGTATCTGCATATAACACATACGATATAGCAAAGAACGAAGTGGATTAGAATCGAAGTGACAGCGAAGTTATTTAATTAATATAAAGATCTTGAGTATCTAGATTATTTTCAGATTTTGAGACAGGTGGTAACATAATATTTAAATCAGAGTAGAAAATCCGGCATGAGCCTTCTATGAATAATGAGAAAAAGTAGATAAAAAAACAATTTAGTGAGCAGTAAAACAAAGTTGCAAATTCTGCGTGGTTGCTTTGAAGAGCCAAAGGCGATTCTATCAGAAAACAAAAGAAATCATGTGGACAGAAATCAAAATGCTATTAAATTCAGTACATAAGTCTCTAATTACGAATAATTTCTTCTGAGGACTTGCCGACACGTTGTAGTAAGTACTGGTCAAGTGATTCAGGTGTGTTGATGGTGTGAGGTCTAGGAGTTTCTTGTCCAGGTATCCGAGGAGAGTAGACGTTGATATTACCATCCAGAGTTCTTGCGAGACCTATTTTGTCGGGAAATTTTCGTTTGGCCAATCTCAGAGTGTACATAATATTAGCTCGCGAAGGGATGAGGTATTCGTTTACGTAGAATTTCGGCTTGGTCACTCGGCAGGCTGACAAAACTTCTTGTTTCTTTTCGTATTGTCGTAGCTCAAAGGTAATGTTTCTCCTATCGACGTTTCCAGGGGCAGGTTTTTTACCCAGTCTAGTCGCTGTAGTGATGTCAGAGTTACTAAGGTTGACGTTGATTTGGTCCTTCAGGAGCTCCCGCACAGTCTGTCTACATTCTTCATCAGAATGTGATTGCGGTAGTTCCCCTGTGATAACCAGAGTGCATTTTCTGTTTTCCAACTCTTCCCGTTCTTCTTTCCTTTCGAATTGCTCTAGACGGGAGACTAGCCTGTCTATCTTTTTATTTTGCTCTTCAATCACTGCCTTTTGATTTGATTCTTTTTTCGTTAGTGTTTCAATCATCGTTTTCAAGTCACTAATTTCACTTTGAAATTTCTCCATTACTGAGATAAAGTGATCAATTATGATGGAGGCCATTTGCTTATTTGGTTTTGACAGGTTTTGTATGTCTGGACAGTCAAGCTCCAGCGTACCCTCATTGTTCTTCTTGTTTGCCTTTCTGTCCGCCATCTTGTGAGAAAGGAGACACTTGCGAAAAAGAAGTAAGGGTTGAGTGCTATTTTGAGGGAATATCACACTTTTTGTTCGATTGTTTGGATTTTGGTTAGATGAAATTTACTTTCAGATTCTCATGGTCTGAGTGAGCACTCTTTTTGGTTAGAAATGCATGTTCATTAACCAATTGTGCACTTTGATTCCGAGCAAAGACAAAGTACGTCCTCACTTCACGGAGACACTGTTGACACTTGAGTTCCCCATTCATTTTATTCTTTTAATTGTATTAGTTTAAAAATCGTACAACTCTATCAGAAGGGATAAGTGTTGAATCTTCCAGCTAATAGAAAAGAACATGATTTAAGCAAACTGTACATTATCATTTTACATGCCATTACATTTGCAGAATGATTAAAATACTAGAGCAGTTAGTCATAAACTATATTCTTTACCAACTCCAAAATGAAAAATTTTCTTCTGAGTATTTGAAGGGCAACTAGGCCTACTGTATTTTAAATTAGCTGTGAGAAAGGTTGAAAAAAGTACGAAAAATAAAAAATTAATGTCCAACAAAGCAATTAGGTTTCAAATATTTCCGAAAATGGAATTCTTAAATTGTCAGACAAATCAAAAGAGGTAAAAATTATTGTTTTTAATGAATAATGATTACCAAAGGAAAAAATTGACACACTCCTGGGGAATTTTCACTAGATTTGAACAAACATGAATTTTATTCAGGAATGGAAACAGTTCTACGTTGACAAAGATGGCCTTGGAAGACAAATTTTTCATTGGAAATAGTAAATAGGTTTTGAAATTCTAAGATTGTAGCCACTATGGCTGAAAATACAAATAGCGCAAAAAAACGGTTGTAAAAAAAATAAAAATTAACGAATTCGATTACTCGAAAATTTGAAACTGGAGCAAAAAGTGCAGTAGATGTCATTTAAAAAAAAAATAATTAAAGGTGTCTAAATACAATTGGATGAAATACGATAGGTATTCGAAAACTTGTCACAGCGGTTGAATCAACTGAGATTAAAATAATATACATTTGAGCTTTATCAGTTTGAAAAAAATTAGAGAAAAATGAAAACTATAACAATTTACTGATAGACGAACGGGAAAAAATAGAAGCTGATGCAGAAATTCCTTGGACACGAGCCCTATATTATTTCACAGTAATGACCAATTGTTTTTGTAAGCATGATTAATGGAAATAAACTACGGAACACAAAGTTATAATTCACAATGACGTATAAGCTAAAAGTATTCTTCTAGAGTAATTTCTAAATTCACTTTTGCGTGAATTTACGTGCAGCAATCTTGGGACAGTGTGGCAATCTTGGGACAGTGTGGCAATCTTGGGACAGTGTGGCAATCTTGGGACAGTGTGGCAATCTTGGGACAGTGTGGCAATCTTGGGACAGTGTGGCAATCTTGGGACAGTGTGGCAATCTTGGGACAGAGTGGCAATCTTGGGACAGTGTGGCAATCTTGGGACAGTGTGGCAATCTTGGGACAGTGTGGCAATCTTGGGACAGTGTGGCAATCTTGGGACAGTGTGGCAATCTTGGGACAGTGTGGCAATCTTGGGACAGTGTGACAATCTTGGGACAGTGTGGCAATCTTGGGACAGAGTGGCAATCTTGGGACAGAGTGGCAATCTTGGGACAGTGTGGCAATCTTGGGACAGTGTGGCAATCTTGGGACAGTGTGGCAATCTTGGAACAGTGTGACAATCTTGGGACAGTGTGGCAATCTTGGGACAGAGTGGCAATCTTGGGACAGTGTGGCAATCTTGGGACAGTGTGGCAATCTTGGGACAGAGTGGCAATCTTTGGAACAGTGTGGCAATCTTGGGACAGTGTGGCAATCTTGGGACAGTGTGGCAATCTTGGGACAGTGTGGCAATCTTGGGACAGTGTGGCAATCTTGGGACAGTGTGGCAATCTTGGGACAGTGTGGCAATCTTGGGACAGTGTGGCAATCTTGGGACAGTGTGGCAATCTTGGGACAGTGTGGCAATCTTGGGACAGTGTGGCAATCTTGGGACAGAGTGGCAATCTTGGGACAGTGTGGCAATCTTGGGACATTGTGGCAATCTTGGGACAGAGTGGCAATCTTGGGACAGAGTGGCAATCTTGGGACAGTGTGGCAATATTGGGACAGAGTGGCAATCTGGGGACAGAGTGGCAATCTTGGGACAGTGTGGCAATCTTGGGACAGTGTGGCAATCTTGGGACAGTGTGGCAATCTTGGGACAGTGTGGCAATCTTGGGACAGTGTGGCAATCTTGGGACAGAATGGCAATCTTGGGACAGAGAGGCAATCTTGGGACAGTGTGGCAATCTTGGGACAGTGTGGCAATCTTGGGACAGAGTGGCAATCTTGGGACAGTGTGGCAATCTTGGGACAGAGTGGCAATCTTGGGACAGAGTGGCAATCTTGGGACAGAGTGGCAATCTTGGGACAGTGTGGCAATCTTGGGACAATGTGGCAATCTTGGGACAGTGTGGCAATCTTGGGACAGTGTAGCAATCTTGGGACAGTGTAGCAATCTTGGGACAGCGTGGCAATCTTGGGACAGTGTGGCAATCTTGGGACAGTGTGTCAATCTTGGGACAGAGTGGCAATCTTGGGACAGAGTGGCAATCTTGGGACAGTGTGGTAATCTTGGGACAGTGTGGCAATCTTGGGACAGCGGGGCAATCTTGGGACAGTGTGGCAATCTTGGGACAGTGTGGCAATCTTGGGACAGTGTGGCAATCTTGGGACAGTGTGGCAATCTTGGGACAGTGTGGCAATCTTGGGACAGAGTGGCAATCTTGGGACAGTGTGGCAATCTTGGAACAGTGTGACAATTTTGGGACAATGTGGCAATCTTGGGACAGTGTGGCAATCTTAATACAGGAATGTGTTGATTGGAGTATCTGTTTCAAAACTTTAAATTGAAATTTTGTTGATGCAGAAAATATCATGTTCCATTGAATATCGCAACTTAGCTTGGGAGATCGAATTTTAAAATTTGCCGCAAAGAGAAAATGAGTTTCGTAAATGTCAAAACTTCAAATTAAAATTTTGTTTCGGCTGAAAATTTCATGTGTTGAATATCACAACTTAGCCTGAACAAGAGGAAATAAGTTTCTTAAAAGTAAAAGAAATTCAGATATTTTACATCTGTTGTGTCTCAACTGAGAAAGTTGAAGTAGTGTTATGAACATATCAGGGAGCCTCTTCTTGGGCGAACAATTTACGATCACCACAAACGGCGGCGCTCCTGCGCAAGCGGCGTTTATTTTTGGTCTGTGCATTTTGAATTTCAGCTATAGCTTAGCAACGCCATAATTTATATTTTTTACTTAAAATAACATTGAAAAACGTCAGATTGCGAATAAGCAGACTTAATACATGGTCATCGCAGGAGGTTTGTTTAGAAATGCGACTTATACATGAATTCGGAACCGACAATGCTAACGAAGGAAACGCCTTTATGTTAGCAGAATATTAACTGACATACATAGCATAGCTTCATAGAATTTAGAATATTGATCTTTAAGCAGCAGTGAACTGCGTCTGGGTGATCTTTTAAAACTGCTCATAATCAATGAAGAAGTACGAGATAAGTTATTTCAATATTTAGAAGACATACGAAACGGAGTGGCACATTCGCTTTCAATTATTGAAGATAAAAGACGTTTAATTGGTTTTATACGCTGGAGGAGCTCGTTCTAAGGAAGAGCTTCTAAAACTTGAGCAGTTTTCTCGTATGACAAATGAACAGAAGCTAACGAAGACATTGATTCCCCGATGCTGTTTACTTTTCGCAATATTGGATGGACGCATTTTACTACATCGACGTTACTCTATAAGGGAGGTGTGGAACGGAGAACACGTGGTGTTGAATATTTTTGTGTTTTTGCTTTGTGTATTTGGAAAATTTCTGGTACAAATGTACACGGCTCGTCAAAAATGACGGGATTCTATATTGTGCATGACAAAATCTAGCTGATGGGGGTGACAAATATATCTGTGCTAATGTTAGCAGCCATCAAAATATTCTTGTACTTGTGCACTGGTGAAACTCGTATCACAGATACGGTCATTGAGCGTCCTTGTGAGCGTCACAGACACACGCAACAAGCGGACACCAAACAAATAAATAAAAACAACAAGGGTATTATTAGGTAAGAAGATTTGGGTCCAGCTTAATTTTTTTGGGAGAGAGACTGTATGATCGGCTTTTAAAATTTGCTTTTGCTCACAACTTTGACTGCAAAGTTCACACATTTCTATTATTCTTTTCAAAGATATTTTGGTATTTCAACCCCAGATCTAACTGCTGCAGACAAAACTCAGTAATGCTTCAGACTGGAAAGCAACTAGCCTAATTTTTTCGTCAAGTGTGTACGATTTAATCAAAAAGATTCAGGCTCTCCTAGTTACTATTCGTTCTGATTCTAAAAGTGGTTCGTTTATTTCAAGTCTAGTCTATTTCATGTCTATTTTAAGTTTTCGTGACGAATATACGAACAGTTTTACGAATATTCGATGGTGTTCAAATATTGAAATGAACACTTCAGTGGATTTTATTTGTGAGAAAAACTGCAATGAGTAAATGAGTAACTTGAAGTAAGACTGTACAGTGTGAACAACAAAAACCCGAACCGAGGATTTGTTTTCTCATATCAGTAATACTCGTAATTATATCCCGTATCAGTAGTAATCATTAATACCGCATAAATGGTTATGGTATTCTAATGATGGTATTACTTATACGGGAAAATAAATACTCTGTTCGGGATTGTATGGGACATATTGTATAGAGTGGGCAAATTACAAACTCACAAACGGTGTTACGCTCGTAGTTAACCTCTTACTGTTCCTGATGTTCTTCATAACAAAAACGAGCAATTCCTCGGGTGCCCGTATGAAGCTACAGAATTACGAATTTGTGGATACGAAGGTGCTTTGTGAACATTATTCTGGTTTCTTACATTTGGTTTGAAATTAGTAAGTTGTTGCCTCAACACATCGATTGGCGCACATACTATATCCCACATACTAGTCTGGTTCAATAACGTGAACTGGTCGTGTAGGTGCCATCAATGAAGCCAAATTTGTCACACAATTCTTCAGAAATTGAAATCCGTATAGAAACAGAAGTTCTCCGTGTCCTAAGTGTAGTAATCTACTCTACGACGAACTGTTTACTATATTTAGCATACTATGTAGTTGATACGTACGAATGAAAAATTGTCTCGCTTTAAAAGATATTTTTGAATATCTGCCTGTTAGATCTGCTAATTATGATTATATTTTATCCACGAACACCTTCAATATTTTCCCTGTTGTCAAGAAATGCAATATACTTGGAAACTGTTACCGGTGTTTTTAGCCCCCTGACGTGATCATCTTTACATTTCTTTTATTGCTTTTATAAATAACATAGTTAAACTTCAACTATCTAGCTATGGGATACATTTTTGTGTTTTTGTATTTTTATGTTTTTGTCTCTGTCTTTTGTACAAACAGTGGACCGTCATGGCGCCCATCTATGTATATCCACTCGGTACTTTTCGTATTGAAACATATTAACACGATTCCTGCGAAGGGACCCACCGGTGGTCACTGAGAGATTTTCATAATGCTACTGACTGACCTGAAGTCCATAACTCAATTTATATAAATCTATACTATAATAAGAGCCGCGTCCGTCCGTCCGTCCGTCCGTCCGTCCGTCCGTCTGTCCGAAGCCAGCCTGCAGTGTGTGATGAGCGTATCTGTGATACAAGCTCCAGCCCTATATATTTTGACGGGCCGTGTTCACGCGGCCTCATCAACTCTCGAGAGATTGTATTTTTTAATTTCTTACGGCCTTTCTCTCATTTCACCTTTTTTATTTCAAATAAAGGGGGGTGGACTAGTACTTAATGAAAGCTAACTGAAGCTCTCATGCAAAGGCTGTCCTGAAACTTTCAATTTTTAATATTCGGAGTCGATCTTCTCCCACAGTTTTGCAGGTGCAGGAATGGCAAATATATCAATCGATAGGGCGTGAAAAATTTACAGAAGCACTGCTACTGATTTTTAAAATCCAATTTAGGTTGAAAATTATGCGAGATATACAACAGAAAAAAGAAAAAAATTTAGTTGTGAGAAAATATCCTGAAATTCCATTAATCAAAACATCGAAAAATTGACCTTTAAATTTGCACAGAATATTGAACTTCAGTTTACTTATCGCAGGAAACATATTAAAAGAGAATGTAATTCTTCTTACGTAAAAACTTTATAGAACATCATTGTTTTATTTTCTCTTTCCTGTACTAAAATTTTCTTGTTAGCCGCGTCGCAATTTCTCGTGCCTTCCGCTAGTGAACATATATCTTACCACACTATTTTATATATATATATATATATGTCTTACCACACTATTATATATATATCTTACCACACTATTATACATATATATCTTACCACACTATTATATATATATATCTTACCACACTATTATATATATATATCTTACCACACTATTATATATATATATATCTTACCGCACTATTATATATATATCTTACCACACTCTATTATATATATATCTTACCACACTATTATATATATATCTTACCACACTATTATATATATATCTTACCACACTATTATATATATATCTTACCACACTATTATATATATATCTTACCACACTATTATATATATATCTTACCACACTATTATTATATATATCTTACCACACTATTATATATATATCTTACCACACTATTATATATATATCTTACCACACTATTATATCTTACCACACTATTAATATATATCTTACCACACTATTATATATATATCTTACCACACTATTATATATATATTTCTTACCACACTATTATATATATATCTTACCACACTATTATATATATATATCTTACCACACTATTATATATATATCTTACCACACTATTATATATATATATCTTACCACACACCACACTATTATATATATATATCTTACCACACTATTATATATATATATCTTACCACACTATTATATATATAATATCTTACCACACTATTATATATATATCTTACCACACTATTATATATATATATCTTACCACACTATTATATATATATATCTTACCACACTATTATATATATATATCTTACCACACTATTATATATATATCTTACCACACTATTATATATATATATCTTACCACACTATTATATATATATCTTACCACACTATTATATATATATCTTACCACACTATTATATATATATCTTACCACACTATTATATATATATCTTACCACACTATTATATATATATATCTTACCACACTATTATATATATATATCTTACCACACTATTATATATATATATCTTACCACACTATTATATATATATCTTACCACACTATTATATATATATCTTACCACACTATTATATATATATATCTTACCACACTATTATATATATAATATCTTACCACACTATTATATATATATCTTACCACACTATTATATATATATATCTTACCACACTATTATTATATATATCTTACCACACTATTATATATATATCTTACCACACTATTATATATATATCTTACCACACTATTATATATATATATCTTACCACAACTATTATATATATATCTTACCACACTATTATATATATATATCTTACCACACTATTATATATATATCTTACCACACTATTATATATATATATCTTACCACACTATTATATATATATCTTACCACACTATTATATATATATATCTTACCACACTATTATATATATATCTTACCACACTATTATATATATATATCTTACCACACTATTATATAATATATCTTACCACACTATTATATATATATCTTACCACACTATTATATATATATCTTACCACACTATTATATATATATCTTACCACACTATTATATATATATATCTTACCACACTATTATATATATATATCTTACCACACTATTATATATATATATCTTACCACACTATTATATTATATCTTACCACACTATTATATATATATCTTACCACACTATTATATATATATCTTACCACACTATTATATATATATCTTACCACACTATTATATATATATATCTTACCACACTATTATATATATATATCTTACCACACTATTATATATATATATCTTACCACACTATTATATATATATATCTTACCACACTATTATATATATATCTTACCACACTATTATATATATATCTTACCACACTATTATATATATATATCTTACCACACTATTATATATATATATCTTACCACACTATTATATATATATATCTTACCACACTATTATATATATATCTTACCACACTATTATATATTCTTACCACACTATTATATATATCTTACCACACTATTATATATATATATCTTACCACACTATTATATATATATCTTACCACACTATTATATATATATCTTACCACACTATTATATATATATATCTTACCACACTATTATATATATATCTACCACACTATTATATATATATATCTTACCACACTATTATATATATATATCTTACCACACTATTATATATATATATCTTACCACACTATTATATATATATATCTTACCACACTATTATATATATATCTTACCACACTATTATATATATATCTTACCACACTATTATATATATATCTTACCACACTATTATATATATATATCTTACCACACTATTATATATATATCTTACCACACTATTATATATATATATCTTACCACACTATTATATATATATCTTACCACACTATTATATATATATATCTTACCACACTATTATATATATATATCTTACCACACTATTATATATATATCTTACCACACTATTATATATATATATCTTACCACACTAATATATAATATCTTACCACACTATTATATATATATATCTTACCACACTATTACATATATATATCTTACCACACTATTATATATATATATCTTAACACACTATTATATATATATATATCTTACCTCACTTTTATATATATATATCTCACCACACTACTATATATATATATATCTTACCACACTATTATGTATATATATCTCACCACACTATTATATATATATCTCACCACACTATTATATATATATCTTACCACACAATTATTTATATATATCTTACCACACTATTTAGTTAGTTAACTTTACGTATTGTCCCAACCATGCTGCAAACGTTATGGTTAGCAATGTACGACAATCCTTCTATTGTTTTAGACTCCTGTGAACTCTTTTTGTGCCAGTATTATTAGCGGAAGAAATATAATGAATTTAAGGTGACGGAAAAATATCTAATTTGTTTGAGCTAGTTATTTGGCCTACTAGTTGATACGTAAGAATGAAAAAATTGTTGCGAATATCGACCTCACAGACTTCGACGCAGAATAATTTAAATCTGCACGTCAAACTTTCAACATTAATCCTACATCCTATGTTCGTATTGCAATGTAAATGGGCACAAACGAAAGTGTTTTAAACAATGCGTCATGCGTCACTAGGATTATGTTTCTTAATTACTTGTATTTGTGTGCATTGTCAAAGTCAGAATAACGCAACGACGAGAACACATTTTTTCCGTTCCCTGGACACAATGATTTGTTCCGACAATTGTCATGGGTATTACGTTACCCACGTGTGAATATCAACTAAGGATTTTAAAGTCAAGATATTTTAAAACTTAATGTTATACATTTCATGTTTCAACAACTAGAGATAAACTGTTTTTCTTTTCTTTTCTTTCTTTATTTCTTTCTTTCTTTCGACGTCAAAAAATGGCGACTCGATCTCATGACTGACGTACGCCTGGCTGCATCACTCAAACCGACAATAATAAACTTGAGTGTGACGTGTTCACGCGCTGAATAAATACATCACACAACACCACAGCTTGAGACTCAGAACATGTCTATTTCATATTTGAAGTAAAGGTCGATTCATCTCTTTCCAAGCGTCGTCGAACCCAGCCAAATCTGTGTCAATTTTGACCCGAGAGACGATGCAACTGAGATTTGTAATTTAGGTCGGCTGACTCTCGTTCAAAATCTCTATTTGTTCACTTGAGAAACTATGTAGTGCGTTTTTTACTATTTTTGGATTTGAGCTGCTGGATTTTAGCTGCTAACGCCTCAGAACATCATGCTTTCCATTCTAAGAACTTGCTTCCAGGAATGACATATCTTTGCATCTACTCTGAACAGTGGCATTTTATCCGATGTTGTCATCTGTCACGACGTCAAATGTTCTTTAGTTTACCTTAATGTAAATTGTTGAACAGAACCCTTGAGCAACTTTACTTATACTATTTCAAAATGATATAATTTTCGTTCACGTCGTGTAGAGTTGGGTCACGTTGAAATGATGAACTATCAATGATTCATCAATATTTATGATTTTATAGATGATATCACACAGATCACGCAAATGTTGCACCTTCAACATTCATTTCGGGAAATTTTCATGAAAAATTACAGGCTTGAGAATAGTGAATAGGTTGAATGCGAGTGACTTATTTTGTCCACTTTTGGAAGCACCTGAGCCGCAGAAAAATTAGTAGCAATTTTTCGAAGCGTATTCCACCAGTAAAAAGCGTTCGAATGTCTTTAAGGATAGTATGAACAAATCTAACAACAACAGCACATGAAGGTAAATTCAAAATTATATTTCCTATGTGTGTATGCGGACAGGTGTACGTGTGCGTCACAAACGATGGTACAGCTGGTCTCATGAAACGTCCTCCAATAAAGTACTATTCTGTACGAAACACACAGTAAATGGTACGAGAAAAGCAACATAAGTAATTAAGTCTTCGCGAGGATCGATATAAAATGTAATCCATAACAATAAACATTCATAGCATCACGAGAAACATCAAAGTTTATCGGTAACTTGCTCACCGGCTTTGAAAGTATGATGCACTTATTGCTTTCTGAAACTTTGAAAAGATCAAATTGGAGTACCGAAGAACAAAATAGAGGAGAGCGAAGTAAACAGAATATAATAGAGTGGAATGGAGTGGAATAATATAGAGTGGAGTCGAACAGAGATACATACTATAGAGTGGAGTGGAGCCGAGTGAACTAGACTAGAATAGACTGTAGAAGAGTGGAATAAAATAGAGCAAAGTAGACCAAAGTAATATAAAAACAGAATGGAAAGGAACAAAGAAAAATAGAATAGAGTGACGCAAAAAAGAATAAAGTGGAGTTATTTAGATTAACGAGGAATGAAATTGAATAGGGTTGAGTGGAATAGAATAGACTTGGATGACTAGAATAGATTATAATAAACAAAAATAAACATGAATGAACTAGATTTGAATGAGGTTAACGAGTTAAAAAATAATTTTGATAGGAAATTTTGAAGTTCATTAATTGTGAAAAATTCTGCCGCTCGAAAGCTGGACTGCAACAAACAACCAGCGACTGAAATTCAATCTCTTGCTTCATGTTTCTCGAGCACGCAGTACGACATCTCTACTGACAAAAACCGGGGTCCTATAAACTTCACTGATTACGCGTCACCCGCATGCATGACAGCCCATTGTCCAACACCAACACTTGTGTAGCAGACCCGGAAAACTTCTTCCCTTATTCCAACAGCTTTTCGAATCCTGTTTTTTTGTAGATAATGCTGCACATTTTCATGTGATAGAGGCCCTGCGAGAGATCCAACAACTCGGTTCCGGGGTTCAAATTGGGGCCTCTACCTACGCACTGCTAACGACATCTGTGACGCTCAGGCTTTTCTGAATGCTATCTGGTTGTCATTGGAAAAAACTAGTAAATCTTCCACCATTTTAAAAACATAATGAAATTAGTTTTGAGTGGGCGGTGGGAACATTTGTTAAGCATATAAGCCGGCCCTGCAGTTGAGCTGAAGTAGCGGTGAACTTTTGACTGTTTCGAATAGCTAAAGTCAACGAGGATCGAGACAATCATGAAGGTACGTGTTGAGCTCTAGATGATGGTTCGTGGAATTACCTTACTCTCAGAAATTATGAGTGATCGATAAACTAAGCACTGCTCATGAAAATAATTTGATTTTTTGAAAACTTTGTATGTATTGTCTGTGAAAATGAATGTGTCTGATTTTTACTAGAGAATACCGCCGGTAGCGTATTAAATTATCGAAAGATGTTTTTTTCTTACGAGTAGTTTTTGAATACAGGGCCAGTGATGATGATACGGTTAAACATTGTAAGTCAGTGTATGCCTCACATACACGTGAATGTCTGGATTATCTTGTGGTTTTAAAATATGTTCAACCTTATGATTAAATTCAAATTTGTTCACCCTTACGATTAAATTCGAATTTGTTCACCCTTTTGTTAAATTCATATTTGTTCACCCTTTTGTTAAATTCATATTTGTTCACCCTTTTGTTAAATTCATATTTGTTCACCCTTTTGTTAAATTCATATTTGTTCACCCTTTTGTTAAATTCATATTTGTTCACCCTTTTGTTAAATTCATATTTGTTCACCCTTTTGTTGAATTCATATTTGTTCACCCTTTTGTTAAATTCATATTTGTTCACCCTTTTGTTAAATTCATATTTGTTCACCCTTTTGTTAAATTCATATTTGTTCACCCTTTTGTTAAATTCAAATCTGTTCACCCTTTTGTTAAATTCATATTTCTTCACCCTTTTGTTAAATTCATGTTTGTTCACCCTTTTGTTAAATTCATATTTCTTCACCCTTTTGTTAAATTCATATTTGTTCACCCTTTTGTTAAATTCATATTTGTTCACCCTTTTGTTAAATTCAAATCTGTTCACCCTTTTGTTAAATTCATATTTGTTCACCCTTTTGTTAAATTCAAATCTGTTCACCCTTTTGTTAAATTCATATTTGTTCACCCTTATATCAAACTTGTTCACCCTTATGATTAAAGTTAAATTTGCTCGCCCCAAAGATTAACCATTATTCAATAATAAACACAAATGATTTCCGCGCACAGCCAAATTATTTAGAACGTGATTGTCACAATTACTAGCATTTATATTTTCATCCCTAACACACACACACACATGTCCTCTGTTTGAGAATAAATGATGGTTTCGCCGCACAAAGGCGCGATCCGACTATTTTCATACCGAAATGGCATTGAAGTTTACGTCCATTTTATTGTTTTCAGAGAGGTGTGAAACTGAAGTCCAATAGTCAACTCAAATGAAACTGGATTTCAATTTTCAACTGTAAAATCAATAAAAGAACAACTGGAAATTGCGTTCGTTTGATATCCACCAAGTGAACGTTAAAATTTAATTCGTGCCCACCGGTGGGTGATCTGAATTGTTATGGTAACCTCTTCAGTGACCAGGCCACTTAGGCCTAGCAGTCAAAGTATTGAACCTTGCACGGTGGGGCCGGGTGCTGTTTATTTAAATGCTGGACTTTGGAACTCCGGAATGATGAATGGGCCGGGTGCTGTTTATTTAAATGCTGGACTTTGGAACTCCGGAATGATGAATGCAAATACACACACTGATGATATTTATTGATGGTTTCATTTAAAACTAGTCGTGTATAAATGTTTAATAACCTTTTTTACAAATCTCGGACAGTTGAACTGTTAGTACGAGAAGAGAGTATCTTACAAAGTTCGATTATATTGGGTGGGTCAAGAAGTTCGTTTTTTGAGCATCATCTTCCAGACAATCTAACGATGGCTTGTAGATTCTTATTCTGTAAATCCTGTATTCGGTACAGCGAGCATGTTTACGTCAGTGTGTAATGAGCCTCCAAATAGAGAAGCTTTAACACTTTTGCTTGCACTCGAGCCCTGGGAGCCTAAATTCCAACATTTAGACTCGTACTTCATCTTTCAAATCCTCGCCAACAATATTGCGATGATCGCAAATCAACATTTTTTGTTTACGATAAATACATATATGGATCAAACAGTGTCATTTCTATTATACAGCTTATTATGGAGACCAAAACTTTAGAGTCAAAACAACTCCAAAACCCAATACGACTTACTTTATTGCATGTATAAACTGTTTTGAAATTGAAATTATCGCTTTCGACTTTCGTTTATTTTTTCAATTTCTTGTCGTGTAAAAACCGTTAAATTCAGTCTAGCTCGCTATTATGTACCAGCTTTGATTGTCTTATTATTGTTTTGATTTCAAAAGGAAGTAATGTTGTGGAAAACGTTGTACGTTCAATAATGTTCACAACTCTCAGTCCCCCTGAAATGTTAGCGTATACTACGTTTATGATATACTATAAGTTTAAAGCATACTTAATGAGGTAATACGTTTTTAAAAATACGCATTGTAACAATGTCGTAACTTTTAACTCGTGACTTTTACGTTTTCAGTGTTCAGTCAGTCGTTAGAAAAATAAAGTAAAAAATTCCGTATTGATATGAAATTAAATACTTAGGTTAATGGAAGCGCTTGAAGGCGAAATTCATTCAAAAATCCATCAACTCGTATTGCCACAAATTAGTTTATGCCAATAATACACTGCTCATAGTGTGACTTCATTCCAATATGTCTTGCCTACAATTGCATTCTTTGTTTGAACGTGACCACATTTTACTTCTCGAGAGATTTACTTTTCTAACTTTTTTCAACATTGTTCCAATGTTGCGTCGTATTAATACTGCACAAAACATTCATGTTGCCTGCCAATAACACCCCAATAATTTCCTGCCAACAGTTGCAGTTGCCGGTGGTTAGCTGCTGCGTCGCCGTGGTGGTGAGTGTCTGTGCATGCCTCAAAAAAGCTGCAATTTCAACGCAGATTCTGATAATAAAAGTAGAAAGATTCAATAAATAAATTGTGAGCCAATTACTGGTGGTGACACTCATGAATTTTTATTAACAGATATTACATGCAGAACCTACTCGGCCTTTGCCTACGAAATAGTGGCTTGCAGAACCTACTCGGCCTTTGCCTACGAAATAGTGGCTTGTTCGTTATAAAAACGATTTATTTACATTTCTTTGGGATAAATTTAAGCCGTCAACCATTCATGAAGCAGTCTGTATTTTTATTTTAATTCTTTTATTTCATTGCAATAAGTAGAAACGTAACTCGTTAAAAAATAAGAAAAATTCCAGTTATATCAGTTTTAAGTCATACAGGGTGTTTCAAAATAAGAGGTAGAAAATTACACACCAACTAGAAAATGCGCAAATGAAACGTTTTTCTTTTATTAAATTTTTCGAAAAAAATGGTTTTTCCCAAAAAACATTTTTTTCGAAAAATTTAGAAAAGGGATACTAGCTTTTTTTTGTTTTAAAGGATGAAATTTTATGATAAAATTTTTCGCAATATTTATTTTAAATTTACATTGCAAAAATTGTTCAAAATGTACTCCACCTAGATCAACGCTCTTTTCAAATCTTAGCCTTAATGATTACCTGATATTAGGGAACACGTCTGGCTTTTCAGTATTCGTTAAGCTGTTCGTGTTACCAGCGTCGTGGATTCTTTGAAACTGAACAGTGCTAACAACAAAAACAGGAAGTAGCCTGGTAGCGTGATCTAGAAAATTGTAAATCTTTCTTGCTAAAACTTTTCTACCAAATATCACTATAACTAAATTTTATTACTGTAAACTCTCATGGAATAGAAATGCTGTAACGTGAAGTCAAAATAAATATTGCGAGTAATTGTGGAATTAAACTTCATCCTTTAAAACAGTAAACAGCTAATATCTCAAAATCCCGATTTTTTTCGAAAAATTTCATAGAAGAAAAAGTTATTATTTGGTGATTTTCTACTTATCTTGCAATTTTGTACGTCTTGTTCTGAAGCTCCCTGTGTAAGAAACATATGCCTCAAACTCTAAGCACTTCTGTTGCCACTTTTGAGCAATACTGTAAAACATTCAGCAGAAGTTGGATCGGAGGCATGGCAGTAGGCAAGTTATCAGAGATATTTACCCCGTTAAAAACATTTTAACATAGCAGCAAAAAACTCGTTCGTTAACGCACGGATGAGTTTCTCGGTCTTAATTGGGACACGATTTGAATGCCAATGAAAACTGATTAGTTGAATTGGTTATCTCTTCTTATACAGTACTTCAGAGTCAAACAAATATTGAAATTACTTATCTCGTAGTTCTTCATTGATTATGCTTAGTTTTAAAAGCTCACCCAGACGCAGTTCACTGCTGCTTAATGATCAGTATTCTAAATTCTACGAAGCTATGCCATGTTTTTTATTTGATATTCTCTTGATATGAAGGTGCTCCCTTTGTTAGCATTGTCGGTTCCGTATTCATGCATAAGTCGCATTTCTAAATAAACCTACTGCGACGACCATATATTAAGCTTGTTTAGTCGCAATCTTACGCTTTTCAAAGTTATTTTCGGTAAAAAAAATAAATTATGACGCTGCTAAGCTATAACTGAAATTCAAAATGCACAGACCAAAAATAAACGCCGCTTGCGCAGGAGCGCCGCCGTTTGTGGTGATCGTAAATTGTTCGCCCAAGAAGAGGCGCCCTGATATGTTCATAACACTACTTCAACTTACTCAGTTGAGACACAACAGATGTAAAATATCTGAATTTCTTTTACTTTTAAGAAACTTATTTCCTCTTGTTCAGGCTAAGTTGTGATATTCAACACATGAAATTTTCAGCAGAAACAAAATTTTAATTTGAAGTTTTGACATTTACGAAACTCATTTCCTCTTTGCGGCAAATTTTAAAATTCGATCTCCCAAGCTAAGTTGCGATATTCAATAGAACATGATATTTTCTGCATCAACAAAATTTCAATTTAAAGTTTTGAAACAGATACTCCAATCAACACATTCCTGTATTAAGATTGCCACACTGTCCCAAGATTGCCACATTGTCCCAAAATTGTCACACTGTTCCTATTTGCCACACTGTCCCAAGATTGCCACACTGTTCCAAGATTGCCACACTGTCCCAAGATTGCCACACTGTCTCAAGATTGCCACACTGTCCCAAGATTGCCACACTGTCCCAAGATTGCCACACTGTCCCAAGATTACCACACTGTCCCAAAATTGCCACACTGTCCCAAGATTGTCACACTGTCCCAAGATTACCACACTGTTCCAAGATTGCCACACTGTCCCAAGATTGCCACACTGTCCCAAGATTGCCACGCTGTCCCAAGATTGCCACACTGTCCCAAGATTGCCACACTGTCCCAAGATTACCACACTGTCCCAAGATTGCCACACTGTCCCAAGATTACCACACTGTCCCAAAATTGCCACACTGTCCCAAGATTGTCACACTGTCCCAAGATTACCACTCTGTTCCAAAATTGCCACACTGTTCCAAGATTGCCACACTATCCCAAGATTGCCACACTGTCCCAAGATTGCCACACTGTCCCAAGATTACCACCCTGCCCCAAGATTGCCACACTGTCCCAAGATTGCCACACTGTCCCAAGATTGCCACACTGTCCCAAGATTGCCAAACTGTCCCAAGATTACCACACTGTCCCAAAATTGCCACACTGTCCCAAGATTGTCACACTGTCCCAAGATTACCACTCTGTTCCAAAATTGCCACACTGTTCCAAGATTGCCACACTATCCCAAGATTGCCACACTGTCCCAAGATTGCCACACTGTCCCAAGATTACCACCCTGTCCCAAGATTGCCACACTGTCCCAAGATTGCCACACTGTCCCAAGATTGCCACACTGTCCCAAAATTGCCACACTGTTCCAAGATTGTCACACTGTCCCAAGATTGCCACACTGTCCCAAGATTGCCACACTGTCCCAAGATTGCCACACTGTCCCAAGATTGTCACACTGTCCCAAGATTGCCACACTGTCCCAAGATTACCACCCTGTCCCAAGATTGCCACACTGTCCCAAGATTGCCACACTGTCCCAAGATTGCCACACTGTCCCAAAATTGCCACACTGTTCCAAGATTGTCACACTGTCCCAAGATTGCCACACTGTCCCAAGATTGCCACACTGTCCCAAGATTGCCACACTGTCCCAAGATTGTCACACTGTCCCAAGATTGCCACACTGTCCCAAGATTGCCACACTGTCCCAAGATTGTCACACTGTCCCAAAATTGCCACACTGTTCCAAGATTGTCACACTGTCCCAAGATTGCCACACTGTCCCAAGATTGCCACACTGTCCCAAGATTGTCACACTGTCCCAAAATTGCCACACTGTCCCAAGATTGCCACACTGTCCCAAGATTGCCACACTGTTCCAAGATTGCCACACTGTCCCAAGATTGTCACACTGTCCCAAGATTGCCACATTGTCCCAAGATTGCCACACTGTCCCAAAATTGCCACACTGTCCCAAGATTGCCACACTGTCCCAAGATTGCCACACTGTTCCAAGATTGCCACACTGTCCCAAGATTGTCACACTGTCCCAAAATTGCCACACTGTCCCAAGATTGCCACACTGTCCCAAGATTGCCACACTGTTCCAAGATTGCCACACTGTCCCAAGATTGTCACACTGTCCCAAAATTGCCACACTGTCCCAAGATTGCCACACTGTCCCAAGATTGCCACACTGTCCCAAGATTGCCACACTGTCCCAAGATTGCCACACTGTCCCAAGATTGCCACACTGTCCCAAGATTGCCACACTGTCCCAAGATTGCCACACTGTCCCAAGATTGCCACACTGTCCCAAGATTGCCACACTGTCCCAAGATTGCCACACTGTCCCAAGATTGCCACACTGTCCCAAGATTGCCACACTGTCCCAAGATTGCTGCACGTAAATTCACACAATAGGGAATCCTAAAATTGCTCAAGAAGAATCGCCCAGCTTATGCGTCATTGTGAATTCAAACTTTGTGACCCGTGGTTTATATCCACTAATCATGCTCGCAAAAACAATTGGTCATTATTGTGAAATAATGCAGACTCGTGTCCAAGGAATTTTTGTATCAGCCTTTATTGTTTCCCTTTCATCTACCAGTGAATTTTTATAGTTTTCATTTTTCTCCAATTTTTTCCTCACCATTAGGGCACATATATTTTAACTTACTCTCAGTTTATTCAACCGCTGTAACAAGTATTCGAATACCTATCGTGGTATTTTCACCAAGTTTATTTAGACACCTTTAATTATTTTTTTCCATATGACATGTATTGCTTTTTTTGCGCCAGTTTTAAATTTTCGAGCATCAAATTCGTTAACTTTTTTTCGTTCGTTTTTTTTTTGGACCACCGTTTCTTTGCGCTATTTTTATTTTCAGCCATAGTGGCTACAATCGTAGAATTTCAAAACTTATTTACCATTGCCAATGAAAAATTTGTCTTCCAAGGCCATCTTTGTCAACGTAGAACTGTTTCCATTCTTGAATAAAATTCATAAGTCTGTTCAAATCGATATATGTCTGTTGAAATCGATGATGAAAGTAAAACCAACAAAATTTTTACTCTGCAAAAAAGAGCTATCATGCGGTAAGGAACCTAGAATATAATGCTCACACAAATGATTCATTCAAAATTTACAAACCTAAACTTTCGGATCTCTACAATATCTCCATTTGTAATTTCATTCACAAAACATTAAGAAATGATGGTCACAATAGCCTAAAACAATTATTAACAGCGCAAACTGGTCATCATGACCATTTAACCCGAAATAGAAGTAAATTCATGCTTCCTTATTACTCAAAGGCCCGGTCGCAACGCAGTATCCTCTTCGTTGGAACTAAAACTTGGAACTCTATACCTGCAGAGCTCCATGAAAGTAATTCCTACAAAGTATTCAAAAGACATCTTGAGTCTCACTTTCTATCAGAATACTAGTCGTGTAAGATCACCGAGTCAAATCTCGCCTCCTACATGTCTGGTCCTAATAATGTAACTTGCCATGGATAACATAACCTATCTTCAGTCTGCTCTTAAATCGTTTCATCGGATATATAGTTAAATATTGCCGATTTCACCTAAATTTTTTAATACAGTATCAAATATCGAGTTAATTATCTTATTGGACAGTCTAATGCGAAACTAGGTTACGTGAATTAGGTTAAACACTATTGTACACCTTAGAATAACGTGATGGTAGGGTGCCCTAAAAGTCGCTGAACTTGTTCGGGCCCACAGGTAGTTGTACTCAAGTTCGACCATTGTACTAGACTTAATAAACATTCTACCTCTGTATCACCTGTGGTGAATAAATTTTTTAAATTGTTTAAGTTGTTGAAATGTAGAGAAAATTCTCCATGAGCGTGTCGATTTTTGAAAAATACAACAGTTTCCCTTCGAATAATCAGAAGAAAGTTTTCTATTTCAGAGTTCGTAAAGAATTTTGTTTATGACTAACTGCTCTAGTATTTTATTCATTCTGCAATTGTAATGGCATGTAAAATGATAATGTACAGTTTGCTTAGTTCATGTTCTCTTTTATTAGCTCAAAGATTGTACACTTATCCCTGCTGATAGAGGTTGTACGGTTTTCAAACCAGTTCAATTAAAAGAATAAAAAGAAAGGGGAATTCAATTTGTTTGCACTCGTGTATAATTCCATTATGGTGTTAAATTGGAAGTAACGAAATGAAAATGTATTAATTGAATGATATTACAACAGTTTCATTGACCAATAAATTAGGACCATGTGAGAAAAGGGATGCAATTCATCGAAATTGAAAAGAAAATTTTTAATAGACTGCGGTGCAAATCAGTTGGCAATTATAAGCAGTTAAATGAGACTCACTCCCTTGAACGTGAGTGGTGTCTCATTTATTTTTAGTATCTTCACTGATAATTTACCAATTTTCACATCGATAATTTACACTTAAGTCTAAGGACGCCGAAATGCCCTCAGTCAACACGAAGTTGTTCCCAAACTTCAACAATTTCGCCAGTGTCTTTTAAATGCGGCTGGTTAATTAAACTGAAGTTCCATTTTCAACTCATATTAGAGTTAATTTTAGAGATCAATTTTAGAGAACATTAATTAGATCGCGCCTTCATTTAAATTTCGTTAGATTTATCGAAATTGAGTGAGTGAATGCTGGTCGGACAGCAGCATTATGCAAATCCCCTTCGTGTACCTCCAGTGGGTCACGTCATGGTAGTAGTTGTGTAAGTTCTTCAGTGTAAGTCATGGTAGTGGAGTAAATTGTATCGTAAGTTTTTAAGTCAACGTCGTCGTAGCGGCACAAGTGGCATCGTAAGTCCTTCTGAGGCGTGGTGTTTTACAGGCTAAAATAAAGTTTGAGCCTTTTTTGATGGAGTTTGAAGAAAAAATATAGAAGAATACCCCGTTCTTACGAATTTGTAAGTGCAATATAAAATTAAAACATATTTATGAAATATTTTGAGGTAGTATTTTTAGAAATAGGGAGCTAAGAAGGAAATGTTCTTTCATAACCGACCGAATGGTAAAAAACTCATTAGGCTTCAAAGAGTGTACCGGTAAAATTACTTTTGTTTAGACCACAGCAAAGGAAGATAATTAGAAGCCCGCATAGCACTGTCAGCTGCTACCTGTAGACAAGAAAAAAAAAGTTATTTTATTTATTGTACATTAGCGACACGAGTTCTCAAGAAAGATATTACAGTGTCATATATGTAAGTGAGGTGAAAAAAATTCCATACCCAGAAATTAGGTCTATGCTACTTTTCATATTTCGAAAAAAAATGCTCGGTAAGATGATGGGTAAATAGGGTGTGGCCTTTTCAGAATTATCTTAACACGTTAACTGCGATAGGTTAAACAGAAGTTCAATATTCAAATGAAATTTAAAGTCAAAAGTGATAACCAAATCTGTAAATATCAAACATTAACTGGGCCTGTTAACTACCATTAATTTAGAAAGGTTGTTGGAATTTTTCAAAACGACCCATCGATGGGTCGTTCCGCAGCAGGAAAAACCTAACTACGACCCATCGATGGGTCGTATCGCAGTCAACGTGTTAATAAAATCTTTTTTTTGGATTGGAGTGTTCGAGAGAGAATTTTTTTGGAAGGAAGACCGAGATCATTTTTGACCATTTTACTAGATTTAAGAGACAATCTACTTCTGTATCTCATGTGGTAAATAATTGTTTAAATTGTTTAAATTGTTAAAAAATGGCCAACTTAACGATCCTCAGGCGTGAGGAATGAAATATGAGAAATAAAGCTGTGGTTGGCTGAGATAATTAGAAAATCTTAAACAAATATGACAGGAGAAGGAATAATGAATATCAAAAGTTTTGTGAAAGAATATAAGAGTTTCAGCGGTGCCATAGAAAAAGGGTAGTTGTCAAAGCTCATTTTTGAACGTACGTGACAAAGTTTGAGGTATTGATAACTAGCGCTAGTACTTCATAGATCACGTTTTGAAAATTCCCTAACTTTAAGCCTGGAGTATTTAGAGGCAGTCGAAGCCTTGGAATGGGCTTGGGTGGCAGGTCTATCGAAGGTTTCTAGCATTGTAAAATGAGTTGAGATTAGATGGCCTCAGTACTCTAACAAAACAATTAGGCATAGTAAATATATTCCCTGAGTCATAGTAAACAAATAATCGCAATCAAAGTAATTTTAAATCTTGTTTCTAGGTTTGTCATTCTAAAATAATCTATTTTTACTTGGTACGTTTCAGAATTCTTACCAACGATGGTGGCCTGTGGCCTAAAAGTTTGAAATTAGGTTTTATTCTAATATATACCCTTGAATGATTAAGTGGTTAAAGTAGCTTGTCTTGCTCATTCATTTTAAAAACAAAACTCTAACTGCGTGCAACATTTATCGTCTTCACGCAGAGTGAGATTCTCAAAGATTTTGAACGATTGGAAATCAATTTTTTATTTCACTTCGTGTGAATTTCTATAGCTGCATGTCGTCTCGGAATTTCCCATGCAAAAGAATATATCATCATCTTGAACCCAAATTTCAACATATACGGCACAAAAAGAAAACACTCTATTAAAACAACAAAGATCTCTTCTAGCATCGAGAAATGAGTTAGAGAGTAACCAAGTAAACTCCACATCGTATCTTTCAATCCTAAGAAACTTAGGACGATTCGTCTCGCCATAACAAGTGACCAATAAAAAAATTGACGCCGGGAGGAAACTTGAGTGAGCGTGCATCATTAATGTACGCTAGTACATTGTGCGTCGTAAGCTTCATTTCAAGTAGCGTAGCAAAGTGGACTTAACCGCTACGACGTCGTAAATTCCATGAAAATTTTGTCTTTGATAGACGCAGGCTTCAAAATTTTCAGAAAAGCAAAACTGGAGCAGCAAAATGTTTGTGACAGTTAAAATTTCGGTTGCAGTCTTGCAGTTCAATTTATTTTTTGCAGCTGGGCGGTTCAGTTATGCATTCAAAAAGTGAAAGTATCGCCAAAAGATTTAGTTGATGTCAAGCGATGGTCGCAAGAGCAATATGTCAACCAGACCACAGCTGCGCACATGATAGGCAGCTAAATTTAGGCCATCCTCAAAAATAAAAATTGTAGTTGCCTTTTCGAGCGCTCCTTTGCCATCTGATTAGAAACGTACTGCATATTTTACATCGAGTATGGCAAATGCACTTCGACGCTGAATTTGATCTTTATTTATAATTTATCGTGCGTTCTTATCATTCCCCATACAATAACGAGACAGGTCTTTTGTTCCCAATCGAGGAAAAATTTTGAAAAGATTGAGAGCACTTGTTCATAGATTTTTTTTAGACGAATTTGGGCGAAGCAAAAGAGGATATATCTGTTTTTTAAAAGAGCCAATCTTTGGTGACTCAGCGCTCGTGACTAACCTCAATGAAGGGAATAAGGCTGGAGTACACGATAAATAGTATTATATAACGGGTAAAAAAGAACTAATCTTATCCTTCCGAAGATAGTTTTCGAATAATTTTCTAATAAATAGACGATATCGACAAAACTCAAGGACGAAATAAAGGAAAGACAATTGAAGAAATTGTTTACAAGAATATTAACTGAAGAACATAATTAAAGTAGCTCAGATGATCTCAACTTCGCTCTTCAAACCAGTTATTAATATTCTTTTATTAAATATTACAACGAGATTCAGTTTATCAACGTACACTGTGCAGACTGAAAACTGTAAAAAATTTCATAATATTCGAAACATTTTTTTGTAACAACAAACCGTGAGTAACAATAGAACATGTATGACATTGGGTAAAGATCATTATAGAACATGTATGACATTGGGTAAAGATCACTATAGAACATGTATGACATTGGGTAAAGATCATTATAGAACATGTATGACATTGGGTAAAGATCATTATAGAACATGTATGACATTGGGTAAAGATCATTATAGAACATGTATGACATTGGGTAAAGATCATTATAGAACATGTATGACATTGGGGAATGATTATTATAGAACATGTATGACATTGGGTAAAGATCATTATAGAACATGTATGACATTGGGTAAAGATCATTATAGAACATGTATGACATTGGGTAAAGATTATTATAGAACATGTATGACATTGGGTAAAGATCATTATAGAACATGTATGACATTGGGGAATGATTATTATAGAACATGTATGACATTGGGTAAAGATCATTATAGAACATGTATGACATTGGGTAAAGATCATTATAGAACATGTATGACATTGGGTAATGATTATTATAGAACATGTATGACATTGGGTAAAGATCATTATAGAACATGTATGACATTGGGGAATGATTATTATAGAACATGTATGACATTGGGTAAAGATCATTATAGAACATGTATGACATTGGGTAAAGATCATTATAGAACATGTATGACATTGGGTAAAGATCATTATAGAACATGTATGACATTGGGTAAAGATCATTATAGAACATGTATGACATTGGGGAATGATTATTATAGAACATGTATGACATTGGGTAAAGATCATTATAGAACATGTATGACATTGGGTAAAGGTCATTATAGAACATGTATGACATTGGGTAAAGATTATTATAGAACATGTATGACATTGGGTAAAGATCTTTATAGAACATGTATGACATTGGGTAAAGATCATTATAGAACATGTATGACATTGGGGAATGATTATTATAGAACATGTATGACATTGGGTAAAGATCATTATAGAACATGTATGACATTGGGGAATGATCATTATAGAACATGTATGACATTGGGTAAAGATCATTATAGAACATGTATGACATTGGGGAATGATTATTATAGAACATGTATGACATTGGGTTAAGATCATTATAGAACATGTATGACATTGGGGAATGATTATTATAGAACATGTATGACATTGGGGAATGATTATTATAGAACATGTATGACATTGGGTAAAGATCTTTATAGAACATGTATGACATTGGGGAATGATTATTATAGAACATGTATGACATTGGGTAAAGATCATTATAGAACATGTATGACATTGGGGAATGATTATTATAGAACATGTATGACATTGGGGAATGATTATTATAGAACATGTATGACATTGGGTAAAGATCTTTATAGAACATGTATGACATTGGGGAATGATTATTATAGAACATGTATGACATTGGGTAAAGATCATTATAGAACATGTATGACATTGGGGAATGATTATTATAGAACATGTATGACATTGGGGAATGATTATTATAGAACATGTATGACATTGGGTAAAGATCATTATAGAACATGTATGACATTGGGGAATGATTATTATAGAACATGTATGACATTGGGTAAAGATCATTATAGAACATGTATGACATTGGGGAATGATTATTATAGAACATGTATGACATTGGGGAATGATTATTATAGAACATGTATGACATTGGGTAAAGATCTTTATAGAACATGTATGACATTGGGGAATGATTATTATAGAACATGTATGACATTGGGTAAAGATCATTATAGTACATGTATGACATTGGGGAATGATTATTATAGAACATGTATGACATTGGGTAAAGATCATTATAGAACATGAATGACATTGGGGAATGATTATTAAAGAACATGTATGACATTGGGTAAAGATCATTATAGAACATGTATGACATTGGGGAATGATTATTATAGAACATGTATGACATTGGGGAATGATTATTATAGAACATGTATGACATTGGGTAAAGATCATTATAGAACATGTATGACATTGGGTAAAGATCATTATAGAACATGTATGACATTGGGGAATGATTATTATAGAACTTGTATGACATTGGGTAAAGATCATTATAGAACATGTATGACATTGGGGAATGATTATTATAGAACATGTATGCCATTGGGTAAAGATCATTATAGAACATGTATGACATTGGGTAAAGATCATTATAGAACATGTATGACATTGGGGAATGATTATTATAAAACATGTATGACATTGGGTAAAGATCATTATAGAACATGTATGACATTGGGTAAAGATCATTATAGAATGTGTATGACATTGGGTAAAGATTATTATAGAACATGTATGACATTGGGGAATGATTATTATAGAACATGTGCGACATTGGGTAAAGATCATTATAGAACATGTATGACATTGGGGAATGAATATTATAGAACATGTATGACATTGGGTAAAGATCATTATAGAACATGTATGACATTGGGGAATGATTATTATAGAACATGTATGACATTGGGTAAAGATCATTATAGAACATGTATGACATTGGGTAAAGATCATTATAGAACATGTATGACATTGGGTAAAGATTATTATAGAACATGTATGACATTGGGTAAAGATCATTATAGAACATGTATGACATTGGGGAATGATTATTATAGAAAATGTATGACATTGGGTAAAGATCATTATAGAACATGTATGACATTGGGAATGATTATTATAGAACATGTATGACATTGGGTAAAGATCATTATAGAACATGTATGACATTGGGTAAAGATCATTATAGAACATGTATGACATTGGGGAATGATCATTATAGAACATGTATGACATTGGGTAAAGATCATTATAGAACATGTATGACATTGGGTAAAGATCATTATAGAACATGTATGACATTGGGTAAAGATCATTATAGAACATGTATGACATTGGGTAAAGATCATTATAGAACATGTATGACATTGGGTAAAGGTCATTATAGAACATGTATGACATTGGGTAAAGATCATTATAGAACATGTATGACATTGGGTAAAGATCATTATAGAACATGTATGACATTGGGAAATGATTATTATAGAACATGTATGACATTGGGTAAAGATCATTATAGAACATGTATGACATTGGGTAAAAATCATTATAGAACATGTATGACATTTGGGAATGATCATTATAGAACATGAATGACATTGGGTAAAGATCATTATAGAACATGTATGACATTGGGTAAAGATCATTATAGAACATGTATGACATTGGGGAATGATCATTATAGAACATGTATGACATTGGGTAAAGATCATTATAGAACATGTATGACATTGGGTAAAGATCATTATAGAACATGTATGACATTGGGGAATAATCATTATAGAACATGTATGACATTGGGTAAAGATCATTATAGAACATGTATGACATTGGGTAAAGATCATTATAGAACATGTATGACATTTGGTAAAGATTATTATAGAACATGTATGACATTGGGTAAAGATCATTATAGAACATGTATGACATTGGGTAAAGAACATTATAGAACATGTATGACATTGGGAAATAATTATTATAGAAAATGTATGACATTGGGTAAAGATCATTATAGAACATGTATGACATTGGGTAAAGATCATTATAGAACATGTATGACATTGGGTAAAGATCATTATAGAACATGTATGACATTGGGGAATGATTATTATAGAACATGTATGACATTGGGTAAAGATCATTATAGAACATGTATGACATTGGGGAATGATCATTATAGAACATGTATGACATTGGGTAAAGATCATTATAGAACATGTATGACATTGGGTAAAGATCATTATAGAACATGTATGACATTGGGGAATGATTATTATAGAACATGTATGACATTGGGTAAAGATCATTATAGAACATGTATGACATTGGGGAATGATTATTATAGAACATGTATGACATTGGGGAATGATTATTATAGAACATGTATGACATTGAGTAAAGATCATTATAGAACATGTATGACATTGGTTAATGATTATTATAGAACATGTATGACATTGGGTAAAGATCATTATAGAACATGTATGACATTGGGTAAAGATCATTATAGAACATGTATGACATTGGGTAAAGATCATTATAGAACAGGTATGACATTGGGTAAAGATTATTATAGATCATGTATGACATTGGGTAATGATTATTATAGAACATGTATGACATTGGGTAAAGATCATTATAGAACATGTATGACATTGGGTAAAGATCATTACAGAACATGTATGACATTGGGTAAAGATCATTACAGAACATGTATGACATTGGGTAAAGATCATTATAGAACATGTATGACATTGGGTTAAGATCATTACAGAACATGTATGACATCGAGTAAAGATCATTACAGAACATGTATGACATTGGGTAAAGATCAAAACAGAACATGTATGACATTGGGTAAAGATCATTATAGAACATGTATGACATTGGGTAAAGATCATTATAGAACATGTATGACATTGGGTAAAGATCAAAACAGAACATGTATGACATTGGGTAAAGATCATTATAGAACATGTATGACATTGGGTTAAGATCATTACAGAACATGTATGACATTGGGTAAAGATCATTACAGAACATGTATGACATTGGGTAAAGATCATTATAGAACATGTATGACATTGGGTAAAGATCATTATAGAACATGTATGACATTGGGTAAAGATCATTACAGAACATGTATGACATTGGGTAAAGATCATTATAGAACATGTATGACATTGGGTAAAGATCATTATAGAACATGTATGACATTGGGTAAAGATCATTATAGAACATGAATGACATTGGGTAAAGATCATTACAGAACATGTATGACATTGGGTAAAGATCATTACAGAACATGTATGACATTGGGTAAAGATCATTATAGAACATGTATGACATTGGGTAAAGATCATTATAGAACATGTATGACATTGGGTAAAGATCATTACAGAACATGTATGACATTGGGTGATGATTATTGTAGAACATGTATGACATTGGGTAAAGATCATTACAGAACATGTATGACATTGGGTAAAGATCATTATAGAACATGTATGACATTGGGTAAAGATCATTACAGAACATGTATGACATTGGGTAAAGATCATTACAGAACATGTATGACATTGGGTAAAGATCATTATAGAACATGTATGACATTGGGTAAAGATCATTATAGAACATGTATGACATTGGGTAAAGATCATTACAGAACATGTATGACATTGGGTAAAGATCATTACAGAACATGTATGACATTGGGTAAAGATCATTATAGAACATGTATGACATTGGGTAAAGATCATTATAGAACATGTATGACATTGGGTAAAGATCATTACAGAACATGTATGACATTGGGTAATGATTATTGTAGAACATGTATGACATTGGGTAAAGATCATTACAGAACATGTATGACATTGGGTAAAGATCATTATAGAACATGTATGACATTGGGTAATGATTATTGTAGAACATGTATGACATTGGGTAATGATTATTACAGAACATGTATGACATTGGGTAAAGATCTTTATAGAACATGTATGACATTGGGTAATGATTATTGTAGAACATGTATGACATTGGGTAATGATTATTACAGAACATGTATGACACTGGGTAAAGATCATTATAGAACATGTATGACATTGGGTAATGATTATTACAGAACATGTATGACATTGGGTAATGATTATTACAGAACATGTATGACATTGGGTAAAGATCATTATAGAACATGTATGACATTGGGTAATGATTATTACAGAACATGTATGACATTGGGTAAAGATCATTATAGAACATGTATGACATTGGGTAAAGATCATTACAGAACATGTTTGACATTAGGTAATGATTATTGTAGAACATGTATGACATTGGGTAATGATTATTGTAGAACATGTATGACATTACAGAACATGTATGACATTGGGTAAAGATCATTACAGAACATGTATGACATTGGGTAATGATTATTGTAGAACATGTATGACATTGGGTAATGATTATTACAGAACATGTATGACATTGAGTAAAGATCATTATAGAACATGTATGACATTGGGTAATGATTATTGTAGAACATGTATGACATTGGGTAAGGATTATTTCGATAATTCTTTCACGCACGGTAGTTAAGTGTTAGCCACACACCTCAACATGCTTTAATCTTAGGACAACAACAGTGCGCAATGATGATGATATTTCTTCTCGTTGAAATTCCACCCCACTCACCCATACACTCCCTCGTTTTAGGTTACCGAACTGAATCATTGAAATTGCCCACCTTCTTATTCTCCCTCGTTTTAGGTTACCGAACTGAATCATTGAAATTGCCCACCTTCTTATTCTCCCTCGTTTTAGGTTACCGAACTGAATCATTGAAATTGCCCACCTTCTTCTTCTTCTTCTCCCTCGTTTTAGGTTACCGAACTGAATCATTGAAATTGCCCACCTTCTTCTTCTTCTTCTCCCTCGTTTTAGGTTACCGAACTGAATCATTGAAATTGCCCACCTTCTTATTCTCCCTCGTTTTAGGTTACCGAACTGAATCATTGAAATTGCCCACCTTCTTATTCTCCCTCGTTTTAGGTTACCGAACTGAATCATTGAAATTGCCCACCTTCTTATTCTCCCTCGTTTTAGGTTACCGAACTGAATCATTGAAATTGCCCACCTTCTTCTTCTTCTCCCTCGTTTTAGGTTACCGAACTGAATCATTGAAATTGCCCACCTTCTTCTTCTTCTTCTCCCTCGTTTTAGGTTACCGAACTGAATCATTGAAATTGCCCACCTTCTTCTTCTCCCTCGTTTTAGGTTACCGAACTGAATCATTGAAATTGCCCACCTTCTTCTTCTTCTCCCTCGTTTTAGGTTACCGAACTGAATCATTGAAATTGCCCACCTTCTTCTTCTTCTTCTCCCTCGTTTTAGGTTACAGAACTGAATCATTGAAATTGCCCACCTTCTTCTTCTTCTCCCTCGTTTTAGGTTACCGAACTGAATCATTGAAATTGCCCACCTTCTTCTTCTTCTCCCTCGTTTTAGGTTACCGAACTGAATCATTGAAATTGCCCACCTTCTTCTTTTTCTCCCTCGTTTTAGGTTACCGAACTGAATCATTGAAATTGCCCACCTTCTTCTTCTTCTCCCTCGTTTTAGGTTACCGAACTGAATCATTGAAATTGCCCTCCTTCTTCTTCTTCTCCCTCGTTTTAGGTTACTGAACTGAATCATTGAAATTGCCCACCTTCTTCTTCTTCTCCCTCGTTTTAGGTTACCGAACTGAATCATTGAAATTGCCCACCTTCTTCTTCTTCTCCCTCGTTTTAGGTTACCGAACTGAATCATTGAAATTGCCCACCTTCTTCTTTTTCTTCTTCGTTTTAGGTTACCGAACTGAATCATTGAAATTGCCCACCTTCTTCTTCTTCTCCCTCGTTTTAGGTTACCGAACTGAATCATTGAAATTGCCCACCTTCTTCTTCTTCTCCCTCGTTTTAGGTTACCGAACTGAATCATTGAAATTGCCCACCTTCTTCTTCTTCTCCCTCGATTTAGGTTACCGAACTGAATCATTGGAATTGCCCACCTTCTTCTTCTTCTCCCTCGTTTCAGGTTTCCGAACTGAATCATTTAAATTGCCCACCTTCTTCTTCTTCTTCTCCCTCGTTTTAGGTTACCGAACTGAATCGTTGAAATTGCCCACCTTCTTCTTCTTCTTCTCCCTCGTTTTAAGTTACCGAACTGAGTCATTGAAATTGCCCACCTTCTTCTTCTTCTCCCTCGTTTTAGGTTACCGAACTGAATCATTGAAATTGCCCACCTTCTTCTTCTTCTTCTCCCTCGTTTTAGGTTACCGAACTGAATCATTGAAATTGCCCACCTTCTTCTTCTTCTTCTCCCTCGTTTTAGGTTACCGAACTGAATCATTGAAATTGCCCACCTTCTTCTTCTTCTCCCTCGTTTTAGGTTACCGAACGGAATCATTGAAATTGCCCACCTTCTTCTTCTTCTTCTCCCTCGTTTTAGGTTACCGAACTGAATCATTGAAATTGCCCACCTTCTTCTTCTTCTTCTCCCTCGTTTTAGGTTACCGAACGAAAAAATTCATACACAAAGAGAATGCAATGAAGGAGCGATCAAAAAAGAAAGTAAAGAAATATATTCCAGAGTTGCAGCGCCTGCCACAACAATCGCAAACTCATGTGGCTCATGTGAAAAAAGCACTTCCATTTTATTTACGGTTGATTAACTTAGAGTTGATGTTTTTTTTTTAATTCAGTGGTCGTACGTATCCCAACTTAAAAATATTCGAATTTGAGAAAATTTTGTTGATGGTGAGACAGTAATTGTATACGACTCAAGGAAAAACTTTGTGAGAAAAAAACATGCTCTCAAAGATTGAATGGTAACCGTTAAAAGTGACTTATTTTTATTGACTTAATAATTTGCGTAGGGGGGATGGGGAGGTAAATAAATATATTGCTACCACCATCACTCCACGCAACGAAGGTGGAGTGAAGACTGTAGAATAAGGGCTGTGGAATAGCAGGTGCCGTTATACTGAAAGACTAGTTCGAATATATATATGTATTTACTTATATATATAAACAAACTTTTAACCCGTGGATACGAGATATCATTTCAAACAAACTCACACCGTGGGGTCAGTTTGACCCCCAGCCTTTTTATTAAAGTAAAAAAGCACATAAAGGTTAAATGAAAGAGTAATAATATTTGGGAAAATCACAAAGCCATGTTCAAACATATGGATAAAGCCTACAGATATTTGAGTTAAAAACTCTGTTTGGGTCATTTCGAAACATAGTTGAATCTTTGGACCGTCACCACTGGCACACAACCGGTTTCTGGTGATAGCAACCGCGATAAAGACACAACCTCCATTTCCATTGTGAAATCATGTATGTAAGACCACTTACACGTACTGTAGACACACATGCAGCTCAGGTTGCATGATATATATAGGCTAGAATTTGAGTTCATGCTTTCATTTGATAGCGAGACCACTGCCTCTGACGAACTGTAGCTATCCGCTGTGCATTTGTGCAAACGTCTACTTATGGGATTGTACAAGCAGTATAGCAATTGTGCAAACGTCAGTATTTGGGATTGTACAAGCAATATAACAATAATTGTGCAAACCTGAGTATTTGGGATTGTACAAGCAGTATAGCAATAATTGTGCAAACCTCAGTATTTGGGATTGTACAAGCAATATAACAATAATTGTGCAAACCTGAGTATTTGGGATTGTACAAGCAGTATAGCAATAATTGTGCAAACGTCAGTATTTGAGATTGTACAAGCAGTATAGCAATAATTGTGCAAACCTCAGTATTTGGGATTGTACAAGCAATATAACAATAATTGTGCAAACCTGAGTATTTGGGATTGTACAAGCAGTATAGTAATTGTGAAAACGTCAGTATTTTGGATTGTACAAGCAATATAACAATAATTGTGCAAACCTGAGTATTTGGGATTGTACAAGCAGTATAGCAATAATTGTGCAAACGTCAGTATTTGAGATTGTACAAGCAGTATAGCAATAATTGTGCAAACGTCAGTATTTGAGATTGTACAAGCAGTATAGCAATAATTGTGCAAACCTCAGTATTTGGGATTGTACAAGCAGTATAGCAAATGTAGCAACATCTCCTTTCACTTGTATGCAGACATTGGTCTTGGAAATTTTTCAGGCATTCAATTTGTTCATTTACCAATATTGGGGGGGGGGGGGGGATTTACTTTCAGGCTCGAGCTTTTCCAGCGTTGAGACACTGCAGTGTTTCATTCATAACCAGTTCCCGTGTGCTGGTAATAATTCAAATTAAATAATTCGAATGTTGAATTATTTTGAATAATTGAATTGAAATTTGAACCCAAGTTCAACCCTTCTAAATTGTACAACATTATATAAACAATGCGCACGCAATTAGAAAACAATGGTAACTACTCGTAACTTGATGTGTTGAATAGAGTATATTTTTGCGCTAGTTTATACTCGTAGATCCCTACACAAGAAGCTGATCAAAATCCAAGTTTCTAGCAGATAAACAATCGTTAGGAAAGGTTTTTTTTGAGGAATAGGTTTAAGTTGAAGTATGTTAGATCAGGATGGGTTGGGTTATACCACGTTAGAGTTAGAAAGGTTCGGTTTTCGGTTAGGATGTATGAGGTAAGGAGAGGTTAGGATACGTTAGGTTAGTATAGCAAAAGTTATAATGCTTTGGGATAAAACGAGTAATTTAAATTCAAAATAACTGTCAATTATATCACGTGTCAAAAAAGCAATGTATTTAAACGCCACTATATAGTCCTTCCCTAAAGTGAAAACATCAGTCAGACTTTAAATTTCATTCCATGTTTCCAAAACGTAAAAATTCTGTGTTTCAGGAGCTTCTTGTGTAGATGTTTAAGTGAGAAGTTGAACATTTACAGTTTTCTGAGCCAAGATGACTTTTTCGATTTCGAAAAGTACGCTGGCATCGGCTACCATAGGGCTGGTGAGTGCAGTATACATGCATTTTCCCTCACAACTGTTCGTGAGAACCTTTTTCCCCTTAGCTTATAGCCTAGCTTTGCTTCTATACTTTGCTAATATCCTTAGCTGAAATCTTGCGTATTTCCTTTGGTAAAATCCTGCGTAAATCCTTTGCTTGTTTGCTTGCTGATATCATTTATTTCCACAAATCGATGAAATGGACAGACTTCATAACTACAATTGCACTGAAAAAACAATATTCACACCAATGAGACATTAACAGAAATCACATTGGATTGTCCGTAGTTGAATGTGAAATAATTTAAACAATTTAAACAATTTAAACAATTTATTTACCACAGGTGATACAGAGGTAGAATTTTACTTAAGTCTAGTACAATGGTCAAATTTGAGTATAGCTACCTGTGGGCCCGAACAAGTTCAGCGACTTCTAGGGCATCCTATCATCACGTTATTCTAAGGTGTACAATTATGTTTAACCTAATTCACTTAACCTAGTTTCGCATTAGACTGATCATTGGGATAATTAACTCGATATTTTATGCTGTATTTTACAATATAGGTCAAATCGGCTATATTTAACAGTATGTTCGATAAAACGATTCAAGAGCTGACTGAAGGTCGGTTATGTTACCCAAAGCAAGTTACATTATTACACTATCATTAGTTACATGTAGGAGGCAAGATTTGACATGGTGATCTTACACGACTAGTATTCTGATAGGAAGTGAGACTCAAGATGTTTTTTGAATACTTTGTACGAATTACCTTTACGGATCTCCGCAGGTATAGAGTTCCAAGTTTTGGTTCCAACGAAGAGTATACTGTGTTGCGACCGGGCCTTTGAATACTAAGGAGGCATGAATTTACTTCTATTTCGAGTTAAATGGTCGTGATGACCAGTTTGCGCAGTCAATAATTGTCAATAAAAGTACGTCACTATAGATCACTCGTCCGATCCAACAATTCAATGAAAAGGATCTATACAAATAGAATGAAGGAATACATATATGTAGATTGGTCACTTATAAACTCGAACTGAATAAATTTGTTTAAACTTTCACGAAATTGAGCAGAACTCCGAAACACAGATAATTAGACCTGTACGTGCAGTGACCTACGAGTCTAAACATACATGAATTATATGAAACTCACGTGAATTATATGAAACATACATGAATTATATGAAACATATATGAATTATATGAAACATATATGAATTATATGAAGCATATAAGAATTATATGAAACATATAAGAATTATATGAAACACATATGAATAAACATACATACATAGAGCAGTGGTTTTTAACCTGGGGCGCGCGAGCCTCCACAGCAAATCCAACTTTGCCCAGTTATGTTTGGGACAAAAGAGTGAACTTTCACTGTTGAATATGTTTGAGGGCCTATTAACAATATTATTTGTTGTGAGCTCTTATTTACCAGTCCATCTGACACAATTTCCCCAAACAATAATAATTCTTAAGGAGGGGGCGCGGGAGTACAAAGTTATGAGCCAATGGACTATAGAATTCACAAGCTAAATTTCGACGCTTGTTTTTGAGTTCATGAAGAATGCTGTGAAAATTAGAACAATTATACTATTCATGAATGAAAAAACGATGTATATGTCAATAGATGTGTATTTTTTACTTTTACATTGGTAACACACCTGTTTCCAAATATCCTAACTTTTATATCCTTGCACATGCATATTTATAATTAAATGTGTGCGTAAAACGTGTAAATCTCACATCATATTTTCACGCAGTTAATGCATACGTAGATTACTTATCATTGTGAGCTCATTTTTCATCAAAAATTTTACCAAGAATCTGTTAAAACATTGTAATGTTTGAGACATGCGTTGGGAATGCGATGTAGCACTGCTGGCAGGCTTATTAGGCTGGAAAGTGATTGGACGAATTTCGACGCCTCCACTCAAACAAAACTCAAAAGCATTTGGTTCTATAATTTCATCATATTTCATTAAGTATATTTCATATTTTAACTGTATTTTTTATGAAATTTTAACTGTAATTTTTAGAAATTTAAGTACAATTGTTCGAAATTCTATTCCACTCTTTGAAAATTCACCTGCACTTTTCGGTGATTCTAATACAAATGCCATATTTAAATTGCTTCATCTCTCTGCACGCATGAACTTAAATGTACAAAACTGTTTATTATTCCATCAGTCCGTGAGTGTCCTACAACGCATTCTATGAAGCTCTCCAACAAAGGCGACTTTTATATCTCCCAACAAATTAAAAATCGCTTAGGGTGAACAAAACCAATAGCACACCGTTCTACAGCCAACTAATCGCTGTTTGAAATAAAACCCAAAGTATCTGCATATAATTTATTTTTGACAAATAGATGAAATGGACAAACTCTTCAGGAGCCCGTTTCTACGAGCGCTCGATAATTACCATAGAAAACCATTGCAATCTCCACCGCCCAGCTGTTCATTTTGTCCCCACAATGGTGGTCTGTGTGAGTTACTGTATGCAAAGAACAGGGACTCATGAAGTTATTATTATCGGTATTCACGCAAGTGAACTTTCTAATCAACCCATCCACCTGTTGTTATGTACACTCATGAACAAATGGCACCAATGTCAACATGCAGCACTCATACTTGCAGGTCATCTTCATTTCACAGTATAAATGTGTTATAAATAAACTGAGTGCACAGGAATTTTTCATCGTGTTTTCTGTTCATATTTACTGCAGTGCTGACCAACGTACAATAGATACAAACAGCGCCAACCAAAGTATCACAAACCCACAATTGAATAATGAGCTAATGCAAAAGTTAAGTGGTGGAATCAGCTGTATGATCAGGGAATTGTATCATATTACTCTCTCATTGGCCCTTATTGGCTAGTATCATCGTATAATAATTCTGCTTGTTCTTTCCTTAATTAGTTCCTTCGTTAGTTACCTAGTTAGTCCGTCATGTTTGCAGTTTGCAGTATCATGGCTGCCGAATTCTTCAATGTAACATTAAAAGGTTAGGCTAGGGTAAGTTAGGTTAGGATAAGATAGGTTAGGCTAGGTTAGGATAGGTTAGGTTAGAATGGGATAGGTTAGGATAGGATATTTTAGGCTAGGTTAGGGTAGGATAGAATAGGATAGGTTAGGCTAGGATAAGTTAGGAAAGGCTAGGAAAGGTTAGGAAAGGTTAGAATAGGATGTGATAAGTTAGGATAGGATATGTAATGTAGATGGTCTACCTAGCTTAACGATGACATTTTCCGTGGAATTTCCATGAGTCCTGCTAGTACACTGCAAAATTTACCTAAATGTGCCTTTTGTACGCAGGTCTCCATGCTATGCCTGCAGCCTGCGTCAGGTTGCATCAGACCCCCATGCCTCTTTTGTCCACCGATCGTAACGAACGCGACTGGCATGTGAGTTTGACCAACCTCAACTTATCGGTTTTCAAATCATCTTTACCGGAAATATACTGATTTTTTCTTTTCGTTTCGTCTTGACGATAGCTTCTTTCGACTGTGGTGCCTCAACTTTGATTGTTTGCATCATCTTCATTGGAAATAATTTTTTTTCTTCTTGACGATAGCTTTTGCCTAGTGTAGCGTTTCACGCTCAAGTTATTACACTAATAAATCTACCGAAGGGATTTAGAGCTGCTGAGAATTGCCGTTCTTAGTAATGCAAGGGAAAATTTGAAAATGCATCCAAAAAACAGGTTGTAAATGTTAGAGCGTTTGTATCTGCGTGGTGACAATATTTTATGTATGTGCAAAAATCCTATTTTGACTTACAATTTTATGATAATATGTCCAATTGGAAGAACTAACATCAAAGTTGAATCCCGTAAGGGTATCCCGTAAGGGTATCCCGTAAGGGTATCCCGTAAGGGTATCCCATAAGCGTATCCCGTAAGGGTATCCTGTAAAGGTATCCCGTAAGGGTATCCCGTAAGGGTATCCCGTAAGGGTATCCCGTAAGGGTATCCCGTAAGGGTAATCACTATAAATTCAGAGCCGTTTTACCTTCTGCGTTTAGAAAAACAATCAAATCTACATATTTGCCCCATATTTAATCAAGACCCATTGTAGAAATTTCAAATTTTTCAACAACGACACATAAACCATGTTACCACACAACCACATAAAAGCATGTTACCACACAAAAAAAAATACTATTACATAGAAAATGATCACACAATGTGATCATTTTTTGTGCATGTTACCGCACAATCATCTTAAAACATATTATTGCACAGCAGAAACACACATTATCAAATGAAAAACATATTACCACACAAAAACATATCACCACACAAAAACATATCACCACACAAAAACATATTACCACACAAAAACATATCACCACACAAAAACATATTTACCACACAAAAACATATTACCACACAAAAACACATCACCACACAAAAACATATCACCACACAAAAACATATCACCACACAAAAACATATCACCACACAAAAACATATTACCACACAAAAACACATCACCACACAAAAATATATCACCACACAAAAACATATTACCACACAAAAACATATTACCACACAAAAACATATCACCACACAAAAACATATCACCACACAAAAACATATTACCACACAAAAACATATTACCACACAAAAACATATCACCACACAAAAACATATTACCACACAAAAACATATTACCCCACAAAAACATATCACCACACAAAAACATATTACCACACAAAAACATATTACCACACATAAACATATTACCACACAAAAACATATTACCACACAAAAACATATTACCACACAAAAACATATTACCACACAAAAACATATTACCACACAAAAACATATTACCACACAAAAACATATTACCACACAAAAACATATCACCACACAAAAACATATTACCACACAAAAACATATTACCACACAAAAACATATCACCACACAAAAACATATCACCACACAAAAACATATTACCACACAAAAACATATTACCACACAAAAACATATCACCACACAAAAACATATTACCACACAAAAACATATTACCACACAAAAACATATCACCACACAAAAACATATCACCACACAAAAACATATTACCACACAAAAACATATTACCACACAAAAACATATCACCACACAAAAACATATTACCACACAAAAATATATTACCACACAAAAACATATTACCACACAAAAACATATCACCACACAAAAACATATTACCACACAAAAACATATTACCACACAAAAACATATCACCACACAAAAACATATCACCACACAAAAACATATTACCACACGAAAACATATTACCACACAAAAACATATCACCACACAAAAACATATTACCACACAAAAACATATCACCACACAAAAACATATTACCACACAAAAAACATATTACCACACAAAAACATATTACCACACAAAAAGCAAATAACCTCCCAAAAAAACCTTTTATCACACAAAAATTTGTTTCCGCACAACCTTAAAAAAACGAAGTCACTAGCAAAGTTACATAAAAAAGCTGTTACAGTACAATCACATTTAAACATTTTAAACACACAACCACACAGAAACACAACCGAACTACCCCATAAAAACATGTTACCACACAAAATAAAGTCACTGCACACCTACACAAAAACGAAGTTAATGTGGTTGCTGTCATCAAAAGCATATTACCGCACAACGACTTAAAATGAAGTTACTGCACAACTTCAAATACGTAAAGAACGGCTACAAACAAACAATTAACCGCACAATTACACAAAACAACGATAAGATCCGTGTTGTCGCAGGTGCGGGCCAGCGGACGCGGTGGCATGCGAGAACGGCCAGAAGAGGTGCCGTAACGACGCCGGCTGCGCTGCCGCCTCCAAAGCCGCTGGGAAGCAGCTATACTGCTGCCGCCTCGACTGTGGCGAGCGCTGCATCCCTGCGTCAGTATTTCCTTATTTTCGATCGATATTTATTATAATTCTATTCGATATTTATGTGGCTTGTGAGTATTATATATTGTGGTTGGCGAATTTCCAGTCGATATTTTTTATGCTTCCATTTGATATTTATAACAGCTTGCGTATTTACATTAGATGATTATTTGGGCTTGCGTATTTCCATTCGATATTTATTGTGGCTTGCGTATTTTCTTTAGATTTTTATTATGGCTTACGCATTTTCATTCGATATTTTCTAGGGTGCATTTTCAATCTAAGTTATATTTCGAGCATAAAATTTAATTCGATATTTTTTCAATGCATTTTCAGTCCAAGGGGAGTTTTAAACGCAAATTTTAAACCCGCTAAAATTTATGTACTGGCTCGAATGCAGCTTGTTCCTTTGTTTTTGGGTACTTTTTAGAGTGCATTATCAATCCAAGCCATTCATGTTTAGAGTATATACTGTTCTACTGCGCTCATTAAAACTTGTCTTACTTTTTCAAGAGGTGGATGTCATTCTTTCTTCATGCCAAATTCAAAATGGACTTTTTTGCACAGTAAAACCCGTTCCATTCGATATAAAACCACGTAAATTGTCCAATATCAATATTAATTCGTTATTCACTGCTCAATTTTATATCTAAAAAGTAGGTAACAACTGAATTCCATTGCAGCACCGTGATTGAAAGGTCTTTGTAATTTTATATATGATTTTTCGAGAACAAGTGTAACAACTGGGTAAATAAGAAAAAATTAAAAATCATTATATCAACAGCCATAAAAGTCACATCAGTCCTCGTTTACATTCTTGAGACAGAACAACCTAAACCGTTATTAATTGTTATTATCAGGATCTAAGTCGTTAGAACCTGACATGGGGAGATTATTTATATATGTTGTCAAAAATAAATAATTAAAGAAAATAGAAATGCAAATGCACATATAAATACAAATGCACACTGTAGAAATGCTTTCGGCATTCGGTAATAAGATGTTGGCAGAACTGAGACTCATTTTATCTGAGAATTTGTCGTTGTATAGATCGCAAAAAAAAATCAGCGGGAGAAACGATTGAAGCATGTACTGTAGATGGGCTGACGAACATTTCTCTCAAACTGTATAAGAAACTTGGATAGATTCATACGGAATATATCAAGCACTAGTTTCACAATAAGTAAACGTGAACTAAAATGTTAGTAATCATTCTACTAGTAGAAGAGATTGCAATTGCATATTCTACGTCAGGAAATCGAAAATTATAAAAAATGGTGAAGTGGAGTATAAAAAATTGAAGTTCTAAGTACAACAACTCTCCAATAACGGCTAATAACTTAGTGCCGAATTTGTACTCATTTATAGAAGCCCAGCAAACCGACAAACTTTAGCAACCGACAAATTCATAAATAGCCTCAGCAGTCTAACAAAACCCAAACTGTGGCCAAGATTGATCCTCTTTGCGCAGAGTGAGATTCTCAAAGATTTTGAGGGATCGAAAATCAACTTTCTGATTCTTTCCTGTGGATTTCTATAGCTGCAGGTCGTCCCCGAGCTGTCCATACAAAATAATATCTTAAACTTCGTCTTCTGAAACCCAAATTTTAACATATACAGCATAGAAATTACGAACAAAATGGGAGATCAAAGAATGATTCATTTTTCGACTCAAGGATGAATCGAAAATGCATTATTAATTATTCACTGCTGAGCAATGGAAAAATTGCTTTGCAACTTTCACCAAAAAGGCCTTATTAGGTACAAAAACACTCGAAAATGCGTCAAAATATTGGAAGAAAACTCATTTCAGATATTGAGCATCAAATCCCACCAAAGCGATTGATCCCACTCAAAGTCCCTGCTTGATTTTAACAGATAAATAGAGACCTCGCGATTACCAGAGAACGACTACACAGAAGACTGTAAAAAATACCAAAAAGATATCCGTCGTTGTAAGAATACTTGGCCGAATAATGAGACATACAAAGCGAACTAATGAAATTTAAACAATTTAAACAGTTCATTTACCACAGGCGATTCGTAAAGAGAAAACATCTTAAATTTAGTACAATGATCAAGTTTGAGTATAGCTACCAGTGGGCCCGAATAAGTTCAGTGACTTCTAAGTGCATCCTACCACCTACAGTGTACAATTATGTTTAACCTAACTCACTAAACCTAGTTGCGCAGTAGACTAAGCAATGTATTTGTTCACTCGAGATTTGATGCTTAATTGTACAAAGTATAATCTATGGGCTAGATATTCACAGCATATTCTAGAAATGACTTGAGAACAGACAGAAGGTCATTGATTACATGATTAATAGTCCGATTGGAATGGAGATTCAAAATATATTTTGAAAGCCTTGTGAGAATTTATTTCACGAATATCGGCAGGGATTGAGTTCCAAATTTTAGTTCCAATGATGAGGATACCAAGTTGTGACTGAGCTTTTGAATAATAAGGAAGCATGAAGTTACTTCAATTTCGGGTTAAATAGTCGTGATGACCAATTTGTGTCTTTAATAGTTGGTTGAGGTCTCTGTCGCTATCATGGTCAATCTTTTATACATGGAATTACAAATGGAGAGTTGGTAGAGATCCAGAAGTTCAAGCGTTTTTGAAAATTGAAAAGAATCATCACTGTGAGCATTATATTTTAGTTTCTTTACCGCTCTGATGGTGCTTTTTTACAGAGTAAAGAGTACTCTGATTTTAGTTTCATCAGTTTCACGCCATGCTTCTATTCCGTATTGTAAGTATTGTGAAATGAGCGTTCGTTGAAGAAGCTAAGATTCTTCAGGCAATACATTTTTCATTTAACTGGCGATTCCAACGGATTTTGATAGAATAGTACTAATATGAGGAATGTGTTTCTTGTAGGTCAGATTTTTATCTATTATGATGCCCAGATAAAGCTTTACGCCAGATTGAAGCCTTTTGGAGCTCGTTATTTATACTCTCCGCAATTAGGGCGGGATATTGATAAGGAAGAACTGTAGACAGCGTGCTTTCATCAGCAAAAAGTATGAATTTGAAAAATGACGTAAATTTAAAGATATCGTTGACAACGACTAAAATTAGGAGCGGCCCAAGGACAGACCCTTGGGGAACTCCATACCTAATTGTCTGTAGTTACGATAGTGCATCGTCAATCAAAACGTATTGCTTCCAATTTGTTAGGTATGATCTGAACAAATCATGAGAATCTCCTCTAATCCCATAACAGTGGAGTTACAGAGTCATATATTATTGTCCACACCCTTAAATCTGCCTCGTATGGTCTATCTATTTGTACACCTCTGATAGCTTGTCTATTAGTACACCTCGGATAGTTTGCCTATTATTATGCCTCGTATGGCTTATCTATTTGTACACCTCGGATGGTTTGTCAATTAGTACTTCTAGTATAGAACTTTTGTTAGACTACTAGCACACCACGAATGGTTTGTCTATTAGTACGCCTCGTATATTTTGTCAATTAATATGCCTCGTATGGTCTATCTACTTGTACACCTCTGATAGTTTGTCTATTAGTACACCTCGTATAGTTTGTCTATTATTATGCCTCGTATGGCTTATCTACTTGTACACCTCGGATGGTTTGTCAATCAGTACTCCTCGTATGGAACATTTGTTTTAGGATGTCCTATATTAAGAAACTTTTAAAAGTCAATATGTTGGCATGTATCTCATGTGACAACTTGGAAATACACATTTTTTTTCTTAAATGCCTTCCGATGATTCTAATGCAAGCAATCCAACACAAATCCAGAGAGCTTTGGTATACGTATGACTGAAAGACGACTGAAAAATACTATTTCGAACTAAAATTGGTTTTGACGAACAAATCAAAATACAGAGCTAAAATTCAACATTAACCATAATAACAAACTCAAGTGTAGTCACTCATACAAAAATCCAGTTGAAATTCTTAAACATCAAGTGTTAAAATTGTAGTCGAATGATGTCACTGTGGAAAAAATAAAGAAATGCCAAGACCTCTTTCAATATAATGCACCTAATGGCATAGCTTCAATTATCTTCTTTCGATTACTCACAATCAAGATAGTACAGCAAGATCGGAAGAAGGCAAGTTTCATACCTTTTAAAAAAATGAGAAAGGACCCCCAACTACCTTGCGACCAGCCGTCCTTAAAAGACGGTCGGAAAGTAATAGGGAAATATATACGGGAACTTCGTACTCGAAATCTCTTCTTCAGGCCAAGATTGTCCGAATTTTGAACCAGGGCAGTGAACGTCATTGCTGTTCACACAGTGATATGTTTACAATTTGAATGACCCATTTCTGAGATAGAAAGCCCCCACAGTCTTCTTAAAACGTCGGACCGAGGACTATAGGAAAAAGTAGTAGGTCATTCCTGGAGGAATGTCAGAAAGCATCTCAATTATTATATTTATGCAGCTATTGGGAATACTCCTCATTGAAATAGTGCTAACAAAGCATGGAAGAAAACTTTTTCAACGTTGTGTTGATTAGCATTTAGCTCATGCAGCTATACATTTGTAAAACCCATTATATAACCCATTGTAGTTGAATAATATACATTTCATTTTTCTAGCTATGGCGACACTACTGCTGCAGGCGACACTACTGCTGCAGGCGACACTACTGCTGCAGGAGACACTATTGCTCCAGGCGACACTACTCTTGGATGCGACACTAATACTGCAGGCGACACTACTGCTGCAGGCGACACTACTGCTGCAGGTGACACTACTGCTGCAGGCGACACTACTGCTGCAGGCGACACTACTGCTGCAGGCGACACTACTGCTGCAGGCGACACTACTGCTGCAAGCGACACTACTGCTGCAGGCGACACTACTGCTGCAGGAGACACTACTGCTGCAGGCGACACTACTGCTGCAGGCGACACTACTGCTGCAGGCGACACTACTGCTGCAGGTGACACTACTGCTGCAGGCGACACTACTGCTGCAGGCGACACTACTGCTGCAGGCGACACTACTGCTGCAGGCGACACTACTGCTGCAGGCGACACTACTGCTGTAGGGGACACTACTGCTGCAGGTGACACTACTGCTGCAGGTGACACTACTGCTGCAGGCGACACTACTGCTGCAGGCGACACTACTGCTGCAGGAGACACTACTGCTGCAGACGACACTACTGCTGCAGGTGACACTACTGCTGCAGGAGACACTACTGCTGCAGGCGACACTACTTCTGCAGGTGACACTACTGCTGCAGGCGACACTACTGCTGCAGGTGACACTACTGCTGCAGGCGACACTACTGCTGCAGGCGACACTACTGCTGCAGGCGACACTACTGCTGCAGGCGACACTACTGCTGCAGGTGACACTACTGCTGCAGGCGACACTACTGCTGCAGGCGACACTACTGCTGCAGGCGACACTACTGCTGCAGGCGACACTACTGCTGCAGGCGATACTACTGCTGCAGGTGACACCACTGCTGCAGGCGACACTTCTGCTGCAGGCGACACTACTGCTGCAGGCGACACTACTACGTAAAGTGTCACTACTACTACTAATACTACAATTGACACTATTACTTACCTGAAGTGTCACTACCACTCCTACAAGTGACACTATTACTTACCTAAAGTGTCACTACCACTATTACAAATGACACTATTACTTACCTAAAGTGTCACTACCACTACTACAAGTGACACTATTACTTACCTAAAGTGTCACTACTACTACTACAAATGACACTATTACTTACCTAAAGTGTCACTACTACTACAAGTGACACTATTACTCACCTAAAGTGTCCTTACCACTACTACAAGTGACACTATTATTTACCTAAAGTGTCACTACCACTACTACAAGTGACACTATTACTTACCTAAAGTGTCGCTACCACTACTAAAAGTGACACTATTTCTTACCTAAAGTGTCACTAATACTACCACTACAAGTTGCACTCCCGGCCCTATTGACATCTCGAGCTTCGATGCTCACATATTTCTTTGCGTCTTTATTTCTTCTTCATTTCTACATGGCGCTGCGCACGTTCTGGACGTGTTCTTTTATTTATTCTTTTGTTTTCGTTAGTTTTCTGCACAGGCAATTTTTTCCACGGTCATGTAAGCAATTTTCACCGCAGTCATGTACGCAATTTTCACCACAGCCATGTAATCAATTTTCACCACAGCCATGTACGCAAGTTTCACCCCAGCCATGTACCCATGTGATTGGCATGCATCCGACCACACATTCGAGAAGATAGGAGAGTTCACCAGTCACATTCAGCAAAAATGAACTGATTCAAAACCACTGTAATTGCTGGATCGTAAGAATAGGGTAGCTGCGTTAAAAAATATTTCCTAGTGAAAAAGAATCGTGATTGGATTGGTTATTGCTCTAAGTATTGATGGTGTTTTAAAATCTACAAAATTTCCAGGGTTCCTTGACATGTTTTTGCATGAATTTTTGTTTGGTGTTTATTGTAAGTATTGCTTAGTGTTTGAACGTTCTTTAGACACTTTAGAAACATCGCTAAGCTTTAGGAAATTATGGGGTAAACAGTAAACTAAAACAGTAAAAATAGCGGACAGGAGATCAAGTGAAGGAATTCTATTATTTTCTGGAGTAGCAGTTACTGCAGGGAATGGCAGTTACTGCAGGGGATAGCAGATACTGCAGGGGATAGCAGTTACTGCAGGGGATAGCAGTTACTGCAGGGGATAGCAGTTACTGCAGGAAACATCAGTTATGGATTATGACTTGCTTTAGAAAATGTGCCCCTCGGGAAAATTTATCAAATTTAATTTTTTTAAACTCCGAAAGATATTTCCCCGTAGTTGTTTTCAGAAATCATTTGTTTGGCGTCTGATTGAGTTTATGAACTTAAATAAAGCTAAATATGATTTGTCTGAACAGCTGCTGCAATTCTTGCGATACAAATAAAAATAAGCTGGCATCTGATGGAATTTATTATCCTATATTTTTAAGTACTAAATTTTAGCCTTTCTGTTCTTCTTCCATTTTTCTTTTGTTCTTCTGTTCTTCTTCTGGTAATCTTTTACTAACTTCTGTTCTTCTTCTGTCCTTCTATCCTTTTCTGTTGTTTGTCTATTGATCTGCTGTTTTTCTTCTGTTCTTCCTTTATTCTTCTTTTGCTCTTTTTCTGGTCTTCTTTCATTCTTTTACTGTTCTTCTTATGTTCTTCTTCTGTTTTTATTCTGTTCTTTTTCCGAGGGTTGCGTCTGGCCATCGACATTCCCTCACAATACCTTAAAAAGTGCAAAAAAAGCCGCTTCATGAGAGATGTGCTGTTGTATGAACGATCCTAAATATGTGTAATATTCTATGATTTTGTTCAGAATCTAACGCGGAAATCATTCCGTTTAACAATCAAAAAAATTACACAGATGATAATACTCGTCATTTACATATTGCTGTCACTAAAATGGAAAATAATGCTTTACACGTTAAGTGCGGCGGGTTAAACTGAAGTTCAATATCCATCTCAAATGTAGAGTCAATTTTAGTAAGAAATTTTGAAAATAGCAAACATTGACTGAATCATGCCTTCATTTAGCTTTTATTTAGTATTTATAACAATTGAGTCAGTGACTGCTGGTCGGCCAGCAGCATTATGAAAATCCCCTAAATGACCACCGGTGGGTCACGCCGCACTTAATGTGCCGCCCTCAAGTATTGGCGGCTGAAGGTTTGAACAAAGAGACGAGTAGACTTTTAACGTGTACTTGGCGTAGAGGGACAGTAGAACCAAATGCGCCCCAAGGGGGCTCCGCACTACCTTATATACTCAATATTTGCTGAGGTCAGTATACGCACTGCGGTACCCACACAGGGCGTCGACCTGAATACGTACGGACAGATGGACAGAGAGAGAGTACGCACTTGTGACGGCATACACCTCCCCCCATGCCCTGGTTATTTACCAATATAAGAATCAATCAATTGAAGTTATAAGAATCGTAACTTACAATTTTAACACAGGAAGCTAAAAACATCCTAGGTAAAATATCTCCAATTGAAAAGTACTGTGTAGCAAAACAACTATCATTTTAGGAAAAGAAACAACGCATCGAATTAAAATTGACTGGACATTGTAAAAATGAAATCATTCACACCCCCACCACCAAGAAAATCGGAAGAGCCGCTGCTCAAATACACATAACAGAACGCTAAAACCCACGTTACTAAAATGGATGAAACACACGGTTAGAACTTCATTAATAATTACTAAAACATCAGTACTGAAAACTGTTTCTGCGACTTTCAAACGAACCTAATCCAATTACTAAACAGGGAAACTCTTTACACGAATGCAATGGTATCTATCCCAACAATCTTTTAAACTACACGAAGCAACAAAAATAAAAAAATCGACGATGTCACAGAAATTATCTAATTATCCCATACAATAATATTATAGTTTACAGAATACTCAACTTGGAATCAGCAAACGGCAGGCAGAGCAGTCACGGCCAGTCAGGCGTCTCGGCCGATCTCAAGGACGAACTGCCCAGCGATGGCAGAACAGGTGCGACCAGCTGTTTGAAGGTCGTCTGCGTGCCACAATCTCAGCACAGGCAGGCGACGAGATCCAAGGTCGTACACGCAGCGCTGGCACACAGCGGACTAGCAATGGTAGCACGAGCACGTCTTGGTAGTGTTCACGTATGATCACGGTTCCACACTGCGCGTAATCGCACAGCTCACTGTTTATGTATACGTATTAATTACGTTAACACAGCTTCTGTAGAAATTTGAAACAACACTGTTCGGTATGTAATTTCCTATCACATACACAGTACACAATTGTTCTCGGAGAAGTAGAAACACTGCAACCGTTCGTAGAATTGTTCTGAACTCAGCTACTTATGCATACAACTGTTAACCGACCACGTCACTATTGGCGATGGAAATTTACGCACAACTTCATGACGCAATGGTCACCATCCTTTTCCAGATCCACACGAGCTGTGTAAGGTACTCCCAGAGGTACGTTAAGTTCTAAACCATAAGGAGAGTTCATCAGAGTTTCTTCAGGAATTCGCTTAACGACGAAACGGAAAACGTTGTTATATACTTTCGGTGCTTCTTCAATTTCTCTTCCCGTTGCTGTAGATTTCTCCATAGTAGTGTTGTCGATATTACCAAAAATATTCTCTGCTCACGAAGCGAAGCGTAGACCACCACACGTAGAATCTTCACGAATTTCCGTGGACACGTGATCCTCAAATATCACCGTCGAAAATCCACACTTATTCCCGATATCTTCAATCACATAAGTCGTTGAAATCACATCAGAGCACAAGGATCAAGTACAATTTCACGTCGTGGGAACGAACTTACTGCGCCACCAGATGTGCCGCCCTCAAGTATTGGCGGCTGAAGGTTTGAACAAAGAGACGAGTAGACTTTTAACGTGTACTTGGCGTAGAGGGACAGTAGAACCAAATGCGCCCCAAGGGGGCTCCGCACTACCTTATATACTCAATATTTGCTGAGGTCAGTATACGCACTGCGGTACCCACACAGGGCGTCGACCTGAATACGTACGGACAGATGCACAGAGAGAGTACGCACTTGTGACCCCATATTAACGTGTTAAAATCACCTGCCTGCTTAGATTTTCGAGTTATTTCATTAGTTGCTTATACCATATAACGTGTATCTGATCAAATAGGCTTAACAAGATATAGCAACTGTTTGCGTCAACGAATAAAAGATGCTTGTTTTGATTTATTGGCGAGAGCATAGGGTTCAGAATGCCTCTTTGCTTATTGAAATGTAAAGAAATCAATTGATTTTTTTAAATCAAAGTCGTTGCAGCACTTGTGGATTTACTTCTAAAGCTCACTGAATTTATTTAGGTAGGTATCGAAATATTTTTCTAACAAAGATAGTTAAATGTGAGTTTTGAAACCCGTAGATATTTTTGCGATGAATATTGAAAAATTCTACGGATTTTAAAACTAACATTTAAGTTACTTTTATCAGTGTAAGCTGTTGATGTCGTGAATCATTTTACGCTTGGATTTAATTATTAGAAATAAATTGATAGGAATAAATATTCAATTCAAAATTCAAAAAAGGATGAACTGTGCATGAGGCTATAGCACCTGACATTAAATAAATTTGATAAAGTCTCAATATCTGATTTTGATTTCTACTTTTTTACAAGATAGCTTCAATATTCAAGGAAAATTGGTCATATTACTGTCAAACCTCGATTATAGTGAATGCCATACTTGTAGAGAGGGGGGAAGTGATGTCGTTTGATTGAATATTTTCGTACAGATTGGTCCATCGGTAAGTCACTGTTATGTATCAAGAAAATAGTTTAAAATGAATGTAGTTTGAGATGTTGAATGAAAAAAATACAGGTAAAAATTATGTACAGTGAGTTTAAAATTACAATGAAACAGCGAGTTGAACATTACAATGAAACAGCGAGTTGAACATTACAATGAAACAGCGAGTTGAACATTACAATGAAAGAGCGAGTTGAACATTACAATGAAACAGCGAGTTGAACATTACAATGAAACAGCGAGTTGAACATTACAATGAAACAGCGAGTTGAACATTACAATGAAACGGCGAGTTGAACATTACAATGAAACAGCGAGTTGAACATTACAATGAAGCAGCGAGTTGAACATTACAATGAAACAGAGAGTTGAACATTACAATGAAACAGCGAGTTGAACATTACAATGAAACAGCGAGTTGAACATTACAATGAAACAGAGAGTTGAACATTACAATGAAACAGAGAGTTGAACATTACAATGAAACAGCGAGTTGAACATTACAATGAAACAGCGAGTTGAACATTACAATGAAACAGAGAGTTGAACATTACAATGAAACAGCGAGTTGAACATTACAATGAAACAGCGAGTTGAACATTACAATGAAACAGCGAGTTGAACATTACAATGAAACAGCGAGTTGAACATTACAATGAAACAGAGAGTTGAACATTACAATGAAACAGCGAGTTGAACATTACAATGAAACAGCGAGTTGAACATTACAATGAAACAGCGAGTTGAACACTACAATGAAACAGCGAGTTGAACATTACAATGAAACAGAGAGTTGAACATTACAATGAAACAGCGAGTTGAACATTACAATGAAACAGCGATTTGAACATTACAATGAAACAGCGAGTTGAACATTACAATGAAACAGCGAGTTGAACATTACAATGAAACAGAGAGTTGAACATTACAATGAAACAGCGATTTGAACATTACAATGAAACAGCGAGTTGAACATTACAATGAAACAGAGAGTTGAACATTCGATGAAACAGTGAGTTAAATGTGACACATTATTGTAATTCTTCTAGGTCAAAAATTGAATCCAATTTGCTTAAAAATGTAATCCAAAGAAAAATACATTTGTGGTTATCAGATGTATGTATAAGCCTAATTTAAAATTTGTTCAATTACAGAAAGATAAGAGCTCTTAATTTTTGTATCTAACTTTTAATCTAACTTAAAAGCTTTTTTAATCTTGGCGCTACATATGTTGAACTACCAAGATTAAATTACCACGATATTTGAATATCATAATTCCATTAACGCGATTAATGTATCACTATTAAAAACCACGTTCAAAACATCAAGATCAAAATACAAGGATAAAAATTAAACCATTAAAAGAGAATGTTATATTTCAAATAGGTCAATTCATGGGCAATGGGTCTACTTTTATCCTACTCGTACATGAATATTTCAAATAGGTCAATTCTTGTATTACGCGTACATGAATATTTCAAATAGGTCAATTCTTGTCTTACGCCTAGAAGGATATTTCAAATAGGTCAATTCTTGTCTTACGCGTACATGAATATTTCAAATAGGTCAATTCTTTTCTTACGCGTAGAAGAATATTTCAAATAGGTCAATTCTTGTCTTACGCGTACATGAATATTTCAAATAGGTCAATTCTTTTCTTACGCGTAGAAGAATATTTCAAATAGGTCAATTCTTGTCTTACGCACATGTATATTTCAAATAGGTCAATTCTTTTCTTACGCGTAGAAGAATATTTCAAATAGGTCAATTCTTGTATTACGCGTACATGGATATTTCAAATAGGTCAATTCTTGTCTTACGCCTAGAAGGATATTTCAAATAGGTCAATTCTTGTATTACGCGCACATGGATATTTCATATAGGACAATTCTTATCCTACGCGTACAAGAGAAAGATATTGCAATACAGCAATATAATATTTTAATGGAAATACCTCGCTACCTGTCGTGCGGCAGTAAACAGACACGGACTGAATGCTCACTTGGTTTTCGGAATGAGAAAGTTGATTTACTTATTTACGAGTATTTACTTATTTTATTGTTTTTTACTTATTGATATTTACTTATTGATATTTGCTTATTGCTGCTTACTTATTGTTTTTTACATATTTCTATTTACTTATTGATATTCACTAATTGATATACCTATTGATATATACTTATTGCTATTTACTTATTGCTATTTACTTATTGCTATTTACTTATTGGTAGTTACTTATTGCTATTCACTAAGAGTTATTTACTTATTGATATTTACTCATTGTGGTGCACTAAATACGGTTTTTTATGACTTTTAAACAACCTTAATATCTTTTGGTTTATTAAACAGCACTTTAGGCTTTTTCCAATACGTTTTGAAATACATTCAAAATATTGCGCACTAATGCACTTCTAAATGCTGTACATATGTACTCTAAGTTGCCAGAACTGGGGTCACGCTTCAAGTATTTAGTTTTGCATCAACTCATCTTTCCTGATAAAGTTAGTTTTTTAGTTTTTTAAATGAGTATTACCTAAAAGATGACGAGGAAGTGCGACGGGACTGGAAAGTATTGGTTGTGTTATTTGTGAAGGTAAATCCTTCAGTTGGTATTATGTAGTTAATGCCTGGTGCTCGTCTGTGGCAGCTTCAGGCGTAGCTGCTGCTCGTCAGTGACGGCTTCAGGCATAGCTGCTGCTCGTCAGTGGGAGCTTCAGGCTCAGGCTCAGCTCCTCAAGTGTGCTCAGTAATCTATCACATGATTCATGATCGCATGGCGTTAATCCCAATTAGTGAATTACCTAAGTGATTAGAGCTCATCGTGTGAACCTCCCTGACCCCCTCTAACCCTCATCTGGCCCTCCTCATCCCCCTGACCCCTCTTTGACCCCCTGCCACCCATTGACCGCCACCTAAGCCTCATCTGACCCTCTTCAACCCCCCTGACCCCTCTCTGACCCCCTGCCACACCTGACCCTCCTCACTCCCTACCCCCTTGACCCCCCCTGACCCCCCAACCTCCGTAACCAGCCTGACCCCCTAGCGAGCCCCACTGATACCCACTCACCCCCATGACCCCTTTCCCCCCCTGACCCCCCTAACCTCATACCTCCCTGACCCCCCCTCTGGGGGTATGCCTCAGCTCTTCTGGGAGATGCTCAACTCAGGTCATTCCCTCGTATTCATTTTTTTCAGTTTAATGTTAATTCCCTCTGGTCATAATCATAATTTTTGCATATCTTAGTTTGCTAGAAAGTTTCTTGCTGAATTGTATCGTCATCCATGCATCTTCTTTACATTTCTTATGGATGAATTTGTACTGAACATCTTTTTGAGTTCCCCCAAGTTCTTTTTCGTATTCCCTGGTGTCATATATTTCTCAATGCTTGCCCGAGTCTTTAGAGTTGAATGTGTTAACTATGGCCTTAATTTACGTGTCTGCCCGAGTCCATAGAGTAATACGGATCGCCAAGCAGACCCTGTCTTTAGTCAGACCCTGTCTTTAAAAATATTATTTATTTATACATTTATTTTATATTTTATACGTAGTAACCTGCACTGAACCTTTGCAACGAACCACAGGTAAACCTTTTTTCCTTTTTTTTGCCTTGTAAACACGCACAAAGTTTCTGCTATGAATGGGATAAAAAGATTTCAGTGAGTAAAGTTTAGCGAACCTGCTTTAGCTTGACGGTGATTTAACACTTTGACTGCGACGTGAGCAACATTTGGTCACTGAGAGAGTTTGCATTATGCTGCTGACCAACCGGTAGTCACAGTAGTAGTCAAGAAAAATATTTATCAAAACTATATGAAGACACCATCCAGTTAATATTTTGTATTTCATTGTGCTGCTGACCAACCACTAGTCACTAACTTAAATTAGAAAAATACTTAATGAAAACAATGAAAACACTGTCCAGTTCATGCTTGGTTTTTTTATCATTGCTTCCTACAATTGATCTAAAATTTGAATTGAATATTGAACTTCAGATTTAGCAGCTGCAGTCACAGTGTTAAGGTTGGATGTCATACAGGAATTTGGCATCTCTTTTTGTATGGTCAGCGCCACTTGCCTCACTGTTAGCCAAAACTTTTCAGTTGTTTTGGCTCGCTGGGAAGAACCACCACTCCAGCAAGTCCTGATGTGCTGTATCCTTTTTCGAGCTTAAATCAGATTTTCAAATAAATGCTGATATCGCATCGGTACAGTCGGCAGCGAAAGTACTTCTGCTGACTTGAATACGTCACGATGGTTTTTTTAGACGAAGAAAAATTGGCGAGACGCACACTGCAAATTATTTAGGTAAAACTTACAATTTTCCTGACCAGTTTTATTAATTTTCAGTTTTCATAACAAAAATATAAAATTCTGGCTAGAAAATAGTATCACGAAAATAATAGCCAAGTCAACAGAAGAGGTTCCACAGCGGGCTGCAACTTTTCATCGACATGAATTGTTTGAAATTTTCACAGGAAAATGAAAGAGAATTTCACAGATGCACAGGCTTGAATTTTTTTAACAAAATAGAAAAATAATGGATGGAAAATAACAGCACGTACCGTAGCCAAGTCAGCAGAAGAGGTTCCACAGCGGGCTGCAACGCTGCGTCGACATGAGTTATTTCACATTTACACAGGAACACGCACGAGAATTTCACAGCTGCAGCGTGCCCTGCACACCTGCTCAGAGCAGCTGCAGCGTGCCCTGCACATTTCACAGCTGCACAGGTGCCCTGCACACCTGCTCAGAGCAGCTGCAGCGTGCCCTGCACATTTCACAGCTGCACAGGTGCCCTGCACACCTGCTCAGAGCAGCTGCAGCGTGCCCTGCACATTTCACAGCTGCACAGGTGCCCTGCACACCTGCTCAGAGCAGCTGCAGCGTGCCCTGCACATTTCACAGCTGCACAGGTGCCCTGCACACCTGCTCAGAGCAGCTGCAGCGACAGGTGTCTCATGTGAACCCCAGAATTGCTGCTCGTATCTGATCCTGCAATTAGGCAAATTAGAGATAGATTTCGTGATCACTAATTGCACGATCCAGTTTTTTTCGCAGTCCGTCCAAACGTCCGGAAATTCAAGTGGGGTGTTCAACATAAAAATGTGGAAAAATGCTAAAATTCGAACACGTTTTTATAAAAAACAAAAGCACATCAATTTTATCGGTCATAATCATAACATCTTTTTCAAACGTAAATATCAATTGAACTCTTTCTTGTAGTGGAAGTTTCTTTTTTCACCCATATCAGATCTAATCTGAAACATAGAAAAAATAAATTGTTGTACGGAGCGCGACTTATAATCGCATGTTCAACGATAACTCATCATATTTTATGGTGTAGGAATACATAATCGTGTATTCGTGAATAAAACGTCATATTTTACAGTGATGGAAAATGTAATCTTATATTCATGAATAACATGTCATACTTTAGAAAGAAAATAAAGGGCACAGAGATGCCCTCTCTTTAATTTTCTTTCATTACTCCCCCCTCACTCTGGCCTCGGTGGGCATCTACAATCATCTCACTCATGCAATAATGAATGAATACGCTATTTTCATTCTATCTTACGATCGAAATTTTTAAAATTCCGAGCACCGTCAGACGGTTCTCATACGTGTGCCAACTCATTGAAGATGTGAGTCGGCCGGTTGCACTGATGTGAACTGATTATGTTCAAGACTGATGTGAGTCGGTACAAATAGCGAAGATTCTTTTTTCGCTTTCAATACCCAGTCCAACTTTTTCGCAGGAGCATGCATGTTTTTCTCCGTCTGAGCGATTTAATTACTAGGGCGGCAAAAAACATGCATGCAGGCGGCAAAAATGTTAGACTGGGTAGAGAAGCTTGAGGTACGGAAATGAATGAATGGTCCTCATAAGCTATCATAAACGCTAACGACCCTAAAATCCGTTATAACTCTAATAACTCTAATAAAAACCTTATAACCCTAATGAAAACCTAACAACCTTAAAAACCATCCAACACTAGTTACTCTAATAGAAACCTAATATCTCTAATATTCCTAATAATAACCTAATAACCACAATAACCTAATACCCCTAATTACCTTAATAACATAATAACTTTAAAAACTTTAGTAAAATTTAACAACCCTAATAACCTAAATCAAAACCTAATAACGCTTATAACCCTAATGAACCTAATAACATTAATCAAAACCTAATAACGCTTATAACCCTGATAATAACTTAATAACCCTGCTAAGCCGTCATAACATCATCAGACAACTCTAGATCAGAATACTTACTTGTGTGAACTCCAAAGTTCACGCAGTTTATCTTCAAAGCAACGACATTCTTAAGGGTCTCTCACCATAATTAATCATTTTCATCACTTTTTTAATTCTATTTAGCACGATTGTAACAACTCAACTGGTGCAAGCATCACCAGTTCCAGTCGCCTGCGAAAAAACGAAAATGGAAAATGGGGATTTTCTTCCTACGCGTGAATAGTCCGCGAGTGAAAAATTTTGAAGCATTAGCTTAGGAAAAAATTATGTAGACGTGTTTGGAAGTAGAGAAGGTAAATTAAGTACGATGAGTGGCTATGATCAGTCCGTTCGAAGCTACTATGAGTAGCTTAGATATTAAATACTTAAATTACGTACGATGAGTGGATATGACCAGTCCGTTCGAAGTTACCATGACGGGCATGAAATGTTAAATAATTATCTTTGAACATCAAGAGCAGAGCAGGTGTTAGATAATTATCATGCAACAGATGTCGAAAATGAGTTGAACAGGTGTGAGACGATACCTAAATCTAAACAGATGTCTAAAAAATACCTAGGCATGAAGAGCTGAGCTCTAGACCAGCACTCGTCGAGTGCCCCTCACATAGTGCGGACGCACGATATAAAAGTCCAAAAGTTGGTCAAAAAGCTAGAACGTACGCTTTAAAATTATTCCAAAAGTTTATTAGATAGGTAGAGTCATGGCATCCAAACTGGTCTTAGCTGCAGTGCTGCTCGTACAGGCCGCCGTGCTTGTGTCGACGCTCGAGCCTGTGAGTTTTGACAATGTAGCAAAGTTTTGCTGTGTGTGAATCATTAAATCATACTAAACATCACGTAAGTTTTCCCAATGTTGCTTAGTTTTGTGGTTTCTAAATCATTAAATCATGTTAGGGAAGAGCCTGTAAGTTTTTGTAGTCGCTTCAAAGTTGCTAAATTTTGTAATTTCATTTAATTGTTTACAATGTTGCTAAGTTTTGTCATTGTAAATCATTAAATCACATTTAGGAAGGGCCTGTAAATTTTGCAGTCGTTTCAAAGCTGCTAAATTTTGTAGTTTGCAAATCATTAACACTTTGACCTCAATTGGTTTAACTGAAGGTCGACATTAAACTCAAATTCAACAGCAATTGTTCAATAGTAAATAATTTTGAAAATCGCAATCATTAACTGAATCCGGCCTTTATTTAGCATAAATTGAGTATTATGAAAGTTGAGTTTGTGACAATTGGTCGGTCAGCAGCATTATGAAGACCCCCATCGTGGCCACCGGTGGAGCACGTTGCCGTCCAGGTGTCAAATCATCACTGCAAAATATCTTCTCACAATGCAGAGATTTATTATACTTCTCAAGGATATTATTCTGCTTATTTTGGATGAGTAATTGAAAGCTGTAAAGCCTATAACACCTGATAGGCAGTAGGAACTATGATAATTGATAGGCTTCAAGGCCTATAATAATTTATAGGCAGTAGCAGCCTATGAACGGTTCCTAAAATTATACAGTTGCAATTTTTCGTAGAATAAAATTACCACACATTGATCAGTTATCGGAACAACGTTTGTTTATGACTATGGTTGGTGGTAGGTAAAAACGAGTTTTTAAATGATTTATTTCGAATATCACCTCACTCTTGCATCCTCCACGTTTTTCTCAGCACACGTACACTTTTGTACCCTCAGTACGAGTTTTACCTTCCTTAGTTGTCTTCTACCTCGGTACATGTACCCACCTTGCACCCTCAGTACGTGTTCTACCCTCAGCACACGTACGCTTTTGTACCCTCAGTACGTGTTCGAGTACGACGAAACGACCGGTTTGTTCGCCGAGTGCGAGGAGGAGATCAACACCATACACGGCGAGCCGTACTTTCTCAGGAGCGAAAACGACCGAACTGCGACCCGCTTCGCCCCCGCCCAGTCCAGGTCCATTAAGTGGAAGGAGATAAGCATGAGGGACCCCAAGTCTATGGTCAGGTGCTTCTATTACGAGGAGCGGTACTACAGTAAGTTCTTTTTTTGTCGTCAAAGATACCACAGTGAGTGGTTTTTATCCTCGTAGATACTACAGTGCTACAGTAAGTGGTTTTTTTCCTCATAGTTACTACAGTGAATTGTTTTTTGTCCTCATAGATACTTCAGTGAGTTGGTTTGTTATCTTCATATATACTACAGTGAGTTGGTTTGTTATCTTCATAGATACTACAGTGGAATAGTTTTTCCCTTATAAATACTACAGTGAGTTGGTTTGTTATCTTCATAGATACTACAGTGAGTTGGTTTATCTTCATAGATACTACAGTGGAATAGTTTTTCCCTTATAAATACTACAGTGAGTTGGTTTGTTATCTTCATAGATACTACAGTGAGTTGGTTTATCTTCATAGATACTACAGTGGAATAGTTTTTCCCTTATAAATACTACAGTGAGTTGGTTTGTTATCTTCATAGATACTACAGTGAGTTGGCTTAGCTTCCTGTTACGCTCACCTCGATTTACATTGTAAAAATTTTTTATGTTTTCCTTTATTGTTTGTATTTTTCTGTGTTTGCAGTGTCTCCTCATACAGTAGACATTCATCTTTACGGTTGCTTCCAAACGATTTTCGATTCCCTAAAAGTCATGGAACGCAGCCTCAGTAGAATGTCGAAATAGTTTCAACATGAGAAGTACATCAGGTCAAAGTTAATTTTCTTCGCGGTTACCGCGAAAATAGTGGCATATATAAATAAGAGAAACGCATGAAAACGTGTTCATTTCATAACGTCAGCCTGACAATGCAAAATGAGCGAATAAAGAGATATCGGCACATTGATGAACAAGCTATAAAAGTGTTCAATAATATTCTGCTCTACAATACGTCAAGTTTTGCTACGAAGCGTTACGCTTTATAGTCACGTGATACACATACACACCCGAAGCATCACTGAGTGTCGAGGAAATCATTTATATTTATAATAATATCACTGAGTATCAGTAAAGTTATATTTTATTTATTATAATAATAATAATAATTAACACCAGGTGTTAATAGTTTCTAATTTTTCGCCCCACAGACAACTCGACGATGCTGCGTTTCAACAACGGCAGATGCTACAGGACTGAAGACCCGAGCTATGATCTCGAGAGTGACGAAAATTGCTCCGACAACCCGTCTGATGTCGTCTACATACTTTCTACTATGGGCCAAACCTCGTCATGATACATTCATGTGAGCAGCATCTGGGAGTGATACACTGATGTGAGCTGAATCTGGGAGTGATACACTGATGTGAGCAGAATCTGGGAGTGCTACACTGATGTGAGCAGAATCTGGGAGTGATACACTGATGTGAGCAGAATCTGGGAGTGCTACACTGATGTGAGCAGAATCTGGGAGTGATACACTGATGAGAGCAGAATCTGGGAGTGATACACTGATGTGAGCAGAATCTGGGAGTGATACACTGATGAGAGCAGAATCTGAGAGTGATACATTCATGTGAGCAGCATCTGGGAGTGATACATTCACGTGAGCAGAATCTAGGAGTGATACACTGATACAAATATATAAACAAATAAACACACCAAAGGAATTACAGGTCAGAAGATTTTCCTATTGATGAAGAGCTCTACTGTAATTCCATCAATCTATATTATGCTATAATAAGAGCCGCGTCCGTCTGTCCGAAGCCAGCCTGCAGTGTGAGATGAGCGTGTCTGTGATACGAGCTTCATCAACTCCACAATTTCCAGTGCATTAATCCATCAGATTCGAGTAGGAATGAATATCCCGTGAATTCTTAGGAAATGGGAACATGTGTCATGTGATTTGTTGAACATAAATGTACATTTTTGACGGGCCGTGTACACTCGGCCTCATCAACTCTCGGGATATTGATTTTTTTATTTCTTACAGTGTTTTTTCAGTTCGCCTTCTTTCTTATTTCAAATAAGGGGTGGACTTTTAATTATGAATCTTTCTCTGAGCAGTGAGATCGTCCAGTATGGCTGGAGGATTCACGACCGTCACGCACACATCCCCGTCGGCGCCTGGTCAATGTCCTGATAAAGTCAACATTTTTTCAAGTCGTATCTAGAATTCAGTTGAACTTGTACAGTACCAAACAATCTTTTAAAGGGTTATGTTCTACATAAATTATAAACAGATTAGTTGAGCGTGAATTTGAATATTATCATTCTGAAGGTTACTTCTGATAAGTTTTAACGTTTCAAAGGATTCCATTCCCGAATTTTAATATTTTGAAGGTTTCCTTTCATGAATTTTAGAATTTTGAAGGTTTCCTTTTACGAATTTCAATATTTTAAAGGTTTCCTTTCATGAATTTTAATATTTTGAAGATTTCCTTTCATGAATTTTAATATTTTGAAGGTTTCCTTTCATGAATTTTAATATTTTGAAGGTTTCCTGTCATGAATTTTAGAATTTTGAAGGTTTCCTTTTACGAATTTCAATATTTGTAGGTTTCCTTTCATGAATTTTAATATTTTGAAGGTTTCCTTTCACGAATTTCAATATTTGTAGGTTTCCTTGAATGAATTTTTAATATTTTGAAGGTTACATCTAACGAATTTCGTGCAACATATGTGCTACTATCCTACCGGCCAAAAACTTGTGACACATTGTAATATTTCCAAGTTAATAATGCAAAGATCGATAGACCGAACTAAATTCATCAAATTGTTTAACAAATTCTATCATGTGATCAAAGTATTTCACGTAGTATCGTATACGAAATTAGTCATGTCGGAATAAATGTAGCTTTATCACAACACACCAAATGTCAAATTTCAAAAAAAAAATTGTACCAAATTTCAATAAATCTGATTAGTGCAAACTTTTTTTAATCCTCGCATAGTAATAGCTTCAATCTGCTCATTTTAATTTAGTCACCGGGGTCGATGTGACGCGCGTCCTCACGAACTGCAGTCCGCGGTAAAACTTGCTACGTATGATTCATTGCATTTCTTCAAATCTTTAATAATTCCGTTCCTTTTCCGGCTGAAGTTCGCTTGCATTTCACAGTAACAGCTTTTTAGAATTTTCAATTACAGACCGGTTGACAGAGACCTTGTTGCCGGTTGACAAATACCATGTTGCCAGCTGACAAATACCCTGTTGACGGGCTGACAAATACCCTGTTGCCGGCTGACAAATACCTTGTTGCCAGCTGTCAAATACCCTGTTGGTGGCTGACAAATACCCTATTGCCAGCTGACAGAGACCTTGTTACGGGCTGACGAATACCCTGTTGCCGGCTGGAAACTACCCTGTTGCCGGCTGGCAAATACCCTGTTGCCGGCTGACAGAGACCTTGTTGCCGGCTGACGAATACCCTGTTGCCGGCGGACAGAAAGCTCGTTGCCAGCTGTCAAATACCCTGTTGGTGGCTGACAAATACCCTATTGCCAGCTGACAGAGACCCTGTTGTCGGCTGACGAATACCCTAGCTGTATCCAGCTGACAGAGCCCCTTTTGCCAGCTGAGAAAAACCCTGTTGCCAGATGAAGAGGCTTAGTTGCCAGCTGACAAAGATCCTGTTATCAGCAGACGGAGGATTAGTTGCCAGTTGACATAGACAATGTTTTCCTTTTTGATAGAATGTCATTGGTCTCTTCTTGTTCTATCACATCTTTTATTAAACTAAAAGAACATATTCTTCCTGCATTGCTCTCAACTCTATCACTCAGTGTCATAGATATTTGCAAACTCGTGCTATTTGCAACAATTAGATTTCAGAGCCTTTAAATCGAAATATTTTAAATCAACTGAGTTAGTTACATCAATTGAGCCAAATTTCTGAAAACGAACTGTTTTTATTTTATTTTCTTTTTGTGCTGATAGCCCAATGAGCATTCATCACATACATTGAGAACGCATAATTTAAAAATCATATAAATTAACAATTACATAAATTAAATTCAAACCTATACAGGGAGTCGGTGGCCCAGGTGCTCCTTATGTATGTACAGGCACAGGAGCGCAGGTGTGCATCTGATACTTATACGTCAAGGTCGCAATTCTGAGCCTAATTATCACTTCATATTTAATGCTGCAAGAGAATACTTCATTCCAACCAAGCCTGATAAATTTCATCTTGTACATTGGTATTTCAAATGTCAAGTTATAACTAACACAAGGACGCAATGACGGTTACCCCCGTTCAAGCCGGTACTCATTTTTGACACCTGGGTAGAGTGGGGAACTGAGGCTGAGTTTTCCTTTTTCCCTACGGGGAGAAACACCGGGTGGCACTACGGGGATTCCAACTGCCGACACCTTCACATGAAGGGCGCGCTCTTAACCACTTGGTCAAGGTGACCACAATCGGTGCAAGAGATGTTGAGTTAGAGAAAATAAAGTTAGGTCGAGTTGAGCTCAGTAATATATATATACAAGACACGAACAAGCACAGAGTCATAACACAAGTTTGAGTTCAAAGAGTTTTTTGACACATGTTTTTGATGAGGGAGCTGCAGTAGTGAAAAAACTGAAAGGGATGAACTGCACAGATGAAAAACAGAACTTGTGTAATGTTTCAACCGTCAATTCAAATTAATCTGAAATTCCCTTTTCATGAAAAATTGCGCAAAGCTCAACATATGGTGTATAGAAACAACTAAATAATTGAAGGAAAAACGTATGTTTAAGGAAAACTCAAGCATGAAATGCATTACAACCATATGAGGCAGACAATGGCCATGTCTAGGATTAACTACATAATTGAAACAACTTTTCTCTTAAATATCTTACTCAAGGTACTAGGACTCAAAGCTTATATATGCTGTAAATACTGAAAAAAAACGAATCAAGCAATCAGTTTATTTACAATAAAGTTGAGACATGAAATATATAAAATTGGGTTTTAAAATAACTAAACGTTAAGATCCTTTGTTGATATTCACACATGGGTAGCGTAATGCCCATGTCAACCGTAAAAACAAATGATTGAGAGAAAAGCATGAAAAAATGCTTCCAAATGTCTTAATATTAGGATCCTTACTTGCTATTGACTCATGGGGATCGTTATACCCATGCACTAATACCTAATGAAAACGCATTGGAGTGAAGATAGAAAAAATAGTTTATTTTCAGTAAAACTATTACAAAAATGAAGATGGGTTTTTAAAATGTGTCAACGTAAATTTACTTAATTGGCAAACGTACATCAGTATCATAACAGCAAATTTCAATGATTTTTTTAAGATTACGAAAGAAACATAAAAAAGTATTCCTATGGTAAAGTTATACTAAATTTTATTATGGTTAATGAAATGAAATGGAAAAAACTAAATGATCAGTAAATGATTCATATCGATAAAAAATTTATTTTAAGACTACGCGATACAAATGACGGTTGTTTAGAAATTTAAGAAGGATATTTGGCTGATAGTTTTTATAAATTTCAAAATTTTCTGCTGTATATCTTAACCAATAATTCTCCATTCTTTTCTCTATCCTAATTTCGTTCCTATGAACTATGAAAAACTGCTAATTGCGCATAGATTTCATTCTTGCATGTAATTATAGAGATATATTTAGTACCTTTGTCCCTTCCAACGAGTAGACACACCAAGTTCATTCTGAATACGGTTCCCGCTACAGGAATATTTAGATTCTGTATTCCAGTATATTATATTATAGAATAGCATTTAAATACAGTAATTATTTATTGTTTCCATTATTTCATGAACGATTTAATTTTCTTCAATATGCTTTGAAGGATTATTCCTCGGTGTTCGGAGCAGGCATTTAAAAAACGTTCCTTCATCATATGAAGAAACCAAACAACTTAACATAGCCTTTCAATTTCAATTGACGTACCAGTCAATGGATTATTCAACGTTTTACTTTATATAAGACGAAGTTTGTTTTCTTCCTTATTAGTTCACTGAGCGATATAATTATTTAATGGCCTCTTCAGTAACATTATTGGTGTAAATTGGTACACGCCGGTGCTCCTCATTATAGTTCAGAAGCACCTGTACCGTGTCCCGAACCAAGACAAATGTGTTGTGCGTGTTACGTGTGACCATATAATTTAGAGGACGTTTATACCTTCGATATAATATCAATCAAGCTGCGCATATTCTTCTAGCTATTTTGTGGTAGTAGTTACTTTTCTTTTAATTGGACTTTAAAGACAGTGTTCTGTGCTGCTGTTTTTTTCTCCTGATCAATTATCACATTATGGTAGTTAGTGTAACGTTGGTTTTAGCTCCTGAAGTACGTCGGATTATTTTTTTTTAGAGATAAACCTATCTGTGGGTAGTTCATTTTCTTATAAACCCTAACATTTAATATTAATATAATTGGCAAAAATCTAATTTTATTGTAAAGCCTCTACCTCTTATGTATCTGGAGCTAACTACAATGTTTTTTTCATTAGTTAACTCCGAAAATTTTTTTAATATAAAGAATTCTCAAGTCTCAGAAAATTAATCTATCTAGTTAGGTTTATTTATAATTCTTAAATCTTTGAGTTTTTTAAGGGTGTTATTTCAGCAGTTGTGGATTAAATTTAGTAAATTTGTGAACTAAATTTGTCATCGAGTTGTGGAAATGATTCATATCAAATATAAATATATATTTACGGGTGAATGAGATGGGAATATACGCATCAAGTTTTAAGGCTAAGTGCTTAGTTTTGACTCAATTAAACCGTAATCAAAATTGAAATGTGCTTATGGTGGCTAAAACTGGGTCACCTAGTTTTTGTAACTAGACAATGTGATTGTCATGAAATATTAATCAAAGTATCAAAGATGATATTACGGAACTACTATTTTATTATCTCTAGTCTTTTCTTTGACGTTAGTCATCTAACTACCATTATGAGTGTGATAGAGAAATGGAAGAAGCGGACACCAAACAAATATATAAATAAATACATAAATGAACTGAAAACGGGTATTATTAGGTTAGATGGTCAATGTGAAGTTTAATGCAATCACGGAAAATAATAATGCCGGTCCCAGGAATCACTAAAGGAACACATTTCAGAACGTTTTACATGAATGACATTCTGCTCGCTGATGCGTTATTTTTGAATAATTGAACTTTGAAGTTGGCCTTGGCGCCTAAGGAAGCGTGCGCGTGATACGGAATTTTATTAATAACGGAAGCTATTACAAACGTAAAGAGGTTGGGTCGTGAGGGGGAGGCACAGTTCTTCTAGTGAAAATTATAAATAAAGCTTCTAACCCACCCATTAGGGTGACGACCGCAATCTTGTTGACATCGGGTCCAAAATGGCGGCGCCCATGGTGGTCGCCATGTTAGACCCGATGTAAACAAGATTGCGGTCGTCACCCTAATGGGTTGGTTAGAAGCTTTATTTATAATTTTCACTAGAAGAACTGTGCCTCCCCCTCACGACCCAACCTCTTTACGTTTGTAAAAGGGGGTTAGCTTCCGTTTTTTAATTAAATTACGCTCGCTTCCTTTGACGCGGGAAGGCCAACTTCAAAGTTCAATAATTCAAAAATAAAGCATCAGCGAGCAGAATGTCGTTCGTGTAAAACGTTCTTAAAAACGTTCCTTTAGTGATTGTTTGGAATATAATTATTACTTTCTGTGATTGCATTAAACTTCACATTGACCGGTTAGATAGCATGTAAAGTCTATGCTCTTAGATGCCCAAGGTCAGCTAAAGTTAATTCGGTAAATCTGAAGGATATGTCAGTTATCGATTTTCCACTTTTTGGTGCCTGAACATAATGAATTGAATCAAAATAAGGTCAATGTGAAGTTTAATGCAATCACGGAAAACAATAACGCCGATCCCAGGAATCACTAAAGGAACACATTTCAGAACGTTTTACATGAACGACATTCTGCTCGCTGATGCGTTATTTTCGAATAATTGAACTTTGAAGTTGGCCTTGGCGCCAAAGGAAGCGAGCGCGTGAAACGGAATTTAATTAATAACGGAAACTATTATAAACGTAAAGAGGTTGGGTCGTAAGGGGGAGGCACAGTTCTTCTAGTGAAAATTATAAATAAAGCTTCTAACCCACCCATTAGGGTGACGACCGCAATCTTGTTGACATTGGGTCCAAAATGGCGGCGCCCATGGTGGTCGCCATGTTAGACCCGATGTAAACAAGATTGCGATCGTCACCCTAATGGGTGGGTTAGAAGCTTTATTTATAATTTTCACTAGAACTGTGCCTCCCCCTCACGACCCAACCTCTTTACGTTTGTGTAAAAGGGGGTTAGCTTCCGTTTTTAATTAAATTACGCTCGCTTCCTCTGGCGCGGGAAGGCCAACTTCAAAGTTCAATAATTCGAAAATAAAGCATCAGCGAGCAGAATGTCGTTCATGTAAAACGTTCTTAAATACGTTCTTTTAGTGATTGTTTGGAATATAACTATTAATTTCTGTGATTGCATTAAACTTCACATTGACCCAAAATAAACAAGTTTTCTTTTATGCACTTTCCGTCTCAAATGAGTATTTTACGATTTAAACCGGTAGGTTTAGTTTCGTCTTTGATGACAAATGCGCTCGAATAAACAGCTACTCATCGATTTTTTAATTTTTGTTGCTTGATTCATGGTAATAACATCGAAATAAACAACTTTTCTTCTATACACTTTTTTTGTCAAATGAGTATTTAACAAGGTATAGCGGTAGGTCTGGTTTCGTCTTTGATGACGATCGCACTGGAAGCAAGTGCGCATTGCAGTGTTGCTGTCCGACGTGCTTCTCGAATAAACTGCCGCTTCAAACACTGGAGTTGCGGTAAGTCATTTACCGCTACAACTAATAAAATACTCATTTGAGACGGAAAGTGCATAGAAGAAAACTTGTTTATTTCGACCTAATTAACTATGCTTAGGCGTTGAAATTCACAAAATTGATAACTGACATATCCTTCAGATTTACCTTTAATTCATTTAATATTCAAATTTTTACCTAAGCTTTTCAATAATTAAGGTGCAGAGTATAATTTGAATGTAGTTAAAATAAGTCATTGAACTAAGTTTATTCCTGCTAGTAATGCTGAAATGCGGGATGAATTTTGTAGTTGATAAGGCTGCAGAGAAAATGCCCTGTCAATGATGAAATTAACAACAACTATTTATTATTTCAATTTCATATAGAAGCTATAAAACATAAAAAATTGATCAAGGTTGAAGGATATGAAAATACACTTTGGCTGCCACAAAGCCTTGGTCCTATATTTTCAACCTTCATTTCAAAAACACTTGTCTTTTCCAACCCTCAGTCCTATCTAAAGTATGTCACCTCAACACTTATGCATTAATTAAAATATTTAACAAGTTTCAGTGCAGAGATGCTTCATTTGAGGCAGCATCCTTTTTTGTTCTATTAGGGGGCCATAAAATAGGCAGTTAGGCTAGGTTTGCCTGTCCTATGCTACGGAGCCTGGCATCCTTAGAAGATGTACTTTAAGATTACCTTAACTATAGATAATCCTTTAGAATTTTTATTTTTGACCCTTTTTTGCTCTTTTTAATCTTTATACAACTTTTGCTATCCTATTTTTTGTTTATTTTGCTTTTTCCATTTTTACACTGCTATTGCTTTTTCTTTCCATTTTTTTTAAATTACTGTTTCTATGTCTGTGTTATTTATTCAAAAAGACATTGTCAGCTTGAATTCCACATTTGTCTAGGCTAAATAATTCCATCTCTATCCTATATGACATTATCTCAACATTGGGAGTGGAGCCTTCAGCTATTAGACTATACCTAACTGCATTTTCTTTAGAGACATTCTTGGTTTAGGTCAGTGCAATGCATGATTTTCTGTCTTCCCTATGAAATTTTTTTATAAAACTGCATTTGAGCCAAAAATCTTGTTGAAGCGTTAAAATTGAACCTTATGATGCACAAACGTAATGCATTGTAAAGTAGAACGTCGAATTATGAGTTCAAATTGTTTTGAGATCAAAAAAAATAAGGGGCAGGCTCAAGACTGGTTTTATCATAAGAAAATACATACAACCAACCACAAATCTTGAGAAAATCTTCATCATTATTGTAGAAAGTAGTCATGTTAATTATCCATAAAGCAATGCATTAGAAAAGACACAATAAAAGAAAAAAGTTATGCTCAACTTGATTGTAGTTCTACTACTCATGAGGTATAGCAGCTTGCTATGCCCTCTCCTTTTGTCTTCACCTTGTATGCAGATAGGCTTGTAAACTGGGGTTTCTGACCTCTATGCTATTTTATTCTCAAAATAGGACATTGTTATGACTTGCATTCTATCTGCTCAAAATATTACTTTAGCAGGTGTTTGACTGGGAGAAGTTGTAGTAAAAGTTTAAGGTTTTCATATCGTTTGGTTATTTTTAAATATTTTCATTGTTCAATGAATTTATTTGGTGAATTGGTTAGTATTTTAAATTGAATCATGTTTTTTGTTCTCTTTTGGTGAAACACCACTTTTCATAACATCTACAAACTAATTAGTAATGCTTTGGCAACAATCAACATGTTAGGATAATAAATTATGGCTTCTGTTGGCCAAGTGAGGAGATCTGGTGTATTTGTTGTCTCTTTATATCATAGTAGTTTATGGCTTGAGTTTATACCCATAATATTCAGTGGGAGGATGTGTATTTGATTGCAAGTATACAAACCATATTTTTACAGGTTTTATCTCTTACAAAATAGCAGGTATTGACATAATGTTTTTTTTTTTTTTTTTTTAGGTACAACTGAATTGGCAAATTTTAAATGTAAATTGCAGAATTATAATTAACTCTTATTACAGTTCCTTTGGCATAATCTAGGTTGTTAATGTTTATGTTCATGTATCCGTAATGAGTGTTTTTGGTAAATCCCACTTTGTGTCGAATGGCATCTATGGCAGCAATGTCATCTCAGTCCAGACTGATCAAAGGAACCACAAAGATGTGATCATCACGTGCAGCAACTGCATCAGAGTGTATGAGGTGAGGCTCTCCTAGCTAATTATTTATGCTTAGGGCAAGTATTTCTATTGTTCAATAATGACAACCTTTGTGCTTCTATCTGTGTTGGATCATTTTCTCCTTGCATCACTTCTGCAAGATTATTGCTTAGAATAAGTATTTCTATTGGTTTAAAATAATTATATTGACCACTTGTATGCTTGTATGTGTTGGATAATTTTCCCCTTGCATCATTTTTGCAAGATTAATGCTTGGATTTGGTATTTCTACTGGTTAAAAATAATTATATTGACCACCTGTATGCTTGTATGTGTGTTGGATCATTTACTCCTTGCATCATTTATGCAAGAAGATTGGAAGATAATTACTGTGAAGATTATTGTTGACTGATGCTTTTGAAGGTATGCTTGTTCTAGATTTGGAAACTAATTGAGTATTGCATTTGTCAATTCAATTTATGAAAGCATTTTGACTAGTTCAAATTATAAAAAACAAGTGCAATTATAAAAACAAGTTAATATTATTATATTATACATCGTAAACAATTTTCACCCTGAGCATTAATTGGGAGTATTTGATCAGTTGGGTGAAAAAAATCTGACGAATCAAAAAATTATTTAAATCCCCTATCTAAAATTAAAGACAGTAGTAATATTAGTTGAAGTTTGAGTGCATTTTATCTTGAAACATACTCTACATTTGCAGTGAGAGTGTAGACTAAAATGTAGCTTCATTTTATGGTAGGTCCAGTTGGTCCTTTGTTCACAACTTAATTTATTCCATGCCTCAATTTACAAACAAAGAATGATGTTTTAAATTTATCAAAGTACAATTAATTTTTTTCAGCTTTAAAACCTTGCCAGTTGCCACTCCTTATTTTTTTTATGGAACACTAGTAAATAATCTAGCCATGTCATATTGTTACTTCTCTGGCTTTTACAATCACTAATCTTGACTAACAACATTTGCTATCATTGCCTGTCATGTTAGATTTTTATTTTAATATTGCAATGACTCCTCATGCCCAGCAGCCTTGCTTACGTCAGCCCTCTTGCTATTGCACTGGCTGCTCATTTGAAAATGTTGTTGCTGGCTTGTGTTGAAGCAACGGCTTTGTCTTGCATTTTGCTATTGTCTTCTCATTGGTAAAAGCATTTGTAGTTTGAATATCATTTGTTATTGCTTTTCAATATCAGTGTAATATTCCAGCTCTTCTATTAGTGTCACCACTTGTGATGTTTTTTGGGAGCTGTAAGTTGGTTTGCACAATTCAATGCAAACAAGAAAAATAAAAATTGTCAGCTATGCTGCTCGGAGCTACACTTTCAATGCGTGTATACTCGGCCAAATGGGAGCTATGGCTTAGGATGTTGAGCAATCAGTCAGTTTTGCAATTTTGAACTGAAAAAATTAAAACTAATCCTTTACAGTATAATTCTGAATGGAAAAATAAAAACTACACCTTTGGAGTACTTGCTGGTGGGTAGGTAATTTTGATTTATCATTGAAATTGTACTAATGGTGGGTAAGTAGTTGTGCACTAAGATTGAAATTGTAGTGATGGTGAGTAGGTAGCTGTGATTTGTGATTAAAATGTATCACCTGTGAGTAATTGATCCAACAGCCAAACGAGCGCAGCATCCTCGAGAGTTGGATGTTCAAGAGCTGGGTGGCGCCGGTGAGTGGCTGTGTGACGTCAAGCAAAGGCCAGTTTTACTGCCCTGTTGCTTCCAATGCAATCCTCAACTGGACAGCTGATGAAAAACAACTTGAAAACCTGCCCCAAATCAAGGTTAGTCTAATAAATCTTTATCTGAATTTTTGTTTACATTTTAGTTCTTTGGTTTATTTCTGTGAATGAAACATGACCCAAATAATGGTAAATCTAATTAATGTTCATCTGCATTTATTATTCAAATTGTGTTTCTTTTCTGTATTATTGAGAATGGTTGACATCAACCCATTAAGGCCATCAAACGGTTTTTTACTCAAAATTTTAAAAAAAATAAATAAAAATACTTCTGGAGTGAAATACGTACTCCCCCCCCCCCCCCCCCCCCCCCCTCAAAGGGAAATTTCAAAAGAATCCTATTTCTCTGCCAATATTGTACCTAGAGATGATTAGTTTTTTTTTGTTAGATTCAGATTCACAATGAACTGGTCGACAAAGTTAAGATCCAGTTTTTTGATATCGCTTCAAAAAAAATATAAAAAATGTTTGAAATAAAAATTGTTTTTCTTTCAATTTTTTTTCTTCCAATTTTTTTTCTTCAAATGGTTACAAAAAATTTTCTAATCAACTTACCAAAAAGCTACATCTCAACCTAATAGTACTCACTTTTATCTTTACGATGCTGAAAAGATCTCCTTCATAAGTGAAAAACTGTAGGAGAAATAAACCCGCACAACAAAAAAAAAACAGTTTTTAGGAAAAAGCGCTCAACTTTTTCAAGTATATCTCCAACAGTTTTTTACTTATGGAGGAGATCTTTTTTGCATTGTAAAGATCAAGGTAAGCACTGCAAACCTGCATAGTTGTTTTTTGATAAGTTATATAGGATTTTTTTCACTGCCATTCAAAGTAATAACTAAAATATAATATATTTAGTGATAAAAAATTCAAAAACTTCCCAAATTTTTTTTTGAAGCGATAGCAAAAATCTGGATCTTAACTTTGTCGACCAGTTCATTGTGAATCAAACAGAAAAAACTAATCATCTCTTTGTACAATATTTGCTGAGAAATAGGCTTTTATAGAAATTTCTCTCTGAGGGGGGGGAAAGGAGGTATGGATAAATTTCAAAAATTTTATGGGCTATGAATGTTTATTAGATTGTTATAAACATGCTGTTAAAACCTCAGAGCCTATTTTGCTCCAGAAGTATTTTTATTTATTTTTTGAAAATTTTGAGGAATAAACCGTTCGATGGCCTTAAATCCTTTAGCAGACAATTGAACAATCTTTCCATGCAATGAAACAAGCCCGCAAGTTCAGTGCACATTGGAATGTACTCATTAGCTTCAGCCTAGGGTAGGGTTCCTGCTCTCAGACTGAAACTGTAAGCAAGATTTACTGTATCTAATGGCTCAGTACACCATTATGTATAGTGACAAGTGCATGAATAGAATTGTATTGTTAGCTCAAAATGGTTGAGAACAATTCATATAACAAGTCTAGATCCTTGCTCAACCCTTCTAGTGCAACAAGACCCACCGGTGGTCACTGAGGGGATTTTCATAATGCTGCTGACTGACCAGCTGTTCACTGACTCAATTTTTATAAATACTTAATGAAGACTATATAAAGGCATGATCTATTTATTGTCTGTTATTTTCAAAATTGATCTCTAAAAATAACTCTAATTTGAGTTGGATATTGAACTTCAGTTTGAAACTCCTCAGAGAGATACAACTATTATATCTTTAGGAATTAGCACTCTCGGGGGAAAATGTGTGAGGGCCCAAGTTGAAAGTTAGGTAGGCATTCTTTTTATTTTATTCTAATGATTTTTGTTATGTTAAGTACCATTTTTTTTTTTGGTTCACTGCTATCCTGTTTTTCATCATCTACTACTTACTTTTCCAAGTTTTATCCTGTTTCATGAAGTTCTTTCTCTCAACTTTCTACTTCTATGCTCCTTCTGTAATCCCTTATCTCCATTCTAAATGGTGCCTAACTCTTTTCAAAATGTTTTTTTTTTTAGTGGTTAGGAAAGCTTAACCCTTTAACGCCCACATTTTTATACTCATATTACCGTTAATACAACCACTATCACTAAACTGACGCTGGCATTAGGTAGTCACTGTTATCAAGATGGGGAAGGAACTGCCACTCGGCAGTGAAGTTCAAAGGACACATTAGTGAACAAATTGAATAAGAAATACAATATATTATTGTTATTTTTGAAAGAGGACCGTACAGTCCACTTGGGCGTTAAAGGGTTAAACTAACATCTAATCTAAACTTACAGTTTGGAAGCAGCGTGAGCTCCCTGGAGTCAGTGTCAGGCTCCGTGTACGTGGTGTTTGAAGGCGGCTGCGTGGAGGAAATATCACAGGCAATTTTCCGGAGAAAAGTGAAGAGACCAAAGCTGTTACCTGCCTCTTATGTGGTCGAGGAGCTCCAGCTTGGGGAGAACCTGGTCACAGCAATTGCAACTTCACAAGTAAGGATACTTTCAAGATATTAGATTCAAGTGTCGGCTATAACTTACGAACAACATAAATTAAAAATTTGAAGTATTAGGTTTAACATGATCACTTTGTTTCTGCGATGGCCATTGTTGGTTTGGGTACTAGAAATATTGTGAGAAATGCTCAATAATCATACCCCGTTCATCATCCATCCCTCAAACTTGAGAAATAAAACTGACAACAAAACATGTTCCCAGAAGGAAAACAAGAAATACACATTAAATGGATCCTGTTCATCATTCTCAAACATGAGGGAAGAAAACTGATCGCAAAATATGTTTCCAAGGAAGAGGATATTTCTTCCCAGAAAGAAGACAAAAGCTATAAATATTTTCAGAAATACGCATCAAACCCACCCTGTTTATCACCCATTTCTCAAACTGGGGAAAGAAAGCTAACAAAACACATTCACCCAAAAGGAAGACTAAACAGACCCTGTTTATCGTCTCTCAAACTGAGGAAAAAAAAGCTAACCCCTAAACACATTTCCACAGAAGGAAGGAGAAGAGCGCAGCCAGACGAGGAGCATCTTCCAGTACCCTGTGGGCTGCACAGACCCCGGCCAGGTGGTGCAGTTCCAGCTGGTGCGGCCCTCGCTGTCCCTGACTGGTGTCTGTCTCCTCAGCTACTGCAGAGCTGTCTCTCTCTGTAAGGACCCTGGGTGGTGTGGTGCTTGTGTTTTGGGCTGGTGGTTGTGTGTGTTGTTGTATTGCTGGTGTGTTTTGTTAGTACTTTAGTACTGTAGTGAATTTATTCACTACTGGTTGCCCTCCATATGCAGTCTGAAGTAGTGCTGTAAGGTACGTGGCGCTCCGTACTATCCTCACCTGGCTTACGCCACTTGGTAGGCGTATTCAGCGGCAGCACGACTTCAGCCGTCAGTTGCGTTAGGACCTTCATACAGTGCACTTGTCTGCAAGCAGGCCAATAAAGCTGCTTTTGCCTGATGCTCGTGAGTCCTGTGCCATATGCTTGGCGAATCCTATGCCCTCTCTTACTATTGTACCCTAGTTGTCTCTTGAGTTATGGGGAGTTTGTGGTCGGCGGGAGAGTTGCGATCTTGTGCAGAGAGATGGCTCCCGCAAGACACGCCCTGAGTTGATACATGTTCCGTCTGTCCCACTTACCGTTTTTAAATATTGTTGTTACTTATCCGTGCCGCACCTTAACCTAGTGTCTGGACCTAGCTATTGTAGCCTCCTCCTTGCCTGGTCCATCATCACGGCGTCCTAGTGGTGAAACACTAAGCAGGCAAGTTTCACTACGGTACCAGCTAGAGGTATGTAGATCTCACTCTATAGTCTATAGGTGGTAGACCTCACGCTATAGTATTAGCTAGGAGTAGATCTCATGCTATAGTGTGGTAGACCTCACGCTATAGCAGCACAGAATTACATGTGTCAATGCTGAATGTGGAAAATAAAGAATGTTTGTTTTTTATTATGAAATTCTTAGCCATGTTAGTTTTCCTTGGTATCCTAAGAGTGAGTTTTCCTAGGTATCAGTCATTTCATTTGAGCCATTATTTACTGTATCTTGACTCCCGCTGGTGCAGAATTACACGTGTCAATGCTGAAAAGTGTCGTTTTCATTTATTAATGTCGTAATTTCCTGTATCTTGACTACCGCTGATGCAGAATTGTTTGTATCAATGCTGAACTTGAATTAATGACTGCAGGGAGCAACGGAGAGCTGTGCGTGAGTGCCGTGTGTCGCCAGGAGGGGAACGTTCAGCCTGCCCTCACGGTCCGTCCCCTTGGCCACCTGGGGAGCCTCGTGGACTGCTCCCGTCCTGCTCGCCTGCTGCGCATGTACGACTGGGTCGTCGCTGTGCTAGGACTCGACGTCACCAAAGATGGCAAGTTCTTTCTTACTCGTGTTTGGCATTTTTGGACAACATACTCAATAGGTGCTGATCATTTCTGGTTGGTGTAGGTGCTGTTTGTGTGTGGATGGTGCTAGCACGTAAAAAGAATTTATTTCATGCTAACCTACTCACATGGCAAAATTGAGTGCTTTTTCATATGTCTGCATCAAAGAAGCATTCTGTTTACTTACCTATCGATAATTAGAGACAAAACAGTATCTGTATTTTGAGTATCTAGGATACAGGTTCATGAAGATACCTCTAATACTGAGGAAAATTTGTGTCCTTCAAAATGATAAGCACTTTTTAAACTATTGAAATTTATTGTGTTTTCTCCCATCATCTGTGACCCAACACAAGAGATTTTCTTATGAAAGAAGCCTATGAAACTAAAACCTTAGAATGAACATCGTAGCCTTACCCGGGTCTGAGAGATGAAAATAAGGAGGAATATGAGCTTGTATGCACCAGAAGTACTGTAAAGAATAAATAACCCTGTAAAGAATTAATTGATTATTTAATAATAATTATTATTAAATAGTAATAATTAACAACTATTAATAGTAACACCATTACTTTTATAGAGGGTCCTCTTCCCTTGTTTACATGCCCTAGGAGTACAATGACTGACATAATTTACAGGAGGCCGCATCACGCTGTGGGACGTTGAGAACCACATAGAGGTGGCAAGACGCCACTTCAAGCTGTACCAGCCGTCCCTGCGGTGCTGGGTGGGGGGTGTGGGGGGCATCGGGGGGGCCATCCTGCTGCACGAAAAGCAGGAGCTCACCGTCGTGCCCCTTAACAGGGTGCCTCCCAGGGGCCTCGCCCCCTACGTGCTCGGCCAGACCCCGGTGACGGGTGAGTGCTGGTTGTCTACATTGCTAGTACGGTCTTGTTTTCTACCCCACGTCGTGATCTGGCTGGTGGTTATTGTTCTTGTTGTCTGCATCACTTGTATGGTCTTGTTGGTGCTGGTGTGGTTGTCAACATCACTTTTACAATTAGAGGGCAAATATGCAGAGTGTCCTAACCCACAAATCAGAGGTCAAAACTGGAGAGTGGATTAAGTGATAATTTCTCCTCATAGCGGTGTAGGTGTCTTTCAGGCAGAGTGGCCTAGTTCCTAGTTCAGTTCCTAGTTAGTAACTTGGCTAGGAAAAGCCAGTTTGGCAACCCTGCGATTAACACCACGCCTCTAACTTGAGTGTTCTAAAATTCTGTGTTTTGTGGGTTAGGACTCTGCGTATTTGCCCTCCAATTTTGCATGAGTGGTGCTAGTTTGGTGATTTTACTTGACAACATCACTTGCACTACATCACTCGAGCCTAAACTTCTCTTCTGGTGTAGCTTTTAACTGTGTGAGTGCCAGCATGTCGCAAGTTGCTGCTGACTGCACACTGGCTCCTGCTGCTGACTGCGGTGTTGTAGCACTCACAGACCGGTGTACACCAACACTTGAGCCTGTTTTACAGATGCACAGTTGTCATTTCACTGGTAACGTGGACGGTGCAGGAGCAGTGTGTGATGGTGAATTGAGTAACCATGCTGAAGGGTTTGACTATTTTCGCCAGTAAAATTTCTGTTATTCTTTGTGCTGAATTCATACGATATAGCTAAATAGATAACTCCACGCTTCTCTAAGTATAGCTAAATAGCCAAGTACACGTTTCTCTTAGCATACATTTACCAGGCTTCTCCTTCCTATGGGAGGGTAGCCGACAGCAGGCCACAATCATCACTCTTAGGCGGAGTTCACACTAGAGGGATAAGATATTTATCTCCGAAACATGCGATACACGATAATTATCCTTAAGATAAGTAAGGTTCATACTGAAGCGATGAGACATGAGCTAGCAACGAAGTGTAGCAGGGAAATTTAGTCTGTTATCATGAGTTCTTCATTGAGTGATGAAAACTCTAGCCAAATCGTTCCCTCATAGAGATGCAATTATTGTATGTAGTGGAATTAGCTCTCCCTGGAGAAAATGTAAGGGAGTTGGAGTTAGGTAGGCCTCCTTTTTGTTGGAATAGAATAGGTTTTTTGTTTGTTATAGGCATTCTTTTTTCGGTTCACTGCTGTCCTATTTTTCAGCACTTCCTACTTCTTCAACTTTTTTATTGTTTCATGAACTTCTTTCTTAGTTCTATGTTTCTATGTTAGATGTTTGTTCAATTGTTTCTATGCACCCTGTGCATAGATTCCGTGTTCCCTTAACTCCACACTAAGTGGTACCATCATACTTCCTCTATTTGAACATCTTTGTTGTTGTAACTTTCTTATAATCAATTGCTCAATCAGCCAATATCGTACGACACTGAACGAAGAGACACGCTCGCTTTGTCTCTTGATACACGCATCTTACGACAGATGTTGCCATTGTACCGGTGTGAACCAGTTTTGTCGTCTCTCCGTATTTTTAACGGATCTGAGCGCGTCGTATCTCACAAGACAATTATCGCCTATCGCTTACGACCTACAGACATGTATATTATCTCGCTGGTGTGAACGCCGCCTTAGTCACTAGGAGGCGAGAGAGGCAGCACTGGCCGCACCAGACTGCACTTCTCTTAGCACAGCTGTGTAAATTACTGTATCCCCTCTTTCAATAGATTGGGTATTGATGGAGATGAGCTAGGCATTACATCATGCAGTGACATCATTCTAAATTTCTCTGCAGTTCAGTAATTAATGCATCTGATGATCCAATAACGTACAGAGATTTTCCAATCATTGCATCATGCTTGCATCATTGTAAATTTCTCAGCAGCTGTGTAAATTACCATATCTCAATAGACTAAGTGTGGCATATAAGCAGGCATTGCATCGCATGCCCACACCATCACAAGTTTTTCAGGTGAGGACGTAGAAAAGTTAGAGGTGAACGTTGTAAATATCTCAGCAGCTGAGTAAATATACCAATAGACCAAGTCTGGCATATCAACACCTTAAGTGCGGCGGGTTAAACTGAAGTTCAATATCCAGCTCAAATTTAGAGTCAATTGTAGTAAGAAATTTTGAAAATATCTAACATTAACTGGATCATGCCTTCATTTAGCTTTCATTTAGTATTTGTAAAAATTGAGCCAGTGACTGCTGGTTGGTCAGAAGCATTATGAAAATCTCCTAAATGACCACCGATGTGTCATGCAGCACTTAACGTGTTAATATATATTGCATCGTGTGCTGACACCATTGCAAATTGCTCAGGTGATGATGACTCGGAGGAGTTGGTACAGAAAGACTGGAGTAAGACCAGCAAAGACGATGCCGTCAGTGCCGTGGCCGTTGTCCCCTCCGTCACCCCCAGCATAGAGGCCCTCATGCGCCAGCTCTGTCTACACTCGCTCGACCTGTCCTTGTGAGTCCTGGTGCTCTGTTGCTAACCCTCTCTTGTCGTGTACCTATTGCGTACTCTCTCTTGTTGTGTGCCTACTGCTTACCCTCTCTTGTTGTGTACCTATTGCTTACCCTCTCTTGTTGTGTACCTATTGCGTACTCTCTCTTGTTGTGTGCCTATTGCTTACCCTCTCTTGTTGTGTACCTATTGCTTACCCTCTCTTGTTGTGTACCTATTGCGTACTCTCTCTTGTTGTGTACCTATTGCTTACCCTCTCTTGTTGTGTACCTATTGCTTACCCTCTCTTGTTGTGTGCCTATTGCTTACCCTCTCTTGTTGTGTGCCTATTGCTTACCCTCTCTTGTTGTGTACCTATTGCTTACCCTCTCTTGTCGTGTACCTATTGCGTACTCTCTCTTGTTGTGTACCTATTGCTTACCCTCTCTTGTTGTGTACCTATTGCTTACCCTCTCTTGTTGTGTGCCTATTGCTTACCCTCTCTTGTTGTGTGCCTATTGCTTACCCTCTCTTGTTGTGTGCCTATTGCTTACCCTCTCTTGTTGTGTGCCTATTGCTTACCCTCTCTTGTGTGCCTATTGCTTACCCTCTCTTGTTGTGTACCTATTGCTTACCCTCTCTTGTTGTGTACCTATTGCTTACCCTCTCTTGTTGTGTGCCTATTGCTTACCCTCTCTTGTGTGCCTATTGCTTACCCTCTCTTGTTGTGTACCTATTGCTTACCCTCTCTTGTTGTGTGCCTATTGCTTACCCTCTCTTGTTGTGTACCTATTGCTTACCCTCTCTTGTTGTGTACCTATTGCTTACCCTCTCTTGTTGTGTGCCTATTGCTTACCCTCTCTTGTGTGCCTATTGCTTACCCTCTCTTGTTGTGTACCTATTGCTTACCCTCTCTTGTTGTGTACCTATTGCTTACCCTCTCTTGTTGTGTGCCTATTGCTTACCCTCTCTTGTGTGCCTATTGCTTACCCTCTCTTGTTGTGTACCTATTGCTTACCCTCTCTTGTTGTGTGCCTATTGCTTACCCTCTCTTGTTGTGTACCTATTGCTTACCCTCTCTTGTTGTGTGCCTATTGCTTACCCTCTCTTGTTGTGTACCTATTGCTTACCCTCTCTTGTTGTGTGCCTATTGCTTACCCTCTCTTGTTGTGTACCTATTGCTTACCCTCTCTTGTTGTGTACCTATTGCTTACCCTCTCTTGTTGTGTGCCTATTGCTTACCCTCTCTTGTTGTGTACCTATTGCTTACCCTCTCTTGTTGTGTGCCTATTGCTTACCCTCTCTTGTTGTGTACCTATTGCTTACCCTCTCTTGTCGTGTACCTATTGCTTACCCTCTCTTGTTGTGTGCCTATTGCTTACCCTCTCTTGTTGTGTACCTATTGCTTACCCTCTCTTGTTGTGTGCCTATTGCTTACCCTCTCTTGTTGTGTGCCTATTGCTTACCCTCTCTTGTTGTGTACCTATTGCTTACCCTCTCTTGTTGTGTACCTATTGCTTACCCTCTCTTGTTGTGTACCTATTGCTTACCCTCTCTTGTTGTGTACCTATTGCTTACCCTCTCTTGTTGTGTACCTATTGCTTACCCTCTCTTGTTGTGTGCCTATTGCTTACCCTCTCTTGTTGTGTACCTATTGCGTACTCTCTCTTGTTGTGTGCCTATTGCTTACCCTCTCTTGTTGTGTGCCTATTGCGTACCCTCTCTTGTTGTGTGCCTATTGCTTACCCTCTCTTGTTGTGTACCTATTGCTTACCCTCTCTTGTTGTGTGCCTATTGCTTACCCTCTCTTGTTGTGTGCCTATTGCTTACCCTCTCTTGTTGTGTACCTATTGCTTACCCTCTCTTGTTGTGTGCCTATTGCTTACCCTCTCTTGTTGTGTGCCTATTGCTTACCCTCTCTTGTTGTGTACCTATTGCTTACCCTCTCTTGTTGTGTGCCTATTGCTTACCCTCTCTTGTTGTGTGCCTATTGCTTACCCTCTCTTGTTGTGTGCCTATTGCTTACCCTCTCTTGTTGTGTACCTATTGCTTACCCTCTCTTGTTGTGTGCCTATTGCTTACCCTCTCTTGTTGTGTGCTTATTGCTTACCCTCTCTTGTTCTGTACCTACCCTCTCTTGTTGTGTACTTACCCTCTCTTGTTGTGTGCTTATTGCTTACCCTCTCTTGTTCTGTACCTACCCTCTCTTGTTGTGTACTTACCCTCTCTTGTTGTGTGCTTATTGCTTACCCTCTCTTGTTGTGTACTTACCTTCTCTTGTTGTGTGCTTATTGCTTACCCTTTCTTGTTGTGTACTTACCCTCTCTTGTGTGCTTATTGCTTACCCTCTCTTGTTGTGTACTTACCCTCTCTTGTTGTGTACTTACCCTCTCTTGTGTACTTACCCTCTCTTGTTGTGTACTTACCCTCTCTTGTTGTGTACTTACCCTCTCTTGTTGTGTACTTACCCTCTCTTGTTGTGTACTTACCCTCTCTTGTTGTGTACTTACCCTCTCTTGTTGTGTACTTACCCTCTCTTGTTGTGTACTTACCCTCTCTTGTTGTGTACTTACCCTCTCTTGTTGTGTACTTACCCTCTCTTGTTGTGTACTTACCCTCTCTTGTTTGTACTTACCCTCTCTTGTTTGTACTTACCCTCTCTTGTTTGTACTTACCCTCTCTTGTTTGTACTTACCCTCTCTTGTTTTGTACTTACCCTCTCTTGTTTTGTACTTACCCTCTCTTGTTGTGTACTTACCCTCTCTTGTTGTGTACTTACCCTCTCTTGTTGTGTACTTACCCTCTCTTGTTGTGAACTTACCCTCTCTTGTTGTGTACTTACCCTCTCTTGTTGTGTACTTACCCTCTCTTGTTGTGTGCCTATTGCTTACCCTCTCTTGTTGTGTACTTACCCTCTCTTGTTGTGTGCCTATTGCTTACCCTCTCTTGTTGTGTGCCTATTGCTTACCCTCTCTTGTTGTGTACCTATTGCTTACCCTCTCTTGTTGTGTGCTTTGTGTGGCCCTCTGTTGAGTGTTTACTTCATGTGTCCCTGCATGTTCACTCCATGTGTTTGTTAACATTGTGTGCATGATTTATATCACAAAGCGCTGTGTATGATAGATCCAATGTCTACATTGTGCGCATGATTCATACCAACAAGCGCTCTTTACAATATATCAAATTGGTGTGTTTATATAGTCTAATATTTGTGTTTATATTGTGTGCATGATTTATAGCAAAACTCGCTCTTTACAACAGACTCAATGTTTATGTTCACATTTCAGATGCGTCACAAGACTTGTACACGAAGCGACTGAGCGCCGCAGTCTTGCTCTGGCGTGCGAGATCATGGGAAGCTTCAAAGGAGCTCTGCCAGAACGTTGTATTGTAGACCTCATAACGCTGCTGTTTGCGGCAGACAGCTCGGAACTCGCCAGTGCTGCTGTTAAATATGTGGACATCACAGAGTACGGCACATCACCACCATCGTTACAATGTTTCTTCGAGCGTCTTCACAGAGCACAACGCTCTACCCTACACAGTGAAAGTAATTCCCCCCTTAGAAAAACGCCCGGCAAGCGCAAGCGAGAAGAAAGTTGGTCTGATAAGAAAAAAGGAAAGAGGGCAAGAATAGAGGGTACCCTCCTCAACGGCCATGCCGAGCTGACCAATGGCGGCAGTCCTGTATCACTGTTACGTAACGGTGTTGCCCAGTCGACCAATCAAATTCCAGCTTCTAAAGGTAACTCGTTTACTGTGGATTTTATTTTTTTTTTAATGTCGTGGTGGTTTTGGAGGTATTAGCATGGCCCTAAAGTGGAGAATTATTTTGCTTTTATCAATAAATGTTGCCTTTTTTGTGGCCCTATGGAACACGCACGCTTCAATGCATATCTTGGGAATGCTGATAGATTTCAAAAATATTTGAAATTATGAACATTTTTTGTAAGATTTTTACGTAAGACTTCTGGGTCCTGTGCTGGTACGTTTGTGAGCTGAAGCTTCCCTTCTGTGACCTAATGATTGTTTACAAAATTAAAAGAAATGTTAATAACATTTGTTCCATTTATGTGATATTTTTGGACAACTTAATTTAAATGCAACATGCTCTTACGCAACAGCGGTTGACAGGGCAGAGAGGCATAACGCGCCTATAATGAACTTCTGCCATTCAAATGGGATTTTCCTCACCTACGTTTTGCTCTTCGACAGAAGACCCGTGCCCGATGTTTGACGGTGGCTGGCTGCTGCTACACCAGCTGCTGTGCGCGCCCTTCACGCAAGAGTTCATGACGAAGGAGCTGAGGCGCCTCCCCTTCAGGAACGCTCTGTCCTTCGTAGCGTACTTGGGGCGTCTGCGGAAGTACAGCCCCAACTTGGCTGCTACACACGACACCTCTCATATTCCCCAGGATGGTATCCGTGCTACACACCACACCTCTCATATTCCCCAGCATGGCCCCGCCAAACAGGCCCTTAGAAGAAGGAGCTCAGGTTTGTAGTGCAGTTCTTTTTGAGTCTTGCTACATATGTTACAGAGTTTGGTAGAGTGTGCGAAAGGCGGAAATTGAGGGTAAATGTGAATAAAAGTAAGGTGAAGAGATGTTCAAGAGGTGGAGTGTTTGAAACTTTAGATGTGAGGTTGAATGGGGAAGTTTTAGAGGAGGTAGAGCATTTTAGGTACCTCGGGTCGGATGTGACTGTTAAGGATAGTATGGAAGTAGAAGTGAAGCGTCGAGTGAGTGAAGGTTGTAAGACATTGGGTGCAATGTGGAAAGTTTTTGAATGCAGGAGTTTGAGTATGAATGCTAAGAGGGGACTGTATGAAAGTTTGATTATGCCAGTTTTGTTGTATGGTGCAGAGTCCTGGGGGTTGAGAGCAGCTGAGAGGAGGAAGTTGGATGTGTTTGAGATGAAGTGTTTGAGGAGCATGTATGGAGTAACTAGAAGAGATAGGATCAGGAATGAGTTGGTTAGGGAGCAGACGGGTGTTATCAAAAAGTTGAGCAGGCGAGTGGATGAAAGAGTGCTTGGATGGTTTGGGCATGTAGAAAGAATGAATGTTGAGCGGCTGGTGAAAAAGATATATATGTCGGAAGTGAGTGGTCTTCGTGCGCGAGGTAGACCACGGATGAGTTGGATGGATGGGGTGCGACGTGCTTTGTATGAGAGGGGTCTGACTGTGGACGTGGCGAGAGGGATGGCTGCGGACAGAAGTGAGTGGGGGCAGTGTATAAGGAGGTAATTTTATTTTTGACGCGTTACTGGAAGCTGCCCGCGTGTGATGGGGTTGACCTGTCATGTGCGGGGGAGGGGCTGCACTCAATGAAGCGGTCGAGGTAAACCAGCTGTGGCTGTCGGGCCTGACTGTGGAAGGTGGTTGTGCTGGGCTGCTGCTGATCCTGGCGGTTCAGGTGCGGCCAGTGCTGCCTCTCTCGCCTCCTAGTGACTAAGTGTGGTGATAGTGGCCTGCTGTCGGCTACCCTCCCATAGGGAGGATAAGCCCGGTATATGTATGTATGTGCTACATATGTGTTATTTAATTAATTGTTCTCGTATAAGCCAAGACATCCCGCACTATATAGGCCTTGAATCTGAAGTGCTAGTAACCCACGGTAGAAGAAACAAGGTAGGGTCAAACCAGTCATTTTTTTGTTGACCGTTTGGCAATGCTGACATACCTATAGCAGTGCTCATAGTACATCTGGCCACACTGCTAGCCACAATGTTGGCCAAACGACATAATGTTTGTTTGAAATAAAGCCGTTCTTTTTGCTAGCCGAACGAGAGGATATGTATTTTCCACCCATAGAAATGACTCTGCTTTGTTTCCTCTACCATGCAGTAACCTTTGTGCAAACTACAGCTTCAATTTGTTCCCAGGCACGAGTAGAGACGGAGGAGTTAAATAATAATCATAATTTATTATTTAGATTTGATTATTGATTGAATTGATTATTATTTGAATAATAATCACTTGTCCCCAGGCGCGAGTGGAGACGGAGTGTCGGCAGAAAACCTGCTGCAGGTGGTGATGCCCACAACAGATGTGGTGGTGCAGTGGCACGTAATGCTCCACCGAGCGCACGAGCAAGCCATCCTCCTTGAGATGGAGCTCCAGAACGCCGCCTGTCCTGACGATGCCGCTCTCGAGGTGGGTTGTGGTGGGTCGTGTTATTACTGTTGTCCCAGCTGCTTGTGGTGGGTCGTGCAAGGACTGAATGCCGCTCTCGAGATGGGCTGTGCCCGCTGCTTGTAGGCACAGGGGCTGACACTGCCTCATATTCTATTAACTAGAGTAATAATTAATTAATTGATGATACCATTTAATAATTAAAATATTTTGAATTATCAATTAACTCGGCCTTGCATGCAGGAGGAAGAGGCGGACGCCGAGGCGCAGCTGCAGCTGGCGCACCTGGAGGAGATGCTGCGCCAGGAGGCTGGGGCGCCTGTGGCTCTCCAGGCCAGCCTGCTCGACCCTCTGTACTCCACTGAAGTCATTACATTTCCTTGGTAGCACAGTGAACTCGTCTAGCCTTTCATTATCCCTTCTTGTTGCCATGGGCTACCCTCCTGCTAGATTTTTTTGTCTCGTTTTTTAATTTTGCTACTTGTGGCCAGACTGTGCATTACGCTAGAAGAAACATGGTAGGGTAAAACTAGCTTCATTTTCGACGACTGTGTGGCAATGGTGACGTTCTGGCAACGGACCAATAGCAGCGTTTATATTGCATCTGGCAACACTGCTGGCCCCAAATCTTGCACCTCTATTGGCCTAACGACATGTTGCAATGGGGACGTCGTAAAGTTTATTTGAAATGAAGCCGTTCTATTGGCTAGCCAAACAAGTGGTGCATTTTCTCCCATAGAAATGACTCTACCTTGTTTCCGCTTCTGTGCATTGCCCTAAGTGTGAGTTCCACAATGAATGCTGGAAATTTTACGAGGAAGCAATACTTCAGTTATGAAGACACGTTAATGTTGAGATGACGTAACTCGAACGAAGAAGACTTAGTCTGCTTCAAGACTTGTACATCTATAAACGGTAAAATGACGTAACTTTTTATTCTGAGTTATCCTTGATTTTTGCACCTTAGCTACCGTCTCTTAGGCTTAACAAGTGTGTTTAGTTCCGCTAGTTGTGGAAGCATTCGTATGTAGGGATTAATTCATTGCTTCTTAGTCGGAACGACAAAGGTGTTAATGCCTCTTATCGAGAGACGAAATTTTCTGCCTCATTTTGGCAAGTCAAGGTTTGCAGTAACAAATACACTGGAGTGCGAATTATCGACCGGTCGCACAAACGTTCATTTAAACGGGCGTTTTCCAAAAAAGAAGGTGATTTTCTACTGTTGGCTTGTAGAAACATATTGATCTCAAATATGAAGCCCTTCCAATTTTACATTCGCTCATGAACAGGGCGCAGTAATCGGTCCCGCATTTTAAGCTTCCACAGCGGTCTCAAAAATGCAGCGTTAACTGCTGCACCCTGTATGAGAGAACCTTTTCCATGCCCCGGGAAAGGGTAGTAGAGCTCCCTTCACCCCCACCCAATGAGGTCCCTTCTTCTGAAAACTCATTTTGAACCAGCTCTATCTGACGTTTAGTACCTAAATAATTCAATTCAGTCTCAATTTGAAACTAACGCCTTTCTTTAACTAGGCAGCTCAAAAATGTCTTTTTTTTTCGTTATTAGGAGCAGAGCTGTCTTCACGCACTCAGTGACTGGCCTATTTTGAATAAAACGGTAATTTAAAGATCCCTGTCATACCTAAGCTAGAACACCTAGATTATTCAAAGATGATTTACATTTGAATTTTAGGACACACCCTGTGCTCACGTATATCACACCAGTTTCTCCGTTATCTAGGAAGGAACGGGGTTTTCTTAATATATATATTGAACATTGATGGATATTTTCTTCAGAACTATGCAAGAATTTTATTAATATTTCAAAGCTGCATAGCCATCGTTAGACGTGGAATGTGTATAGATGGAGACCACGTGGATAAGGACATTCATTTAATAATTTCATATAAAATGCCAACGGTACGGAAAATTCTGATTCAACGAATGAACATCCTCGAACTCGTCAAACCCTGCTGAAGCTTGTAGAGGTAACCTAGGGTGGAGCCTATTTTCAGAGCGAATGATGAAAGCTGTATTGAATTATGAGGTGAGAATTGAGAAATGCAGAATCGTAGGGGGGTAAAGCAAATTTTTGAATGGAATCTGAGTGTAAACCAATTGGAGAAAATATGTTGGGGGCATGCTAAGAACCTAAGTAGGTAAAAGGTCTATCGTGTTAGAATTGGGAGACCTATGGATGACTGGTTATTAATAAATGTTGGTGTAAGATCAGAGTGGGACTGTAAGAGGTGGAAAAAGAGATTGAGAAGCGAGCAAAAAAATATAGACTGAACAAGTGGATGCTTTGCATGACGCGAAAGCCTACACTAATCTGGTATAAGCGAAAGAATGTGTCAAAGTGTGAGTTGTTCTATGACGGTAGTTTTGGAAGCCAACTCTTGTTTGCTGTGAAGTGTAAGGCATTGAGTGTGAATAGAAGCACGTGGAGGTGGAATGAGAATAATAATAGATTATGCTGGCAGTGTGAGGGGGAAGTGGTAATAATAATGATGTGCTGAAGATGATTATGGTATAAGCTGTCTTGCAGGATTGGATCAGGAATGTAATTTGATTATAATTGATGCTATGAAAATCTTTCTTAGACGTGTCTGGAGTAAGAGACAGTGACTGGAATGAGCTGGTCATGTAAAGTGGGCTATAGTGATCTACCATGCTTGAGGGTGGTTTTGGACCCGCCTCCGTGCAGGCAAACCCGGGTTCGAGTCCCGGCGCTGGTGGCGATTTTCTCTGTTGGGTATAGGGGAAAAATTCCAAGCACAATACCTCACTCTACCCAGGTGTCTGAAATGGGTACCGGTCTTGACCGGGGGAAAGCGTCATGTCGTCCTGGTGTTAGTTATAAGGCATTTGAAAATCCAATGTACAAGGTGAAATGTACAAGGCTTGAATTGAAAATAAAGCATCCGTAGATGCCTTCATTATTAATATTAATTATTATTTGACCTACTCATCCCAGTGATGTCCAATGGTAGCTTGTGACAAGTATTGGTAGAGCCTGAGTAGTTTATTGGACAAGTCTGGCGCACCAAGCTCTAAATTATTTGTGTTAATATTGTGAGTATTATAAGGAGGAATGTATGGCGCCGAATGTATGCTCAGGTATTTATGTCGGGATTTGACCGTTGGGGTAGTTTGAACTTAAAATGTTAGTTCTTGACGGCCAAAACTCGATCAACTCTCGATAGTGATTTGGGAAATTATAAGAGGGATAATGAAAACGGATTTGGACTCAGCTTATTTCGGGTGTTTTATTTGAAGAGAAACCAGGAGGACGTCGATGAGCTTGACTGTAAATCCCAGTGAGGTCCGGAGTGCCGGTGGTGAGTTTCGGTGAGCGCTGGTGTCGCTCCCTCCGGCCGGTGGATGAGATTTTTAAGTGTATTGAGTTCAGAAAATTCAATTTACTGTGGGCAATTTTTAAACAAGCACAACAATCGGTGCGTAGCTATTTGTGTGGGCAAAGCATGCTTAATTTTGGAGCAGGTGAGTTTGATCAAGGTGCCGAGCCTGATGGCGATGATGACTCTTGGTTTGAATGGTACTTAAGATCCAGGCACACGCGGAATTCAGCGAATGGTAAAGCTAATTCAATGATGCCCGTACTTTTAGGCAGTTGAGAATTAAGGCCCGTAATTAGAGAATATATCAGGCTAAAGGACCAGAGCATAGCCAAATCCAATCCAAGTAGAAAGCCCCAAAAGCGGCCCAGGGAGAATGTTGTAAATGGTGTGTGTGATGACGTTGAGGTCCTGTAAGGGCAGAGGCGCTGGATGAAACGTTCCAGGGGAGACATCAAGACATTCCACCACTGGCAATCCAACATATAATGACAACTCTTCCCACACGGAGAACTCCGAGAAACTCCTACAGGTTTGACACCAGCTACTTTAAGGATTCTCACTTTTGGCAAGCTCAAGGAGATAGGACAGATTTTGGTTGACAGATTTTAACAATAAATAAATTGTTTAAATTGTTTAGCTGTCAAAACTGTTCACTAATGCCTCTGGCTTTAATATCTGAGTATTAGGTTTAAGAACTTCCGGTAATAAAGATCGTGATTCCTTACCGAGACTACATGCAAGTAAACACGAGATCTACGGAATATCGTGAAAATATCAAGAGACTGCACTTTTGAAAGCAGTAAGAAAAGACATAACACAGCCAAAAATGGCGCAGAGTGAGAATTAATGCTTTTTCGGTACTCTAGAGCATCCTTATAATTGTACAAGAAATAACAGAGAAAAATCCTAAAGTTCATGGATATAAATCCTACTGAAAATCCTGATAGATATCCTTTTGCAATAATAAAGGAATTAAGGAATAATATCCAATGAGAAAAAGAAATACTAAACGTTTTGCCTGCACAGAAAAGGAAATAATGCGCAAAAACGAAGGCATGAAATTTAAGAATTTAGTAATTAAGGAAATGCTTAACATGAAGATTTAAGCTTCTTGATGTACTCTAGAAAATCTCCATAACGGTACAAGAATACAGAGAAAAGAAATTCCTAAAGTTCATTTATAAATTCTACTGAAATTTACTGATAAATATCGTTTGCAATAATGAAGGAATAAAAGGAATAATATATATCCCCAATGATAAAGGAAAAGGAAACCTAAGCGTTGATTTCACAGACGGAAAATACGCGAAGAAAAAGAAAACGAAAGCATGAAAATTCCGTGCGGCGATTTAGCCGGGCGGCTTTACACGTCGGCCTCAGCCAAGCCGCCAGCAATTTGCACACACTCAAGATAGGCAGGTGGTAGTGGGTGTTTGTCACAAGAATGCGATGAGTTAAATTAAATTTTATCGAAATGTTTTATATTGAAATAAGTGCGGTTACGTAAAGGTTTCAAAGAGTATGGAATTAAGAAATGAAATTCCAAAACTTAGCAAGCATAGACATGAATACTTTTCGTAATTTAAAACTACTGCAAGTCGGTTTGTAAAAAAAAAGAATAAATGCTACTATAACACATGCCTATAGTGAATTCTAGTCACGGAGTAGTGACAAGAGACGACGGTGTGATGTTCCGCCATTACACAAAGACGCTATCGACAACGAACGCCGGCAATACAGCCGCGTTCGTTCCGAGTATCGAATCATGAATGGAAACTGCAGGTATATACTATTGTAGTGAAGAAAGGAACGAACATGATTATGTTTTGATAATAAAATCATGACACGGAAATGCAACGCACATCTGACGCAAAATTTTACGCTAAGTCATGTTGAGAAGAAAAACAAAACACTGAATGAAAACCTGCTACATCACAATTCCTACGCATAACTACGTATCTTAATACCAGCACTGTCACTATTTATACTCACTGAACACGACGAAAAGGAACACGATAATTTTCTAACACTGATTACTCACGAGAAAAGTGCTGTGAGCGAGCTAGGCAACCGCCAAAGTAAGAGTGCTCTTTTTGAAACAGAGACGCGCCTTGCGCAGTATTGCCACCAGAGGGCTTCTCTCTCGAAAAATGTCAATTGTTATTTTATCGTCTCATGTATTTACACAAAAACTTCAATGATTACGAATTAGAAGTAGAAAATAATTAATAATAAATTAGAGTAAGATTTTTAATGCTACTAATTAATTTATTTAAGTGCGAATGGCAAATTTCTAATTTTTACGCTTATGTAGCGGTATGCTACATTACCCCCCAAGGCGCAGACCGAAAGGTCCACCCGCTGCAATCATTTGTAGCGGGAAGGAGGTCGAACTACACGACCCTGCCGGGTTCGGCAATTGGCAAATGTTACTGTGCGGGGAAGTTTCACCAAACGGGTCTGCAAGTTTAGATCGGCAAGAGTTCTAGGAATAGGAGTTACTGCAGCGGGCTCGTCTGGTCTCTCCAGACTTGTCGCTGTTTCAGTAAGAGGGCTAGAATTAGAGTCTACGATAGGCTTAGGGATAGGATTTGAATGTACAGGCACATAGAAAGGATTTCACTCAAGTTGACTAGGCAACAAGGCAGCCAACTGAGGACGCTGAGATGGTAGATATGATCGAGTCTCAGTGGATAAGGAATTCTGTGGAGAGAATGGTGAGTTAGAAGTTACGCTATGATCAGAAGTGTAAGCGACCTTTAGTCGATCAATGCTCACAGGGTCGTGTGAACCGAATCTTTCGAGGATGAAATATTTTTGCTTGCGTTTAAGTACTTTGAATGGGCCATCATAAGGGCGCGTGAGTGTAGGTTTTATAGCATCATTGCGGACATACACATGTGTGCAGTCTTGCAAGGCAGAATCCAGTTTGTCCTGAGTCTGAGGCATTCGTGGAGCCACATACTTGATCTGACGCATGCAATCTTTGAGACAGGTTACATAAGCGGAACGGTCAGCGGATGAAAATTCAGGCAAAGGTTTTGGGTCAACAATGTCGCCGGGGAGACGAAGCGTTTTCCCGTACAACATTTCAGCCGCTGTGCATTGCTGATCCTGTCTGTGTAAATTTCGGATGCTAAGTAGTACTACTGGAAGTCTGTCAGTCCAATCGTGACTGCAATTAAGGCAGCGCAATGCAACCTTGAGGTCTCTGTGGACTCTCTCAATAAGTCCATTTGACTGCGGATGATACGCTGTAGTTGATGTATTTGCACACCCTAAGGCGGTGCTAAGCTCACTCCAGAATTTGGAGGTGAATTGTGATCCCCGGTCATGTGTGACACTTAAGGGAACACCAAATCTCGAGATCCAGTTTGACAAGAAAGCGCGCGCTACAGTCTCAGTTTGGGTATCAGGAAGAGGGACAGCCTCAACCCAACGCGTGAACCTATCTATGATGGTCAACAAATAAGAATGACCGCGCGATAAAGGCAAAGGACCCACCAAATCTAGGTGTACAGAGTCGAACTTGTGACCTGTGAATGCACAACTCTGCAGCGCTGCACGATTATGTTTCACCACTTTACTACTCTGACATGCATGGCAATTTTGCACAATTTGCTTGACCTCCTTACGCATCGCTGGCCAGACGAAACGATCAGAAATCAAACGCAATGTACGGTTAATACCTGGATGAGAGAGGGAATGATAGTGGAGGACAGCTACTCTGCGGAGCGTCGCAGGAAGATACAAACGAGAAAGTCGCTCGGCATCACGGTACACGCCGTCAACCAAGGTTAGTTTCGGAGAGGAAGTGTTAGAAGGTTTGAGAAGATCCTGAAGTTCAGGATCCTCCTTCTGCGCGTTTGCAATGTTGCCGAAAGTGATTTCACCACCGGTTTGGACAGAGTTTATGCGTGAGAGGCAATCAGCGACAGTATTGTCGAGACCTTTGATGAAACGGATGTCAGTGGTGAATTGGCTAATGTAGGATAGGTGTCGAGCTTCTCTTGGCGAATGCCGCTCAGAAGGCATCTTGATCGCTGAGGTCAGAGGTTTGTGATCTGTGTAGATCACGAACTCCCTCGCCTCTAGAGCATAGCGAAAGTGTCTCACAGACAAGTAGATAGCAAGAAGTTCCCTACCGAACGCGCTATAAGCACGCTCAGTGGGCGACAGCTTTTTGGAAAAGAAAGCAAGAGGAGAGATATAAGCACCTACTTGTTGTTGCAAAACAGCACCTACGGCGGTACTGGATGCGTCCACAACGAGGCTGAAATCAGCATTAGCAATAGGGTAGGATAGTTCCGTCGCGGAAGCTAACTTGTGCTTTATTTCCTCAAAAGCTTTGCGCGCTTCTTCTGTCCATTTTACCTCAATGGATTTTCCTTTTCGTTTCGGTTCGAGGAGGTCAGACAAAGGCGCTAAAGTTTGAGCACAGTTGCGTATGAAACGATGATAGAAGTTAACAGAACCTAGGAACCTTCTGAGTTCCTTCTGGGTCTGTGGAAGAGGAAAGTTTTTGATCACTTCTACTTTGGAAGGCAAAGGTTTTAGACCTAGGCTAGAGATTTCATGACCTAAGTAGATAAGTGATGGCTTTCCGAGCTCACATTTTGCAGGATTTACGAGGAGTCCATTGTCGGACAATCTTTGAAAAACGACCCTAAGATGGTCTTTGTGCAACTCCGGGGTTGTGGATGCCACTAGGATGTCGTCTAAATAGACATAAGCGAAAGTGAGATCAGAGAAAATTTCAGCCATGTGCCTTTGGAACGTTTGAGGAGCGTTCCTCAAGCCATATGGCATCTTGAGGAACTCAAAGAGACCAAACGGAGTGATTACCGCGGTCTTCTCAATTGCGCTTTCCTCAAGTGGAATTTGATGAAAGGCGTGCTGAAGGTCTATCTTTGAGAAAATTTGAGCTCCCTCTAAATTTGCACTGAAATCATGCAGGTAAGGAATAGGGTAGCGATCAGGTAGAGTAACGGCGTTCAACCTGCGGAAATCCCCGCACGGTCTGAATTCACCGTTAGCCTTGGGTACTAGCAAAAGAGGGCTAGCCCAAGGGCTTTTGGAACTGCGGATAATGCCATTTTCGAGCATGCGCGCAAATTCTTTCTTAGCTAACGCCAATCGGTCAGGCGGCAATCGCCTTGCACGGGAGTAAACCGGCGGTCCCGTCGTCTCTATGGGGTGCTTTGTGCTGGTCTGCATTTTTGTAGAAATTAAGTTAGAATTTGTCAATGCAGGAAAATCTTTTAGTAATTGCTCAAACAGGCACTCTTCCTTTAAGGCGATAGAGAAGGAATGCAAGACATTAGCTCTAGTTATGCTACAAGCGGGAATTGAGATCTGTGTCTCCTCGTCCCTAATTCTACGGTTCTTAATATCTACAATTATGCCAAACTTGGCTAGAAAATCAGCACCTATTATGGGCTCTTGGACTTCAGCTACCAAGAAAGTAAATGTGAATTTTCTCCTCAATCCCAGACCGCACTCTAAAATTCTTTCACCGTAACAAGGAATTGGCGTGCCGTTTGCGGCGCGTAATGTCGCCAACAATGGATTGTTTTTGTCTTTCACCGTGGCTGGGATAATTGACACACTGGAGCCAGTGTCTATTAAAAATCGATACTTGGTGACGGGATCGTGAATGGTCAAGAGGCGAGTAGTCTGGGAATGAGGCAACGCAGTACTCGCTACTATGCGTCGCTGTTGGCGTTTCCCGAAGTCATTTCGGTATAATGAGGACAAAAGCGTGAGGCACATTTGCGAGCTTGGTCACCAAATTTCTGGTGGTACCAGCACAAATTGCTACTAGCATCACGAGAGCGCGACCTGAAGCGGCGGTCTTGATTTGACCTATCATAAGATCTACCTCTATCAAAGCGTTGAGGAGGAGGAGAAGGATAGTTTGAGTGATAGTCATAGGGATCGTCGTAGGCATTTTGGTGGCTTTGGAATCTCCCTGGGCTTTGCTGCTGAATGTGAGCTACACTTTGACCTATTTGAAAATTTTGGAGAGCTTGCTTTATTTCAGCGATGTCCTGCTGCATCTTATCTATTGTGGCTGAGGATTGATTTTGCGCCGTATTTGACGGGCTAAAATTTGTAGCTGCTACATTCAGGGAAGCAACTTGTGGTTCTCGTGACAAATTAATATTGCGCATCACCGTCTCAGTGGACTCCGCCAGTTTTTCTAGCGTTTGATCGGGGCCTGCTAGCGATAGAAATGGACGCACATTCGGAGGAAGCTTAGTCATGAAAACTTCCTTCAGAAATCCCTCAGCTACGGCAACACCCGTAGCGAGTTTCCGCAGTTCTTTCACTAGCGAAGTGGGAGAGAAAGAGACAGAGACAGATGGAATTGCTGAGGCGTCTACAAGACTTCGGAATTTGTCCGCATCGGACATCTGAAGCTTTGCCAAAATTCTGCCTTTCAAGATTCCGTAAGGATTGAGAGCTGGAGGGTTTTCTAATATTTGGTTTGAGTCATTCAGTAGTTTTGTGGGCGCTGCGGACACTAGAGCGTAGAATTGGTCTGTGTTATTAGTGATTTGGTGATACCTAAACATGGCTTCGCACTGTTGAAACCACGTGTGAGCGTCCTCCGGGATAAAGGGGGGAAGCCTAATGGGTTTTGTGGGGGCTCGATCTTCATTATCTGAGTCAGGCATGCTAGCAATCTCTTTGAGGATGCGCAATTAAGATATCAATGCCTATGACTTGGAATTAAGTGGCAAGGGTTTGCGTTAATTCTTTACCTACTCAATCATTCAGATTAAGTTGAAACAGAAGGAAGGAAATATGAAATTGTAAACGAGAAAAATTTGTGCGGTATGCGTCAATTTGCGTAGGCATAAAAATAAAGCAGGTGAGAAAAATTATTTTTCTACCTACTCAATCAATCAATAACGTTGAAGAAAACGGAGGGAAAATGGAGAATGGAAACGCGAATTTTACGGTAGTCAGAATGCACGTAAGCACGGAAATTGGAAAAAAAAATATTTTCCCTACCTACTGTGGCACGAAAACAAACAAAGACAGGAAAACAGCATAAAAATTTTTAGAGCTGCTCAGAGAAAGATTAGCACGGTCAAAATCCACAGGAATCTCTCAAACCACTACGACATGGGAAAATTTATCACTACAATGATACGCCAACATTAACCTCTCACAATCTCTCAAACACTTCGAGTTGAATTTTTATTTTTAATTTTCCCGGCCGATGCACCAGTGTCGGGATTTGACCGTTGGGGTAGTTTGAACTTAAAATGTTAGCTCTTGACGGCCAAAACTCGATCAACTCTCGATAGTGATTTGGGAAATTATAAGAGGGATAATGAAAACGGATTTGGACTCAGCTTATTTCGGGTGTTTTATTTGAAGAGAAACCAGGAGGACGTCGATGAGCTTGACTGTAAATCCCAGTGAGGTCCGGAGTGCCGGTGGTGAGTTTCGGTGAGCGCTGGTGTCGCTCCCTCCGGCCGGTGGATGAGATTTTTAAGTGTATTGAGTTCAGAAAATTCAATTTACTGTGGGCAATTTTTAAACAAGCACAACAATCGGTGCGTAGCTATTTGTGTGGGCAAAGCATGCTTAATTTTGGAGCAGGTGAGTTTGATCAAGGTGCCGAGCCTGATGGCGATGATGACTCTTGGTTTGAATGGTACTTAAGATCCAGGCACACGCGGAATTCAGCGAATGGTAAAGCTAATTCAATGATGCCCGTACTTTTAGGCAGTTGAGAATTAAGGCCCGTAATTAGAGAATATATCAGGCTAAAGGACCAGAGCATAGCCAAATCCAATCCAAGTAGAAAGCCCCAAAAGCGGCCCAGGGAGAATGTTGTAAATGGTGTGTGTGATGACGTTGAGGTCCTGTAAGGGCAGAGGCGCTGGATGAAACGTTCCAGGGGAGACATCAAGACATTCCACCACTGGCAATCCAACATATAATGACAACTCTTCCCACACGGAGAACTCCGAGAAACTCCTACAGGTTTGACACCAGCTACTTTAAGGATTCTCACTTTTGGCAAGCTCAAGGAGATAGGACAGATTTTGGTTGACAGATTTTAACAATAAATAAATTGTTTAAATTGTTTAGCTGTCAAAACTGTTCACTAATGCCTCTGGCTTTAATATCTGAGTATTAGGTTTAAGAACTTCCGGTAATAAAGATCGTGATTCCTTACCGAGACTACATGCAAGTAAACACGAGATCTACGGAATATCGTGAAAATATCAAGAGACTGCACTTTTGAAAGCAGTAAGAAAAGACATAACACAGCCAAAAATGGCGCAGAGTGAGAATTAATGCTTTTTCGGTACTCTAGAGCATCCTTATAATTGTACAAGAAATAACAGAGAAAAATCCTAAAGTTCATGGATATAAATCCTACTGAAAATCCTGATAGATATCCTTTTGCAATAATAAAGGAATTAAGGAATAATATCCAATGAGAAAAAGAAATACTAAACGTTTTGCCTGCACAGAAAAGGAAATAATGCGCAAAAACGAAGGCATGAAATTTAAGAATTTAGTAATTAAGGAAATGCTTAACATGAAGATTTAAGCTTCTTGATGTACTCTAGAAAATCTCCATAACGGTACAAGAATACAGAGAAAAGAAATTCCTAAAGTTCATTTATAAATTCTACTGAAATTTACTGATAAATATCGTTTGCAATAATGAAGGAATAAAAGGAATAATATATATCCCCAATGATAAAGGAAAAGGAAACCTAAGCGTTGATTTCACAGACGGAAAATACGCGAAGAAAAAGAAAACGAAAGCATGAAAATTCCGTGCGGCGATTTAGCCGGGCGGCTTTACACGTCGGCCTCAGCCAAGCCGCCAGCAATTTGCACACACTCAAGATAGGCAGGTGGTAGTGGGTGTTTGTCACAAGAATGCGATGAGTTAAATTAAATTTTATCGAAATGTTTTATATTGAAATAAGTGCGGTTACGTAAAGGTTTCAAAGAGTATGGAATTAAGAAATGAAATTCCAAAACTTAGCAAGCATAGACATGAATACTTTTCGTAATTTAAAACTACTGCAAGTCGGTTTGTAAAAAAAAAGAATAAATGCTACTATAACACATGCCTATAGTGAATTCTAGTCACGGAGTAGTGACAAGAGACGACGGTGTGATGTTCCGCCATTACACAAAGACGCTATTGTGCTCTCCGTGGCACAGCGGTTAAGGGATCGGACTTGTATGCTGGAAGTCGCGGGTTCGTTCCCAGCGCTGGCGCGAAGATTTTCCCCGTTGGGTATAAGGGAAAGCTCAAGCACAATACCCCACTCAACCCAGGTGTCGGAAATGGGTACCGGCTTTACGGGGGAACCGTCATGGTGTCCTATATATAGGCTTAGTCATAAGACATTTGAAAAACCAATGCTAAGATCATATGTATCAGGCTTGATTGGAAATAAAGCATCCCAAAGATGCCGATGTTAACCTTTAACCTTTAACCTTTAACCTATCGACAACGAACGCCGGCAATACAGCCGCGTTCGTTCCGAGTATCGAATCATGAATGGAAACTGCAGGTATATACTATTGTAGTGAAGAAAGGAACGAACATGATTATGTTTTGATAATAAAATCATGACACGGAAATGCAACGCACATCTGACGCAAAATTTTACGCTAAGTCATGTTGAGAAGAAAAACAAAACACTGAATGAAAACCTGCTACATCACAATTCCTACGCATAACTACGTATCTTAATACCAGCACTGTCACTATTTATACTCACTGAACACGACGAAAAGGAACACGATAATTTTCTAACACTGATTATTCACGAGAAAAGTGCTGTGAGCGAGCTAGGCAACCGCCAAAGTAAGAGTGCTCTTTTTGAAACAGAGACGCGCCTTGCGCAGTATTGCCACCAGAGGGCTTCTCTCTCGAAAAATGTCAATTGTTATTTTATCGTCTCATGTATTTACACAAAAACTTCAATGATTACGAATTAGAAGTAGAAAATAATTAATAATAAATTAGAGTAAGATTTTTAATGTTACTAATTAATTTATTGAAGTGCGAATGGCAAATTTCTAATTTTTACGCTTATGTAGCGGTATGCTACATTTACGATGCGTCGATGAGCTTCAGTTTCCTTCTTTCTTTTATTTCCAAGCTCGCTTTGAAAAAATAAAAATACCTAGTTACATTGTTTAATTCGAGTTTGTGAATATTCTATTCATTTCCAAAACGCTCATTACTGGTCTTTTGGTTTGTCTGCTATTCTCGTTAAAAATCGCGTTGAATTATCTCCAAAATCTTTAGGGTATTAACACTTTTCATGGGGACTATTTTCACGTGGTAATGTTTTGGTCCTAGGTTGATTTGCTTGTCGAATGTTGTTGAGTGTGCTTATAGTGCTTGTATTTAGTCAGGAACATATGTTGTTGATTCTGTTGTGTATTCTTCATGAGTTTTCCAATTCAAAAAAGTTCAATGATGTTCATCACTTGCGAAGCTGTTTGTGTATTGCAATTAACTAATTGCCTCCTGGTTGTATAATTAACCTGTGATAGGCCTTATCTCAAGTCTTAGAAAAAAGATTGGACGTGTTACCCCGCTTGTCAACTCTCTAAACACAGCTTCTTAAGTCTATCTGTTATAAAAAGCAGTGATTTTATGAGGCCAACTGTAGCTTTACCATATGAATGAGTTGAAAAGATCTTTTTTATTCAGTTTGTTTGTATTTCCCTTTCTCTTTGGTGCAGAACCACTATTATCTTAAGTCCCATTGCTGATACTTGAGTCTTGACAGTAATTTTAAGTTAGAAAATTTTCTTTTTGTAACTGATTTACCATGTCTAGAGTAGAAAAAGTCATCTTTCTAGCTGCAAAAGTTTGTTTGTGTGTTTTCAATAACTAAAAATATTATGTTAACTAGGTAAATGATTCTTGTAACTATTATTAGAATTTAAAGTATACTATGAACTGTAGTAATTGATTGAATTGATATTTGAGACAGACATCTCAGTTTCTCTAAATAAAAGTATTGCACTGAATTTATTAAACTACTTTATTCTATTTTGGTAAATCTGAAGGAGATGACAGTTGTCGATTTTCCACTTTTTGGTGCCTGAACCTAATTAATTGAATCAAAATAAACAAGTTTTCTTCTATGCAAATTACGTCTCAAATGAGTATTTTACGATTTATAGCGGTAAGTTTAGTTTCGTCATTGATGACGAATGCGCTGGAATAAACAGCTACTCATCGATTTTTGAATTTTTGTTGCTTGAAACATGGTAATAACATCGAAATAAACATTTTTTATTCTATACACTTTTTTTGTCAAATGAGTATTTAACGAGGTATAGCGGTAGGTTTGGTTTCGTCTTTCAAGACAGAGCGCTGGAAGCGAGACGCCATTGCAGTATTGCCATACAACTTGATCAAAGAATTTCTTTCCGCTTCAAAGACTGGAGTTGCGGTAAGTCATTTACCGCTATAACTAATAAAATACTCATTTGAGACAAAAAGTGCATAGAAGAAAACTTGTTTATTTCGATCTAATTAACTATGCTAAGGCATCAAAATTTACAAAATTGACAACTGTCATCTCCTTCAGATTTACCTCTATTTTTATAGGATGTACTAAACTCAATTCCCAAGGTAACTTTTCATTTAACAAGTGATAATCTACATTCAAAATGACTGTTTCTACTAATTACAGAACTTCTAAAGTATTACAGGTGAGTAGTGTTACCCTATTTTCCAATTTTTTTATTGTTTGCTCTAGGGTAACATGTTGTGACTTATTATTTGTTTTGAGGTCAATATTGAGTTTAATGTTGTCAACGAATTTCATAATTTCGTAGGTATAGACAGGTAATATAGTCAATTTTAAGACGTTTTACACAAAATGACAATGTGCCCGGAAATGCTTAGTTTTTGAGTTATTTAAGTTTGAAGTTATATGAATGGCGCTCCTGAATGGCCTTATTTGATATAAACAGTCATTGTTTTTGCAATGAAAACGGAAGCTAACCTCTATTACAAACGTAAAGAGGTTGGGTTGTGAGGGGTAGCCACAGTTCTTTTAGTGAAAAGTATAAATAAAGCTTCTAACCCACCCGTTAGGGTGACGATCGCAATCTTGTTTACATCGGCACCAAGATGGCGGTGCCCATGGCGGCAGCCATCTTCCAGTCGATGTAACAAACATCACTAGAAACCTTTATTATAATTTTCCCAACCTCTTTACGTTTGTAATAGGGGGTTAGCTTCCGTTATTGATTAAAATACGCTAGCCGCGCGCACTTCCATGACGCGCACAAGCCAGCTTCAAAGTTGAATAATTCAAAAATAACGCATCACCGGGCAAAATGTCATTCTTGTAAAACGTCTTAAGATCGACTATATTACCTATCTATACCTACGAAATTATGAAATTCGTTGACAACATTAAACTCAATATTGACCTTTGTTTTAGTATAGTATCCACATATTGAAATTTATGTAGATGTGACAATTTCTTCTAATTTGGTTTGAAATTTATTTTAAAGTTGAATTTCTTACCCTCAATGTTGTTTTTAATTAGGTAATTCTTTATTGCATAATTTTAGATTTATATTGGATTACCTAATGATTTGCAATTATTTTGTTTCTCCTATTTATTGATATCTCTTTTGCAAAAGTCCTTTTTGCCATCAGGTGTTAATTTATTTCATCAAGAGAAAGGTTAATACTCAAGAATTGAAAAGGGAATTGATCAATATTTACTTTAATGTTGTCAACGATTTTCATAATTTCGTTCTTTAGATAGGTAATATAGTCGATTTTAAGACGTTTTACAAGAATGACAATATGCTCGCAAATGCTTAGTTTTCGAGTTATTTAAGTTTGAAGTTATAGGAACGGCCCTCCTGAATGGCCTTTTTTGCGCCAAAGTAGTCATTGTTTTTGCAATAGAAACGGAAGCTAAGCCCCAATTTCAAACGTAAAGAGGTTGGGTCATGAGGGGTAGCTACAGTTCTTCTAGTGCAAATCATAAATAAAGGTTTCTAGTGATGTCCGTTTGCATTGACTCCAAGATGGCTGCCGCCATCTTGGATACCGGGTAGCACCATTGGAGATGATGTAAACGGACGGACTAGAAACCTTTATTTATAATTTTCACTAGAAGAACTGTGGCTACCCCTCACGACCCAACCTCTTTACATTTTTAATAGGGGCTTAGTTTTTTTTATTAATTAAATTATGCTAGGCGCGCACAAGCCAACTTCAAAGTTGAATAATTCGAAAATAACGCATCAGTGAGCAGAATGTCATTCATGTAAAACATTCTTAAATGTGTTCCTCTATCGATTCTTTGCAACGAAATTATGAAAATCGTTGACAACATCAAAGTAAATATTGACTAGGGAATCAAAGTGAAAATTAGCTAGTTTTAACTTTGATAATTTTCAACTGGGTTGTTAACCATTCAGCTATTATTGTGTTGAATAATTGAAATATCTCAAAATCTTTTCTCATATTGTTTCATCTTTATATTCAATAATCTCATACCAAATATTGATGTCTTTGTTCTAGCTTATCAGAATTTATACCAGTGTTCTAGCATCATTATAACCTATCTGAGAGTTATTAGAATCTTTTCATTGTTTTCTAATGTCTGAAATACTTTTAAAGACAAACCCATAATTAAGAATCAAGATGAAAATTTGTCTCAAATTTTATACGTGTTACCTATTAAAAAAATTGATAACTTAGTGCTGAGATTTCTATTGGGGGTATATCAATAAAGGTGCCCACTGTGTGTAAATATGCATATTTTTTGTGAGAATTAATTCAAGTAATGTGTAAATTTTGCTTAGATGTACAGTTCAGCAGCATCAAAATGGTCACGCTGCAAGAGGAGTGGAGAATTTTGTTTTTATCACAACATGAAGCAACACATTCATGCTGAGATGCACACAAACATTGGATTGTCTTGGCAATATCAATACTGACTTTTGATGGCTTAATGGGATTTATGTTGGTTATTTCCGTTAAACCCAGCAATAGTCATTACTGTGGATGATATTTCCGTGATTGTTTTTATCCGCACATGGATAATACTTAATATTGAAATAAAATTTTGGTTTACTTTTCTCTAGTAACAAACTTTTTGTTTTCAGTGTACTTCTCAGAATTTTGAAATAAGTTCATACTTTGCATATTAGATTGCAAATTGCTCACATTTTGACATTATAATTATTACATTCTTCATATTGTGGAAGTGTAGCATGTGTTGTGGACTGTTACTCTATTGATGGCATTTAAAATCTCTTACCCTGTTTGCATAACGTGGTATTACAGGTGTGGTTTGAGAGAAAAAGAAAGAGAAATGAATTTGAGTTGTTCGAGTTGAACTGATTATGAAACTGAAGTGAAAGTTTTGAAGGTATACTAGTGTTGTAACATTACACTGTGTTCACTGTTGAAGTTTCATATATCATCAATATTTGTGTGCAGGCATTTGAGTCTGGAGACGATGAGGCGACCCTCTCAGAAATCAACAGTGTGAGGAGGGAAAACATCAGAGCTGTAGTGGCCCAAATTCCAGAGTCGTCAGTGCCAGCGTTCATCAAATTTATACAGAGAAATCAGCCTGTAATCAAATCAAAGTAAGTTGATTGAAGTGCTTGGTTTTGTTGGAGATGCAAGACAATTCTGTAAACCTTCATTTTTTTTAATTGCTGAAGAATTAATTCATTTTGAGCTGTTAATGCCGTGATTTTCATTAATAAAGGGATTTTATCTTAAATTTCTTTTATTGTGTATAAGTTACCCTAAATATTGCCCACTTTTTCCTTCATGGGGGTCAACTAAGTTTTTTATGATAAACTCTTTTCAATGATAATTGTAGGTATGATTTTTTTAAAGGCTTTTAATTTCATCATGTATATGTTTAATTTCTCCAACTTCAGTATACAGATAAATGATAGAAATATAATGCCTCATGCTTTGTTTTGTCAGTACAAAGATAAGTTTCAGTCCAACATTTCACAGTTCAATCATAGCTCAAATTTGATGTGCATTCTGAAGTGTTTAAATATTTTGAATGTGTACCTTCTTTTTGGCAAGTCTCATCATTTTGTGAGTTATTCAACTTAATTTGGCTTGTAGGTTCCCCCTGTACCACACCTGGTCTGTGTGGATGCTGAAGTGTCACCACAACATTGTCAAGTCCTTGCCCCGAGCTGAGCGTGAGAGCCTCACTCGACAGTGGCGACTCACACTAGAGCAGAAGAAACAAGTTTTGAAGTGCTGCAATTCCATCATAAAGTTGAGAGCACAGAACAACTTCTTCCAAAGACAACTGGAGTTGAGGAGACAGCAGAAGGAGGCCTCACGCGTCTCTTCTGCTGCTGCCGCTGCTGGTCCCAAAAGACGTGGACTTCTTTTTGCTGCTAATGATGGTGCGGTTATATTGTTTTGTTATTAGTGTTGAACAATTTTGTGGGAGTTATAATATTTGGTTGTTAGTATTTATTAAGCATTGTTTGTGAGGGTTATAATATTCGGTTGTTAGTGTTAGACATTTTTGGTGGGGGGTTATAGTATTTAGTTGTTAGTTTTAGACATTGTTGGTGAGGGTTATAATATTTAGTTATTAGTATTGTACAGTTTTTCATGAATAGTATTTTAAGGTATTCAACTTTTTGTAAATTAGAGATTAGTTGCAAGCTGAGTTAGTTTATGAACCATGATCTTGACCATGTTCATTATTTCCTGAATGAAATACATCGATACTGACACCTACCACTCAGATTTTTATCAGGACAAAGTTACAAACTTTTTATTTGCTGTAAAGTAGTTTTTGCTGATATTGCTACATAACAAAATGGAATGGAACATGTCATTGGCCATAATTTCTCTTAGAGTGCTTCAACATACCTTTGGGGGGAGGGGGGGAGGATGGTTCAAAAATTTATCCTTTTCAGTTTTATCGACAGCTTCATACACATTATAATATAAATGTGTCATGGAATTCTCCCCTATATAAAGGTCCCAAACTCAGGCTGTTGATCTGAAACTAATTTTTTATCCAATCTAATATGTGACCCATTTAGCTCTCACATCTGTCTTCCACGCAGTATATGCGTGTAATTTTGGGGTTCCAAATTTCTATGTTCCCTTAACCTACACCGCGAGAAAGGTAATCATTGTAACTGTGGAATCTGTGTAGTTTATGTTCATCAACAAATAATTAAATGAAAAAAGAGTTACAGTAATGCTGAATGCTACAACTTAGACTTGAGATGAAAAATTGAAAATTTTGCCTCAAACATTAATGAAATTGATGCATAAGAAACTGTTGAATTTAAGACAAAAATTTGGCTCAAACGTTAATGAACTTGTTGCACAAAAAACTGTAGAACTTAAGATAAAAAATTGAAAAATTTGCCTTGAACATAAAAAAATGTCTGCATAAGAAACTTGAATTAGTGAAGTTCCTGTCTCTCTGTCCAGCATCATCAGACGAAGAGGAATTCTTCGGAGCATCAACGGTGGGTGCGTCAGAGTCTGACGACAACTGGGACGAGCTCTCCGAGATCAAGTTTGGAGCCAACGAAGATGAGGAAGAAGAGGAGGAGGAAGATGGTGAGCAGGACCTCAGCAGTGGAAGGAAATCGAGGCAGCTAGTGCGGTCAGGTAAGGAAGGACTCCAGGTCAACGCCCTGCTGTCTCGTGCTCTATACTTTTCTCTTGTTATTGACAAGTTATGTGAGGTAGATGCTCTTTGGAGCCTACATTTCTGTTTTTATTGACAAAGTCAATGGTCATGTGAAGTATAAACTCTCTGGAGCCTACATTTCTGTTTTTATTGACAAAGTCAATGGTCATGTGAAGTATAAACTCTCTGGAGCCTACATTTCTGTTTTTATTGACAAAGTCAATGGTCATGTGAAGTATAAACTCTCTGGAGCCTACATTTCTCTACATTTCTTTTCTTATTGAGTTGGTATATTGAGGTCAGGTGAAGTATAATCTCTAAAGTGTTACTTTTTAATGGTATGAAATTTATGTGTGAATTAAAATTTTTCGTGTGAATTATGAAATTTTTGTGAGGTATGAAATTTTTGTGTGAGTTATGAAATTTTTGTGAGTTATGAAATTTTTGTGTGAGTTATGAAATTTTTGTGTGAGTTATGAAATTTTTGTGTGAGTTTAGAAATTTATGTGTTACTTATGAATTGACCCAAGTCGCCAGAACGAGACTTGAGCGTTTACTGGAAGATAATTCAAAGCCTGTAATAATATTGCTTATGTTTCAATATCTAGCAATATAAGGTTGTGATCACGCTAGATATTGAAACTTTTATTTAAATTTTTTTTCTTTTCTTTTTTCTTTTTTTTTTTCTTTTCTTTTTTCTTTTCTTTTTCTCTCCTTTTTCTTTCTTTTATAGTGTGAAATTCCTTCTGTATCTCAGGTCCTGCATGCCACTTATGTCATTCTGACGTTTTCAGACGAGGCAGAGACGATCGTGGTGGAAGACAGCGACTGATCCGTCCTGATCAAGACCTCAAACGCTGAAAAATAAAAAAAATGAAAGTGAGTCAAATGCTGTTTTGTTGCTCCTGGCTGCTGCTGTGTTGTGTTTATCAGTTCTGTGTTGGATTACTGCGTGTTTGTTGTTACGCGGATCCTCGCGATGGAGTTTTGTTGTTACGCTTCCTTTTCGCATGCGTAAATATTTTTATAGTCAAATATTCTTCATTATTTGTTATTAATTGAGCAATGAGTAATTATTACAGCTACAATTCACTACAAATTGAGCAATAATTCATCACTTATGAGTCAATGGTCATGATATCCCCTGCGGGTAGAAATGAAGTTCATGAAACAAGGTATAAGTTAAACTAAAACTGAATCCGCATTGATGTGTCTTATTCTTGAAATGAAAAGTAAGGTGAAAATTGCTGTACGAATGGACATTTTATTATAACAAAAAGTAAAGTCTAAATGAATAAAATTGAACGTTTTGAACTTAACAGTTCATCTTTAGCAAAAGAAAAGAATTCTGCAACGAAACAAAACAAGTATGAGAAATTAAAACTATACTATACAAAAGAATACGACATCATATACATAAAATAGTCGTAGATCTAATACTAAAAAAAATAAAAAATGAAACAATTAAAAAACCTAAACTACTGATCATGTATTTGTAACGAGAAGAGGAAAAGCACTTGGAGTATCATTTAGAGGGGGTCTGAACTTGAAGATGTAAAGCGACTCAAGGATGCGTAAATCAATCATGTGAGGGGCACCTGCAAGGATTTTAAAATGATTCACGGAAACAGGGACATTACAGTTTTCAGCATAGGATCGAACAGAGGACAGTGGAGGGGAACCAAGCAGACGACCGGTTCTACAGCTGCGCCCAGCGTGCTCGGCTACTCTGGACATCCAAGTACAACAGGTGGAACCTATGTACTGTGATTCACAACGTGAACAACTAAACTGTTAAGCACAGAGGAGCACATAGCAGGGGGCAGCTTATCCTGGAAACGGATGAGGGAACCGATTGTGAAATTGTTGACAAGAATAGAATGAATTTTAAGTTGTGGAAAGAACTTGCTGATTAGGAGTTGAACCTCCTGATTTAACTTAATAGATTGGTGTCCAAAGAAAGAAAAATTTCTGTAGATTACATGTTAGAGTGCTGGCGTGTGATCATAGATTTTAGACATTTTTTGTCTAAAATTCATGATCACACGCCGGCACATGATACTGGCACAAAAGAGTTCACCGAGTCAAGGACATGAGATGGAGTGTTGTACAATGCTAGCCGTAACATTTGCAACATAGCTGGAACTGTACAAAATATGAACTACCTAAAACAGTATTGTCTTAATGTACTCACGAGCGAAAGAAATAACACATTGCCACGCAAGACAAACAAGAACATTTTACGACAGGAATAAGAAAATAAAACAATTATCTATAAAGTTATTCCATAAGATGAATTACATTGCCTTTTAACATGTTTTAAGATGAAAAGTCCTTAGTGGATTGTAATACAGTGTAAAATGTAAGTTACGAGTTAGACAGACCTCACATTGGCACCACTGCTGATGGCAACACACATGATTGTTCCTCACTAGACTTGGTAGCGGCAACAGTCGATGTCAGCCAAGTGTGCACTTAAATTAAGAAATGAGGCTAAGTAATTATTCTAACTACTTATAAATACCTACTACTAACTTCTATTTCCACTTTTCTATTTCATCTCTATTCTTTCGCTCTTACCTCACTTAGTCCTCCGTTAGTTGAGTGTTCAGAGCTGAGAAGATATCCCAGAGGTGTGTTTATTGTTACTATGTTATGCTACTCCTTTTGATGCTATGCTATGTGCCATGCACAATGTCTATTGTTGCAATTTATATGTTCATTGGAGAGGCTATTTGATTTTGCATTATTAATGTATCTGCTAGGCTAGGCAGAGAATTGGTGACGAGGATTTTGGTAGAACAACTGGGTAGAAATTAGGCAATGAATAGTGAGGGAACTCAGAATTTATCTAGCGATTTTTTTCCCTTTCTCTTTGTGTGTGTTGCACTGACTAAAACTCAACATGCCGATGCTAGGCTCGGTAGGAGAGGAGAGTTCAATCCCTTGTATGAGGAATTTTCAGGATATGAAACTAGATTGAAGTGTTTTTTGGGATTAATGAAATTGAAGACGGTGAGAGAGCCTCCCCATTAATTGCACTAGTGGGTCCCAAAATTGGTAGACTTATTTAGGATTTAGTCTCCCCTAAACAGACCTTGGATGCAACCTATGATGAGATCAATAAACCGTTGAGACGGCATTTCTAAGCCAACCCACAACCAGATCTTTGAGCGGTTCAGGTTCCATAAGTAGAACCAGAAACAAGGGGAAAGAGTTGCTGATTTTGTGCCTGGCGTAAAGGCCTTATACTGGGCATAGCTAGGAATGGGATCCAAAAATGTTTCCTAATTGAAGCTGGTCTGACATGGCCAAAAACCGTGGATCTGGTCACGGCCAAAGAAAACACACTGAGAGAAACAGTGGTGTAGAGGCAACCTAATGTTATTCTGAATGTTGGTCAGGGTAAAGTGCAGCAAACCACTAATAAGCCTCAGGACAAAACAAGGCACAAGCTAGCCCCAAATCAGCATGCAGCGGCTGTTGTAATCTGCACTGGCGTAGAGATTGCCCCTATAAGGACAGTGTTTGTCATGGTTGTGGCCAAAATAGTCATCTTAAAAATATGTGTCAAGTCTAAAATTTTAAAATCTGCTAAAGGAAACAAAAATAATTTTGCGCATGCTATCTATAAAAAAAAAGGGGAAGGGAACACCACCCTAACCGCAATAGAACTGCCAATGCAACCAGTGCAGACTACCCAGTTTCTAATGATGGTTGCTATGGGGAGGTTTTCTCAGTTTTAAAAGGATGTAAACCACCAATTAAAGCCCAAATGTTGCTAAACAACAACCCCCTAGAGATGGAAGTAGACACTGGCGCTGCCAGGTCTATTCTTTCAAAAGCTGCATACCTTAGGTTGCCCACCAAGACAAGACCCGAGTTGAGACCTTCTGATATTAAGCTTAGGACTTATGGTGGGGCTGAACTTGAAGTTTGTGGGGAAATTAGGACTAAAATCCAGCGTGAAGCTGGGAGGAGAGCTCCTCAGCTAGCAAGTTGTAGACAGGGAGGGACCAGCTTTGTTGGGTAGAGACCTGATTGATTCTCGTGGGTTAACTATAGTAGCAGGTAGTGTACAGAAGCTTGTTGCCCAACCAGAAGAGCAAGTACAAAAGTTCCCTGCCTTTTTCAACCAGGCATTGGCTGCTTTAAGGGAGGAACTTTTAAAATTGAGATTGACCCTAATATTCCTCCCAAATTCTGTAAGGCTAGGTCACTTCCATACTCACTAAGGCCTGAGGTGGAGGTAAAACTAAATAGATTGGTACAGGAAGGTATCCTCATCCCTGTGCAGTACTCGAGATGGGCAGCAGCCATTGTTCCTGTGCTCAAATCGGATCAAAGCATCAGAATTTGTGGTGACTACAAGCTATTAGTAAACAGGGCAGCTAGGCTTGATTCTCACCCAATACCAATGGTTGAGGACCTATTTAGCAAGTGAGCTGGAGTTATATACTCCAAGCTAGACATGTCTCAGGCTTACGTTCAATTATTCTTGGACGAAGAATCTAAGAAGCTCACCGTGACTAACACCCACAGAGGTCTGTTTGTATATAACCGACTGAGCTTTGGCATTGATTGCCTCCGCCCCCCGGAATCTCTCGGCGTGCAATGGAAGGACTATAACAAGGCCTTCCAGGAGTGTTTTGCAATATTTTCATTAGATCAATGGCTGTCACTTGCATATCAAGTTTGCACTACGCGAAAACGGAAGAGGTGACCAGTTGCCATTTTCAGACTCCTCAGCTCAGGTGTCAGAATTGGGCACCTGCTCTACCGGGGCAATCTGTCATGGCTCCCGATCTTAGTTATGAGACGTATGAAAATAATACACAAGATGACATGTATCAACTTTACTGGATAAAAAGACTTTTTCAGAAAACCCTTTGTAATGAACAAAGAACTTTAGAACCTAAAACTATTGTTTCGCAACTTCTAAATTTAAACTTGCTTTGCTTCAACAATTTTGACCTTGGTCACGGTGTAAACACAAGCTGGAGCATCATTTTCAGAACCGGGAACTCGAATTAACGCTCCTCAATTGGTTGCCTGATTGACCCGTTCGATGACCCAAATGTATGCTGGAAAATACCTTCAATAACTTACATTAATTTTTGGTGCAACTTACAAAACATGTGTTGGGAGTCTTAACCCCTTAATGCCCCAGAAGACTATACGGTCCTCTTTCGTAAGTAGCCTTAATATATTGTATTTGTAGCTGAATTTGTTCCCTAGTGTGTTCTTTGAAGTTCACGGCCGAGTGGTAGTTTCTTTCTCATTTTAGTATCGGAGACAACCTGATGGCAGCGTCATTCTAACGACGGTGGTTGGGATAAAGGTAGTGTGAGGACAAAAATACTGACGTTTAAGGGTTAAGAACCAATCCTTTAAGATTTACCAATTTCTCAATGAAAAATACAACTGCCTCGTGAGCTGAAAAAATGAAACTACATTTTATTCATTAATTATTTCGTTACATTTTGCAGTTGCTCTGCAACTCAAATGAAAAAATGCCTAGTTCCCATCACACAAAACTCATCGCTGTTATAATGGCCGCCTTACTTTGTACTATCGGGCTTGTCACGGCCGCTGTTCTCACAGAGGAGTCGCCTAGGAGAGGTCAAGTCTCTTCCTGGGTTCTCATGCTCCTAAATGGGAAGTAATCATTACAGATGATCTTTTTGATTAGTTTAGTCATGTGAAAAAATTAGAACTCAAATGAAGACTTGGGAAACAATCTACTTCTGTTTCGCTTGTGGTGAATTAAATTTTTCAAATTGTTTAAAAAATGATTTAGAAAAGCGTCCATCACGTGATGTATTACCGAGGCAAGATACCATAATGATTCAACTTCAATAGAAATACATACTGTGCTTCTCACTGGCCACTAAAGGGAAGTTGGTAATTAAATTTTAATAATTTTTTCATGTGCTGCTTTTGGAATCATTTTTATTTCAGCCGGAGAACTGTTATTGGAAGATCGCATATTGCAAAACTTCTTTGCATTTTACTTAGAAAAGAACAAGAGACGCTGCAGATGAATCTCTAGTATCGCCCTGAGAGCCAAAAGCCAGAGCTTTTTTACAATTCAGAAGACAAATTTGAAGAAACAATTTTAAGAACACATGAGTGTTGAAATTGTTCATAGTCTATTGCAAGCGCATTTTATTGCCTTGAAAGACCATGAGGATTTTCTTTTCAATACCTTAAGAGTCATACGTTTGATAAGCCCGCGCTCATATGTTACTCGCATGTACCAGTTATTTACGTGAACTAAGGACTAGAGTGATAGATTTAATATCAAAATTAAACATAAATTTAAATTTAATAAATTATAAAAATTTAATTTATGTTTTCAAAATAAATTTGGATTTGATAAATTTACTTCATATTAGTTAATTTATTTCAAATTTACAAAATTTATGATTAATTTTAAAAATTCATTTAATTTAAACCTAATTTCAAAATACGCAACTTTAAAATGCCCTGCCACCTAACAATTTTAACACCACAAAGCCTACTCCTCACAACACGGAGCCTTATCACACAACCTGCGACACATTCACACCGATTAGAAAAGTGGAGAAGATAGACGAATCTCTCTGTATGCAATTGTAGTGATGCCTCCAGTTGTTCAAGTCTTGGTAGATGGTGAGGGACTTGTCGGAGTGAAGTTTGCTGCAGAGTTGGCACCACGAGATGTCCCTGTACTCCGGGGTCACTCGGGCTCTGTAGCGCATCACCGCCTTGAATTGGGCCTTCCAGCTGGGGAGAGATAAATGAACCTTAGCCCCTTCCAACTGGTAAATGAATAAGTCTTCGTTATCTAAAAGAAGCTAACTAAAATCATTTTAGCTCACCTTAGTTTCGCAAGTTTAGGTAACTTGCTAGGTCTCTAAAGGGGTACAATAAATTCTCAAATAAATGTGACACCTAAACCATAGAAGTACACTCAATTTATGAGCACCTAAGAGAAAAATTTGCGTAACAATTGTGATCAAAAATCTAGGAAAAGTGGGACTGTTCGATGAAAAATGGACCCAACACTTGAAAACAATTCTTGCTCCCCTCCTTCTTTGAGTAAATTGAGGAAGACATCCCAAGAATTATTGAAAAATGGGTCTGCACTAATTGTTCCCGAATAAAAAAGTATCTAATTTTTCCAGTATAGGCGAGAATTATCGGCCAAATAATGCTAAATTTCTCTGACGATTGCGAGTAACATCGATACAGGTTGACACGCATTGTTCCTCTAGGAATAATTAACCTGAAGAAATCTAAGAGCGATGAAGTGCAATTTAGTTCCTGAAACTGAATCGAGCTGTGCAGTTTGGTACAACAAACTGAGGCACAGGACAGCTAGGGAGGTAGACTTACCCTTCCTACTTTAAATTTGTGTTTAGATTCTTTGTAGTGCGCTGCCACGATACAAGCTTTAATTTTAGTCTCTACTGCAAGCCCCATAGTCTCGAAAAAGCATAAAAGAATCATCCTTTTTGCTAATGACAGTTTTGATATCCCTGCCTAAAATGAGTTTTGGTTGAGTTCGAAAAATACGCTAATTTTATTTCAGCGTCTTTGTTTGCAGTGAGCTTCAGACAATCAAAAAAGTGGCCCAAGCTTTTATGTAGATGATAATTTGATGGTCAGAACAAGACACTATTTGCGTACGAAACACGTCACAGAGCTAGTTAATGTAAGGCTCGACTAGGCTTGGGGTTACTTCAGTGCAGAACCTCTCCTTTGCGGTCAACCTTTACCGTCAAAGTCGATTTCAAAATCCATTTTCATAAACATCTCCAGTATATCTTATTCCTTGTGAAATTTGTGTCCTAAAGTGTTCTTCGAAGTTCACAGTCGAGTGGCAATCACTACCTCCGGAAGAACAAAAAAGCAGTTGGACTGTTTTTTTTTCATAAAACACCTGTTTTTCTGGGTGTTATTGTTTTTTTGCTGTATTATTTTTTGTTAAAAATGGGTTTTCCCAACCCAGTACACCACTCACTGGAAGTACTCGCTGTAGGCGGTGTCGTTGCGGTCGAGGTAGAGGAGATGCTCTGCCAGGTGCCGGAGGCTGGGGAAGTCGAAGACGTTCACGTACGAGTGCGGGGGCGCGAGATGCTCGTAAGTCCCCAGTCCGTACACCACAGGCAGGATGTCAAACCTGCCCGAGAATATATACAATTAGGATATTTCCACCGGCACCATGTCGAACCTACGCTTGAATAAATGAAAATCGTAAATTTTCACCGGCAGGTGCCGAATCTTATGAAAAATAATCGTACGGTACCAAGCCCTGCCACATAGCGGAAACGAATCAAGTGCACCACCGTCATTCCTAACCCTTCTTCTGTCTAGAATGTGAGTCGTAGATTAATAAAAATTAGCAACCTTATTTTCCATGTAATCAGTGGAGGCTAAATTTTCTGGAATATTTTAGATCGCCCACCCTTGAGAGATGATGGCTCATATAAGCCCCTCAGTTATTCAAAGGTGTCATCAGAAATCGGATGGTGGTCGGTTGGCCAGCCGATTATTGAAGAAATTTTTGATCGTTGAGTTCATCGGGTAACGTTTCAAGAAGGCTGTTCTCTTCTCCTCGATATGAAGCTATAGTACAAAGTTTGGCCCGCACGCTTTTCATCACAAATGAAATCACATAGGATTTGGGGCGTTGCAATTGATTTCCTCATACAACAAAAATGAAAAGTTCATGCCCATTCTTTCATAATTGATTTGTAAAGAAGTTAGTAGAGTCTTAGATTGAGCCTGTGATCGTTGTGACTAGGTTCCTCATGCTATGAGCGATCTCGCCTCTCAAACAAGATAACTTTCAGGTGCCTTCGGTGGGCTAAATTGATTGTCAGATGTTTCATTGACCGTCGGTGAGCTAAACTGATTGTCTACGTATAGGTCCACCTCATGGTAGCCCTGCAGACCTCGTGATAACTATATGCCTAGTTCACGGTTACCATGCGCATCACTCGGTTACCTTGCCCATCACACCATATCATGAGCACCTTATGTTTACGATGAGTAACTTACAGCTACCATACTCACTGTACACCACATTATGCCCACTTTACGGGGACCACGCACACCGCTCGGTAACTATTTTCACTCTACACATTATGCCTAATTTACCATTACCATACCCACATCGCAGTTATCATGCTCATCACACTATATTTTGCTTACCTCGCGGCGCCGAAGAACTTCTCCGTGACGTAGTGATCGCACAACGAATTTTCGAAGGCGAAGTAAAACTTGTACTTTGCTTCGACCAATCGGAAACATTCGTCTGGGTTGTGGTCATTTACTTTCGGACAAGTCTTCATGCCGCACTTGCCGAATATGTCCACCTTTATGAAATTTTTAAGGTACTTTACCACCCTGGAAATTCGGTGTCAACGTTAGTGAAGTTGAAGATTTAAAGTTAATTAATACAACATCTGAAGCGTGTAAGCTTTCTACTGATAACGTAATGTCTGCAATTTTGAGCAGCAGCATCGAGGGGCCGCTTTGCTTATTTTGGATTTCGAAATCGCAAAATGGGGATTCTCAAAGCAACAGTTAAGACCGAGCTAAGTCGAGCCGCAACAAAGTCAGTGTGTGTGATTGAATCTGGCCTAACAAAATTTGCTTAGCCTGACCGCCATTCTCTGGAACTTGGTACAGAAACATAGATTAATTTTTAGAAAGCAACTGATGCGACATCAGCAAGGGAATCGAAATGTGACTAAGTTGTTCTTCGGTGCCGCAAATCTGTAAAGTGAAGTACGAGGAAATTTTTTATTAAAACAGAGGTCTTTGCTTTACAAGTGGCAGCGTACGACCCCGTCACATACTCAGCAATAAAACAAACCGATGCAAGGATATTCAGCTTCAAATTTTAGTTGCATTCCCAAAACTGATCGCTTCTGTGCATGCACGCACGTCCCCCTACCCTGTTCGCCTCAGAGGCCTTATAAGCGGAGAGCTCACTGGGGGCCGCGCTCAATCGACCACGTATCTCGTCTGTACCTCACCTGCTACGGTCCACCCAATAAAGTACCTCCAAGAAGTCCTCTAGCGTTTTACTGCCTATATTCGTGACAAACGAATTCACGGAACGCGGGCTCTACGTATTGTGTTGCTTGGATAGGCTCAGAATATTAGTTACGCTTATCTAATGTCCAACTATAGCGTTATCGCGCTATAGTTGACATCGAAATTTGAAAGAGTCTTGGCTACACATTTGGACTAAGTCTTCCCCACACCAGGTCCGGGATGTCATAAATTCAATGTCACCCAGAAATGGAGCTCGAGTTGCGTTCCCAGCATCTGACTTGCCTCTTCCGTTCGCTCGGAGTGTCGCAGTTGGACACAAACCACGCCGCCATCCCGGTTTTGTTTTGGGCGAAGTTCTTGGTGAGGATATCAAGTCGCGGCTCCGGAAGTGGGACGAAAATACCGTATCTGATCAGTAAAAAGATAAAGGATAAAGGATTTTTCATTCCAATCAAGCCTGGTACATATCATCTTGTATATTGGTTTTTCAAATGCCTTGTAACTAACACCAGGACGCAATGAAGGTTACACCCGATCAAGCCGCTACCCATTTCCGACACCTGGGTAGAGTGGGTACCTTTACCTAACGAGTGGAGAAACACCGGGCGGCACTACCAGGATTCGAACTGCCGATGCCTTTCCGTGAAGGGCGCGCTCTTAACCACTTGGCGACGGTGACTACAAGAAAAATGATGGCACCGACGACTTCTACTATATTACGACTCCTACTATATAGAAAAAATTACATTTTTTGTTTGGAAATCAACTGGAACTCAGAGTTGAAGGCCAAATGTAAATAGTTCTCATGTATTATGTTATTCCAGCGTCACGAATCAGGGAAACTGTTCGCAAAGTACACTGTTCTTCATTCGTTACATGCCAAATATGGTACGGAAACCTTGATAATATTTTAGGAGGATTTAGAATATAATTAAGGCGAATATGAAAAATCAAAAAACGAAACAAATTATATATTAGTTCGTCTTAATACTATTTGTATTAAAGAAAATGTACCCCCAGTGGCAATTTGACAACGTAGATGACGTTTCATGCCCCGCCCCCAAACGGTCATTTCATTCTGGTCGGACTATAGTGATGAGTACATCTGGTCTCGGACTAATTCTATCCCACTGGGGAACAAAATGTACGCAAACAAAATTTACGACTCACGTAAGCAATCATAGTAGATTATCACACTCTGTGAGTGTACATTTGTACTAGTTCGTAGCGCAGCTCAAGTCGGTATATGTTAAACTTGGTACTCTGAAGTAATTATTCATTTTTAGACGAATTTTATTTATTCAAGATAGTTTTATTTCAAGACGAATGAGCGAGACATTCTTTGGTCGGATCGGGGCTTGATTGAAATTCAATCTGTTTTTCAATCCAATTCCTAATCATTTTAACAAAATTGATAATTTACTCGCATATTGTGTGATCAAAATCTTGAAAATCAACTTAATTTAATAAGAGTAATTTCGTGTGGCCTTAATTGGTCATCACAGTCACTTAAGATTATATAAATACTGGGTCTGTTTCTTATTTGATGCGCCTTCCAATAAGATCAGTAAACGTTCTAAATATTTACATGTATTCCCCTTGTATACTTGATACGCACACTTTCTCTTGAATATTCAGAGCATCACAACTCTAATTTCTAACAGTTCCCTTTAAAACGCACACTATCTCCAAGAACTGTGATTCGCAACAGTACTCATGGCAACACTCACAGGAGGTAAATGTCGGAGTCTTCCTTTTGTAAACTAGATACGCACACTCTCACCTAGTTCAGAACCACACAAATGTAATTTGAATCTGGCAACACTCACGGATGGTATATGCCGGAATCTTCCTTTCGTAAACTAGATACGCACACTCTCTCCTAGATATCCGGAACTCCACAACTGTAACTCGTAACTGGCAACACTCACGGGTTGTAAATGTCGGAGTCAGTCCTGTAGGTCATGGTGTAGTTGAAGGTGTTCTTGTAGCGCGCCAGACTGAGGTGGGTGTGCTCTGGAGACTCCACCATGAAGAACACGTAGCGCGTGTGGGGGTATCTGGCAGGATAACAATATTTATAAACAGCGAATGTGGGAGTCTAAACTTTGTTAAATAATAATTGAATTGTCTGGGGGTTTGAAATGTTTGTTCAGCACTGGCTGCCATCAGATATAGGCTCAATTTTATTCGTCTTCATTTCCCTAAGCGAATTAGTTTATTAGATCTGATAATAAATTTCATGACTTTTTCTCTAAACTTCTTATTAAATGAATTAAATTATTTTACTTTGACGTCAGAACGGTAGCGTTAGCTGTTACTTCAATGTTTTATCTTCAGGCAGAATTTTGTACTTGTAACTGTTTTATTTTCGAAGACAGGTAACGTTTCTTAGCATCGAAGGACGAGTGAGTGTATCATTTCTCGCGAGTAAAAACGGGACGAAAAAGAAGTTCTTAATATAATAATTAGAAATAAAGTAAATGACATATCGTGATCGAAATAAAAACAAAAATACGGGGGCAAGAAGAATCCATAAAGAGCAAGCTATTAGAAACAACACCCTATCCTAAATAAATATAATTTGCCGTTTATGCAAATCAAACAAAGGAAAGATCATTTCAATTCGCGTCCCACTCTTCACGATCTTTTCTCAACCTTAGTACAATGACTTGAAATTTACATTTTGTTCGTCGGCTTGCACACTTACACAGTTCCTCGTAGACTCTGTCCCCAGTACAATTTTGTGCAATCTTCCTTCCTGAAATAATTAAACGCACCGAAATAGTTCAAGACGACGCTTTCTCATTGATGAGTGTCAGTGCTCACTCAACGGTTAGGTCAACAACTCGTGTATTCAGTCTACCAAAAATGTCACAGCTTTCACAGCCTCTCGATATTCTTGTTTGCCTCGGTGGTCCCTGTGGCCGAGTGGTTAAGAGCGCGCCCTTCACGGAAAGGTGTTGGCAGTTCGAATCCAGGCAGTGGCGCCCGGTGATTTTCCCCGTTGGGAAAAGGGAGAACTCAGCCCCAATTCCCCACTCTAACCAGGGGTCGGAAATAGGTACCGGCTTGACCTTGCGTCCCGGTGTTAGTTATAAGGCGTTTGAAAAACCAATGTACAAGATGATATGTATCAGGCTTGATTGATTGCAATAAATCATCCTTCCCTTCACCTGATCGCAGGGAAACTCTTGTCATCACTGCGTCCATGCCAGACAATGGCGTCAATTTCCTCCAGCGGGAAAAGCGTCCGGTCAAATGTGGCGTAACAGGAGGACACCGGGCAACCCGCGTTCCTAAACGGCTCTTGCCCGATGCCGAAGTCAAAGTCCTTGCGTCCGTAAAACTGAAGGAGGGAAATGTTTTTGTGCGGCAAATTACAACATTTTTCATTAGAATTCGTCGTTACCGATTATAATGTCATGAGAGCTCAGAGATATCGCTTTAAAGCAGTTATATGAACACTTGCCACATTCATACCTGGGTCTACGACTCCAGTTTTTCTGTCAAATAAATACATTAAACCATGACTCTTTACCTAGATTAGATTTAACTTGCTAAGAAGGCCTGGAGGCAACCGATTGAATACATTGCAGGTAAGAGAACTGTAATAATTGAGTACTTATAATGGAAAATTATGGTGAGTGATATTGTATCATATTAGAGCGTCACAGTTGAACAGACCACAAATGGCCGGTATGTAATTTTGAATGTTCCAAAAAGTCAACTTCAACGCCGACGCTCTCTAAACAATAACATTTTGCAATCACTATGGTTACATAGCTCTATAAACGATCGTTTTACTGTAGAGTTTTATAGAAGCATGCATTGAAATGACCACCAATGCGAGTTGTGTAAAAGCGGTCTCACCCCATTCCAGTAGAGGATCTTCTTCAGTCCTCTAGAGTTCCCAGAAGCCTTGCTGGTTGCTGCCAGACCATTTGGTCTGAAATTTGATGACATTATCCTCATTATACATTTAGAACTTTGACTGCGACAGGTAAAACTGAATTTCAATATGCAATTCAAATTTCAAGTCAATTGTAGTGAGCAATGTTGAAAATAGCAAACATAACCTGGATGATGTTGTTATTTAGTTTTGATTGAGTATTTTTAAATTGAGTATGTGACTGCTGGTTGGTTAGCAGCATAATGCAAACTCCCTCAGTGACCAAATAAAGCTCAAGTTTCAGTCACAGTGTGGATTCATAAAGCCTGCGAAGCAGCACACAATGTATTTCATACTTTGATGCGCCTCAACGTCATTTGAACACATTCTTGCAGCTTATTCCATGGCTTCGACTTAAGCTCTGGTGTGTAACCGCTAAAATATAGACAGCAATTTCTGTTTTCTACGGTAGCTATTCACTTCTATGTACAAAATGCTATCTACAATTGCAACCTTAGAATAGCGTTGGATGCCCTAGAAGTCGCCGTACTTATTCGGGCCCACAAGAAGCTATACTCAAATGTGTCCGTTGTACTAAACATAAGAAACAATTTACTTCTGTATCGCTCGTTGTAGATAGTTACATTGTTCACTGCTATGAAATTCATTACGAGATCGATCAAAACATCGTTCCTCTTCACAGTCTACTCTAGCTACTACCGTAACCTTGAGTTATGGTAGAGTATGTACCATGGTATGTACCCACATGAGCAACATGAAATGTTTCTGAAAAAAAAATATTAGGAATCTCTAAACTTAATGTTGCAGATAGCTAACACTGAGGGAAAGGGTATTATAGGGGATAATGCTGCGATAGAGGCAAAATTCTCTCCTAAGGAAGCCAGGTTAATAAAACTTGGCAGGCTTATGCAAAATAGAATTTAACGCACATTTTGTTTGGACAAAATTTTCTTCGAGTTTTTCCTTAGAAAAAAAGTTATTAAATACAATACACGATTTTGAAGTCCTTATTGCAAGTCTTATAACTCAGAAAATATTCAACACACAAGCGTGATTTCAGTCTCATTCGAAGCAAAAATGAATATCTATAAATCTGGCAGTGTTTTTTTTTAATTTCGTGATTAGAAAAAGTTATTAATAAAATGCTTTGTTCCAAAATCTTCATCAAAAGTTCCGCAGATTTTTCAGTGTAAGTGACTTTGAAATCGAAATTGAAAAAACTGGAATCTACATTTTTAGACGATTTGTTCCTGCATCAAATGAAATTAAAATCAAGCTTGTGCGTTGAATAGTACAAAAGTTATTAAAATTTTAATGCCAATAACGTTCAATCATAGAAAAAAAAACTTGAAAAAAAGGGAAACTAATGCACTAGCTTGCACTTGCCTCTACTGATACCCCATATCTCGAGAACGGCACAGCTGAATGTTCTCAAACTTGCTGCTACAGGACTAAACCAGTAGTTTCATTACAAAAACACAGTTTCATTACAAAAACACAGTTTCTTTACAAAAACACAGTTTCTCTACAAAAACAGTTTCTTTACAAAAAGTTTCAAAGTTACAGTTTCATTAGAAAAACGCAAATTCATTTTAAATACACGAGTTGGAACGTCAGCTTTTTAAATTGAACTACTGACCTACCAGCAACATCTATAATTTTCCAAGCAATATCCTACTTACATGATTGAAACGCTGTTCTCTATGTAGCCTTGATTGCGCTGTGCGATGCCCTGCCGAATCAACTGCAACCATGTTGTGGGTTTCGAAGTAGCGTTGAAATTAACGAAATCGACATTTTTTTCCTTCAAATTGGCGACTGCCAGTGGAAGGTATGGATTGACGGAGGATTCCACTTGCCTTGACGGCTCTTCTTTGCTACTTTTCTTCGCCTCCGTTACAGTTTTTGAATCTGTGTTGAGAGTGTCATTCGGGAACCTTTTCTCCGCGGTACGAGTAGATTCAGAGGGATCCCTGTAAACGTTTTTCCCGCTAGAAATAACGTCCTTTTCTTTAGATGACTGCGAGGTCGTAATATTCGGTAGATTTGCACTAACGACCGATTTATCTGCGGCGAACTCTTGTGGACGTCCGGATGATTGGGTTTTGGGTGAGTTATTTTGGTGATTTTCCCAACTCTGGACATCCTCTAACAGCGATAAACTCAGCCGTGGAGACTGCGTGAGAGCAGAAACGTCGTCACGACCGAAGATCTTCCCTGCCGTCCGTGAGCTCAAAGGCCTGTTGAAAATGGATTAAATCAGAATTAATTAAAAGTCCCCGAGGCCGAGTGGTTAAGACGCGCTCTTTACTGAAAGGGTTGGCAGTTCGAATCCCGGCAGTGCCACCCGGTATTTCTGCCTTTTGGAAGAGGGAGAACTCTGCCGCAATTCCCCACTCTACCAGGTGTTAGAAATGGGTACCGGCTTGACCGGGGGTAACTGTCATTGCTTCCTGGTGTTAGTTTTTAGAGATTTGAAAAATCAATGTACAAGATGATATGTACCAGGCTTGATTGGAATAAAATATCCTTCTTTAAACGTGAGGCCATCTGAAGAATCCTGATTTCTTATGTTTTCAATTCACATTTTTCATTTGTGTGTTCGCGACCGAGGTAGACACATAATCAATATTAAAAATATTAATATCTACGAAGCATACGTGAGCATATAAGTAGTTGTCCGCCACAAATGAAGTTCAGGCGATGTTTAGCACTATGCTACAACAAGTATTATTAATATTCGTTTGCATTTTTCTTCATGACGAAAACGGGGTTACAGCACAAAAGTAAACATGGGGCCATAGAATAAGCAACGTACGCTGAAATAAATTAACCCTATTCAATTACAGGCTTTTCAGTATCTCAGCCTGGAAAGAAAAGAATAAAATATGAGCTTTTCGAATAAGAGTTTTCCAAAGAACATATTTTGCTCGCCATCACCGTTTTTTATTTACAATCACCAGAGGAGCTGTTCGCCGTAGCAAAAGCACGATGCCAGCAGGGTTCGAACTTCTGTTCTTCTGGTGTAAAATGTATCGACTTAGCCTTGTATGAGAGAAATTATCCAACGCGGAGAACGGGTATGGAAAGGTGGCAAAAATTCATTTTCAAGTTACTAGGAGTTACCATACACACTCCACTCCACTATGCACACTTATACCAAACACTGAAGGGGTGAACACTTACTGAACACACTTACCGAACACTGCACAGTACAATCGGAGTATACACCTACAACATAGATGCCCTCGACACCAACACACAACAGACATACCTGGCAAACTTATAAACGCACACATTAACACACCTATATAGCACACTTTTACACACACACACGAACACTCACGATAAGAAGTCCTGGCTGAAGTACGAGCCGAAGATGAAGATGAAGCTGCACCCGCACACCAGGACACCGAGCGTCAGCTGCTGCTCGGTGTATTGTTTGTACAGTTGGTGTATTGTTTGTACATAAACATGAAATTAGATCTAGGGAATTTTGATATATTGACAGAATGTCATTTTTACATAAAAAATTTTGATATCATCTATCGGCTTGACTGAAGGTAACCGTCAGTGCGTTCTGGAGTTTTTCACATGAGGTTTAAAAAAACATTATAGAAGATGATGTGTATCAGGATTGATTGGAATAAAACATCTTTTTGGAAAACGTGAACTGATCTTAAGAATCTCGAGTTATTATATTTTCAAGTTGTGTTTTTCGTTTTTGCGTTCACAATCCGTAATAGACATACTGAAGATTTTATGTCTCTGTCTGTTTTCTTGGTTTAATTACAAGTATAAATCTTTCAATGATGAGAGCAATTAAGATCTTTCATTATGTACAACCTCAAAATGACCACCTCAAACCACTTTGATAAAAACAGAAGTAAATTTTTACTTCCTGATTATAACTAAACACGAACCAATACAATCCCCTTTACTCGAATGAACACTTCACGTGCTGCGTGACCCACCGGTGGTCACTGATGGGATTTTCACAATGCTGCTGACCGACCAGCAGCCACTAACTCAATTTCGATAAATGCTTGACGAAAAATCAATGAAGGCGCAATCTATTTAATGTTTATTTTTTCAAAATTAATCTCTGTAGTTAACTCTAATTTGAAATGAATATTGAACTTCAGCTTAAACCTCCGCTCTTGACGTTTTAAGGTTTGGAACTCGATACCTTCCCACGTCCGTGCGAAAAACGTTCAATAAGAGTGAGTCTTCTTTGAAGTCATACCTTACAAAAATAATTATATTGAACGATTTACCATATTAAATAATGATACAAGTTTAGACTGCACTATCATGAATATATTCAGGTTTAGTTTAAATTGAGAGCAATACGCCTAATATTTAGAATCATCGAACAGAAAGGAGATAGCCAGTTCTTAACATTTCACTTCACCAATCACGAAAGTTTGATATGAACAATCATAATGATTTATATTTAGATTCAATCATTCCAAAATTTCTTGTAGCAGTTCAGACCACATTTACTTGCCTGTCGCGTGCAGCTCCGGCATAGATTTTTGAGTTTGGTGAACATGGCAAAAATTTCCAGATTTGCTTGCGCCCGACAACGAAGATTAGAAGACCTTTTCAGCAGCGCACCATGATCTGCACTGAGTTCTTGCTGTCGAAATCAGCAATTTATCATGTGTGGTTGAGCTGTAATTATGTATGTAACATGAAATTACTGAGATGAAGTTATTACGCTTATATACTGAATATTTCTGGGCGCACACTGTCTGCCTGAAATTCCTGAAAAGATATATAGTCTTCACTTGATAACGCAAGGAGATGCCAGCGAGATGAATGAAATTGTGCTAACGAGATAAATGACATTGTGCTCACGAGATAAATGAAATTGTGCTAACGAGATAAAGGAAATTGTGCTAACGAGATAAATGAAATTGTGCTCACGAGATAAATGAAATTGTGATAACGAGATAAATGAAATTGTGCTCACGAGATAAATGAAATTGTGCTAACGAGATAAATAAAATTGTGCTCGCGAGATAAAGGAAATTTTGCTAACGAGATAAATAAAATTGTGCTCACGAGATAAATGAAATTGTGCTAACGAGATAAATGAAATTGTGCTCACGAGATAAATGAAATTGTGCTAACGAGAGAAATGAAATTGTGCTAACGAGATAAAGGAAATTGTGCTAACGAGTAAAATGAAATTGTGCTAACGAGATAAAGGAAATTGTGCTAACGAGATAAATGAAATTGTGATAACGAGATAAAGGAAATTGTGCTAACGAGATAACTGAAATTGTACTAACGAGATAAAGGAAATTGTGCTAACGAGATGAATGAAATTGTGCTAACGAGATGAATGAAATTGTGCTAACGAGATAAATGAAATTGTACTAACGAGATAAATGAAATTGTGCTAAAGAAGTAAAGGAAATTGTGCTAACGAGATAAATGAAATTTTGCTAACGAGATAAAGGAAATTGTGCTAACGAGATAAAGGAAATTGTGCTAACGAGATAAATGAAATTTTGCTAACGAGATAAAGGAAATTGTGCTAACGAGATAAAGGAAATTGTGCTAACGAGATAAAGGAAATTGTGCTAACGAGATAAAGGAAATTGTGCTAACTAGATAAAGAAAATTGTGCTAACGAGATAAAGGAAATTGTGCTAACGAGATAAACGAAACTGTGTTAACTAGATAAAGGAAATTGTGCTAACCAGGTAAATAAAATTGGGCAAACGGGAGAAATGAAATTAAACTCTTCATTCCACTACAAAACTGCGTTCATCGATTTTGTGGTACACTAGTTTTCACTAATCCAAGAAAGCCCTGGGAGAAAAGGGGACTAATCTTAAAGTTAGAACGTTTTCTGTACAACCGAAAGAGCCGCAAGCTATGATCAATATTTCGTGCTTGCACGAAACAAAAACCTGAGGCTTTTTAATTCCAACCCGATGTTCAGTGATCCGTGCTTGAGGCGTGTAGAAAACGAGAACAGGAGTTTTGTAATTGTAACTGTTTTATGCACCAAAATAGCCGTAACGAGTCAGGTCATCATGCTATAAAAAAGTGCAGAACGTTAGAAAGGGGAAGTCGTAAGAACCTGTTCGAAGCGCGTTGCGGTAAGGAAGCGCTGCGACTCTGGTTTATCCATGAGCTACAACTCTTGTCAGACTGTTTTTTTTGTCAAAATTTTAATTTTCTTTTCAATTTAACCTGATCAAAAAATAGCACTCAACTTCTCGTTATTTAACACAGCTTTCAGATTAATTACTGTACTTCCAAGGCCAAATTTTACTTGGAAAATACCGAATTTGAGAATATTGGCTAGAGAGAAAACCAGTCCAGTGGGGCCCTGGAATCAGCCCCGCGGAGTGGTCCATCATAGCGCCTCGGGCTGCGTCTCCCTGTCGCTGGAATGGTGCGTAGTCATGCTGCACTGCTGAGTTTATAACAGAGCATAAACATTTCAAAGCATAAAAGTCGAATCCCGGCTCTGGGAGGTGATTTTCTCCGTTGGGTATAGGGGAAAACTTCAATGCACAATTCCTCGCCACTCTACCCAGGTGTCTGAAATGGGTACCGGTCTTGACTGGGGTAAAGCGTCATGGCGGCCTGGTGTTAGTTATAAGAAAATCAGGCTTGAATTGGAAATAAAGCATCCTTGGATGCTAATGTTTGTTTGTTTTCTATTGATGGATACAGTAAAAGAGGTGGACAATAGCAGTGCGTGGGGATGCGTGTAAAATTACTGCCTCAGGCACTGCTATTGTCGACCTCTTTTTGTTTAGCTGTCAATATAAGATATTTATGCTGAAAAATATTTAAAGTCCAGTCTGATGTAACACATTTAATATAGGATTTTTTGTTAAATAAACGTGGTTTTCATTTCTTTTTTCTCCTTATTTTTTGGCCCCACACCTCAAGTTGTAAAGAACTGGTAATGAATTGCCTCACAAAATCAGGGAGGTCGCTCTTAATCAAAAGAAAGGAAAAAAGAATGAAAGGAAAGAAACAAAGAAGAAAACAGAACATGCTAATAATTTTACAAAAAAAGTTACAAATTATTTGACGGTTGCGAGTACCACCGGTACAGGTTGACACGTATTATTTTGCTAGGAATAAGTAGCTTGCAGCAATCTACTTTCGATGAATTTTAATTTAATAACTGTAACTGAATTGAGCTTTACATTTTAGTTCAAAACACTGGGGAAAACCGGAGAGTTAGGGAATAAAATTCCCATTTAATGTAAATATGAGGTCAGATTCTTTGAAGCGTAAGCTACACGTTTTAATTGAAGAATAATATGTGAGTCTCCAAATAACTTGTTAAAAAAAAAGAAGTGTAAAATTGTGTGTTCAATTTAAAATTTTAACATCGGCACCCAATTCTACCAGAATTCTAAGAAGAGCAAGGACATCCTCGTTGATATTTTACCATTACCCAGCACTGATAAACGTCCTAAATTTCTGATCTTGTCCTGCAAAGTAAGAAACGTTGCACCATGTGTGTACCATTTAACAAAAATTGTATCTTGACTGCTTCCTTCTTCAGTGACTGCCCGTTTCAAAGTGTTGCAAACTTTGACATAACGTCCGATATAGTCTGGTGCGCAAGACTTTCAGCCTGCGTCTCCATCAGAACGCTAACTGTTAAATTTTCTATAGCGAGCTGGCCGGCTATTGTGATGGGAAAAAAGCCACAATGGCCATGCTCCTCGCCCTTATGGAAAGAGTCTACTCATGTTTCGTCATGGAAAATGTTTAGAAAATATCACTGTAAAATATAACTATCTAGGGCTTTAGATGCTGTCAGTATAAAATAAAGCCTTATTGTTTTCCGCTGCCTAACAAATTATCAGCATAATTTTTGTAAAGAACTAAATAATTTACTGATCTGTATTACACAAAGCAGATAAGTGCGAGGTGACCTAAATTTAGCAACTTGAGTATTGGATAAGTACGCATTTCTAAAGAAGTGTTAATTTATTAAAAATTTAGTCATTAGAAGTTATAAGTATGCATTTGTCAAGAAATGTATAATATACCTCGCATCTTTAATCAAACGAGCCACATCCCTTCAGAACGCATCGTCACCTAAATTTTTGACCCGTTTTTGGAGTTTATTTTATGACTATAGAACTGCACGATGAGCTTGGAAAAACTCTTCTATTAAGGAGGCACGCCTCTAGCTGGTCACCGTGGCTGAGTGGTTAGAGCGCGCCCTTCACGGGAAGGTGTCGGGAGTTCGAATCCCGGCAGTGCCGTTCAGATTATTCTCCCCGTTGGGAAAAGGGAGACCTCCGCCACAATTCCCCACTCTACCCAGGTGTAGGAAATGGGTACCGGCTTGACAGGGGGTAAACGCCATGGCGTCCTGGTGTTAGTTATAAGGCATTTTAAAAACCTATGTGCACGATGATATGTATCAGGCTTGATTGATTAGAATAAAGCATCCTGCCTTTCTTATGTAGACTGATTAATATATTTATTATTAGTTCCAGGATCAGCAAGGAAGAACTAAAGATCACATCATAATCATTATCTCAATTACGCAAACCACGATCAGAAAAAATGTAGCTGAGCGAGTCCCTACACCAAATGCCTTTAGAGTCTTCGTTTTCCTGAGTTATTAAGCGTTTAAATTGCATTTTTTACCCGTTTCATAGTAGTAAATGTGCGTGTAGAGTGTTTTTTTTAAATGAACCCGTTAACTGAAATTTCGGTTGCTAAAGACTCTAAAAACTCATTAGGATCAGATTATAAATATCATAAGCAAGCTTTGGACGAACAATAGCTATGAGTCGCTTCGTTAAAACGCTTCATGAGGACTCTGCTAGAAAAATGATAATTGTGAAAACTTCCGGCCATGAAAAACTATAGATGTCATTTTATACAGGAGATGTCAATCACTCATGATGGCTTTTATTCATCCGTTGACTTACTCCACCAAGCTCCCTCATGAGCCATTCATCCTTCCACAATTATCCTTCTTGTACCTCATTGTGAGCTTCAGACCACGATTGGTTAGTCTTCTTCTCAACCCTTTACCGTCAAAGTGGAATCCACTTTTGTGAACAACTCTAAACAACACATTGTGAACAACAGGCATTGAGTACTTATTTTAAATTGACATTTTATGAAATCATTATTGAGTTCGATTTCAATGCTTACTGAATTTTTCGTTTTTAAACCCCTAAATTTATACATGTACCACTTTTGCTGGCTATACCTTAACGCATGAGGACCGCGTGGCGAGCTAGAAACAATTACGGTTCTTGAAACAACCACATCAATTCCATCAATAACTGTGGTTTCAATCCGTATCTTTTCCAGATAAGTCCCGCCACTAATACAACACATAAGTTCACCCACTTGTATCTTCCGAAATAACGCACCTATCGACTTCAAATTACTCTCAAACAAAAGATTAAAACATTGTTCTGTTTGAGAGTAATTTGAAGTCGATAGGTGCATCATTTCGAAAGTTACAAGTGGGTGAACTTGTGTGTTGCGTTAGTGGCGAGGCGCATCTGGAAAAGATCCTTCAATTCTACCATCAATTAATCAATCATTATTGTCCAATTTCATCGACCACTTAACCTATTTGTTCCGTGCGTTGCCATATGGCACCCTAAATTTACTCTATTTTGAGAAATTCATGCAAAAATAAATAAACACGTTTAGAACGAAACTTGACCGAACGAGTACCAGACGGATGTAGGCTACACGTGTGGCTCAGTACGAAGTAGCTGCTTGACAAATTTTTCCTAAAAGCAATTGTTCAAAATACCGAGACTTCAGCCCTGTTTAGTTCTTTGAATCATTTTATGATGACCAGATTATTGAACATATGATCGCAGAAACGACGAAATGTTGTCTAACTTAAAACTATCCTTCACTAAACATAACATTGAATGAAATAAAAGTTTTCTTTGCACTAATTGTATCTGGGTTCAATGAATTACCCCATCGACATTTTTACCGGTCATATTCGAAAGATACCTACAATGAAGGTATTGCGACCGCTTTGAGACGTGATAGGTTCGATAATATAATGCAAAATCTTCATTTCAGTGTGTCACCATTGACAAAAAAGACAAATTCTCTAAATTTCGGCCGCTTCTACGACATTTAAAGGAAAAGTTCATGCTGCAATATGTTCCATCGCGAAGTATCTCTCATGGCGAAAATGTGATGTAGGATTATGCATTGCTCGTTTTGTAGGCTACCATATGAAATAAAAAAATTGCATCAGGCTTCAAATATTTTATAGTAGCTAACATGTTGGTATGAAATACTTCAATGGATAATATTTTTGGTCAGCAGCAAAAGTTGCAGAGTTGCACCTTATTTTAATTATTTGATATGTTTTATGCCAAATGAATAAATCGCATCAGGCTTCAATTGTTTTATAGAAGCCAGCATTTGATTTGGCAATGTTTCAAAGGATAACAGTTTTGTTTTGCAATGAAAAGTGCTAGTTGCATCTTATTTGTTTTATTTTGATGTATATATTTCTTGTGTTTTTTATAATATGGAAGAATTTACATTTCAAATATTCATACGTCAAATATTCAGACGTTGATGTGATGTGAAAAAGTCCTAAAATACCGTAGAATCTTGAGCATGATTAATCAAAATGTAATACAGAAATATTTCGAAAAATGCATTTTTGTACACCCATTTTCCGTGGGGTGCCATATGGCACCGGGGTCTATCTCTAAAAGTATTTGAGTTTGTAAACTTCCTACATCAGATTCGAGTTTCTCAGGTTCGAATTAGTTAGTATTTGAAATTTCAGCAAAATAATAAATAAAAAGTTAATTCCGGAACAAATGGGTTAATCAATCATTAATTATCAATACTATCACCATTAGAAATAAGGCAGTGGATGCTGAAAATTTCTCCCACTCATAAATTTTGCTCCTCTGCCAAGATTTATTGCATTTGCTACGCAATGACACATCAATCTTTCACTGTTGATATATAGTGGCTCACTCATCACATGTGCTGTGGTGGCTCAATTTTTCCATGTTTCCGTTCAGCGTAGTTAGGGGGAAGACGAAAGTCCCTCATTTAATACGCCAATTTAATCGCTCGTTAATACTGCGCTCACAGAAATAATAATAATAAAAAAACATATGAGTGCAGCTTTTTCACTCAGTTAAATTTGTTTACGAAACTGTTTTTGCATAACAAAAGTAACTAATCTACATCGTTGAAAGTTTTTAAAATACAGGCAAAGTTCATGGACAAGTTTTTGGTATAACGAAAAATGTTTTTAAAATTCCCCACTTTTTCAGGCAAACGATCATGATGTTGAGAAATGGGCAATCTCCGAAATGTTCAACGTAATTTCATTAATGAGGGAACACCGTAACATATATATAAGTCATATTACCGAGGGTACACCGGGACATATTAATCATATCAATGAGGGAACACCGGGACGTATTAATCACATTAACGGGGGTACACGGGGACTTGGCACTACTAGAATAGCCCTATAATATTGTAAATTTTCCAGGTAACTTTATATAATGCGGACACACCGACACTTGGCACAGCTGGACCGACCCTGACTGGAACACATTCTAAGCAGAACTGAGCAGCAGGGCTGTGGGGCTGGAAGGCGCTGCCACGTTTTGTTTACACACACAGCGGTACATTGGACAGCAGACCTATTATGTGCAGACTGTGTGTGTGCCTAGTGTCATTCTCTCCCCTACCCTAACTTTTACTCTCTTCCTTGCTATGTCTCTTATTCGCGTTCTGCGTTTCTCCACTACCGATCACATCACCAACCCATCCAACATATCTTGTATTCTCTTTTCTTGCTATGTCTCGTAATCGCGTTCTGCGTTCTCTGATATCGAATGTCGACATGGGTCTTATGACACACACGCTGAGGATATAACAAGTAAGGGTTTTTATTCTAAGACATTGTAAGAACCAATGATGTTTTTTGGGTCATCTCTATTGGGAATGAATTGTCTTTATTTTTTTTTTAGCTTTCATTCTTTTTCTTTACTATATCTCTCATTCGCGTTCTCTGCTATTCTATTATTCTTTTTCTACACTAACTCATTTTCGTTATCCTTTGACTTCTGGTGTCAGTTGCATCATTCTCCTCGTTTTTCTTGATCTACTCATGATCCTTGATCTACTCTCTTGATCTACTCTTGATCCTTGTTCTACCCTTGATCCTTGATCTACTCTTAATCCTTGATGTACTCTCTCTTTCTACTCTTGATCCTTGCTATACTCTTAATCCTTGACCTACTCTCTTGTTCTGCCTCGCCCTATGTTTCCAATTGCTGTGAGTCTTGGTTCTCCGCAGCCCTGCACCATCTGCTGCTCGCTCTCATTTGCCGGGCTTTGCAAATCCGTTATCCTTCACGACATCCTCTACCTACTACCTGTACTGTTCTTCTATCTCTCTCTCTCCCTCTTGCTTGAGAATGATGAATTTATGAACGATTAATTTATGAACGATGAATTTATGAACGATGAATTTATGAACGATGAATTTATGAACGATGAATTTATGAACGATGAATTTATGAACGATGAATTTATGAACGATGAATTTATGAACGATAAATTTATGAACAATGAATTTATGAACGATTAATTTATGAATGGTGAAATTATGAACGATTAATTTATGAATAGTGAAATTATGAACGATGAATACTAACATCCCGATGCACTTTAACAGTCAAATTCAAATGCTTGAAGAAAATTCCCGATCTTTTAAAACAGTAGACATTCCAAAATGTCTTTCATCGCAATGACAGATTATGTCCTAACATGTATCATCAAACTTAGATTACGCAACAAAGGGAATACATTTTCAAAACTATTCTCTGGATCATCTGTTTTTGCTATTGATACGGGTATTACGATACCCATTACGACTACGATATATCAACTAAGTATCATTACGTTAAGAAATTTAAAAACCAACGACGTTTTTGTATCATCATTGTTGAAATATACTGTTTTTCTTTTTTTCTTTCTTACATCGCACCATCTATATTGAAAATAAACTTCTTTCTTTCTTTCTTTTCTAAACTTAACCCCACCCACCCCGCCACTCAAACTCTCCCTGCCAGCCATAGCGTGTACCGGTGCTGTGACCTGCATACGCACGTACTTCCTTCCATGTCCCTCTCCTAAAAATGCTTTATTCCAATCAATCAAGCCTGATACATACCACCTTGTATATTGATTTTTTCAAATGCCTTATAACTAACACCAGGACGCAATGACGGTTAACCCCGGTTACACCCATTTCCGACACCTGGGTGGAGTGGGGAATTGCGGCTGAGTTCTCCGTTTTCCCGACGGGTGGTGAAGAATGTTGATAGGTTCGTATGTATGAGTGATAGTAGCGGATGTACGAGCATGAGAGGGAAAGGAGTGGAGGAGATTTGTAGGCATGCTGAGAGAGTGATAGATGGAATGGATGAAGGAATGGTTGTACTGCAAGGAGGTGGCAATCAGTTGCTTGAATGTGGGAGAGAACGTACGGTGAATGCAATTATGAAAGTTGTTGAAAGGGCGCGGAAGAAGAATGTTAGAGTGGCGGTGACTAGCCTCCTAAGAAGGCCTGCGTGTGATGAGGAGTATGAAAGGGTGCGAAAGGAGGTGAATAGAAAGGTGCATGAAAGGATTATGAGTATGAGAGCTGAGAGTGTGAGAAAGCGTGAGCTGGGTTCCAGCTTCCTTGACATGGATAGCGTGATCCAGGATGGGTGTTTTCTTGGAGATGGAGTCCATCTTACAAAAGAAGGTGAGATGAAACTCTCCAAGAAATATATCCGGTGGATCAGGGCTACTCATGTCATAATGGAAGGTGGAACTGGATGAATGAAAATACGTCAGAGCAAAAGTGAGGAATGTCTTGAATTGTCCAATTGTGTTGTAAGGTTTGGAAGTATAAATGTGCGTGGATGGAATGCAGGAAAGTTAGATGACCTCGTAGTAGAATTTGAGAATGGAAAATTGGATTGTGTTGGTGTAGCAGAGACCCAAATGCGTGATAGAGTCAGTTTAGTCAGTTGTGCTCGTCGTAGCCGCGCGAACATCGAACTTGCCTCCGTCCAGGCAGACCCTGGTTCAAGTCCCGGCGCTGGTGGCAATTTTCTCTGTTGGGTATAGGAGAAAAATTCCAAGCACAATACCCCACTCTACCCAGGTGTCTGAAATGGGTACCGGTCTTGACCTGGGGAAAGCGTAATGGCGTCCTGGCGTTAGTTATAAGGCGTTTGAAAATCCAATGTACAAGGTGATATGTATCAGGCTTGATTGGAAATAAAGCATCCGTAGATGCCTTCATTATTATTATTAACATGCAAGGAGAATAAGTATCATATGATAGGAAAAGGGCGTGTAAATTGGCAAAAAAGAGGTGGTGGAGTTGGTTTGACTGTAAAGAATGCTCTAAATTGGAAATTAGAGGAACTTCCTGTTGGAAATGAACCTGAAAGTGAAGATTTGTTAGCAATTAAGTGTGAAAGAATGCATGCAAGAGAATGTATTGTTGTAATTGTATGTTATATGACAACTGATGGGATTTTAGCTCATGAAGAGAATTTAAAAAAGTATGAAATATTAACAAGGATTGTACGAGAACACTGCAGGTGCCCTTTGATTGTGATGGGTGATATGAATGGCCATGTTGGTATACTTGGTGAGCCTGTGAATGCAAATGGACAAAAATTGATAGATTTTTGTGATGAGAATGAACTTGAAAACCTGAATGTCACAATAGGAAATGGCTTGCATACATGACAAAGCAGGGAATGGAAAACTGCAATTGACTATATGATTGTGAATAGTAGAGCAAGAGAGTGTGTCAATGAAATGTTTGTAGATGAAGATGATTTTGATATTGATAGTGACCATAAAATGCTTGTGCTTGAATATAACTGGGGTAGAAAGGAGTCAATGCAGAAGGTCAGTAGTGTGAAAGAAAGTTGGCAGATAAAAAAGGCAAACTGGGAAGAATTTAAGAATGAATTGAGTACATATAACTGGAACAGGTGTGGAAATGTAAATGACCTAAATAGGGAGATTGCAAGAACCTTGTATGATGTGGCAGAGCAAAAGATTGGTAGAATAAAATGTAGGAAAGGGACAGGGAATGCCAGGTGGTTTACAAGTGAGATAAAGGAAGAACGAATGAGAAGAAAGACTTTAAATAAGAAACAACGCAGTATGAGGAACATGTATGAAAGAACCAGAATTACTGAGGATTAATGGCAGAGTGCATGGAATGAGTACAAGGACCAGCAGAAGAAAGTAAGGAGAATGATTAATGAGGCTAGAGTTAAAGAGGAGAGACACCAAGTTGAAAATCTAAGAAAGAAAAGTCCGGATGGAATAAAAGATTGGTATAAGTTTATACAAGGTAATGATAGAGGTAGTGAAGTTCAAGTTGATGAATTAGTAGTTAATGGTTGCAGTGTGCAAGGTAGGATGAAAATGGTGAAAGCAGTTGAAGAATACTGGGAGGACATTGGTGGAATGAATGAGCATGTTACAGATGATGCATCTATAAATTTTCTGATTGATGAACGTGAACTGCAAATGGAAGACGAAATCACTTGTGAAGAGATTGTAAGTTTTTTGAAGAAAGTGAAAAATGGAAAGGCATGTGGCCCTGATAAGATCCCATATGAGTTCTATAAATGTGGAGGAGAGAGTGTAGTCAGTATGTTGAAATGTTTATTTGATGAGATATGGAAGAGTGATAGAGTACCGGATGACTGGAACAAGTGTAACGTAGTTCTGTTGCATAAGGGTGGACATAAGAGTATGAAAGAACTTAAAAATTACAGACCAATTGCACTGGGTGACACTGTATGTATGATATTTTGTGGTATTTTGAATGAGAGAATGAAAAATTTAGTTGAGGAATCAAGAGTCCTAGGTGAAGAACAGAATGGTTTTAGGCAAGATAGACGTGGGAAAGATAATCTGTTTGTAGTGAGTGAAATAACTGAGCGAATGAGGAAGGATGATAAGAAGGTGTATTTAGCATTCCTGGATATTGAAACAGCGTATGACAGAGTGGATCTCGTTAGGCTCTTTGAAGTTTTGAGAAAAGTTGGGTTTAGCAGAAAAATAGTAAAAATTGTACAAAGTCTGTATGAGAACACAAGCGCTATATACAGGTTAGGAAATTTGGAAACGGGGCAAGTGAGGAGTGTTAGAGGAGTGAGACAGGGCTGTACTCTGTCTCCCCTGTTGTTTGGATTGTACACAAAAGAATTAGCAGTTCGACTGAGAAGGAGTGGCTTAGGACTGAAAGTTGGTAATGAGAGACTAAGCTGTTTGTTGTATGCTGATGATGTGGTTGTGGTTAGTGAATGTGGACATGAACTGCAAAGGATGCTTGACATTGTGAACGGATATAGTACAGATTTCAAGATGAACTTCGGTGCCGACAGAAGCAAAGTTATGGTTATAAATAGTGATGAGACTGATAGAGACAGACTGGAATATTGGAGAAATCAGATTAGGTAGAACAAAAGAATACAAATATCTAGGTTGTATGATAGATGAAGATGGATGCACTAGAACTAAGGGTGAGAAAGTGGCAAAAGCTATGCAGTGGAGTGGACGATTAAGTAGCGTGGCCAGATACAGAGCAAACAAGTATGAATATGTGAGAGGAATGTGGAAGTATGTTGCTGTACCTAGTGTCATGTATGGTATGAGTGCTCTTGCCTGGAATGGAAGTGATCTTGAAAAGCTGGATGTAATACAAAATAAGGTAGGACGGTCAGCATTGGGTGCTCCGAAATGGACAGCTACAGAACCATTAGAGGTGACCTTGGGTGGAGCCTATTTTCAGAAAGAATGATGAAAGCGGTGCTGAATTATAAGGTGAGAATTGAAAGAATGCAGAATAGCAGATGGGTAAAGCGAATTTTTGAATGGAATCTGAGTGTAAGCTATTGGGAGAAAGTGTGTTGGGGGCATGCAAGGAAGCTTAGTATGCAAAAAATTATTCATGTTAGAATTGAGAGACCTGTGGATGACTGGAGTTTAATAAATCCTGGAGGTGTAAGGCCTGAGTGGGACTGCAAGAGGTGGAAGAAAGAGATTGAGAGGCAAACAAAAGAGTATGGATTGAATAAGTGGAGGCTTAGCATGATGCGGAAGCCTACACTTGACTGGTATATGAAAAAAGAAGCACCTAAGTTTGAGATGTTCTATGATGGTAGTTTTGGAAGTCAACTCTTGTTTGCTGTGAGATGTAAGTCATTGAGTGTGAACAGACGTACATGGAGGTGGAATGAGAATAATAACAGATTATGTCGGCAGTGTATTAGTGGAGTGGAGGAAACAATTGAGCATTTTGTGCTGGAATGTAGTAAGTATGTGCAAGAGAGAGAAAGTTTTATGAATGTGGTGCTTGAGCAGTATGGAGAGAATGAGTGGTATGCCAGATGTGCTGCAGATGATTGCGGTATGAGCTGTCTTGCGGGATTGGATCAGGAGTGTAATTTGAGTATCATTGAAGCTATGAAAATGTTTCTTGTACGTGCCTGGAGTAAGAGACAGTGACTGGAATGAGCCAGTCAGGTAGAATGGTCAGTAATGACCCAATATGCCTGGGGATGGCGTTTTGACACAGTGGCTATCCCAGTGATGCCATCCAATGGCAGCTTGTGACAAGGATTGGTAGATCCTGAGTAGTTTAGTGGACAAGTCTGGTACCAGGCGCTGAACTCTTTGTGTGAAAATTGTGGAGGGAATTGTAGGCCGTTACAAAGGCCCCGACGCTGTCGGCCCTCGATTTCAAGTTCAAGTTCAAGTGGTTTTCAACCCCTGGGTCGCGACCCAAAATAGGGTAGGCAAGCCCTTTCATTGGGTCGCTAAGGTTTTGCGTAATGTAAATTTTAAAACCCTTTACATAACATTAAAATACTTTAATTTATAATAATCATATTATGACTGGATTTTTGTTATTGTTATGGAGGCTTGGGTCGAGGCGGTTCTCAAACTCAAATTTCATTTTTAAACTTATATTTTGGGAGACAGAAATGTGAGACGTACGCTGGGGTAAAAAACAAAAAAAAAAAACATCGGCAGCTTGGGATGCTCTATTTCCAATCAAGCCTGATACATATGATCTTGAGCATTGGTTTTTCAAATGTCTTATAATTAACACTATATATAGGACACCATGACGGTTCCCCGTAAAGCCGGTACCCATTTCCGACACCTGGGTTGAGTGGGGTATTGTGCTTGAGCTTTCCCTTATACCCAACGGGTAAAATCGCCGCGCCAGCGCCGGGATACGAACCCTCGTCTTAAACATACAAGGCCGATCCGATCCCTTAACCACTGTGCCACGGCGAGCACCGATAAATTTTCTATAAATTTTCATTTCAAAGCAGTGAACTATAATTTAAATTTTATTCATTGAAATACGCTATTTCTGATCAGTGAATGAATACTTACCGGTTGCAAAGCGCTGAAAAATTCATTTAATTTAAAATTCGTTTGTTTTAATAATAGGGGTTTCTTACTTTCTCTCTTTTCTTTCAACGAACATAATCGTCCTAGTTTTCATCTTTCATCAACAGAGAGAATAACCCACTGTAATATCTTTTTTATCTAGATAACTTAACTGTAAAATTGAATGATTTTATTTAGGCTTGAAACTGCTAAGAGATAATTGAAAATGACATTTCAAATTTTAAGATGCTAAAGGTTATATGTGTGAGTTAGTTAATTTTCTTTTATTTATGAAGACGCTTCCTTTGTAATCACAATCGATTCCTCATTTCTACAATGAATTTCTAACTAAACCTACTTGATAAGCACTTATGTGATCTCTTTAGAAAATAATTGAACGGAACGTGAAATCACACTAGTTTACGCCCAAATTACGCAGGCTTTGAGCTTACCCCTGAAATCACACTGATTTCTCTTGCCTGCTAAATTGCTCCCACTCATTAAGTGAATACCATAAATCGACACACACACACACACACACACACACACCGTCGACTTCGTCACTCGCCGGAGCCTTCCGCCTGCACGGACTGCGCACCATCTTCAGCCAAGTTCTTCAGTAAAACAAGACTCGGCGGTCCTTTCCGGCTCCTTCAAATAAACCAGAGACAAACAAGCTGAGTTCCCAAACCTTGTCGTCATTATCCTCTCGTTAGCGTGATCTTAAACATCCTTCTCGAGCTCATTTGCGTTTTTGGTAGTTGGTATAATCGTAAAAGTCTATTCAACCTTCAAACGTAAAATGATGTCATATATTAAGAAATTTTTAAAAGTCAAAATGTTTGTCATGTATCTCATGTGCCAATTTTTTTTAATTAAACGTTTTTCGTTCTTTCTTTTCTTTGTTGTAGATAGGAAGGCCCAAATTTACTTATAATCTAACGTGATAAAACTTCTCGTATCATACATGTCTCTCACCGTAAAATGATGTCATATATTAAGAAATTTTTAAAAGTCAAAATGTTTGTCATGTATCTCATGTGCCAATTTTTTTTAATTAAACGTTTTTCGTTCTTTCTTTTCTTTGTTGTAGATAGGAAGGCCGAAATTTACTTATAATCTAACGTGATAAAACTTCTCGTATCATACGTGATAAAACTTCTCGTATCATACATGTCTCTCACGACCGGCCGCACCGGCGGACCGGCGGGCCGGAGCGGAGACATTTCAAGAAACACTTTGCAAGAAGTACAGGAATTTCTTGATAATTTCTTGAGTCCACATCGTGCGACTTTGGACTTCAGTTTTCCACTCGTAACTTTTGAAAGAATGCACCAATTGCCTTCAAATTACTCTCAAACTGAAGAGAAAAAAATTTTCTATCTTCTTATTATAAACAAAACCCTATCGATTGTCTAAAAATTATGAAAATTTCTCGATAAACATTGCCCACTCGCGCGCACTCAAAACACTTAAGTTTTCCACTCGTAACTTTTGAAAGAATGCACCAATTGTCTTCAAATTACTCTCAAACTAAAGAGAAAAACATTTTCTATCTTCTTATTATAAACAAAACCCTATCGATTGTCTAAAAATTATGAAAATTTCTCGATAAACATTGCCCACTCGCGCGCACTCAAAACACTTAGGTTTTCCAATTGTAACTTTTGAAAGAATGCATCAATTGCCTTCAAATTACTCTCAAACGAAAGAGAAAAACATTTTCTATCTTCTTATTATAAACAAAACCCTATCGGTTGTCTAAAAATTATGAAAATTTCCCGATAAACATTGCCCACTCGCGCGCACTCAAAACACTTAAGTTTTCCAATCCTAACTGTTGAAAGAATGCATCAATTGCCTTCAAATTACTCTCAAACGAAAGAAAAAAACATTTTCTATCTTCTTATTATAAACAAAACCCTATCGATTGTCTAAAAATTATGAAAATTTCTCGATAAACATTGCCCATTCGCGCGCACTCAAAACACTTAAGTTTTCCAATCGTAACTTTTGAAAGAATGCACCAATTGCCTTCAAATTACTCTCAAACGAAAGAGAAAAACATTTTCTATCTTCTTATTATAAACAAAACCCTATCGGTTGTCTAAAAATTATGAAAATTTCCCGATAAACATTGCCCACTCGCGCGCACTCAAAACACTTAAGTTTTCCAATCCTAACTTTTGAAAGAATGCATCAATTGCCTTCAAATTACTCTCAAACGAAAGAAAAAAACATTTTCTATCTTCTTATTATAAACAAAACCCTATCGATTGTCTAAAAATTATGAAAATTTCTCGATAAACATTGCCCACTCGCGCGCACTCAAAACACTCAAGTTTTCCGATCGTAACTTTTGAAAGAATGCACCAATTGCCTTCAAATTACTCTCAAACGAAAGAGAAAAACATTTTCTATCTTCTTATTATAAACAAAACCCTATCGATTGTCTAAAAATTATGGAAATTTCTTGATAAACATTGCCCACTCGCGCGCACTCAAAACACTAAAGTTTTCCAATCGTAACTTTTGAAAGAATGCACCAATTGCCTTCAAATTACTCTCAAACGAAAGAGAAAAACATTTTCTATCTTCTTATTATAAACAAAACCCTATCGATTGTCTAAAAATTATGAAAATTTCTCGATAAACATTGCCCACTCGCGCGCACTCAAAACACTTGAGTTTTACAATCGTAACTTTTGAAAGAATGCACCAATTGCCTTCAAATTACTCCCAAACGAAAGAGCGAAACAGTTCCTATTAGCCCATTTTGAACAAAACCTAAATAGTTTTCTGGAAACTACGGTATATTTCACCTGCCGGTGAAATATTCGTAGGTGAGATATATGAATTACAGTGTACTTTCAGAATGGCATAACCTCAAGAAGAATACATTAGCCGGTACGAAAAACTTACCGCAGAAATCGCAGCGGGGGCAGATGCATCAAAGCCTAAATGACCTGTTTTCGCAGGAGAAAGTAAAAAAAATGACATGCCTTTCAAATCTGCAACACTGACATAATTCTTAGGATAAATAGTTGAAAGTAAATATCAATAATTATAATATGAGGCTTGGTACAAAACCAACCGAAGTGGACGAATAAGCGTTTTAATAGTTGAACATATAAATGAGAAAAATAAGCAAAGCAAGGTAACACCAAAATTCATTTTGACATAATACCCATGATCACAAGACAAATAGTCAGGTAAAAGGTTTAGCAAATGATAAATGAGTTTCGTGGTAGTTTTAAATTTTTAAGAAACAATGGATGCGTGACAGATTTCAGCTTCCGCAAATGAAATTGTGAAAGTTTTATTAGAATTAAACGCATCTTTTTTTTTAGTTAATGTTCAGAGTGAGAGTCTTAATCTGACTCATGACCAATTACTTAACCCAGCTAGGCGCCGGGATTGTTTTGCTGACGCTGCATACGCCTGCTGAGTAGCCCTCACACTGTATAGGACCCACAGACCTGCGCTGGGGAAATATTCTTGCTCCGTGCATGCGACGTTAGTTCTATTTCAAGCGTTTTCGTGTAAGGTGGTTCTTTTGATTGGCCACAGGAGACCTTAATCGGAAATTCAGCTGATCAACCATCAAAACTTGCGGCTATTAAGCCTATAGAAAAGTGTACGTGTATTATTCTGTGCATTGTTCTGTGAAAATGGAGAGGGAACTCGAGCTCTTGAAATCGTTGCCCAGCAAAAGCATCAAAAGCAAACGTGAGCTATATAAGAAACTATCTTACAACTTAGGAAGTAGGCGATACGACAGAGACAGAGCTCGCTTCAGCAAATTAGAAGGAACGAGTGCAGCTTTCAACTACCAAGTGGCCAGAATAGTGCAAGTAAGTTTATAAACTTAAATTACTTTTCATGAAAGCCAGTTGCTGTCAGAAGGAGTTACACAGATAGGCCTTCCCGATCATAGCATACGATTGCGTAGAAGATACAATTACTCTCTGTTGTTAAGCTCAATAAAAAACACTCCAATATCGCACCTCGAGATTATTTTATGTTTGAAAACTTAGATTAAACTATAATCTCAATAGTGCGAGGATCACTCCTGCAAAATATAAGTCCGATCCCAAGCCCGGCCTTAACAGAAAAATTGAAATAAAACGAAAGAAGAAAAAAAAACAACAGTTTTTTCCAATACAGTGCAAAGAAGAAATGTTGATACATTGGTTTTTAAAATCTCTTAACATTAACATCCTTAACTGATAATTATTCATTGGTATCGTAATACTGAAGTAAAATGTCAAAAAAAAAGTGACTGACAGAAAAGCACAACAAAAATTAGTTCCTTTCGTTGCTTAATCTGCTTTCGAGAGTGCATTTAAAGAAGAGTAACTTAGAAAACATAACCCTCGTAACGCTTAGTTGAAAACATTCTCGTTAGTGCGCACATGTATCGAAATAAAAGCGAAAAACGCATTCAAATACCTTTACCATGAGATCCTCAATTGCTATTCATACATGGTTATCGTAATACCTATGATAATTGTCGAAACATGATTCGGAGAAAAGCACGAAAAAAAGCGTTTCTCTTTGTTGCGGCCGTCGGATTTTGGTAATGCATTTAATACAAGCTTCTAAGAAAACATAATTCATGTGACGCATTGCTGAAAAACCCTCTCGGTAGTGCGTACTCGAATTAAAATATGAGCATAAAAACATAGGAAATAGTGATACGAGCGTGAGGGATTGATGTTAGGGGTAAAATGAGCAGATTTGATTCATTTTGCGTGTAGAACTATTAGGTCGACAGTCGGGATTTGGGACAATTTTTCACACAGACGCATCATCTACACCTTTTTCACTTCAAATTAATCTAAGTCGACTTCAATTTAATCCGAATCAAGTTCAAATTAATCCGAGTCAAGTTCAAATTGATCCAAGTCAAGTTCAAATTGCTCCAAGTCAAGTTCAATTTAATCCAAGTCAAGTTCAAAGTAATCCGAGTCAAGTTCAAATTAATCCAAGTCAAGTTCAAATTAATCCCCGTCAAGTTCAAATTAATCCAACCTTTTGTTGAGTTATAAAATGACATATTAATTTGTTAATTTGACTTTTTTGTGTTAAATATGTATCTATTGGATGTTATAAGCATGACTGGTTTGGAGGATTTATTTACACTTATAGATATTTATATACATGAAATTACACTTGATCACATCTATGAAATCATATGCATGCAAATACAAGAGGTTATCATTGAACGATATGTAGATATAATCTTTAAAAGAAATATACAAATGAGATTCACTTAGTACTAATGTACGATTCCGTTTGATTACAATTTATACATGTATGTACATTACTAACCAGATACATTCTTGCATTAGCAATATAAATGTTGCCATCCATTCGAATTCCATGTTAGTCAATGTGAAGAAATGTAGGATCGACTTACAATACACAATAATAATACAAGAAACAATGTTTCTAACTTAATACTGATTTTATTTGTGTGTGTTCACAATTCAATATATAAAACTTTCACGACTTTAATATTCATAATATGATTATTATATAAGTTATTGAAGTCTTAAAAGTATTATATATTGAATTGTAAACACACACAAATGAAATCAGTTGTGAATTAGAAACATTGTTTCCTGTATTATTATTGTCTATTGTGAGTGGATCGTACATTTCTTCATATTGCCTAACACGGAATTAGAATGGATGGCAACATTTCTATTGTTAATGCAAGAATGTATCTGGGTAGTAATGTAAATGTATAAATTGTAATCAAACGGAATCGTACATTAGAACTCAATGAATCGCACTTGTATATTTCTTTTAAAGATTAAATCTACATATCGTCCAATGATAATATTTTGTTCTTGCATGTATATGATTTCATGTATGTGATAAAGTGGAATTTCACGTGCATAAATATCTATGAGTGTAAATAAATCCTCGAAAACAGGTTTGCTCATCACATCCAATGGATACATATTTAACACAAAAAACTCAAATTAACAAATTTTTATGTCATTTTTTAACTCAACAGAGGGTTGGATCAATTTGAACTTGACGCGGATTAATTTGAATTTGACTTGGATTAAATTTAGCTTGACTTAGATTAATTTGTAGTGAAAAAGGTGTAGTATACTAAGTGGCGAGCTCAGAAAGAATATATTATTCATTATAACAAAACAAAAAATTTGTATGCTATTTCTTATTTACGCTAATAGTACTGGCGCAAAGAGTTCATCTGAGTCAAAAACCTGATAAGGATTGTTGTACAACACAGCCGTCAGTTCTACGTAGCAGGACGAAATTCGTTTTTATCATCACTTTTATTTCCTATTCTCTGTATTTATATGTACCATCCGTACATGAAAAAGTTTTGAAATTCATTTTTGTGTGTATATTAGTCTATATGTTCCTAGATGCAAGTGTTGTGCTATATTTCTTACAAATTATTTTTGGAAAACGTTCTCTCCCTACTTTCTCTCACATTTTGTTCGCTTATAGTGGAGGACTTCCGAGGCATTCTTTTTCGTGTAGTTTTTGATGAGTTTTAAATCATCTTACCAAGCATGAAATATCCCAGATAATAGATTTCTTTGGTGCCTCTTATTGACATAATTAACCCCTGACAGGGCCATTGTACTGTACGCCTCGTTTGGTTTGTACTCCTGTATTCCTCGTATGGGGGAAATATGCATTTTTTATTCGTTCTTTCTCTGCGCAATGTTAGCTATGAACTTACAATTTGGAAAAACTCTAAATTTCAGTAAATAAAATTAGCATACTAGGCCACTGTTCCCCTTACTCTTAAGTGCAAAAACTTTGTGCATATTTGCTACTCATATGTGATATCACAGTATCTTCAATGTGTCACATGTACCCATGTACGCATAATGTTGAAGAGACTACCGAAAGCCTGTGAAGCCTGAGATGGTTTTCGGTGTTGTTCCTAGACTGTAACTTGATTTCCCTTCAAATTTCCGTGGAAAACAAAAAGCTAGTACATTTTTTCGTTTTTCTTAGACTTATTTCCGTTTTACTTACTTTTTCTTCTGGTATTTTCATTCGATGATACTTAGCTCGACTGCTATTTTCGAGGTAGCAAAGGGACGGTTTAAGTTTTTTACTTATCCAACCCCTTTATATGATATTAAAAAAAGGGCGAAACGAGAGAAAGGCCATAAGAAATTAATATATACAATCTCTCGAGAGTTGATGAGGCCGCGTGAACACGGCCCGTCAAAATATATAGGGCTGGAGCTCGTATCACAGATACGCTCATCACACACTGCAGGCTGGCTTCGGACAGACCGACGGACGGACGGACGCGGCTCTTATTATAGTATAGATGGATTAATTATAATGAAAAATGAACGCTCTAAGCGCAACATTTTAACGATAATATTGTCTATTGGTAAAAGCGTTTTGGAATAGGATATTCTAATATCGAAATACATTAGACTGAAGGAAGTAACTAATGACTTTTGCAAATTCAATGTAAGTTTTTACACATTTGGTAATCTCAAGATTCGATAATTAGGTAGTCTTATACTCACCTATGTTCGTTTTTTCTTTTACGTTCAACAGTTGAAAGGCGACACAAGCAAACGACCTCCTACCGGAGGCGTTCGTTTGAATGAATATTTTCACGAAGAAACCGTCGCAGTATCTACGGGGAAGTGCGCAAAGGTGAGTTCTTCTAATCAATTATCCTTGGTCTAACTAAAAGTGGTGAAAAAATGATTTTCGGCAAATTATTTCCGAACGAAATTAGCTCAGTAAATGGAAAGAAAAAAGATTATCTCAATTATTTGGCGACCATATGGTCAATATTTTTTCTTTCTCATCCTCTTTTCCAACTTCTCAACTCTACGAAATATATAAATGTCTTCACGTGTTCATATACAAAGGAAACCTATCAGAATTTTTTCCTGCACTATGTCAATCGTTAAAATTCTGTATCTCTGCCATGCTATAAAATTCAACGTTTCGATGAAACGATTATCTTGAGGCTGAAAAAGGCGAATATATCATATTTTTTTAGTCACATCGATAAAAATGTCAATCAACTGCTCTAGCACAATCAGACCCATTAAAAACACAAGAAATACATTGTAAGACGACTAGATATGAGTAGTTCCCATAAAAATATCGAATACCAGCAGACTGGCTAATATTGCACAGCAGTTACATGTTCATTGCAGCAGAGACACAGGAGAAATGGTCAAACAAGCCTATGTTTCAAACATTTAGGCTGCATTCCTATTGAATAGTTTTGAAGCAACGAAATCATTATAATTTTCATTGAGGGCCGGTTTAAGGTTGAGAACATATAATGCATCTATAATTTGGATATGCTCTTTTTTAACTACATGATACAGAATTTGTATGTTTGGATAAACATCTTCATGTGAGCGCTTTCCTGCCATGATGACTAAGGAACCAATTAAAAATATAGCCATGATATTTATGCGCAGTTATTCGTTTTATTAGAGTCATCTTAGTGATGCTAATGTTAATTGACAGACTGCATTTTCTTCCTACGCACTTAAATTATTACATTGGCCATGTCTACGTCAAGGTTCGAAAACTTCTGACAAAGATTTAATTTCCAAATTTCAGGAAAAAAGACAAGAAGAAGAAGTCCTTCAACATGAGACACCTGAAAAACAGAAGAATCGGCATGACGAAAAGGACGAGTACAGTGACATGACTGACCAGGGGACGTGTGAGTCAGAGCATGATGGCCAAAACGACTCGAATGATGGTGAGTTCAGTGACATGACTGACCAGGGGACGTGTGAGTCAGAGAATGATGGCCAAAACGACTCGAATGATGGTGAGTTCAGTGACATGACTGACCAGGGGACGTGTGAGTCAGAGCATGATGGCCAAAACGACTCGAATGATGGTGAGTTCAGTGACATGACTGACCAGGGGACGTGTGAGTCAGAGAATGATGGCCAAAACGACTCGAATGATGGTGAGTTCAGTGACATGACTGACCAGGGGACGTGTGAGTCAGAGAATGATGGCCAAAATGACTCGAATGATGGTGAGTTCAGTGACATGACTGACCAGGGGACGTGTGAGTCGGACCATGATGTTCTAAATGACACCAACAACTCGTCCAACTCAGCTAATGATGAGGAACACGAAGATGGCAATGAATACGAAAGCGGAGTAAACGATAGTGTCAGTGAAGTGTCTCAGGACTATAACTCGAGTTGCTATCCGAGAACGCACCGGCATGAGCACCAATACGGGTCCCAATGGGAGCTGAGCCACGAAAATCTCCAAGAGTACTGCGAGGAAAGATCGAAAGACAGAAACCAAGATAACGTCGATAATGAAATTTCCGATGCAGTAGAATCGGACGACCGAGAAAAACCGATCAGTGGAAGAGAGTCTGATTTCAGAAATGCATACCATTCTGTGCGTAACCCTGACTACCAAACAGAAACAAGGCATGATGTAGGAGAGTATTTCCGAGAGCAGTGCAAGCTAATAGCAAACAGGAAAACCGAAGAAAACCTCGATGAATACTTACGACACGGAAAAGGTAAGCACTATCACATGAGACAAACATTTCTTATAAGAAGTCACGGTTGTCTTCCTAGTGACATATTTGAACCACGGCACGAGCGGCACAATGCTCTTTTGACAAGAATAAGACAGGAAAATGAAGGATGTTGCTTGAGATTTTACGACAGGCGTACGTTTAGGAAGAGCTATGCTGGAGAGCCTACTTTCAGCTTCCTGATAGCTTGCCGTGACTCATCTTCTCCCTTGAAACAGAAAATTGTTTACCTGAAAGGTCAAGAAGACACCGATGACATACATAAAGTTTTTTTGCTAGAAAAGGTGAAAGGTATAAAGAGCCACAAGCCAACAAAGTGACAAATCGAACAGGAAGAAAGAAGACTCCTTGGAGAGAAGGTCGTGCAGGAAGGGCCATCAAACGTTTATTACGGCCAACTTGCCTGTACGGAAGGAAGTAGTAATACTTCTACGAATATCCGCTCTCTCAGCAATTTGAGCAAACTCGGGCAGAAAACTAAGAATGTCGCTAAAATGTCATTAGATGACGACACGGATCTCCAATTAACAATCGTAAAACTCCGCGACGAAGACGCCAGAATGAACAAAATCCTCCCTGGTTTTGTGCAAGAATTTGATTGCATAAACTTCAAACTTGTTATGCAGTCTGAGCATGAGCTTCGACAGCTAGCTAGAATACCTAACGTAACACTTCATTTGGATTCTACTGGTGGTATCATTAGTGGTTGCAAAGCGGACGCCTGCCTCTACCACGCTGTGGTGTTCCAACCAAAAAAAGGAGCAACTCCTTTGACGGCAATCTCGATGTTTTCAAAAAGCAGTGCATCTAACCACATAGAAAGTATGTTAGCAACCCTGCTGCACAACTTTAGGCAAGTGATTGGGAAGGAGTTCAAACCGAAGTGTATTGTTGTAGACCACAGTTTCGCTTACCTGCATGCTATTACAGCTGCATTTAAGCTAGGCGATCTCCACAACTACATCGACCGGCTATGGATGCACCCCAATGAGGCTGAACTGGACTGCGTTTGTATCAAATTATGCAAAGCACACTTCATGAAAACTATTGCACAAAAGTGCAAGAAATATTACCCTGATATGAAGAGTAAAAATCGTAGTGTAATCAAACAGTACTTCACCGATATGGCAGAAGCTTCCAATAAATCAGACCTGTATGCAGTGTTCAGAAATTTAGCAAAAGTATTGCAAAGCCCTTTTCTTGAAGAAGAAATTACGTCTCTCATCGACCGTGATAGTTTCATTGATACCGACTTCGAAACTAGTGAAAATCTTGACACATTAGTGGTAGAAGAAGCAGGAAGATACAGGGACAAATGTGCTGTAGGTAAAAAGTTCGTGGCTCTGGCGGAAGACGTAAAAAAGTACGTGGCTGTTGACGGAGAGAAAAATAATCCTTTTTATTCCCCCAAGATGATGGAGGACATATTGACTTACTGCATGCCATTTACGCCACTCTGGTGTGGAGTGCAAGGCGGCACGGAAACCAATGGATTAGTGGAAGGGTGGCACAAAATTGTGAAGAGAAATATACTAAATAATGAGCGAACTTCACCAGCATCCTTCGTTCGGAAAATGTACATACAGATAAAAGGGCGCTGTCAAGAAGCTGGTGATGATTACAAAGTTGTTAAAATGAAAAGTAACGCAAAAGGAGTAGTCAACCAGTTCGTAGAGCGTTGGTCGAACAAGAAGAAAAAAAACACAAAGCCATCATACGCCGAAATAGCGAAAGAAAAATTCAAGGCATTGCAAGATCGTCGAAAAGAGTACAATGGTGAGCCAAGAGGAAAATGGGAGCATGTAACAGATTTCTTGACACTGAAAAAATTTCGACGTAGAAGCATTTCTACATCGCCGCGCAAAAAAGAGCCTAACAAGAAAGTGAAATATGTTGAAGAGATTGACCTGGAAAGCAGCCAAGAAAATATGGTTTGCGATAAGACTTCCCAGTCAGAAGAAGAACACACGTCGAGAAAAAGCAAAACGTGGCTCCCACATTTCAACCTCAAAATCGAGCACAAAGAAGACATTCTGAAATCCACAAGTTGGCTATCCATTGATGCGATTGAAGCATTCGCTTTTCTCATTCGAGATAACTATCCGCAATACAAATTCCCTTCTCCTCTCACTGTATTTAAACCAGAACCACTGATTAGTACGACTGACATGTTTGTGCAAGTCATTAACACGAGGTATAATGACTGTAAGTTAATACTGGACAACGATGGTTACGCAAGTGCGCATGACAGCGGGAGCCATTGGGTCGTTGTCACAAACGCAATGTGGCACAGAGCTGCTGAAGAAGGTGTGGCGTACGTGCAACACATCTGTTCGCTGAACGGTGACCCCAGTCCAGATGTTATAAAGTATATCAAGGAGGTGTACAAAGGCACTAATGCCATTAAAAAACTTGTGTTACAGTGCCTGAACGTACAACACCAAATGGACGGTTCAAGTTGTGGTCTATTCGCTCTAGCATTTTCTACGTCTGTAGTGAAAGGAAAAGACCCATGTTTTCTCGACTACGACGTACGCAAGATGAGGAAACATCTTATTTCGTGCTTCGAAGAAAATTCGTTGATGGATTTTCCACTCATGGCAACGTCTGAAAGCGTCAGCTTCGAAAAAGGAAAACTTCTCGGGCTCCATGGACCACGATCCGCAAAGAAATAATAATCAAATGCGACAGCTAAACGTTTTATTATAAAATACATGCATTTTCATTTTGAACACGTTCCCCGCGATTCCAAGGCTGTAAACGGTTGGTTTTGTCAGGTTGTAAGTAGCAGAATAGGGAAATCGTTTTCCAAGTTGGATATATTTTAATAGTTCCTGATGAATACGAAAAATACAACTGCATGGTAACATTTCAATTAGTATGGTAAGAATTATCTGTAAAAAAGTTGCAAAACGGAACAATGTCGTGCATTCTTATCGGCACGTAAATTGGCAATTTACCTTTTGGTTTACATGTGGCCCGATACGCGGGGAACGTGTTACAGATCCAATTACCGTTTTTTGATTGACTAGATCTAGGAAGCTTTACATCCAATGATATTTAAACTGTGCGATAAAGTCATAAATGTGGATTATGTACGTTATGTCATGTTATGCTATGAATATTGATAAGTTAAAAATGTTAACTATATTATCATGTATACTTAATTAAATTCCACGATTTAATTGGTTGGTTAATTTAATATTTTAACTTGAGCTCCAATAAAGGCCTGTAAGTGTTGCCCAGCAAGTGGACAAGGCCCAAATTTTAGTCCCACTGCTCGGATTAACTGAAAACAGCAGCTGGTCTGAGTGGTGGGGCTGGAATCGAAAGCCACAACTCAACGAACCCACAGAAGAGAAAGAAAAACGGAACTTCATGGCAACCATCGACGTCTTTCAGATATTCTCTTATTGGGATTAGTTACTTCGTTGAAAAGTTAAGCGGAAGAGGCAAATGGGAGCTGCGCTTTTTCCCCAGGTAAGTGTGCGCAAAACATTTATGTAATGACGAGTCTGTTGGAGAAGTGTATGAGCTGTAATTCTAATGTAAATTAAAGCCTCAAGGAAACACATGTTTTCTGAGAATTAGGAGCTAACGCTAGCGTTTCCCCCTTTTGTAGGTGAGTGCTCAAGAATGTTGGCCTCCACGATTTCCCCTCAAGAATGTTTCAATTTTTTAGTTTTACATAACTTTTAATTCGATAGGTGCATTATTTCGAAAGTTACATGAATGTGAACGTAGAACCGCGACAATATGGGGCTCATCGAAAAAATAAACCGATAGGGTTTTGTTTATAATAAGAAGATAGAAAATGTTTTTCTCTTTCGTTTGAGAGTAATTTGAAGGCAATTGGTGCATTCTTTCAAAAGTTACGATTGGAAAACTTAAGTGTTTTGAGTGCGCGCGAGTGGGCAATGTTTATCGAGAAATTTTCATAATTTTTAGACAATCGATAGGGTTTTGTTTATAATCAGAAGATAGAAATTGTTTTTCTCTTTCGTTTGAGAGTAATTTGAAGGCAATTGGTGCATTCTTTCAAAAGTTACGAGTGGAAAACTTAAGTGTTTTGAGTGCGCGCGAGTGGGCAATGTTTATCGAGAAATTTTCATACTTTTTAGACAATCGATAGGGTTTTGTTTATAATAAGAAGATAGAAAATGTTTTTCTCTTCAGTTTGAGAGTAATTTGAAGGCAATTGGTGCATTCTTTCAAAAGTTACGAGTGGAAAACTTAAGTGTTTTGAGTGCGCGCGAGTGGGCAATGTTTATCGAGAAATTTTCATAATTTTTAGACAATCGATAGGGTTTTGTTTATAATAAGAAGATAGAAAATTTTTTTCTCCTTAGTTTGAGAGTAATTTGAAGGCAATTGGTGCATTCTTTCAAAAGTTACGATTGGAAAACTTAAGTGTTTTGAGTGCGCGCGAGTGGGCAATGTTTATCGAGAAATTTTCATAATTTTTAGACAATCGATAGGGTTTTGTTTATAATAAGAAGATAGAAAATTTTTTTCTCCTTAGTTTGAGAGTAATTTGAAGGCAATTGGTGCATTCTTTCAAAAGTTACGAGTGGAAAACTGAAGTCCAAAGTCGCACGATGTGGACTCAAGAAATTATCAAGAAATTCCTGTACTTCTCGCAAAGTGTTTCTTGAAATGTCTCCGCTCCTCCGCTCCGATTCTTTGGCAAATCGTTATATGCAGTTAACAGTTTTGATAAATTCTGAGAGTATAAAAATAAATTTTACCGTTTGAAGTCATGAAAATAAATATTTCTTGAAATGTTTATCTAAGTTTAATGTGAATATCAACGCGGATTTCTCAAGGGCCCTTAGGGTAAGGATGATATTTTTAGGGTAATATCGGCATGCCCGTGGCCATGCTCTTGGTTATATACTTATGTAGAAATTCAGCAGCTGGAGTGAGCATGCGTGCGTAATTTGTTGTGGTTCGGATAGATAATTGACGAGTTTTGGTAAGTGTGTTAGCATGCATTTGCGAAAAATGACATGGTTTTGCCTAAAGTGTAGAGGAAGTTGTTGAGTTCGACCATAAGTCGACATAGTTTTCTTTCTTAATATCAAAAAGTAAGCCTCTTTAATGAAAATACTGTTTTTGTATGTAGGGAGTCTCGCTCTGTCTGAGGTACTTTGAAGTGAATTGACTGTGTAACATAACTAACTAGTAACTACAATATGTGAGGCAAGCCATGGACCTGACTCTGTTCATCAGTGAATTTTAAATAAATTTTCAGCTTTATTACACACCTTTGAATTCGTCGGATACTTCTGTCGTCTTTTAAAGGCATTATTATTGTATCATGCCTACATGTGATCAAAGCCAATTTATAGTGATGAGAATTTTTTTGATTTCATGTCTTTAAGTTAATTGGAAGTGTATATGTATGTTTGGTCAATATTGAATATAATGTTGTCAACAAATTTCATAATTTCGTAGGTATAGATGGGTAATATAGTCGATTATAAGACGTTTTACACGAATGACAATGTGCCCGGAAATGCTTAGTTTTCGAGTTATTTAAGTTTGAAGTTATACAAACGGCTCTCGCGAATGGCCTTTATAACGCAAAAACAGTCATTGTTTTAGCAATGAAAATGGAAGCTAACCCTTATTACAAACGTAAAGAGGTTGGGTCGTGAGGGTTAGCAACAGTTCTTGGTAAATGTTGAGGACTTGACCATAATCGATTTTCCACTTTTTGATCAACAAAGATTGTTGATGAGACCAAAATAAACAAGTTTTCTTCAATGCACTTTCCGGCGGAAATGAGTATTTTAAAAGTTATGGCGTTAAATGAGTTACCGGAACTCCATTGTGCATCCCCCTATTACAAACGTAAAGAGGTTGGGTTGTGAGGGGTAGCCACAGTTCTTTTAGTTTTATAATTTTCACTAAAAGAACTGTTGCTACCCCTCACGACCCAACCTCTTTACGTTTGTAATAGGGGGTTTGCTCTTCGTCGGCTTGGTTGGCGCGCGGGAACGCCTGTTTACTTTCACGTCGGACCGCGCGGTATATTTTTCCCGCCTCAAACACTAGAGTTACGGTAACTCATTTAATGCCATAACTTTTAAAATACTTATTTCCGCCGGAAAGTGCATTGAAGAAAACTTGTTTATTTTGGTCTCATCAACAATCTTTATTGATCAAGGAGTGGAAAATTGGTTATGGTCAAGTCCTCAACATTTACCATTCTTTTAGTGAAAATTATAAATAAAGCTTTCTAGTGACGTTTGTTTACATCGACTCGAAGATGGCTGCCGCCATCTTCAGCCGGTTGGCGCCATGGCGGCAGCCACCTTGGCGTCGATGTAAACAAACGTCACTCGAAACCTTTATTTATAATTTTCACTAAAAGAACTGTGCCTACCCCTCACGACCCAACCTCTTTACATTTGTAATAGGGGGTTAGCTTCCGTTATTAATTAAGGAGACCGTCTGGGTAGAAATCAGGATATGTGTTGATTTTCTGTTTTTATATGCATCTTATAGAGGATTTTCTTGCGCTTCCATTGGTACTTTCCGTTTACGTCTACTCCGAAAAGTGCGCCCACCAGAGGGGGGGAAAGCGATGGGGGTGGAGTGACCTTGAACCCTCCCCCCCATCATTATTGGGGTAAATTGAGCGTGTTTCTCTGCGGGAATGGCATTATAGTTCGTTAATGGGCTACTCAAAGTGCTTCCATTATTCAAATGAAACATTCTAATGCTGAGTAGATATTTTTTTATGATTTTTGACAATTTCAGAATTTAGCTGTTGTGCCGTATCTATGATACCGCAGCTTTCCTTCACAGCTCGATGACAGCTGCAGTATCATAGCTACAGCAGTGGCGAGCACACCAATCTAAAGGGCTTGAAAAGAGCTATAAAACAAAGGAGTTGACTTGACAAAAAAAAGTATTTTGGTCGAAAAAAATGAAAAATTAAAAAAAAATTTTTTGTCAGGAATTACACCTATTCTCTTTTGTTGGTAGTTTTTTCCCAGAGTTACACAGCTACAGCAATATAAATTATATCAATCAAAAGGGCTTGAAAAGAGCTACAAACGCTCAAGAGTTCATTGTAGAAAACCATGTAGTTCAAAAGATAAAAAGAAAAACAATTTTTTTTTGTGAAAAAACACGTTTTTCTGGAAACTTGATATTGGTTTTTCAAAATCTATCTCCTTCCACAATTTTAGAGCTACGAGAATGGTTTATATACCATTCGATAGGGCTTAGCAAGGTGTATCCATAAGCAATAGCATTTTTCGATACATTTATTGTCTTGAAAGTTACACCACATGAAAAAAAAAATGAAAAATATATCATTTTTTTTTTTTCAATTCCCAAAATCCACAAAAATAAGTTATCAAAATTCCCTATTGCTTACGGTTATATAGACATATAAGCAATCTAAAAACGAAATACTGGTTCTGTAACTTCAAAATTGTAGGAGGAGATAGATTTTACAAACCCCCCTATTTTATCATATTTTTCAAAAAAAAAAAAAAAAAAAGTGCAGCTACAAAAATTTTGTCAAAATAACAAATGATCTATGCATCATTTCACACCTACTGTGAAAATTTCAGAGAAATCCATCCATAAATAACGGAGTTTTTTTTTTACCCAGACGGTCTCCTTAAATTACGCTAGCCCCGCGTGCTTCCATGGCGCGCGCACAAGCCAGCTTCAAAGTTGAATAATTTGAAAATAACGCATCGCCGGGCAGAATGTCATTCGTGTAAAACGTCTTATAATCGACTATATTACCCATCTATACCTACAATATTATGAAATTTGTTGACATATTCAATATTGACCGTATGTTTTGCTATTAATTATGTATAACTTATTATTGTGCTATAAATTCTTTTGAAAATTTGTTTATATTTATTTATTTATTGATATAGTCAAGGCATAGTATCTGTGAAGGTATTTTAACTTCAGGGTAAATGTGTAGCGTTGGTCAGTAATTGATTTTCCACTTTTCAGTGCCTAGAAATAGGTAATAAGATCTAGATAAAAAATTTCTCTTCTATGCACTTTCCGGCAGAAATGAGTATTTAACGAGTTATGGCGATAGGTTTAATAGTTTCATCTTTGATGAATGCGCTCGAATGAACAGCTACTTATCAATTTTTTAATTATTGGTTCTTGAATCAAGGTAATAACATCAAAATAAACAACTTTTGTTTTATACACTTTTTTTGTCAAATGAGTATTTAACAAGGTATAGTGGTAGGTTTGGTTTCGTCTTTGATGACGATCGGGCAGGAAGTAAGACTTCATTGCAGCGTTGCCATACCACGGGGGTCAATGTGAAGTTTAATGCAACCACGGAAAATAAGAATTCCAATCTTAGGAATCACTAAAGGAACCCATTTAAGAACGTTTTACAAGAATGACATTCTGCTCGCTGATGCGTTATTTTTGAATAATTGAACTTTGAAGTTGGCCTTTGCGCCAAAGGATGCGAGCGCGTGAAACGGAATTTAATTAATAACGGAAGCTATTACAAACGTAAAGAGGTTGGGTCGTGAGGAGAGGCACGGTTCTTCTAGTGAAAATTATAAATAAAGCTTCTAACCCACCCATTAGGGTGACGACCGCAATCTTGTTGACATCGGGTCCAAGATGGCGGCGCCCATGGTGGTCGCCATCTTTGACCCGATGTAAACAAGATTGCGGTCGTCACCTGAATGGGTGGGTTAGAAGCTTTATTTATAATTTTCACTAGAAAACTGTGCCTCCCCTTCACGACCCAACCTCTTTACGTTTGTAATAGGAGGTTAGCTTCCGTTTATAATTGAATTATGCTCGCTTCCTTTGGCGCGGGAAGGCCAACTTCAAAGTTCAATAATTCAAAAATAAAGCATCAGCGAGCAGAACGTCATTCTTGTAAAACGTTCTTAAATGGGTTCCTTTAGTGATTCCTAAGATCGGAATTCTTATTTTCCGTGGTTGCATTAAACTTCACATTGACCACCACGGGATCAATGAATTTCTTTCCACGGTAAATCTGAAGGATATGTCAGTTATCGATTTACCACTTTTTGGTGCCTGAACCTAATTAATTGAATCAAAATAAACAAGTTTTCTTCTACGCACTTTCCGTCTTGAATGAGTATTTTACAATTTATAGCGGTAGGTTTAGTTTCGTCTTTGATGACGAATGCGCTCGAATAAACTGCTACTCATTGATTTTCGAATTTTTGTTGCTTGAAACATGATAATATCAAAATAAACAACTTTTCTTCCATGCAGTTTTTTCGTCAAATGAGTATTTAATGAGGTATAGCGGTAGGTTTGGTTTCGTCTTTGATGACGATCGCGCTAGAAGCGAGTGCGCATTGCAGTGTTGCTGTCCGCCTTGCTCATTGAATTACTTGCAGCTTCAAACACTGGAGTTGCGGTAAGTCATTTACCGCTATTACTAATAAACTACTCATTTGAGACGGAAAAAACATAGAAGAAAACTTGTTTATTTTGATCTAATTAACTATGCTTAGGCATCGAAATTTACAAAATCGATAACTGACATATCCTTCAGATTAACCCTTTTCACTTCAAACACTGGAATTGCGGTAACTAATTTACCGCTATAACTTGTAAAATATTCATTTCCGACGGAAAGTGCATTGAAGAAAACTCGTGTATTTTGATGTAATTAAATTTGAATAGGCACCAAAAAGTAGAAAATCTATTATTGACCAACGCTACACACTTACCAACTTTAATTAAATGCAGTCATACAGTAAGTTGTTCGTATTGACTGACCTACTCATTAGTTGTAGCTGATACTTATACTGTAAGCTAGAGAAAGCAGAGTATTAAGAAAAAGTTTCAGTGAGAAATGAGTTTTGTATAATCTCCATTAACCTTTGAAGGTTTTGTATATTATAGATGCTAAATAATGGATAAAACTTATTTGGTAAATGTCAAGGTGAACTGACTAATCCATTTTCAAAATTATATTGCATGAATCATGGTTATCACTTTAAAATCAAATACTTGGGTTCCATGCACTTTTCAGGGAAAATGAGTATATAACGAGTTATAGTGGTATGTTAATTTCCGTCGTTCAGGGCAATTATAGTCTTCCAAGTGGCTAAAATTGACGTTTTTACGTTAATATACGTTTTGGGTAGGTTATGTTACTTATGTTACCTAAACAATTGAATTTAAACAATTGAAATAACCTACACCTTCAGAAAGAAAACTCTATTCTTTGAAGATTCAGTTTTGGGATGTACTGCGATCAAGCGCATTAGAGCCGGCGGAATGGAGATCATATCGGAGTACTTGGATTTTTCCCGTTCAAAAGACAAGAATTGCGGTAATTAACCTACCGCTATAATTTGTTCAATAATCATTTCACCCAAAAAGTGCATAGAATAAAAGCTGTTTATTTTGATCTAAGTATCATGGTACAAGCAACAAGAACTCAAAAATCAATGTCAGTTCTCCTTAACATTTACCTTTTTTTCTAACAATTTAGCTCAACCAGATTCACAATACTGGTAAAATTTGGAATGCCCTCAACATTTTCTGGAAAATCCTTATGAAATTGATGGTATAGAACTAACTGCTAAAAAATTTTAGTCTTGGGTATGAAATCAAGTATCGTGTTTAGAGACAACTTCAAGGCTCTTGCTCTGAGAGGGAAGTCTATCCCAATTCAATGATATGGCTGTAACATTTGTTGGATACGATCTAGATTGATTAAAATTGGCATACAGATTTATTTTTGAAAGTAAATAGGGGCAAAAATTGAAAAAAACTTATACAGATGACCCCTAATTATTTTTAAAAATACACATGAATGCCTATTTTCATAGATTTGCATCCCTTAAAAAGAAAATTACAGCCATTTCATTGATTCAGTTGGTTTTTGCATAGATGCTCCTCTTAATGTGCCATGGTGGTATTATTTTTCCTGCATTATTTCTGAATTTATTTATTTCATATACATTTCCCTATTACCTCTTGTACACTGTTGCCCAAAATAGATGTTTTTAAAATCTTTGTGGCCATAATGAGAACATTCTAACAAGTAAACCGAGCTTTCAGGTTTTGACTTGACTGCACTCCCGGTATTTTTTTGGAAACTGCCACTCTTCAAAATTGACATGAGAAAGAATTGCATTGGTTGTTGTGGAACCCAACTGATAGCCTTGAAACCATAGAGGTCAAATCTGTATGTGTGATTAAGCTAACAGGCCGTAGTTCTGACCAGGACATGGAATGTGAGTGACACCCAGTGGAATGGCAGTCCAAGAGCATGACGCTCAATTGAAGGAGAGCAAACACTTATTCTAAACTTCAATTAGATTAGACTAAGTAAGAATGTGCCACAAATCAAATGTAGCAGAGAAAAATGGGCAAGTGCACTGCTGTAATCTTAATATGCTGTAAAGAGGGTTGAGGGTGGTAGCTGTAACCCCCACTTAGAAGTCCTAGGTACTATACATAGTTGATTGACAATTCTCCTTTTCTTCACTCACTTTATGGTTTAAACTTTTTTCTATTAATTCTGCACTGTACTATTAAATTGCATTCTAAACTTCTGTAATAATTTATTCACACTATCTATTGGAATAATGATTGTTTGTGAATGAAAAAAATTATTTATATATTTATAAATTTCAATGACTATTTTATGGGCCTTTAGAATAAAATTCGGTAAATCTGAAGGAGATGACAGTTATCGATTTTGTAAATTTCGATGCCTTAGCATAGTTAATTAGATCGAAATAAACAAGTTTTCTTCTATGCACTTTCCGTCTCAAATGAGTATTTTATTAGTTATAGCGGTAAATGACTTACCGCAACTCCAGTCTTTGAAGCGGAAAGAAATTCTTTGATCGAGTTGTATGGCAATACTGCAATGGCGTCTCGCTTCTAGCGCTCTGTCTTGAAAGACGAAACCAAACCTACCGCTATACCTCGTTAAATACTCATTTGACGAAAAAAGTGTATAGAATAAAAGTTGTTTATTTCGATGTTATTACCATGTTTCAAGCAACAAAAATTCGAAAATCGATGAGTAGCTGTTTATTCGAGCGCATTCGTCATCAATGACGAAACTAAACTTACCGCTATAAATCGTAAAACACTCATTTGAGACGAAAAAAGAATAAAAGAAAGCTTGTTTATTTTGATTCAATTAATTAGGTTCAGGCACCAAAAAGTGGAAAATCGACAACTGTCATCTCCTTCAGATTTACCTAAAATTCATTAAACTTTTGTTGCAATTCAACCCTACTAGAAGAAATTCAGATGCTACGTAATTTGTTCCTCTTTTTTTTCTATTAATATTATATGTGATTTAATTTCTCTTTCAGAAACATTGTGTTTGATATACATCAGTTCTTGTAAACCAGTCAAAATACACAATGGCCAACACAACTATGGAAGTCAAGACAAAAAGGAAATTTAAGAAGCCTGTAAGTGCTGCTGTTGAGTTAACTACAATGGACAGCACTAAGCGGAAATTAGAAGACATGGAGACGGACAGCATATCGGAGGAGGTAAAGTCTTTGGCTTCATTTTCTGTTTTCCCATTACATTTAAAATGTGCTCAACATTATATTTAAAATGTGCTCAGCTATTATGTGCTACTATGTGTATCTTGGTTGATAATGTATTGTGGAGCTTAATAATACTTTGCAAGTACAAGCTGAAAGTTATTCATGAACTAGTGTGCACAGCCCACCAAAAATGACGGGATTCAATACCTTTCTTGTTCAAACTTTCCAGACATGGATGACTAACAAAAATATCTATCTTAACAATACCCGTGATAGAAATTATTATTGCATTTGCGCACTGGGAAAACTCGCATCAAATATACGGTCATTATGGCTATCTTTATGAGCATGACAGAGAAATGGAAGAAGCGGATTCAAAATAAACAAACCAAGGATATTTTTAGGTAGTAAAAAGGACCCGTGGAAATTCCTAGGTGGACCTGTGTAAAAATTCTGTCAATATTATCTAACCTAGCTAACCTATCCTATCATAATCTTACCAAGCCTACCCTAAACAAACGCATCCATTCAAACATATCAATGCATGTAAAGGCCATCTTGTAATGTTAGACTGAGGAGTTCGGTATCCATGATACCGCAAGCTCAGACATCCTATGTTTCTTAAGAAGGGGACACCCAACAGATATATAAATAAACATACAACGGGTATTATTAAGGTAGATATTTAACTTGTTGGGATGCAGGTAGGCTTCCTACCATTAACACATGTAGCACACCTGTGGATCACCCCATTACAGGGTGTTGTACTCACATATGTAGTTAGTGCTTTGTATACTGTGATAGATTTTAACTTAACACTTTAGAGGGTTCTAATTCAAGGAGGATGCATTTCCATAACATGCTTGGTTACAAGTACGTGGTAATTTTACATTGAATTTAGCTGAGCTCTTCTTGTTTCTTGTTTAAATTTAGTGGCTTTTAATATATGAGATATAATTGAAACACATTTAGTCACTCAAAGAAACTTCAATTTTTGCATCAAAGAAATTTTGTGTTTTCAAGGGGCAGATATAATGCCGTGAGCTGAAGGGTATTTTTTTGTAGAAATAAAATATTTTTTGTTGTTACAGCCTACATTTTTCAGCTCCCAGATCCTTTATTCAGGACCTATCAGTTTATTTGTTAACTTAAGCACTTTTACAAAATACTGTTACTAACGTACTCAATTTCCCTAAGTACTGCTTCTCTATACATGAGGGAGAACACATTTGCATGGTTTCCTGTTACCTTAATTTTATAATTTTGAGACCTCTTTATTGTGGCCAGGGAAACCAAAACTAAGTCATGATCTCAACTAATCATACTTTTGAGCATTTAGACGCTGTTTGTTTATTGTTGATCATTATGTGAGTAGTGTTATTTATTTATTTGAGTTTCAGGGTGCTCCTGCGGCCCCAGTGTTCCCTGCAGACAAAACCCGTAAACTCTACCACATAGAAGAGCGCAGAGTGCGCATACCCCAGCACAGGTCAGTGGTGCTCTTTTTGAGGAGTTCTCTTTCAATTCTTCAATATTAGAAAATTATGACAGTCTGTGTAGTTACTTGTTGAAATTTCATAGGGGGGATTTTCATAATGATGCTGACTGACCAGCAGTGACTTACTCAATTTTTATAAATGCTTAATGAAAACTAAATGATGTTGCAATCTATTTAATGTTTGTTTATTTTCAAAATTGATCTCTTATATTAACTCTGATTTGAGTTGAATATTGAACTTCAGTTTAATCCTCCGCACCTAACGTGTCGTTAGTAAAAATTAGCATCATCTGGTCGTCTTGCAGGTGAACCTTGCTGTTGTGGTTTTTAGAAGCAACATGAGTTTTCTTATTTGTGTTTCCCATTTTTTTAATCTATTTTAATCTTCTTTTTGATTGTATGATTTAAATTTTTATATTTGTAGTCATGAAAACCATATATGGTGGTGCTCCAAAAATAATAGTGATTCTGTAGAAAGAATATAATTAAAAAAGAAACGTTGAAATCTGTTCACGTTGTACAGAGAAATATCGGTCAATGTGAAGTTTAATGCAATCACGGAAAATAATAATTTTATTCCAAACAATCGCTAAAGGAACACATTTAAAAACGTTTCACACGAATGACATTCTGCTCGCTGATGCGTTGTTTTCAAATTATTAAACTCCGAAGTTGACTTTCGCGCGCTAAAGGAAGCGACCGCGCCAAGCAGAATTTAATTAATTCTTTCTTTTATTCAATTCTTTATTTTAAAAGAAAGAATATAATTAAAGTTAGGTATTTGATATGAATACTAGGGCTGTAATTTCTTATAATTTTTTCTTGATTTTATGTGCCTCAAAAATATTTTACAATGTAATAATCAAATTTATTTGTTTTAGGTATTAATTAAAAATTAGTATGATAACTGCAACATAGGCATGTTTGTAGTATGATTAAATTACTTGTGTTGCTACAATTGCACATAATCAGCCCAGCTTTATTGAGCTTCTTGTTGGTAAAATTCTTACAAATTACTAGTATCAAAATAAAGTGAGTTTCTGATATGTCATCATTTTTCATTAATACAAGTCAATACTACATGCCTTGTTGTACATTCTCTTGCATTTTACTTCTTTCCAAAAAATAATGCCAAATTTCTTTTTACGGCTTTCATTTTCTATCTGATCATATTTATAAACATAAAATAAATTAGTAATTGTGTGCATATAATTGTTTGTTGAGGGATACATGCTTAACCCTTTAATGTCCACATTTTTTACTCATATTACCGTTATCACAACCACCATGCTTAAACTGGCACTAGCATCAGGTCGTCACTGATTGCGGGGTGAGGAAGAAACTGCCACTTGGCAGTGAAGTCCCAAGAACGCATCAGGAAACTAATTTAACGAGAAATAGAGTATATTGAGGCTATTTTTGAAAGAGGACCATGCAGTCCACTTGGGCGTTAAAGGGTTAACCCATGTACTGTTATGTAGTTATTGGCAAGTAAGATCTGTTATTTCTATATTACTTTTTAAGGGTCTCCTTATTCAAAACACATGAGGCCTGTAGTCAAATGTTTTGTATTGAAATTTATTATCAGATGAGTTCTGCCCTAGTTTAATGTTCCCATTCCTACATCCTTGAGTGCAGTGATTCCCTATCCTTGTTTAGATGTTCACACCCACGCCTTGGATAACATCACAAGCATTTAACGCTAATAGTTCTCATTAATTTCTTCCTCATCCTGGCATTGCTGTAAGGATTGTGTCCTAATTCTATAATCTTAACCCTGTGTACATAGAAGTACTTTTCCACCCAGGGTGGGGAGGAATGCGTGTATTTCATGTAGGTGAAAAATATTTTTCTGCTTGTATGTGGCACTTCTTATGTCAGTCTTCTGAAGGAAGGTGGCAGGCAGGGAATTTTAAGAACAATCACGGAGAATTATTCTCTTGAGTACTAACTCATTTACATTGCTTGTTTTATATTTCAATTGAATAGAGGATGCCATCATTTCCATATGTGCTGTGCCATGGAAACATTGTCCCTTGAATATTGTGTGCACAAGGATAGTTTCATCTTCTTATCATGTTTAATTGATATTGATAACTGTTTATTGATTGATAACTGTTGTGCAGAATGACTCCGCTAAGAAATAATTGGAAGAAAATTTACGACCCGCTAGTCACCCACCTGAAGCTCGCCGTCAAATTCAACCCTAAGACAAAAGTAGTTCACATAAAGGCAAGTAAAACCAAGGGGTAAAACCATATCCGTTGGTTAGATTTAATAATCCATTTGTTAGAGTTAATAATCCATTGGTTAGATTTAATAATCCATTGGTTAGATTTAATAATCCGTTGGTTAGATTTAATAATCCATTTGTTAGAGTTAATAATCCATTGGTTAGATTTAATAATCCATTAGTTAGATTTAATAATCCATTGGTTAGATTTAATAATCCATTGTTTAGATTTAATAATCTATTGGTTAGATTTAATAATCCATTGGTTAGATTTAATAATCCATTGGTTAGATTTAATAATCCATTGGTTAGATTTAATAATCCATTGGTTAGATTTAATAATCCATTGGTTAGATTTAATAATCTATTGGTTAGATTTAATAATCCATTGGTTAGATTTAATAATCCATTGTTTAGATTTAATAATCCATTGGTTAGATTTAATAATCCATTGGTTAGATTTAATAATCCATTGGTTAGATTTTATAATCCATTGGTTAGATTTAATAATCCATTGGTTAGATTTAATAATCTATTGGTTAGATTTAATAATCCATTGGTTAGATTTAATAATCCACACTAAATTAAAAAGCTTAGGAAATCCAGAAAAAAACTAGTGTAAGTCTGGGTATTTTCTTGATTTTAAGATATTATTTTTTCCCTGACGGGTTATACCAAAGCGCTGATAATCATGTTTGGGAACACACCTTGTGCATAGTTTCTGCATTTTCCAATGTGCATTCTAAATGGTGCCTTCTGTTTCCTCCGTGAGAACAGCATCTATGCAATTGAAGTGGAGCTTTGAACCTACAACTGCTTTACTACTTATGTCATGTTTCTTATTCATCAATTAAGTCCATGCCTTCTTGGAAATTGTATTTTTATCTATTTATTCAAGGCTTGCGTATTGCTTGGGCAAGACTCTCAGGGGGATACAACTCATGTATCTATGGGAATTAGCACTTCCAGGGGGAAAATTTGAGGGCCCAAGCTGAGAGTTAGGTAGGCCTTCTTTTTGTTGAAGTGAAATGTTTTTTCTTATGTTAATGACCACCTTTTTTCGGTTCACTGCTGTCCTGTTTTTCAGCACCTCTGACTTTCTTCTTCAACTTTTATCTTATTTCATGAATTTCTTTCTCAACTTACTCCTTCTATGCCTTTTCTGCATAGATTCCTCATTCTCTTATTTCCATACTAAATAGTGCCTTCCTCTCATCGATACGCTCTGTTTTTTGAACTAACTTATAATCTAATCTGCTTGGGCAAACTTTTTTGGTTTCATTTCAGTAGATTGTGCGTAAAAGCAAAGTGTTGAATGTTTCTTGATCATCAGTTCCCACTTTCTTTTAAATATTTGTTCAATTAAACTATCTGTGCATATGCAAACACATTTAAATCAGTTACTTCTATACCTTGGACGTAATTGGTGTTTTCTATTGTAGTTAACTTGAGTTTTAGATGTAGGTATATCTTGGTTCTAATTTTTTGCAATTTTGGGGAGAATTTGAGAACGTTTGTGATAGAAATGTTTCCCACAAAAATTTCGCATGTTTGGTTTATATGGTTAACAATTATAACTATGCATCCTTTAGCACTGATTTAGGTATAAAAAATGAGATGCTTTAGGTTTATCTTCTTAACTCAGCTGCAAATGCTCGAGTGCTATTTCTATGGAAAATTTTTTAAACTTTTGGTTTTAATTTTGAAGCCTTCTGAAAATTAGCAAAGGCAGTGTGTTCCTCTCAACGTTCAGTAGAAATCAGGTTAAAAATCGAGTTTGCCAGTACAACTTAAATAACTAGACTTTGTATGTTTTAGATCAGGGGTCTCCAAACTTTTCAATGTAAGGGCCACATTATATATTTTACACATTCATGCAGGCCGAAGGAATAAAAAATAAAAAAATTAATTCAGCGATGCAAGTCGTTCGATAATTATTATTCAAAGTCCACCACACAGGGATTTGTTTGGCGGGCCAGATGAAATTATGTGGCGGGCCAGATGTGGCCCGCGGGCCATAGTTTGGAGACCCCTGTTTTAGATCAATTCATGCAAGCATGGTTCACCAAAATGTTCGCGGCTGGCTGAAGGTATGAATGGCGTAGTAAGAATGAGACACCGTCTGATAAGAACTAAAAGGAACGTACAAAGTTTTAATCCAATCCCTTACTTGAATTATGTGAATAATTCAGAGTGAAGTGAAAGAGAAAAAGCAGCTATTTGGGATGGGTTAGAGCCTCAGTTTTATTTCTCCGACTTCGCCGCAAATTATAGTATCAAGGGCTTATTTACATCGGGTAAAGATGGCCATTTCGACTTTTATTTACTGGTATTGTGTGCTCTACTTCTCGGGGTCATGTTAATATACTTATATCTTATATACTTAAAGCCTTTTTTCTCTTATGCTTTCCGTCAAGAAAACCATTGCCATGCTTTGCAACTTAGTTCTACCAAAAACTTTTACGCATTTCTCTTTACACTTCGTTTACTCATTTCTCTTTATACTTCGTTTACTCATTTCTCTTTATACTTCGTTTACTCATTTCTCTTTATACTTCGTTTACTCATTTCTCTTCAATACAAACAGACAACACAACACACAGAAGAGGTATCCAGTCTACAGAAGGCGTCCGACTTCATCCAGGCGTTTGTGTACGGCTTCGAAGTAGACGACGCTCTGGCGCTCATCAGGCTGCATGACCTCTACCTCGAGACCTTCGATGTCAATGATGGTGAGGGGAGCGAGATTTGTGATCTACAGAGTTACCTAATTAGCCTTCGTTATGATCTCAGTCCTCAGTTGTTTTTAGATTGTCATTGAGAGCATTCAACGTTGTAGTCTTTTAATGACTAAAATAGCATTCAGCGTCGTAATGTCATAGCCTTCTTGACCAAACTTCTCAATTATTATATCCCACTCCATTTTTTTCATTAACTGTAAAAGAGAAGAAATGGCGACCGATGCGTGGCGCTGTTATCCCAGACTTGCCAGGTTGAGAATTAGGGAAGGAAAAAGTCAGTCTTGTGATTCTGTGGTGACCGTATCTCCTATTCGCATTGTCTTTATGCTGGTCAAGAAATGGAATTTAATTCCGTGTACATATAGTTGGATGTTATGATGCAATATTGCATTCTCTGTCCTATTCAATTTACAAACCGAGTGTTGCGTCGAGGTTTTGTTTTATATTTTCAAGAATTGGAAATTAGTTGCGTTTATAGTTGGATTTTGTAATGTAGTAAGCTTACACTTTCTGTCCTATTCAATTCGCTGAGAGTGTTGCGTCGAGGTTAAGTTTGGCTGCTGGAAGCTGCGTTCAGTGAACGTACTCAAATTTGTAACTTAAATTTACATATTTTATACATCAACGTTCCTCTTTAGCTTTCAAGTTGTCATAGAAAAATAAAGTGCTTCCGTATTACATCCAGATTTTTCACAATTCTCCACTTGAGTGTAACTAGAAAACACGCGTACCATATGTAAATAAGATGTATCATTGGTCATTTATCTAAGTAGAGACGCATCATTCATGTAAATGTGTGAGGGCCCGAGCTGAGAGTTGGACAGGTCTTCTTTTTGTTGAAATAAAATATTTTTTATGTTAAGAACCCCACCTTTTGTCGGTTCACTGTTGTCCTGTTTCTCAGCACCTACTACTTTCTTCATCAACTTTTATCTTGTTTCATGAACTTCTTTCCCAACTTCCTGATTCCGCGTTCCCTCATCTCCATACTAAATGTTGCCTTCCTCTCTTTGGAACTCTTTTTTTTCTTTTGTAGCGGTTAGGGAGGCTTAAACTAACGTTTAATCTTCATGATTAAACTAACTAACAACACATGACGCTCACAGTGAAGCTGAGCCTGCAAGGGGACCACATGGGCCGTGCGGTGGGGCGCATAGCAGGCAAGGGCGGCAAGACGCGCTTCACCCTCGAGAACGCCACCAAGACCCGACTCGTGATCGCTGACTCCCGCATACACATCCTGGGGGCGCATCAGAACATCGCCGCCGTCCGCAGGGCCATCTGCAACCTCATTCTCGGTCGGTGTTTTTGTTTATTTTTTATTATCTCTCGAATGGACGTGATTTGGTTTTGTAGGTGCTCATTCTCGGTCAGACTTGCGTATTTCTATGTTTTTTGTATTTTTTGCTCTCTCTTACTCGACTGGACGACCTCATTCTCGGTCAAACTTCCCTCTTGCTGGATTGTTTTTCTGTTCGTTTATTTTACCTCTCGACTGGTTTCATAGGTGCTCATTCTTGGTCAGACTTCCGTATTGCTTCTTTTTTTTTCGGTCTCTCTCTTTCTCGACTAGATGACGTTATTCTCGTTCAGACTTCCCTCTTGCGGTTAATTTTTTGTTCGTTTTATTTTCTTTCGACTAAACATGATTATTTTATGTGTTCATTCTCGATCAACCTTCCGTGTTGCTTGTTTTTGATCTCTTAACTGGACGGGATTTGGTTTTCATGCTTTCTTGGTTTTGATGCCTTCTTGGTTTTGATGCCTTCTTGGTTTTGATGCCTTCTTGGTTTTGATGCCTTCTTGGTTTTGATGCCTTCTTGGTTTTGATGCCTTCTTGTTTTTCATGCCAACTGTTTATATACGCAGGGTATCGTATGAGGGAACGCACCGTGGGGATAGATTTCACATTTTCTTTAACCGATATTAGGTGGTCCCTTTTCTCCGCTTTAAATTTCGTTCCTCATTAAATTGTCTCTCGTCTCTTTGAATTACATTTCCCCTTTTAAATTTATTTTCTTCTCGATATATCGCCTATCTTTAGATCTTCTTTACTTGCGGCTAGAGGCTCAAACTAACCAGTGTACTTACAGTAAGGTTTGTACTAGTTGCACGTGGCGATTTTGCCTCTTCCGTGCGTAATTTCGTTGAGAATAAACTTACGAATTTTAGTGAGAAGTTAATCATTGCTATGTATGCTTCTGAGATATAGTTTTTGGTTATTCATTTTTGATAGAAAAGGTCGTTGTCGTAAATGTGTTACAGGGTTGGCTGTTAGTGGTAAGAAAAATTAAGACTGGCGATTACGGGAAACGGAGGTATGTTGATTGTGTGGGAGAAGCAAAATGATTTTTATACTTCAATTATAAACTGGACTTGGGTGAGGAATATAGTGGAATGTAGGTGTTTAAATGCGTCGAGGCACGAAAAGCTGTTGTGAACTCGAAAAAGTTTTTGCGTGTGAGGAGTAGTTCACGCCAGGGATAAAATGTGAGGTCCCGAGCTTAAGGCAGGCATTCCTTTCATTGAATAAAAAAGGTTTTCTAGCTTTCTACGGACCATTGTTTGCTGTACTGTTTCTTCAGCTTTGTATCAGAATCTCCTTTCTCGACTTGGTCTCTATGCGCACGGGCCTTTTGTGGTAACACTTTTTTTTTTTTTATAGATTCCCCATTCCCTACACTAAGTGGTACCTTCATCCTTCCTCTGATCGGAACATGTTGTGATTAGGGAGGCTGAAACTAACTCATTTTCTAAACTCGTGAGAAGTTCATATAATTATCTTGCTTGTTGATGTGGACTCGATCCGTCATTTCTGGTTGCTCCCTTCCTTTCTAATCGACCGATATTTTCACTTTTGTATCTTGAGAAAAATGCATTTTTCACGCAGGATGCGTGTTGTAATTATAATTTTCTTAGCAGAGAAATTGCCAAATGCTTCTAAGCGAGTCTCCTAGTTCAATTGGATAAACTGGATTATTTTTGCTATTACTGTGACCTTACATATCTCCGATTCCCTTTACAGGAAGCCCTCCATCGAAGGTCTTCGGAAACTTGAAGGCGTACGCTAGCAAAATTAGCGACAAGTATTAAAGAGAGTTGACTGACGTCATCATTTCGTATTCTTCTACCTTTCAAGCTTCACTTTAGGCCTGTTTCCCTTCTTATGAAGGGAATAGTTGTTTATTACTGATCCTAAAATTATTTAGTTTCATGCTTAACCTCAACGATGAGCTCAAAAACTGATGGCCCATTTAGTGCACTAGAAAACAAAGTATCTCGTGCAACTCTTTTGACGATCGTACGTTTCAGATGCACTATGCTTATTTCATCGGTTTCTTTGGCACGATATAGAAAGAGCAAGTCTTAAGTACATTAGCCATCTTATGCTTTAAAAGATTCGAACCAAAATATATTCTCTCATGTCAGGTTAATTTCTTCGCGTAGCTATTGCAATGAGCAAAGGATGCGGTCTCAGAGCCCTGAATTTTTTTATCTCTATCATTGTAGCGCAAGAAGTAAGTTAGTTCTGACTAGCTAATGTATGAAAAGTTTCTAGCATGTTTTCTCATGACAATTCAACATTTCCAAAGACCTCGAGAGAGCTAACCGTTATTGAATTTTGTTCCTGAATCTATTATTAGTCGCGAACGAGTTATATGTTAGAAAGAGTTGTCTAAAATCCGCCGTTCACGTTCCATTTTCTTCCACCGAAAATGCATACAACGCGTAACTAGAAACAAATGAGCGACACAAAATGAACAGCCACGCGTCCTCTACAAGTAGCAAGAAGTTACAGGGATTAAAATTTTTAGAATAAAAAGCAACGAGTCACAGAGGCGAGTGTATTGTTTACGCGGTCTCCTCGGTCTTGAGCTTAGCCTTGCCGTTGGTCACTTTGATGTTGAGCTGCTCGGCTCTGTTCTGGATGGCGGCGCGCTTCTTGGACGACACTCCGTGAGCGATCTCGGCAGCATAGATTCTGTGCTGCATCATCAGAACCTCAAGCTCCTGCGACAAAAAATTAACCATGAGAATTCAGGTCGGAAGCTTTTTCTAGAAATGAAAGAAAAGTAACAGAAAAATTGGTGACATCCTACATGAAATGTCAATGGCATTGATGCTGGAGCGGCAATGTTATAAAAATACAACACGCGTTGTTTCAATTCTTTTTCTATATCGTTCCATAAAAAGGCAACATTCAATAAAACTCCATAACGATGATTGATCGGTTGAACCTCGAATCATCTTCAAAATTTCTCCAATTTAGATTATTTTATATCGATTAAAATTTTTGCAGGAATTTAAAAATAGTTCTCACGTACAAACATACATTGATTTTTTTTACTTTAGATTGCATTCAAAGTTCATTTCACTACTTTAGCCCCCTTATGAATGTCACTTAAAAATTTGCTATGAATCTTTGATAAAAACGCGAAATTGTTAAAAAAAAATTGAAAAAGGATGAGCACTTTAACTTCAATCCTTATAAATGAACGCAACTTTGGAAGAAGCACAATTAATAATTTAAAAAAACAGTTTGATAGAATCTTTAAATATGTTGCAGTACTTGAAAATAAAAGAAAAAAACAGAATTGCTATTACCATATGGTGAAACCGTGAGAAAATAGGTTGATGGTTATGTAAGAAAAATATTTATGCAGGTAAAATGCATTATGAATATAAATATTTGATGTAACTATTACTCAAATTACTTGAACTATTGATAAATTAGCTCTTAACACTTTGACCGCAATTGGTTAAACTAAATTTCAATATTCAACTCAAATTTAAAGTCAATTTTAATAAGTAATTTTGGAAATAGCAAATACGAACGGAATCATATCTTAATTTAGCTTTAATTAAGCATTTATGAAAATTGAGTTTGTGACTACTGGTCAGTAAGCAGCAGTATGAAAATTCCCTCCGTGGCCACTGGTGGCGCACGTTGCGGTCAAAGTGTTAAAAAATCCTTCTGTAACAGGAACATGTCTTTTCAATCCCGAAATACAAGATATCCGGCTTGGAGATATACTGTACATATAACGCGCACAATATAGTATTCAAAACTATCCCAAGCCTGTACGTTTCAATAATGGTCAAAATTCATAATACATTTAATAAATGGATTCATTCAATATTAAATCAATATATCTTTCAGGAGATGGTTTCTAATGTTAACAATCTGATCTCAATCTCAAAACTGGCGCACATGCTACAAAAATCCTCAGCCTACAAAAATAACCCCCAATTTCCAGGTTTTCAAGTAAAGCTAACTATTCAATGTCCCAAGTGCCGTGTCACTCGACCACACCCGCGACGGCGTCGCAATACAAAGGACTCTTAAATTTCATCCTTAGTCTAATAAGCATCCTCTAAAACCCAAGAATCTCAATAAAGCATCCTCTAGAATAAAATAATCTAAATAAGCATCCTCTAGAATAAAATAATCTAAATAAGCATCCTCTAGAATCAGAGATTAGATTATTTGTTAGTTTAAGCCTCCCTATCCTCAAAAAATGAGATCCAAAGAGAGGAAGGAAGAAGGCACCATTTAGTATGGAGTCAAGGGAATGCGGAATCTATGCAGAAAGGGCATTAGAAACAGTAAGATGAGAAAGAAGTTCATGAAACAAGAAAAAGTTGAAGAAGAAAGTAGTAGGTGCTGAAAAACAGGACAGCAGCGAACCGAAAAAAGATGGTCCGTAACACAACAAAAACCTATTCTATTTTAACAAAAAAAAAAAGCTTACCTAACCTTTAGCTCGGACCCTCACATTGTCCCCCTGGGAGCGCTAATTCCCGTAGATACAATAGTTGTATCCCCCTGAGGGGCCTCTAGAATCAAATCTCAATAAGAATAGTCTCTAAAAATTTTTTCTCAATAAGCATCCTTTAGAGAGCACTGACCCGCACGTTCTGGAGAAGTGCCCGCTAGAAGTCGTAGCAAATACTAATCTTAAGTAAATAATCTCAATACGAATCCCCTAGAGATCACTCACCCGGATGTTGTGGACAAGGACGCGCTTGAAGCCGTTGCGCATGTAATACTTGGTCTTCTTATCGGAGCCATAGCCGATGCTGGGCATGAGGCGGTTGCCACGGAAACGGCGACGAACGGGGTTGTCGATACCCCTTGGTTTTCTCCAGTTGTCCTGGACGAGTAAATAAATTTATCAATTTTTTTCTTTATGACATGCAAAAGGTGAAAAGAAGTTTCATCTAAGATGATGTAAGCTTTTCAGTGACCATTTAATAATTACTACCACAACACCATTTATCTATTCAGATATCTTATCAAATGCTGTTGATTCACATTAAAGACAAAGTTTATATTGGTTCACAAAAATGCTTGTTGAAAACAATACCAACCGACCAAAACAATCTACTAATGTGACTTTAGAAATTTGAATTAACGACATCTCCAGAGTCAAATTTTGTGGTGAACGGAGTGCTAAATAGTTTCTTTGCTCCAATGATTACTTCATAAGTTATGTTAAAACACACCTCTGAAATCAGCGGTAGCTAAATCACTAGCAAATGATTGAAAAAAATGAACTTTGTATCAATGTCCAAGCTGCACAATATCACAAATAATGTAAATTTGACTGGATAGAATAAAAGTCTCAAAGCTTCAACAGCTTCACAGACAGTACATTTTCAATTTACAAATAGAAAATCTCAACCAGAACAGTGAATAAAAATTGCCTTGAATCAACTAAAGGGGAATCGTCTTGCTTCCATTGCAGTATAGAATCTTGCGTATTCAACTCAGTTGATACATTTTTATAATTTCGGTGAAAAATATGATACCATGAAATGATACGGCAGTTTGTGACAAGGATTGGTGGATCCTTAGTTTAGTAGAAAAGTCTGGTACTCAGGCGCTGAACTTTTTTGTGCGAGTATTGAGGAGGGAATTGTAGGCCGTTACAAAGGCCCCGACACGGTCGACCCTCAAGTTCAAGTTCATATGGCACATGAGCGCAATATGAGAACATTTTTAGGATATGAGCAACATTGCACTTGGCTTTTAGTTTATTATTTGGTGGAACAAGAATGTGATTCAAATTTTTCATTCCAATTCCTTCTAACATGCCACAGGTAAACCAAACTACAATATTTTACAGCAGAAATTCTAATCCAAGCAAAATCTGAGATCTAACTAACTTTTGCACTGAAGTTTAATTTATAAAGATAGTTCTTGGCAAATTCTATCAAAACTTTGTTATAAAATTTTTCTCTTATTAGAAGGCCTCACACCCAACTGCTTGGGCAAGAGTGTCCATAGTCTATTTATATCCCATATTCTATGTGTCACAGGACAAGACTCAAAAAACTAAATTTACACAAGCCTAAAGTTGTTTAGTTTTTGTTGAAACTATTCACAAGGATGAAGCAAATGCTCTAATAATTTCATACTGTGATTCTTGCATAAGTTTCCATGCTAAAAGTGAGATATCCAACAATAAAATAAAAGGAACACTAAAGCTGTACCTTAAGTTTGTAGAATTTGTCACAATGGTGACGAGAGAACTTCTTTGTCCTCTTCTTCACAACCTTCCGTGTGTTCAATGGGATAACTTTAGCCATTGTGATTCTGTAAAAAAAAAACAAGTAAATCAATCAGAGCTGCTTGTGTCATCGTATACTTTAGGAATCACATTATAATATTAATTAAGCAACATTCAGAGTAATTGCACAACCTAAACTTTCTGAAGGCAGATATAAAACCACTAAACAATAGAAGCCATAAAAAGTTTCAAATTCCATAAATAAATAGCACATTTCTAGAAAAAATAACTCCTGAGTAATATTTTAGATCATTTCCTTGAAATTTGAATACATTTTTCATAAAGAACTGTGGAGAATTTTCCTAGTGCTATATCAAGTGATTCAGAAAATAGACTTCAACTACAGAATTAATTTGCTTGCTGTTAACACCTAAAATTTCTTCACAACTAATGAGACATACGAAAGTTTCAAAACCATTTAAATTACCAGTGGCAGGCTAAGTTGTGAGACCAATAAAGCTGTGTTAGCAAAATTAGTTTCTTCTCTCAGCAACACCAAGAAACAATACATGACCTTTTTTCCAGCATTCAGTATCTAGGGTAATGTTTGAATCGTCGGTCATTCTTAGTTAATTTTAAATTTCTGCGCTCAGTAGCTATTTAAAAACTCAACCCGCAAGGCCTGTAGTGGTGCAATCTGCTATGCGTCGCAAGACGCGTAGCAGATTACACCACTACAGGCCTTGCGGGTTGAGTTTTTAGATAGCGACCGAGCGCAAAAATTTAGAATTAACTAAGAATCACAGACGATTCGAACCGCCCGGCCTTTCGAACATTACCCTACTATATAATTATTTAAAAATTACTTAAGAGCAAAATTTCATTTGCTGACATCTTCACTAATAATTTCTACATGAAGGTGAAATAAGGCTTCATGAAATACAGATAACTGCACATATGGAGCAGAAAAACCCAACTGAAAATATTAAAAGGATCTAGGCCCAGCTCTTTATGGACCAGTATGTGCAATTCATGAAATATTATTCAACAGGTAGAAATAAAAATAGTCACGTAGATGTAAAATCTCCATGTTTTGTTGCTAAGGCTTGTTGCACTGCCCTAAAAACATGCACATTCCCAATTAAAATAAAATAATTACACTCGCCTGCATGGAAAATGAGCAAAGTTACACAACTTTTAGCTGATATTTGATACAAGCAAATAGACAAGCTACTAAACAAGTGATATCAAAAGCAAGTCATTCTACAGAAGTATTCACTGCTATTGCAGCCAAATTTTATCCCCCCACCAACACTTCCAAAATCCTTCACAGAAACTCCACTTTCTTAAATTTAAGCTAGTTACGACACACATTGCATGATCAACCTGCTAATGGCCTACATTTGATTTTTTGGTCAATATTTATTTTAGGTGCTGCACGAAAATTAATAATTTGGGGGCAAATAATCAATAAAGAAATACATTTCAAGACCTTTTACATGAATGACATTCTGCTCGCCGATGCGTTATTTTTGAATTATTGAACTTCGAAGTTGGCCGTCGCGCGTCAGATAAAGCGACCGCGCCAAGCAGAATTTAATTTATTACGGAAGCTAACCCCCTATTACAAACGTAAAGAGGTTGGGTAGTGAGGGTTAGCCACAGTTCTTCTAGTGAAAATTATAAATAAAGCTTCTAACCCATCCATTAGGGTGACGACCGCAATCTTGTTTATATTGGGTCCAAGATGGCGGCACCCATCATTGTTGCCATTTTTGAGCTGATATAAACAAGATTGCGGTCGTCACCCTAATGGGTGGGTTAGAAGCTTTATTTATAATTTTCACTAGAAGAACTGTGGCTAACCCTTACAACCCAACCTCTTTACATGTGTAATAGGCGGGTTAACTACCATTATTAACTAAATTACGGCGCCGGCGCCAACTTCAAAGTACAATTATTCAAAAATAATGCATCAGCAAGCAGAATGTCATTCCTGTAAAAGGTTTTTAAATGTGCTCTTTCAGTGATCCTAAGCAACGAAATTATTAATTTCCGTGCAGCACCTAAAATAAATATTGACCGATTTTTCTACACACAACTATTGTTAATTAAATAACTCAGAACTACAAAACTTCAACTAGAAATTATGAACTTTCAAATTGAATACAGTGACTTTTACAGTGTTCTATGGAAGTAGTACCATACTCTCCAGCATGGTAAATTAGAAAATCTATATATACAAACAGCCTAAGTGAAAAGTTAACAGTGAGCCCCATTTTCTCTATTCTTTAGCAAAATATTGCCAGTATTAGGGTGGAAACATGCCAAGTTAGCACAATTATCCCCCAAAATTTATTGCTAATGACATTCTGGTCAAATTGGAAGGAAAATTTAAAGATCCATGTGAAGACTATCTAAACATTAAACATGTTTCAATTTCGAATTTCAAAGGTCTGGTTAAAGCGACCAAAGCTCACAGAGTACCTCTAAAACCAATTAATTTACATCACCCATAGCCTCATGAATACAGTTCTATTAAAAATAAGTTTTGAACAGAAAAAATTTAATACAAGATCACTGTGAACTTAGAAGCAATAATTGCTCTGAGAGCTCATGCACGCCTATATTACACGAAATCCACTGATATAATAGGCCTTATTGCATGTGAAAAATACTTTTAAAACAACGAAGTCGTTTGCTAACCCTTGAAACGTCAAGAAATTGGAATTGACTAGCCGATCTTCTAATGCCGATCTAGGAAAATATCTTCCACTTTATCATAGGCCTAAACCTGAATGTTGGCGATAAATTTCAAAACCGAGAAAACTATTTAATACGAATAATAAGATTAACGTAAACGAAGCCGTGCATCACAATAAACTTCAACATTTATAAATATATTTATCACATTACAAATCTAAAAATCTAAAATTCACTCAGAAACTCACTCGCTCGGGAGAAACGTTTACACAAAAACAACTGAATGTTGCCACATGAAAAACAAGAACCCAACTCTCGAACGCGACCAGCATGAGCCCTCTTTGATGAGAGAACCTTTTCTATCGATATACATTCAATTCAAATTTTTCACATAGAATTATATTTTTACTAAAGTAAAATTATTAAATACTAAATGCTGAAGTGAAAAGTTTACAAATTTTCTTGACCCGACTTGAAAATTTTGTGTTTCTACAAATTTTCAGTTTTTGTTTACTTTTTAGCATATATAATTAGAAACACTTAGGATTCTACGTGAATATTTGTTTATAAAAAACATTTCTCTCCGAAAAATGTTGTAAGCTGTCATAGTGGGATTTAAAGTGTTTTGGAATAAATTGCTCATACATGCAAATACAACTTAAGAAATATATTGAGCGACAATATAAGCAGAATATCTGTCAGAAACTTTAAAACTACTGAAAAGTAAATCCTATTTCTGGGTATTGTAGCTCCGACAATCATAATAAACCATTAAATCATTTGTGGCTGCATTTTTGGAAATGTACAAGTCACAATGTGAGCAAACAATCTTAATTGATGGCAAAAATTGTGATTTCTGAGAATTTATCGCTCAACACTTTACTCAAGTTAAAACTACATCCCCAGTATTATCTGTTGGAAAATTTTGAAAGAAAAATATTTTTAAACGGCTGGAATTGATATGACGTATGAATTAAGTTTAATTTCTGTATATGAATACTTGTTATGAGCTGTTGGAGTGTACCTGGCCCACTGTTTTTGTAAAAATTAAAACACACTAGAAATTGATTGCTAAAAACTATTTTTCGCTATTTTACTTCTACAAGCAGTATCATAAATGTACGAGGAGTTCGCTAGACTCGAACTCAGGACTATAAATCACTGCGCCAGCACGCTAGTAGTAGTAGTAACATAGGTTTGCTAGCGCTTCAGTTATTTAGACTATATCGCACCGAAGGTCACATAATTTAATCGGTATCAGGCTTTTCCGATTTACCACGCAAGGTGGTAAATCGGAACATCAAAAGTTACATGATCATGGTTTAATTACAACTCAAGATTATAATTGTCTCCCCATTAAAATTTTGTACATACTTCAGTACATCCAAATCACTGGGCAGCCAAACCCCTTAGGGGGTTTCAGCTGCCCACCCATTATGGCCGGACGCCTTACCCACGCTGAAACGCCCCAAGGTACCAACGTAGCGCGTCCGGCCATATAGCAGTTTCTTCATCTACAATCTTCCAAAAGACTTCAAACATAAAAAACTTTTCGTAGTTCTCAGCGTACAGAGGCACTATAATTTGTTCATAAGAGACGAGTCAGAGAGATAACCAATAAGCCGCCAATGATTAAAACGCCCACGAGTCGGTTCTCACAACATCTTACACAAAACAAAATCAGAGTCAGCGCCCTGTAATCCAGGGTAATAACGGGAACGTACATCGGAAAAGTGAAGGCACTCAACCAATATATGCTGCACCGACAGCGGCACCAAGCAGCGATCGCAAAGAGGGGCCGGGCGACGCTCCATTAAATGGCCATGAGTGAGGCGGTGTGACCAATCCTGTCGACATAGGAGGACTTCCACGCGGCGGTTCCGGCATGCTGAAGAAGGCCAGGCTCGGACACTGTTCTCAATCTTGCGCAGCTTGTTGTCTTGGGTGTTTTCCCACTGTCGCTGCCAGAGTTGGGTTAATGCAGCTTTAATTATAGGGTAGTAATCTCGGGCGGGTACTCTGGTATTTGTTGGGTTAGAAGCAGAGGTTGCAGCATTTCGCGCTAACTCGTCTGCCCGATCGTTGCCACGCACATCAACATGGCTAGGTACCCAACATAGAGTTACAAGTTTTGGGGAGCTTGCAAGTCGCAAAAGGCTAGACATTATTCCAGAAATTATTGGATGTGTGGAGTTGTAGGATCTCAGTGACTGGAGGGCAGCTTTGGAATCGGAGAACACCACATAAGAACCCGAAGCAGGCCGCTCCTCAATCATGGGGAGTGCAGCACGGATGGCGATCAGCTCCGCAGAGTAGATTGACGTTTCAGGCAGCAGTCTTTTCTCCACCACTCCGCCATAAAAAACTGCAGCACAGCCCACTGCGTCATCCGTTTTAGAACCGTCAGTGTAGATATGAAAAGCTCTTTCGTGGTCACTGTGAAGGTGATCTTGGAAAATATGTCGCAGTATGGATCTTGTCATCATCTCTTTCTTTGGGTATTGCAGTCCTGGACAGAAGGTCTGAATCGGAATTTACCAGGTTGGCTCTTCCAGAGTGGGGGTACGCTCAACTTTGAACAAGGGCAACTGCATCATCTCCGCTAGAGCTTCGTAGTCAGTAGAGGAGGGGATATAATACGGAAACAACTCCCGACCCCTTACTCCCTCCATCACGCTATTCCACGTGGCCGTGAAAGGTAGTTGTCTGAGTCGTACAACATACTGTAGAGTAAGCTGTACTCGACGAAGTTGCAAGGCTGGTTCACCGCAATCCACCAATAAGCTCATCACCGGTGATGTCCGAAAGGCCCCCGTACACAGCCTCAGAGCAGAGTTATGGATTGGATCCAGGAGTGATAAGCATGATGGGCTGGCACTCTGGTAGACGACGCAGCCATAATCAATCTTGGCACGAACGGTGGCTCTATAAAGTCGCAGCATGGTTGTTCGATCAGCACCCCACGTTAATCTGGACAGGCATTTCAGGAGATTCAGAGCTTTAGAACATCTTCCTTTTAAAGCCTGTATATGAGGTCTCCATGACAGTTTATTGTCGAACAACATGCTTAGAAAGGAGACTGTGGGCGAGACGTTGACCAGCCTATCACCGAGAAAGAGCTCAGGCGTAGGTTCATTAGTGCGACGGGGCTGCACATGGAGTGACACAGTCTTTTCAACTGAAAAGGAGAAGCCTCGCTTGTCGGCCCAGGCTCCAATACGGTTAATGGCTTCCTGTACTCGACGAGTCAGGGCGGGTAGGTATCTAGAGGATGCATATAACATGAAATCATCCACGTAGAAGGAAAACGAAACATTCCTTGGTAGGTCCTTCGTGATGGCGTCCATTGGAAGTAGGAAGAGCGTGCAGCTTATAACGCTGCCCTGAGGTACCCCTTCGTTCTGAGTCATCAGAGCAGAAAACCGTGTGCCCACTCTAACCCTAAACCGACTTTCTCTTAAAAACTCGCGTACATACATTGCCATGTGACCTCGAACACCAATCTTATGCAATTGCTCCAATATCCCATATCGCCAGGCAGTGTCATAAGCCTTGCGCAAATCGAAGAAGACGCATATAGTGTGTCTTCCTTGGGCACGCCCTTTAACAATGTGGTTCTGCAGTCTGAGGAGGGCATCCGTGGTTCCACGAAGAGATCTGAACCCAAACTGAACTGGAGAGAGATGATCTCCGGCCTCCAGAAAGCGCATCAATCTTACGTTGATTATTTTCTCCAGTACCTTTCCCACACAGCTTGTCAAGGCTATGGGGCGGTAACTAGATGTTTCAGAGGATAGTTTATTGGGTTTCAAAAAGGCAAGTACTGTGGCTAATTGCCATTCCGTGGGATATACATGGGTTGACCAGTTTTTATTATACAAATGAAGAAGGTAGGTGATCGCTGATGAATGCATTTTCTTTAGCATCTTGTAGTCGATGCCATCTGGTCCAGGGGATGTATTCTTACATTGCCGGAGTGCATAATAAAGTTCAAGGTACGTTATGGGTGAATTATATGGATATTGTTCATCCGATGTCAAATCAAGGTGAGATTGTTCTTGGCGCTGTTTAATGATTTGGAAGCCGGGTGTATAGTGCCTTCCGCTACTGACGTCGGCAAAATGCTCCGCCAGCAAGGAGGCTACGCGATCCTGGTTCATGGTGATCTCTCCGTTGACCACAAGGCAAGGTAGGGCATGTCCGTTTCGTCCTCTCATCTTCTGAACTCTGCCATATTTTCTGAGTTGGCGTGTCGGCGTTTAGCGTGGATACGTACCTTTGCCAGGATTGTTTCCTGGCCATATCCTTCACAAACTGTGCCCTCGCTCTAGCTCTTTGGTAGAGTATTTTATCAGCAAGGTTGCGGCTCCGTTGATACCGGCGTAAGGCCCTCTTTCGTTCAAAGTTAGCCTGGGCACACTCGTCATTCCACCATGGAACTCGATGATTTATTTGTCCTCCCTTCGAGCGGGGTATAGCAACAGATGCGGCCGTTCGGATAGTGCTAGTAAACTTCTCTAGCGCCTCGTCCACAGTGGTCTGGTCCTCATCATCTTCCATGATTGTCAGGGCCTCAAACGCTTCCCAATCAGCGCGTTTAAGCTAGAAGTGAGGCTCTGAGTTGAAAGGGAGGTAGGTCGGGAAGGTGACCACCACTGGGAAGTGATCACTTCCATGGGCGTCATCCAGGACAGTCCACCGAGAATCTGGGTAACAGTCTGGGGAGCACAAACTGATGTCTATTGCGGAAGTAGTTCCGGTTTGGACGTGGAAGTGGGTCATGTTTCCCGTATTCAACAGACACAAATCTGTGGTAGCAAGGAGTCGTTCCACCTCTCTGCCCTGCTGATCGATACTGTCATTACCCCACGCAGTATGCTTCCCATTCCAATCACCGCCCATCACAAACGGTTCCGGGAGTTGCCTCATCACGTCCAAAAGCTCTTCACAGGTAGCTATGCGAAAAGGAGGGATGTACAGATTACATACTGTACAGTGTAAACGGAGCAGTAGCAGTTTCCACTCGGACAGCCATCACCTCCAAGCGTGATCTGATGGGCAGCCTGTAATATGGAAAATTCTGCTTCACAAGGATTACCAGTCCTGATCCAGGAAGGGGATTATTATTTATTGAGTAAGTTTCTACTCGGTAGTGCTTAAATCGGGGTGGAGCACTGTTTCCGAGCATAGTTTCTTGGAGGAGTACACAAGCTGGTTGTTGTTCTAGTAGGATAGCATGGAGATCAGTGCAATTACGTCGCAAGCTGCGACAATTCCATTGAATAATGGTAAAAGTCACTCTGATAAAAGGTTACAGTTACTTCTGAGGTGGTGCACTAGATTCAGTGCCTGCTATACGTTGACTGACCAAAGTTGGGATGTGTCTCGTCTCTTCTGATTTCCTCCTTCCCTCGCGCCACGTTCGCACCTCGACATCAGGTGGTGGTCTCGAGGGAAGGCCGGGGGGAGGAGGATACTTCTTCAGCAGCTCGTCACTCAACCCCTTGGGTACGTGTCTAACACGGTCCAATGAATATTTTCTCTGTGATGTGCTGTGTTCGCCCGACTGATAGCGAGCTACTTTTGGGTGAGGTGTGCTGGTAGGCGACGCTCCGCTCTGGAGCCGCTTGCGTGGAATTCCCATGGCTTGAAGTTTTTCTGGCACTTTAGGCGGTGGCATTTTTGGTTGGGGTAATTTACCAGTGGCAACTCTAGCTGAAGCAGTTGTGCTAAGACCTGCAGTAACTTTCGGTGGTTTCCCTTGTCCTGACAGAATTGGGCCAGTCACGCCCTCTGGAAGCATAGTGGTGGCGTTGTCGGGGGGAACATCTTTGTTCAAAACTGGGCCTTCCACTACAAGAACTGCCCTAGGTGGGGAGCCAGTTTCTGCGCGGCCTCGAGAAGTCATCAGCATTTCATCCTCGGTATTGCCTCCGTCATCTGCGCTCGCCTGTCGTCTATGGCCTCTATCACGCTCACTCGTGGTCTGCTGCATAACTATTCCTCTTGGGGGCGCAGCTTCAACAGGACCTGATGGGTCACCTCGGCTAGCGCTGCTGCTGCCCATGGGCCTGGCAATGTCTGCAAACGTGACTCCCTCACGGACATATCGGGCTGCCACTCGCCTTCTAGCATCTCCATATGATAGTTTTTCTTCAACTTGAAGAGCCACAACTTCCTGTTCTTGCTTGTACGTTGGGCAATTCAAAGATGAAGCTGGGTGGGGACCTTTACAGTTCGAGCATCTGGCTGGGAGAGAGCAGGGCAGCTCATGCACCTCTCCAGCACACTGGTAGCAAACACCCACGGCCGCCCTGCACGAGCCAGCGCCATGTCCAAAACGTTGGCACTTGTAGCATCGTCTGGGCCTGGGCACATACTCCCGCACGGAACACTTAGTCCACCCAATGGCGACTTCAGTTGGGAGCTGGCAAGTATCAAAAGTCAAGACATAGACGGGTTGTTTCATCAAAACCCCGCCAATTCTCTTCTTCGTCTGATATACCTCAGTTACCTTATGCCGCTTCAAGCCTTCGAGCATCTGATCGGGAGTGAAGTTAGGAGCATTCTTGTAGTGAATGGTTCCCTTAGTTTGATTGAGGGTTTTATGAGGCTCCACAACAACTTCATGCATGTCTAAGGTCCTCAAATTAATAATGGCCTGACTCTGCACTCGCCTAACTCTACAATTATACCTCCGGAACGGGTCTCATTAATATTCTTAGGGCGGCCCCCTAGAGTTCGCTCGATCTCATCGTTTGCTCGAATGACGTTGATAGTGGCCAGATTTGTATTAGATGGAGATGATATGCAAAAGAACTTTTTGTAGTCAGTCTCCTGCCACTGTTGAAGGGGAGGGTAGGTAGGGGCGTCACTACTGGTTCGGACCCTCCTATTTCTCCTCCATCGCCCTCTAGATGAGGCAGGCTGAAAAGGTTCAAGCGTCTGAATCTGAGTTAAGTTTCGATTTCTGTTGTCTTCATGAGCCCGATGACTGTCCCCGCCATCATCAGGAGGAGCGGTTGATGACAGCGTGGGCGCATCTTCTGAGGCCACAGATTGTAGTCCTTGTTTGGGTTCTGTTTGGTTCACACCGGACCCAGCTCCACTCTCAGCCATAAGCTGTGATGGTGCCTGTCTCGCAGGTAGAACGGCGGAATGATCAGTGGAAATTTCCATGGGAGGCTCCTCTGATGGAAGCAGAGGAGGGGCCAGGTCGTCACCAGAAAGTCGGGAAGAGGGTTCATTGGTGGAAGCAAGCGGTGGTTTAGGATTCTCTTTCAGTGAGGGTTGCCCCTCACCTATCCAGGCCTGCTCAAGCCGGAAAAGAACCCCTCGGGCGATCAGCAGCATTCTGGTGCATCTCTGCACTTAAGGCGGGCACACGCTGACCACTAGGAAGTAAATACCTCCTCCCACCGTCGACCCCGGCCCGTGGCAGTCCCCAAGTACGCCCGAGATAACAGAGACTTTATAACCCGTAACTGCCGGGGCCCGGTTCATATTTACATGGGAAACCTCACCCATGGTCCCCCTTTTGTCAGGCTGCTCCAGTTGAGCCAGCCTACCATGGTTGAACCTACCAGAACCGGGGCCCCGGCAGTATAATAATAATAATAATAATAATAATAATAATAATAATAATAATAATAATAATAATAATAATAATAATGAAGGCATCTACGGATGCTTTATTTCCAATTTCAAGCCTGATACATATCACCTTATACATTGGATTTTCAAATGCCTTATAACTAACGCCAGGACGCCATTACGCTTTCCCCCGGTCAAGACCGGTACCCATTTCAGACACCTGGGTAGAGTGGGGTATTGTGCTTGGAATTTTTCCCCTATACCCAACAGAGAAAATCGCCACCAGCGCCGGGACTCGAACCAGGGTCTGCCTGGACGGAGGCAAGTTCGCTAGTCTCACGACACGACGAGCACGCCTCAACCTTCATGGCAGCACGCAAGCCCTCCCACCACGACAAGGTAAGGACATGGGGAGGGGCCAGCACGCTATCGACCGCGCTATCGATCACCCTAAAAGTTGATCGAAGCAGTAGCTTCCCGTACCAGATTCATTAACTGTTTCTGGGGGTGACTTGACTTTGAACTCTCGATGCAGTATCATAATTCACACGTATTTTCCTCCTTTCAAAGTTTTCTACTCCGTATCCACATCTTTCATTGGGCTCAACTTTGGGGCTCTGGTTATGAACAGTACAAGCGCTTTGTAATTTGAGTAATAATGACAGACAATATGCGGTTCTTCGTTGAGGTTTCACAATCAAGTCTTCCATTTATTAAGCGAACATTAAATGCGGTGCTAAGCATAGAAAAAGATTGCAAAGAAACTCTAAAAAAATTCACGCTAGTGAAGAATTGAGACCGTCAACTAAATGGCAGCTAACTGGGCTATATCCGTATTTTGAATAACGTAAAAATGGTCGGTTGAGTTTCGGACGCACAATATATAAATTTTCATTTGAAATTCGCGCACGAGAAATCGAACCGTAAAATTTCTCTGGCAGCATTATTTCATAACAGATTTTCTGCCGTGCAACAACAACAACAAAAACATGTCTTGCATGCTGTCCTTTTTCTTCTTAAACTAACGGGAGTAAAAGAAGTCACACTTAATATTTCGTGCGATGCCTCCGTACTTTCATGTACGGTCTGATATGATTAAACATTTTTTATATGTACCAATAATTATAATTGATGAATAAAAGTTTCTAAATTGAGCGCGGCCTATTAAATGATCATTTATTATTTGCACCAACAGTTACAAGCGATGAATTAAAGTTTCTAAATTGAGCCCGTACTTTTGTGGACGGTCTGATATTAAACATTTATTATCTCCACCAACAATCATAATAGATGAATGATAGTTCCTAAATATGATTCAACATCTATATCACTGAACATTAATACGATTTAATTCAACATTTATTATTTGTACTAACAATTACAAACGATGAATTATTGTTTCGAAATCGAACAGCAGCAGCTAATCATTTACTAGCGTAGCAAGCGCCACGCTCGCCTCGCGCGGATCACACGAATTTCTTTTGATAGTCGGAAGCAACAGCAATTCACTGCAGTCTTTGGGTGGTGTCGGTGCTCATGAAAGGTCAAATCACTTCGACTGCTACGTGCGCCACCGGTGGCCACGGAGGGAATTTTCATAATGCTGCTGACCAACTCATTTTAATAGTACATGATTAAAGCTAAATGAAGGCATGATCCAGTTAACGTTTGCTATTTTGAAAATTACATTCTACAATTGACTTTAAATTTGAATTGAATTTTGAACTTCATTTCAACCAGTTGCGGTGGCAGTGTTAAAGCACTAGCTTTGAAAGGGATGCTAAGCACATCTAGAGCTTCATCACACACCATTCATTCTATCAGAACAACAATTTAGACTCAAATTACATTTTTTTCAACAACAACACTCATTGACGTTAGCACAGGGGCTTCCAACCTTTGGGGGCGCAAGTAACGCTCAGGTAAAGGACGAAAAATTGACAAAATATCATGTATAACGATTGTATATACCAAATGTTTCTGAAGGTGCGACGTTTGAATTGTAAAAAATATTGGGAACCCCTGGGCTAGCAGATTTTGGAACACACTGTCGGTTTATCTGGCCACTCAGAGCATACCGTAAGAAGCTAGCTGGAAACACGGCAGTGTTTCCAGACTTCATTGTACAAGACACGATCACAAGTCTTTTAGCTTTCATTACATGGGACCGTATTCCACGAAAAACATGGTATCGCGCGAGGGGCAGTGCCGTTTTTTCGGTAAAATCGCATCCATCGCCTTAAAGTGAGGCTTTCAGAGCGAAATATAACTCTGAATGCGTAATGTACCGCAGTATTTACCAGTACGGGAAAGCAGGAGGTACTACATTCAAGTTTCAGAGTATGATCAAGTGAACTCTGTAAACGTCACTTGTATGAGAGGGAAGCAAATGTATGCGAGAGAATCCAAGACATATTCTAGCATGAGAGCGCACTAATGTATGCTTCATTACATTGACATTCCTCGACTTTGAAAACATGCTTAGAACTAATTTAAATTCAATATTTTTTACGGGAGATTACGCGCCGAAGTGGCAAGGGTAAACATACATAGTCCACAAGGGTAAACCACTAGGTGCATAGTCAGTCAAAGTCTGCCAGCCGGCTGCAGCATGTTGCATTTATGGACTATGGACCATGTATTTTACTTTTTCTACTCTTTTTACTTTTATACGTTTTTACTAATTACAGTTTCGTGCGTTTCGTCTGCACTTCACTTACGACCATAACCTAAAACTGGAAAAATTCACATTCTATTCATCATTATACAGCACAAGAATATCCATTCATTCTCGATTTTTGCCCTGGTTTGGGCGCACGGGACCTAAACTCAGAAAATGAAAGCGAGGGTTTTACAGGAGGAATTTGAGGTTTTTACCTGTGAGAAATTTATTTTCAACAGATAGCCACGGGAACTAAATAAACTCAGAAAATGAAAGCGAGGTTTTCACAGTAGGAGTTTATTCTCAAGAGATAGCCAGACGGGCCCGCCTGGACGCGAGTTCCTTCTTTTTCTTCTTCTTGCTGCTGGTGGCGTGGCGGTCGAAGGCGTCAGCAAAGAGCTGCGTCTCGTGGCGGCTCTCGTGTCGCTCCACGCACTGACGCAGGCCTGCCGACGTGAACCCGACCTTGTCCTGCGGGCAGACAACAAAGGATGCTTTATGCTAATCATTCAAGCCTGATACATATCATTGTACATGGGTTTTTCAAATGCCTTTTAACTAAACATTAGGACGCATTGACAGTTACCCCCGGTTACACCCATTTTCGACACCTGGATAGAGTGGGGAATTGTGGCAGAGTTCTCCCTTTTCCCAACGGGGAGAAATCCCCGGGCGCAACTGCCGGGGCGCAACTGCCGGGACTCGAACTGCCAACACCTTCTCGGAAGGGCGGGTTCTTAACCACTCGGGCAGGGAGGAAGGTTTAAAACAAGGACAAATGTGCAGAAGCAAAAGAAGCCTTAGCCCTTCTGAGGTCAGTGCTATGCTGCAAAAGAAGAGAGCTTCTTGAGCTTCTTTATACAATTAAAAAAAGAAAGACAAACATGGAGCGTCTCGGTATAGTTATAGAAGCAAACCTCGAGCGTCTTGGTATAGTTAGAGAGAGAAATCTCAAGTATCTTCATGCAGTATGACATAGAGAGGCAAATCTCGCCTGTCTTAGCATAGTAAAACAAAGAAAAACAAACCTGGAGCGTCTTGGTGTAGTTCGTTATATGCTTGGCGAGGACGGAGAGGAAGGGCAGAGCCGCGTTGCTGGCGGCGAGCTGCGGCATGTTGGTGCGCACCGCAATGATCGCAACGCGCACCACCGCCTCCGTCAGGAGGTTCCTCTTGCAGATGCGCGCCAGCACCACCAGCAGGCTCAGCACCTGCGACAGCTCCAGCTGCACGATTGCCTCCTCCAGGAGACTGGGGAGGAAAAAGCAAGAATTAACAATTTAATCAAATTTCCTCCAGCAGACTGGGGGAATTATCATGATTTAATTTAATAAATGCTGGAAGTGTACGAGTATTCTTATTTTGGTAGCTAGGGAAGTACATGCAGGAATTATAATTCAATCGAGATTTGATTGATAGAATTTTAATTTATGAATGAATAATCAAGATTTACTGTATAGAATTCAAATAAATACCGGAAGTGTAGGAGTTTTCTTACGTAACTAAGAAGATCCAACTAAGAAGACCTGCTTCCCATGAAATGTGGTGGACAACAACCAAAGATTTACAGGTCTGTTTTCAGCTGTTTAAGAAATACGTTGGCGGTGTTTCAAAAATAGGCACAAGATTTCAGCTGAAAATTGAACGCAGAATCTACGCATTAGGTGAGTTCCCGCACAAGATCCCATGTACATAGAGACAGCAAGTTATGAAAGACGACTGTAAAACATAATAAAGTCAACAAAGGAAAAATACAACAAAAATACAAAGGAAAATACAACATACAACAATTACAAAGGAAAAATACAAATTAGCCGCAATTGTAACACCCACCTGGACTTGATCCTCGCTAGCACCTCGGCAAAGCACTCGACGGGGTCCATGATGGAGTAGGTGAGCATGAGGTAGTGGGGCGGGGCCTCAGGGTTGTTCAGGTGAGTCTGGTACATCCGCAGACCTGCCAGGATTTGGTCCACCTGCGCACCAAAACTTACATTTAACACACTAGTAAAACCGACACTGAGCACGTTCAAGGACGATGTTTGTCCCTTATAATGAGACTGGAAGGAAATTTCTTTCGATTGTAACGAGTGGGATAGGTAGGAACATGTCTTTGGAATATAGTAAGTGGGATAGGCAGGAGCATATCTTTGGATTATAGTGAGAGGGATAGGTAGGGACATGTCTTTAAATTGTTTCATCTCTGGTACTATGAGATTTAAACGTTAACTATGTGATAAACTCACATGCAAAAGGCATACGTGGATGTTAGGCGCATGTGGAGCATCAAATTTCTAGATTATTTCAGGGAAACCCTATTCTATTCATTTTTATAGTTAATGTAATGCATTTTACATATCGCACAATGGAGCGAGGACTCACAGCCTCCTCCGTGTTGGCAGTAGGCCGGGATGGCCCCGACATACCTACCTACTTAACATGTTTACGGCCATCAGTTGAACTACAGCTTTGTGTGTATTAAAACTACTAAGTATTTATTAAAGAATTTCTAAGAGTGTTAAGTATATACAAAAAGTATCAAGTAATTATAAAATAATGATATACCAAGATAGGTATTTATAAAAATAAGTACCAATGATCCGTAAAAAAAGGATCCTTTAACGAAATAAAAAACCTTTTATTACAACAAAAAGAAGGCCTACCTAACCTCAGTTCAGGAGCTCAAAGTAGCCCATATATTACAAGGTAAAATATTTACCAAAATCGAGTTTGTTACGGTCATGGCACGACCAAAAAGAGACGGAGAAAGAAGAATTAGTGCCAGCACTCACCGCCTCCTCAGTCTTGGCAGTTGGCCTGGAGGCCCTGACGGCCTCGGAGTCCCTGGTCTCGCCCTCCACGTGCCGCTTCTGGCCGGCCAGCTGCGTGTCCTCCCCCAGCTCCTCCTCCTCCAGGCGCCGCCGCTCCTCCTCCCGCTCCTCCTGCAGGTTGAGGATCTCCTGGGTGCGCTCCCACAGCCTCAGCGAGTGGTCCTCCCCGCAGGTCACAACCCAGTTCCCCTTCGGCGCCACCGTCAGGCCCCTGCACGTAATGGACAGTTAACATGGTAATAGCGCCTTGGGGGTAAACTGAAATTTTGTGTTTGGTGAAATTTTGAGTTTATTTATTTAATATTTATCTTTTATTTATCAAGTATTTATCTTTCGGCACTACAGTTAGGCACCTGCAAGTAATGGAAACTACCCTAACACCTTAACGGCGTGGGGTAATCTGAAGATTTGTGATCATAAAAATTAAGTGTTCATGAAAGTATTCCTAAAAAGTATTAGGCATTTTTCAAAAATAAGGATATTCGAGATTATGTAAATGAATATGACCCATCGATGGACGTGCATAGGATCTTACTTCTGTGAAACGACCCATCGATGGGTCGTTTGAAAATTTCCAAGTCTTTTAAAATAAATAATATTTTATGGACCCAGTTAATGTTTGGTATTTATCAAACTGCTAACCACTTTCGACACTAAATTCCAGTTGAATATTGAACTTGAGTTTAACCCACCACAGTCACCGTGCTAAAATGAATCAATGACTATTGACGGCACGGGACTTTAAGACAACCCGAGAATGGGCCACTCGGCTCGTTTCTATCGCCATTTTCTGTTCTATTCTTTGTGATTAATCTCCCCATAAGCTAATTTAAAGACCGGCTACGCCAGAATTTCCTGCGTAAGGACTACTTAGCCGTTTAGGGCCGGTTTGGGCGACCCAAAACCCAATGCTAAAACTCAACCATGGAGGTTTTACCAGAGTGCGCCATGCAGCGAACTTTATATAAGTTTATATAACTTAGACTGTCCACGTTAAAATACTTTGTTTAATATTAAAACACAGACAATAGGTTCAGGCTACGATACGGTAGAATAAGATGGATTAGGTTAGGCATGCTAGTTGATTCAAAATGAAAAATAACAACTACAGGCCCATATTAGAGGCTATTTAGCTCCCCTTAAGTGCTGACAGCAATTTTCGTTTGATGACCTAAGTCGTGCTGAAAAATATTTGTTTAAACCGTAGCTATTTGTTTCCATAAGAAACACTGCTCATGCCAACACTAAAATAAAGCAGTGCAAGAAAGGTACCTGTTGAAGAAAACAGCAAGCTTCTTCACATTCTTTCATACTTAATATTGCATGGCTAGTAGTAGTGTTTTGTTAACTGCTGTTAAACGGACAATACAGTACTAAATCCCGTTTCCCAATACCTAGTTATTTTTAAATACCAGCCTATAGACCAATAGTATACCTATAAACCAGACAACACTCAATTCAAAGACCATATGACTCGCTCCTACACCAGTTTCAGTCTCCCTCCGCCATCCCTCTGCACTCTCCCTTCCCCCAAAACTCAAGACTACTATCCCAACGCTCCCATATATTACATCCACCCTAGGCATTACAAAAACGCCGCTACAACCCCCCTTCCACCATCCCCTCCGTATTCCTCTTTCCCCTAATACTGAAGACCCCCCCCAACACCCCCACCCACCTTAAGTACCCCAAAACTCCCCCCCTTCCACCATCCCCTCCGTATTCCTCTTTCCCCTAATACTGAAGACCCCCCAACACCCCCACCCACCTTAAGTACCCAAAACTGCCCAACAGACCAACACAAATCACCATCCCGCTCAATCCCAGGCCGTACGATAGAGAGAGTTGAAAAAAACTTCAGAGATTCAAAAAACAATCCTCAAGTACCCCCAAACCGCCACCACAGCCTCCTATAACGTCCCCTTACCTGGCGATGCCGGCATGTCCCCGCAGGGTCATGATGCGCTGGAAGGAGGCAGCGTCCCAGTAGTTGAGGAGGCCGTCGTGCCCCGTGGAGAAGAACAGCTCCGTCTGCGCCTGGAACTTGACGGAGGTCACCCCACCGGTGTGTGCGTTCTTGATCAGCCTGTGGGACAAGCGGCACTTTAGTACATCGCCACACCAACCTTGTGTTTGTATTGGTTTGTGTGCTCTTATGTATCACCCTCAACCTTATGTTTGTATTTATTTATACACATTGTCACACCAACCTTATGTTTGTATTCATTTAAACATATTCAAGATGTCTACTAAAATGTCCATCCTCCATTTTAGCACTTTTTTAGCACCTTTTAGCATATTATTTAAAGATGAAATTTTAGCACCCTTATCCTTCAATAAGCTCCAATGATAACCTAATATAAATTCGATAATAATGAAGATCATAGTTATAATATATGTTTATACACGAAACATATAACCAACACTTTCATGACAAATGCTAGGTATCAGACAACAGAGATTTCCAGCAGCAAAAATACATGTATATTCAGAACAATTCCATTTTTATCATAAAAGGATTTATGGATGGTTTTGAACAACAAAGAAAACCTGAAAAATAAACAAATTTAGTAATATAAAATACATACATACATACATATACCGGGCTTATCCTCCCTATGGGAGGGTAGCCGACAGCAGGCCACAATCACCACACTTTAAAATAATAGTAATTAATATATTTTTTATTTCATATCCCCTACCAGTCAGTTGAAGGAAGATGTTGACTTTTTATGATTATAATAATTAGATATTTGTAATTAAGAACTTAACATTTTAAGAAATAATATAAACTCTGCAATTGTGCTAATAAAAAAATACTGCTCAGGTATGGGGGAATGCAGAAACTTCCCGTATTAGGAATGGCCAGGTACCAATCCTAACCCTTGCATTTTTACTTATACATATTAAAATCTAAGCGATTTATCATTTTCATAAATTTTTAGCACCTGTCCTTCAATTTTAGCACTTTTTAGCACCTTGCTGGTTTTAGCACTTTTTAGCACCTTTAGCACCCAGTAGACACCCTGATATCGCCACACCAACCATATGTTTGCATTAGTTTATGTGCTATTATGCATCGCCACCAGCCTTAAATTTCTACACCGCATGAAAGATCCTCTAATTGAAGTCAGTTTTAGTGTATCTGATGTATACGTAGAGCTAGTCATACTGTACCAAAAAGACAAGTAAATTCATTAATACTGTTTCAAAAGTGTAAGTAATGCTAGTTGTGCTACATCAAAAAGATAAACGATGCTATTGGAGGTGGAAGATGGAAGGTGGAGGTGGAAGATTAGATTAGATTAGTCGTTAGTTTTAGCCTCCCTACCCAGCAACAATTGCGATCCAAAGAGAGGAAGGAGGAAGGCACCATTTAGTATGGAGTTAAGGAAACGGGGAATCTACGCAGAAAGGCATAGAAACAGTTAGTTGTGAAAGAAGATTATGAAACAAGACCAAAGTTGAAGAAGACAGTAGTAGGTGCTGAAAAACAGGACAGCAGTGAACCGAAAAAAGGTGGTCCTTAACATAACAAAAACATTTTATTTCAACAAAAAGAAGGCCTACCTAACTCTCAGCTCAGGCCCTCACATTGTCCCCCTGGGAGCGCTAGTTTGGAGGTGGAAGAAGGAAAACCCATATCGTAAGAACAGACTACCGGTCTACCTCAAGGAAAATGTCAAAAATTCCGTGAAAAATTTTAGTAATTCTGTGAAAAATATTAACAAATATCATAAAAAAATTTAGTAATGCCCTTCAATAATGTAATTCCGTGAAAAATGTTAGTAATCCCGTGAAAAATGTTAGTTATTCCCTTGAGTTGGGAGCAGAGTGACATACTTCCTCATATCACCAAAGTCGGTGCCGTATATTCTAATGGCGGAGTCCTTGCTGCCGGTGACCACGATGGACCCCGAGTGGTTGAAGCTCACGCAGGTGCTGGGCAGGGACTTGCCGTACAGCTCTTGGTGCAGCTGCAACCAAAACCTTACATTTGATACACAATTTTTCAAAATGCTGGACAATTGCTATGCTACACCATTGCTCCACTTGCTCCACATGTGACCACGTAGTTAAGGGATTAACACTTTAACCGCAATGGGTTAAAATTAAGTTTAATATTCAACTCAAATTCAAAGTCAATTGCAGTAAACAATTTAGAAAATAGCAAACATTACCTGGATCACGCCCTCATTCAGCTTCAAGTACTTATCAAAATTTTGTGTTTGTGATGACTGGTTTGTCTACAGATTTATAATGGGTGCTTTTCTAAGCTTTACTCTTTATTTAAATTTCTTAAACACGATGCTTACCCAACGCTAGTAATATTACCGTGGGCGACGCTTCCATAAAATAATTACACAGGAAAAACAAGGGAGGTAATTCGAGCATAAAGCGGTATCTGTGATACCGCTTTATCAGGGCCAACTGTTGTAGGCAAATAACATAAAAACACACGGTGAGGATTGAAATCTCAAATAGAAAAACAATGATCTCTCTAACCATCACACCATGAGGCCAGCGCCAGAAAACACGAGGAATAAGAGCAATCCATGGGCACGTCACTAACAAACGACCCAGTTACACAAGCAGGCAGTTCCACCGAGCCTCACCTTCATGGTGTCGATGTAACAAAGAGCCTCACCTTCATGGTGTCGAGGTAGTAGAGGGCCTAAACGTAATAGTGAGAGTTTCATCTTCCAAAAGTTCAATGTCGTAGAGGGCATTGTTATAATAGTGTTACCTTCATGGTGTCAATGTAATAGTGCGTATCACTTTTATTATGTCGATGTAATAGTGAGTGTTACCGTCATGGTATCAAGGCATTATAGCGCCTTGATGTAACAAAGAGCCTCACCTTCATGGTGTCGAGGTAGTAGAGGGCCTCCTTGTTGTCGAGGGTGGCAACAGCGAGAAGCCTGGCGTCAGGGCTGCAGTGGAGCGCCGTGACGCCGTCCTGCACTCTGATGGCGCTCTCGCTCGCGCTCTCCAGCGTCAGGCGACGGCCTGATGACTCGTCCCTCACCAGCTCGAACCGCCATATTCTGCTCACGCCATGACATCAGTACAGATAAAGTATGTAGCTTTAAGTGACATTTTCTGCTCACGGCGCGGTATTAGTTGGGATAAATTATGATGCGTACAGCTACACGCTAACATACGCACATGCTCGACAAAGTGTCGTCCCTCACCAGCTCGAACCTCCATATTCTGCTCACGCCACGGCATCAGTAGAGATAACAACACTGCATGTACATATATTTCCACACATGCAGGGTGGGGACAAGCTTATGCCCACACGGAGCAGGGGCAAACTTATGATCACCCACACACAGCACATACGTAAAGCTTACAATATGCCCACACAGGGAGGGGGCAAATTAACGCCCCCCACACTCAGGGTGGAGTAAGTTGCTTGAGTCAGAGTCACGAACACAAGTTTCATTGAATTTCCTACGCCTGCCATCTTGCTTAACCTATCAACTATCCATTCTTATAAACCTGGTAACCATTTAGTCTTGTTAACCTATCTATTAACGACTTTAATTTTGTGAAAACGAATGAAACTCTCAGAAAGTCTTACCGGCAGTACAGTTAGTGGGCCATTATAGTTAAACTTTTGCAGGAGATAAAACGCTGAAATTAAGAACGATGTTAGAGATGAGCAACGCTCTGCCTGTCTCCCTGGCAGTTGGACAGTTACCTCGACAGTGGGACAGTCGCTCCGACAGTGGGACAGTCGCTCCGACAGTGGGACAGTCGCCCCGACAGTGGGACAGTCGCCCCGACATTGGGACAGTCGCCCCGACATTGGGACAGTTACCTCGACAGTGGGACAGTTACCTCGACAGTGGGACAGTCGCCCCGACAGTGGGACAGTCGCCCCGACAGTGGGACAGTTACCTCGACAGTGGGACAGTAGCCCCGACAGTGGGACAGTCGCCCCGACAGTGGGACAGTCATCCTGATAGTGGGACAGTTCCCTCAACAGTGGGACAGTCTCGCCTTTGTCTGTCCCCCTGGCTAGTGGGACAGTCCAGTCCCACCTCCGTAACATCCCCAATAACAGTGAGAAAGTCCTCTTGATAGTGGGACAGTCCTCCTCACCTGATATTCTGGTCCAGGCCCCCAGAGACGAGCCCTTTGGAGTCCGCGGTGAGAGACAGCGCCGTCACGTCACACTTGCCTGCAACGACATCACTGTTATGAAACACAGCCAACATCTTAATTATAATCTTAATACTAAACCCATATCTTCATCACAACCCGGAAGATTATTATTATTATTATTATTATATAAGAAAGTTTTAGCCTCCCTTAACCACAACAAAGATGTTCCAAGAGAGGAAAGAGGAAGGCACCATTTAGTATGGAGTTGAGGGAACGCGGAATCTATGCACAAGGTGCACAGAAACAGTAAGCTAGGAAAGAAGTTCATGAAACAAGAAAAAAGTTGAAGAAGAAAGTAGTAGGTGCTGAAAAACAGGACAGCAGTGAACCGAAAAAAGATGGAAGAAAGAGCGAGTAATATACAACTGATAATTAGTTGTTTTGTTGAGAGAGCATCCCATAAAACTCTTCACTCTTGCCTCCTCACTTCAGCACACCTGCACTTTTGCCTCATGATACATCACGATAGGCATCCATGGACCTACACTCTCCCCTCACCAACACAACAACCAACAACCCTCACCTTCCACAACATATAACAACTCTCACCACCACAACAAACCACAACCCTCACCATCTTCATCAGAGGAGTGTGCCCAAGCAATGTTATCCACTCTCGCCTCACCATTCACAACAAATAACAACTCTCACCATCCTCCTCATCAGAGGAGTGTGCCGCAGCAATGTCCTCCACTACAGTGCCGGTGGCGAGCTCTACCAGGAAAATGTGGCCAGACGCAGCCCCGAGGATGGCGTACTTGTCTCCGGGCGCTAGCGCCATGCTGCGCACCAGTGATGGCAGCGCTGCTGTGCTCGTGCACTGGCACTCCGAGTCGGATCTGCAATAGCCAAATTCTGTGTTAGGTCCCGTTATGTAGGCACATCCTAATTGCCATTGGTTTTTTTTTTTTTTGAAGAGTAAAATTCTTGAAAACAAGAACTGGACCACACTGTAGCACGGTATAAATTCAACATTCTGGACAATAATTGTCACCATTCCTGCCTGTGGGTAACAGAATAAAACAGTACATTAGTACGAGCAATACAAACTTCAACTTTCCTAATGCGCATGAGATCAAAACAGTACATTACTATGAGGAAGACAAGCAGACTACAACTGATGCCAGAACTCCAAACAAGAGTGACTACACCAGCCGTCACCTGTGCCAGGTCTTGAGGGCATCGTTGCTGAGGGAGATGATGGTGTCCCCCAGGGATGAAAACTGCACGTCGCGCACGTCTGCCCTGTGTCCTGGCAGCGTGATGTGGCAGCTCTGCAACACAAACAGGCACAAGTTCAGTCGTAGCAAGAATATTATTTGTAAGCGTAGTAGCGTGCAAATTCCGGTTGCTCAAGCAAGACTATCATTTACAAACGCAGCAAGCGTTACGCTCATACTGCACCCAACACACAAATTCCTTGTTTGTAAGCAGCAGCAAATAGCTACCTCCCTCAGCTCAATGAAGACTTCCTGATTCGGCTTCTTAACGACCTGATGTGGAAAACGAGTCTCGACTTGGGTTGATATGGAGCAAGTAGTACAATCAGCATTTTTTTTTCATAAAATTCAAAGAACCTTTTCCATAGTCCACGTAAAAACTAGCAGCCGCGGAAGCTGTGGTTTTCGCAGAAACGAGCATTTTTTTGGCTCTAGCAGAAACAGCATCTGAACAAACACTGCACTAGAACTGTAATTAAGCGGCAATAAAAATTCAATACATTAGTAACAAGAATTTTAAAATCGGATAACCCACAAACAGTGCTATGAAAACGAACACACACACAGAGGTTGAGCTTAGAGATTCCATATCGTATCATACCCATTACACTGGTGGTCTGCCTGCCAGAGATGGAAGCATTGCTACAGCCACAGTGCAACTGTTGGCTGATCTAAAGCTGATTAACATAGCTCAGCACAACCTACAAGCAAGTCTTGAATCAACAGAAAACATTAGCGCTCCAAAAACAAACAATTCTACGGTACAAACACCAGATGATCGCTCGCACCACACAAACGCCTGCATGAAAGGTTCACAGAAACAACAGACCCTGGGCGAGTTTACCACAAGAGCGGTAGTAAAGAGAGAGAGAGAATACAAAGAGGAAGAGTGGGTACAAAAGACTCACTAAAACACCAGTAAGGTCCCCACGAGTTGACCACTACACTGCCGACAAAGAGAGAACAGAGGGAGACTTGAGTAGAAAAGCAGGTATAAAAGACCCGCAGAAACACACAGCCTAGGCGAATTCACCATAGGCGCAATAGTTATTATTAGTATTTTAGGTCAAAGGGGCAACAGTTATTATTAGTATTTTAGGTCCTAGGGAAAATAGTTATTATCAGAGGGGCAATAGTTATTTTTAGTATTTTAGGTCATGGAGGCAATAATTATTATCATTATTTTAGGTCATGGGGGCAATAGTTATTATCATTATTTTCGGTCATAAGGGCAACGGTTATTATCATCATTACTTTAGGTCATAGGGGCAATAGTTATTATTATCATTACTTTAGGTCATAGGGGCAATAGTAAAGTGCTATAGAGACACACGAGAGAGAGAGGAATAACACTGACGGTGTTGTCCTCGATGAGCTCCCCTTGCGCAGCAGAGCAGGTCCGGTCGAGGTGCATGACGGCAACGCTGTTGTTGGTGTACAGCGCGGCCAGGTACGCCGTGGCGCCCTCCTCCGACACGCACACGCACGACACCTTATCTGCAACGGGCAAGTGCCATTACACCTCAAAACCCAATTCAAGTAAGAGGCCCTTGCACGTCAAATGCCATTTTATTTCAAAAGCCATTTCATTTCAAGTCAACGGTCATTTATAGTAAGACATTATTACACGTTAGAGGTTATTTCACATTAGAGGTCATATCACGTCAAACACTTTAAATCACAAGCTTTCTCAACTGACTAGCTTGTTCAATCAATGTACACAAAAAATAGCTGAACCTGTTGCCCAATCCCACGAAACTGAGAAGATAAATAGTTACAGCAATAATTCAGAATAACCGTACAACATGAGATGCTAGCAGCCACAACTGGAGAACTGAAAATTACGAATTGAACCAATATAAGAAATTTAGTTTGACGGCGCATCTGCGCCGTCATTTGTCCCGCGCGCGGTTCAGACGCTACTTCGGTAGCATGTTTCTAACATGAGACAGATGCGATCGACACCCTGGTAGAGCAGGACTGAGGTTACGGCAGCCCCGTGTTAGGGAGGCGGCGCGGTGCTCTTAGTGCAGCAAGTGGCAGTGGCTGAGGTTCCTTCATCTTCCTAAAATCTAACTTCAACTATCGTTATGTTGGTGTGCCTGTGACCTGTTTAAGTTATTTCTTTGGTTGTCAGGGTTCACGTTTAATTATTCACTGCAGGCTCACCTTAGTACGTCTGGGGAACATCCTCCATCGGTGAATTTAGCATAGTTTGTTTGGGGTCTAGTAGGGTTAGAGTGGAGGATTAGGTTTCTTTCTCTCTAACTTTTTCCTAAGCAGATGAACCTTCAACTGTTCTTCCTGTCCTTACGGTGAGCCTGACTACCACTATCCCCTCATCTTTGATAGGGTTTCAAATTTCTCTAACCTCTGAAAGTGGCGTTGCTAGGCCCACTGGGCTGAATCAATCAGCTTAGGTGAGTTGTGCCCTAGTTTTGTGAAGTCGTGCTCAAATATTGCTTTAATCGTTTCACACTATTTAACCCACGATTTGCTACCTAGGCGCCAATTAACGGATTAACTCTTCACAGTATCTCCTACATCATTCCACTGGTCAAACTGCTTCTGCCGCGTGTACTACTGCTACTGCTGCCGCGTGTACTACTGCTACTGCTGCCGCGTGTACTACTGCTACTACTGCCGCGTGTACTACTGCTACTGCTGCCGCGTGTACTACTGTTACTGCTGCCGCGTGTACTACTGCTACTGCTGCCGCGTGTACTACTGCTACTGCTGCCGCGTGTACTACTGCTACTGCTGCCGCGTGTACTACTGCTACTACTGCCGCGTGTACTACTGCTACTGCTGCCGCGTGTACTACTGTTACTGCTGCCGCGTGTACTACTGCTACTGCTGCCGCGTGTACTACTGCTACTGCAACAGTCTCTACCGCTGCGTCCATCGATGCCGTTTCTACTGTTGCCCTTTCTGCTCTGATAGTAGCGGGCTCGCACCTGAACTCCTGTGGCCCTGTTCAGAGACCTCAAGTTGCCGGCTCTGCACTACCTTGGTTATGCGAGCTGCAGCCGTCCTGCTATGTCTCGTCGTCGCTCTCATTGCGTTTTTTGTTCTTGTTGAGTTGCGTTCAGTTAAAATTAACTTTTAACAATAATTGTTCTTGTTCAACTTAAAATTACATTTAGTTCACAAAAGAACTACAACGTCGAATAAAAAGTAAATAGCTTCGCTGGATAAGCGTAAAATCCTTATTATTACCTTTACTACTATTGTGTAAGGTTGCCACGGAAAAATTCCTTACATAATAATATACTAAGCTGATTGTTTGTTGATCATCGTTCCAATTTGGGGCGATCTGCTCAATTTAGGCTACTCAACAGAATAGCATTCGTCGATGCTGCCTCTCTAATTTATCTACAGTTGGGCGAGACTTTAACCTTGCGTCTATTTTCAGCAGTCGACCCTCTCCTCCCACATTTATTACTATATTGCGCACTTTGTTCTGTCTAATTTTTGATTTTCCGGTATGGAGAAGCTTGTGCGTAAGCGCGCTGCTCTGAAGCGGAAGGTGACGTCAATGCTTGCGGATGCGGAGCGGGAAGACTGTTCCGCAGCTCTGATAGAGGTGTGTCAATCGCAGGTCCAGACGCTCATGCAGACCATTGCCGGCATCGATGAAGAAGTCACCAATCATCTTCTTGCCGGTGAGTCAAAAGATGATCAAGATAAAATCAATCAGGAAATGGACGGTCAAGCTTCATATTCCACCGAAGTGAACTTAAGATTGAAATTGCTAGTGGAGCCAAGCAAGTTGCCTGAGCGTGTAGAGGCTGCCACTGGCAAAGATATTAAATTACCTCAAGTAAGTTTAGACTCCTTTAGTGGAGAAGGAACACCTGTGCTAAAGTTTCACTCCTTTATAACGAAGTTTCGCAGTATTTTAGATTGTCGTAGTGGACTTTCACCCGCCGCGAAGCTGACATATTTGAAGAGTTGCCTTAGGGGCTACGCTTTGAAGCTCGTTGAGCATTTAACCTTGATAGATAACAACTACGATTTAGCGTTGAAATTGCTAGAGCAGGAATTCTTGAACAAAGATTCTTTAACTGATCAGCTAATTAAAAAGTTGCTAGATTTGAAATGCAAGTATGATATCACCTACCATGAAACTCGCATTTACGTAACCACCGTGAGGAGTATAATAGCAGACTTGAAGCTTTACGGGTGTGACGTTCTTGGCGAGAACGCTGCATTAACTATTGTTAGTTCCTTGAAATTCTCTAAATTACCAGTTAACTTTAAGCACGAGCTAGCTAGAAAACTAGGCACGAGCTACCCCACCTTGTATCAACTGTTTGAAAACTATGTCAGTGTTATTGAGATATTGACTTTGAAGATTCGTGCTGATAAAGCTGGATCTGAATTTAGTGCAGTTGGAGCAGTCCCCCGTAGGTCGGAGGGTTTTGGTAGAGATGCTCGGAAGGAGGGTCAGAAGCCTAAATCTGTATTCACCAACCCTTCTGTAACATTATCAGCGGAGAAACGCTCCTGTAAATTTTGCAGTAGCGCTAACCATAGCATGTTGAACTGTTCAGCTTATCCATCTCATAGGGCTAGAGTGGATAGATGTGTGGAATTGAAATTGTGTACTAATTGCACCAGTTCCAAACATGAACAGACAAATTGTCATAATACTCTGGACTACCCGTGTAGATTTTGCAAGCGTCGAATTCATATTTCTGCCATGTGCGAGAAATTTGTTGAACCTGCAATACAATCTAACGTATGCTTACATGCATCCCTTGATAGAAATTCTGTTTACATTTTGCCTACTATTTCAGTTCCTGTCACAAAGGGTAAATTTACATCTGTTGCCCGTATGCTCATAGACACTGGGTCTCAGAGATCTTATATCTCAAGTAAAATACTTGGACGTATTAACTTTCCAAGTGATCGTAGGAAGACTCCTTATACCGTGAAAACTTTTCTTGATCAAGGTGTAAAATACTTTTCGGAGGTGAGCCTTCAGCTAACCCTCTGTGATAGGAATTGGCAGCTGCCTATACTTGTCGACGATGATTTTGAAATGTCATTTTCTGTACCTTTCCTAGATCAAGCTTTAGAGAATTTGAGGGACTTTGATTTGGCCGATGCGGGATTGTGTGACGGCCAGGTTTAAGAGTCAGTTGTGCAAATTGATGGCATACTAGGGGTTGATATGCTACCCTACGTGGCTCCCTTCAAGGTAATTTCTTGTTTAAATGGCGTAGCGATTTCGATAGGAACGAAGGTGGTTCCGTTCGGTAGTGTGGAAAACTTCTTATCGCGTGAGCAGGCTCGCAGTATGTACAAGAGTTTATTGGGTACTAATTCTGAGCACAGTGCTTGTATAAATTTTATCCTCGACCCTAAACCTAAATGTCCCGACCCTATAGTTGATGTCCTAAAGGACAGCAGTGTTAAGGGCAATCTAGAAAATCTCTTCCGATTAGAAACGATAGGCATTTCAGAACATGAGGAGTTTTCTCCTGACGATATTGCCGCTGTTAACCAGTTTCGGAAAAATATTAAATTCATTGATGGCAAGTATTATGTGAAACTGTTGTGGAAAGATGAAATCAAAGACGTCCTTTCCAACTTTGCAATTGCGCATGCCGTACTTTTGAGAGTAATAGATAGGCTCAATAAGAAGGGATTATTTGATCAATACGATGAAATCTTGCAGGAGCAATTAGACGATGGTGTCTTAGAAGAAATATCTTTAGAAAATTGTTCTGGAGATGAGGTTTTCAGCCCTCATAGGGAAGTAGTCAAGACCGATGAGTCTTGTACTCAGAAGGTTAGGCCGGTCCTCAATTGTTCCCTTAAAGTGAAAGACTCTCCTTCTTTGAATGAAGCCTCCTTCCCTGGGGTAGATTTGATGTCTAACCTATTTAATATTCTCCTCAGAATTAGACACGATAAATACTTGATGATGGCAGATGTCAAGCGGGCTTTTCTTCAAATAAAGTTGATTGATAACTTTGATAGGAATAAGTTTTGCATACTATGGGTGCGGGATGGCAAGGTGGTAGCTTACCGCTACACTTCAATCGTGTTCGGCTACATAGCCAGCCCGTTCATACTCAATTTTGTCATAAAACACCATGCTGCTAAATATCCAGACGATTTGTGTTCTTATTTTCTGAATAATTGCTTATATGTAGATAACTTGTACATTACTGGCAACAACCCGTTGCAGCTTCACGGTCTGTACAAGGTTGCCTTTCAACGCCTCTCTGAAGGTAATTTTTTGCTTCGCTCATGGGCGTCAAATTCTCCCAAGCTCACAGAGGCTTTTGAAACTGACGAGGTAGCAGCCTCTCATAAGGGACTGCAGAAGGTATTAGGATACTCCTTCAACCCAGTCAATGATTCTCTTTCTGTTGCTTTTGAGCCTAGTATTGATAAGTGGGAAAAGGTCACAAAGAGGAACGTTTTGTCAAATTTGTCCAAATGTTTTGATCCGTTGGGCTTCGTAAATCCAATTATAGTTAAGGGCAAGTCTCTTCTGAGAGACGTATGGAAATCTAAATTAGCATGGGACGATGAATTACCCGAAGATTTGACGCAGAAATGGCTTCTGTTACGGGAAGAACTGAAATGTTTAAGTTCATTCCTGTTCGATCGTCAGGCTTTAATCACTGGCGAAGAAGTAAAACTATTTGTTTTTACTGACGCGTCGAAAACTAATTATGGATTCAATATTTATTCTGTCTCTTCCAGAGAGCAAGGAAAAACTTCCAGGTTGCTCTTTAGCAAGACCAAGGTAGCTCCTCTTAAAACTCGGAGTTTGCCGACGCTGGAGCTTTTAGCAATATTCTTAGCAATGAAGAGTTTGATGTCTGTGGTGGCTGCCTTGGATGGGGTTAAAATTACTCGCCTTGTAGTTGCTGTCGATTCTCAAATTTCCCTGTCTTGGGTTCTCAATGAAAAAATTAAATCCAAAAATGTGTTCGCCAACAACAGAGTTAAAGATATTTGTAATTTCAGGCGGGTACTGAAAGAAAACTATAACCTGTCATGTGAATTTCGCTATGTTCCGACAGCTAATAATCCCGCTGATCTCCTAACTAGGGGAGTCAGCATTAAAGAATTCAAAAAGTTGTTTGCCTTCTGGCAGTGTGGACCACAATTCATTTTGGAACCATCTGAGTGGCCTTCATCAGAGTTGCTTAGCTTATCTGATGCAAATAAGCAGATTGTTAGCAATGTAGTAGTAGCAGCTGCTCCTGTAGACTCGTTACCTGAATCTGTGATTGATTGTAAGAAGTATTCTGATTTAGATAAATTACTTTCCCTCACCGCTAGTTTGTACAAATTCATTAGCTCTCTTCGTACAAAGAAGTCAGACAGCGTGAAGAATTTGACGTTGGCGCGCGAATACTGGCTGAAGTACGAACAAGCTCATCATTACGCTAGAGAGCTTGCTTTCTTAAAGAGTGGTGATGATTCTCAATCGATTCCCTCCTTGGTAAATGACTTGAATTTGTTCTTGGACCCACGTGGGATTATACGCTCTAGAGGGAGGTTAAGCAAATGTGACCACTTATCGTACGATGTAAAGTATCCTGTGCTTATTGCTCGCAACAGTCATTTTACTGATCTTCTAATTACCCAAGCACACTTGAGGTGCCAGCACATGGGTCTTGCTTCGACTCTTAACACTCTACGTAACCAGGGATTGTGGCTGCCTAGAGCTAGGCCGCAAGTAAAGAGGGTGATCAAGCGTTGCACAGTTTGCACTAAAATGAATGCTCTCTCTTACAGATACCCTAAGCCTACGGATTACTTGGGTGACAGAGTGAATTTTGTCAGACCTTTTGAACATACTGGGGTCGATTTTACGGGGCATTTCTTTGTGAAGTTGTCGGAATCATTCGTTAAAATGTATCTTGTGATATTCGTTTGCCTTAACATCAGAGCAGTACATTTGGAAATTGTTGTGGACATGAGTACAAAATCATTCTTATCGGCATTCATTAGGTTTAAGAACAGATTTGGGTTGCCAAAGTCCATTTACAGCGATAACGCACCTAGCTTTATTCAAGCAGCAGAGCTGCTGAACAAATTTTCTTCTTCAGACAGTGACGTGTCAGCATTCCTTGAGAGGAATAGTATTAGGCATATTAGAGTGCCTCTGGATTCGCCTTGGGCTGCTTCCAGCTGGGAGAGACTGATCAGAGTTGTGAAGAGCTGTTTGTACAAGGCCATAGGCAGAAATAGAATGGAATATTTCTCATTCCTAACTTTAATCTCTGACATACAAGAGGCGGTAAATTCTAGACCACTTACTTATAAAGATTCTAGCGATATTTCGCAGGAAATCATCATGCCAAACTCTTTCCTAAAACTAGGCATGAGTAGTAATCTAACTTTCGGTTCCTTGGCGGGAAGTACCACAAACTTGCCTTCGAGCGAAGAATTGATTGAGACGTTAGAAAATAGAGAAGAAATTTTTTATAGGTTCAAGGACTTGTGGTATGATGAATACTTACTTGCCTTACGTGAAACTCACAGAAACGTATATCAGCCGAAGTGGGAAGACCGGGTTAAGGTTGGAGACATCGTTCTCATTTCATCTCCAAACAAGCCTCGTCCTTTATGGAGTTTAGGTAGGATTGATAAGTTGCTCATCGGTAACGACGGTAAAACCCGTTCTGCGGAAGTTTTCCGGCCTGACCGCACCCGCGGTGTTTACTCAATTTCGCTCTTGTATCCATTAGAACTAAGTTTAGATTCAGTTTCACCTTATCAGCCTCCTGATGCTTCTTCTGTTTCTGCAGGGCCCGGCAGTGACGGTGTGGCACGGGAGGAGAGGGTGCGACGAAAGGCGGCTGAGCAATGCTTGCACAGATTACGTAACATGGCTAACCAATAACTTCTCAAACTGCTCTTGCGTGATCTCGACAAGATTTTCCTTTAGAAAATTTTGCCTCATTTGTGCCCCCCCAGTGTATAAGAAATTTAGTTTGACGGCGCATCTGCGCCGTCATTTGTCCCGCGCGCGGTTCAGACGCTACTTCGGTAGCATGTTTCTAACATGAGACAGATGCGATCGACACCCTGGTAGAGCAGGACTGAGGTTACGGCAGCCCCGTGTTAGGGAGGCGGCGCGGTGCTCTTAGTGCAGCAAGTGGCAGTGGCTGAGGTTCCTTCATCTTCCTAAAATCTAACTTCAACTATCGTTATGTTGGTGTGCCTGTGACCTGTTTAAGTTATTTCTTTGATTGTCAGGGTTCACGTTTAATTATTCACTGCAGGCTCACCTTAGTACGTCTGGGGAACATCCTCCATCGGTGAATTTAGCATAGTTTGTTTGGGGTCTAGCAGGGTTAGAGTGGAGGATTAGGTTTCTTTCTCTCTAACTTTTTCCTAAGCAGATGAACCTTCAACTGTTCTTCCTGTCCTTACGGTGAGCCTGACTACCACTATCCCCTCATCTTTGATAGGGTTTCAAATTTCTCTAACCTCTGAAAGTGGCGTTCCTAGGCCCACTGGGCTGAATCAATCAGCTTAGGTGAGTTCTGCCCTAGTTTTGTGAAGTCGTGCTCAAATATTGCTTTAATCGTTTCACACTATTTAACCCACGATTTGCTACCTAGGCGCCAATTAACGGATTAACTCTTCACAGTATCTCCTACATCATTCCACTGGTCAAACTGCCTCTGCCGCGTGTACTACTGCTACTGCTGCCGCGTGTACTACTGCTACTGCTGCCGCGTGTACTACTGCTACTACTGCCGCGTGTACTACTGCTACTGCTGCCGCGTGTACTACTGCTACTGCTGCCGCGTGTACTACTGCTACTGCTGCCGCGTGTACTACTGCTACTGCTGCCGCGTGTACTACTGCTACTGCTGCCGCGTGTACTACTGCTACTGCTGCCGCGTGTACTACTGCTACTGCAACAGTCTCTACCGCTGCGTCCATCGATGCCGTTTCTACTGTTGCCCTTTCTGCTCTGATAGTAGCGGGCTCGCACCTGAACTCCTGTGGCCCTGTTCAGAGACCTCAAGTTGCCGGCTCTGCACTACCTTGGTTATGCGAGCTGCAGCCGTCCTGCTATGTCTCGTCGTCGCTCTCATTGCGTTTTTTGTTCTTGTTGAGTTGCGTTCAGTTAAAATTAACTTTTAACAATAATTGTTCTTGTTCAACTTAAAATTACATTTAGTTCACAAAAGAACTACAATGTCGAATAAAAAGTAAATAGCTTTGCTGGATAAGCGTAAAATCCTTATTATTACCTTTACTACTATTGTGTAAGGTTGCCACGGAAAAATTCCTTACACCAAAGCTGTAGCAACAAAACCAGCTAATTAATTCATAACCATTCATAACCTAGTCGTCTAATTTAACTGTAGCACTAACTGAAATAAAATAACTACCCAATTATTATATTTCTTACACTCCCTAGCCACAAAAAAAAAAAGATCTTAAGAGTAAAGAAAAAAAAAAGCCATTTAGTATGTACTGTCGAAAACGGGGAATCTATGAACATGAAACTGAGGTGTAACATGAACTAAATAAAGCAAGATTACCAAGCGGAATGAAATCTCATCAGCAACAACATTTTAAAATTCAAGCTTAATAATTGCCAATTAGAGCTGTAGTAGATACTTAAGCAAAACAATGAACCACTCTCTAAAGAGCAGCAGTTAGAGCAGGGAAGGAGGAACAAAACAAGAGCAGCAGTTAGAGCAGGGAAGGAGGAATAAAACAAGAGCAGCAGTTAGAGCAGGGAAGGAGGAACAAAACAAGAGCAGCAGTTAGAGCAGGGAAGGAGGAATAAAACAAGAGCAGCAGTTAGAGCAGGGAAGGAGGAATAAAACAAGAGCAGCAGTTAGAGCAGGGAAGGAGGAATAAAACAAGAGCAGCAGTTAGAGCAGGGAAGGAGGAATAAAACAAGAGCAGCAGTTAGAGCAGGGAAGGAGGAACAAAACAAGAGCAGCAGTTAGAGCAGGGAAGGAGGAATAAAACAAGAGCAGCAGTTAGAGCAGGGAAGGAGGAACAAAACAAGAGCAGCAGTTAGAGCAGGGAAGGAAGAACAAAACAAGAGCAGCAGTTAGAGCAGGGAAGGAGGAACAAAACAAGAGCAGCAGTTAGAGCAGGGAAGGAGGAACAAAACAAGAGCAGCAGTTAGAGCAGGGAAGGAGGAACAAAACAAGAGCAGCAGTTAGAGCAGGGAAGGAGGAACAAAACAAGAGCAGCAGTTAGAGCAGGAAAGGAGGAACAAAACAAGAGCAGCAGTTAGAGCAGGGAAGGAGGAACAAAACAAGAGCAGCAGTTAGAGCAGGGAAGGAGGAACAAAACAAGAGCAGCAGTTAGAGCAGGGAAGGAGGAACAAAACAAGAGCAGCAGTTAGAGCAGGGAAGGAGGAACAAAACAATTGCAGCAGTTAGAGCAGGGAAGGAGGAACAAAACAAGAGCAGCAGTTAGAGCAGGGAAGGAGGAACAAAACAAGAGCAGCAGTTAGAGCAGGGAAGGAGGAACAAAACAATTGCAGCAGTTAGAGCAGGGAAGGAGGAACAAAACAATTGCAGCAGTTAGAGCAGGGAAGGAGGAACAAAACAAGAGCAGCAGTTAGAGCAGGGAAGGAGGAACAAAACAATTGCAGCAGTTAGAGCAGGGAAGGAGGAACAAAACAAGAGCAGCAGTTAGAGCAGGGAAGGAGGAACAAAACAATTGCAGCAGTTAGAGCAGGGAAGGAGGAACAAAACAAGAGCAGCAGTTAGAGCAGGGAAGGAGGAACAAAACAAGAGCAGCAGTTAGAGCAGGGAAGGAGGAACAAAACAAGAGCAGCAGTTAGAGCAGGAAAGGAGGAATAAAACAATTGCAGCAGTTAGAGCAGGAAAACAAAAAAAACAGGATTTAGAACAGGAAAGGAGAAATAGAATGCAAACAGGGAGACACAAAAAGTAGGAGCAGCAAAAGCATGAGAAGAGAAGCTAGAGTTAGGTCAGTAAGAAATCAATAGGTAGGTATTTAAAGAGGAGGTAAGAGAGAAATCGAGGAAAGATAGAAGAAGAAGAAAACAGAGAAATAAAAGAAAAGAGAGAGTTAGAAGATACACTCACGGTTGACAGAGAGTTAGAGCAGTAAGAAATCAAAAATAGGCACCTGAAGAAGAAGACAAGAAAAGAGAAATAGAGAAAAACGAGAAAGAGGGAGAAGAGAAAAAAGAGAGAAATAGAAGAGAGAAAAAAGAAGAGAGTGAGAGCAATACTGACGGTGGAGAGCGAGGCAGGTGAGGGAGCGCATCTCGTCACACAGCTGCGGGGCGTCGCTGGCTGCCGTCTCCGTCTCTGCAGCACCCCCCTCCCTGCACACACCACACCACTCCATTGTGACACTAGTCCATATGTAACACATGACTCAACACTTTGACTGTGACTACTAAATATTAAGTTCAACACTAAACTCAAATTTAATGTCAATTGTAGGAAGCTATTTGGAAAATAGCAAACATGAACTGGATCGTGCCTTCATTTAGCTTTCATTAAATATTTATGAAAACTGAGTTTGCGACTGCTGGCCGGTCAGCAGTATTTTGAAAATTACCTCCGTGTACCACCAGTGGCGCACGTCGCAGTCAGTGTTAATTGCTACACTTCATATGGAACCACCAGGCTATGACTAGGGCAACTTGGCATAACCTGGGGGTAGTTCCTATCCTGTGGCAAGCTGCCATTGGATAGGAACACCTCGCCAAAAAAAGGGACAATTTGACAAAAACATGGAGCAATATGCCAAAAAGGGCTATAAAAAAGGTAACCTGCCATAAAAATGGCCATTTTAACAAAGCTGAGTCTCAATGTAAGCATGTTTTTGTGCTCAAAAACTCCTCACTAAACGTTTGTTTCATGATCTTCAACAAAAAATGTCACACAAATCAATCTATACCAGGAACGTTGCACCAGTCTACACCAGGATTGCAGCACATGTCTACACCAGGAATTGCATCAGTCCACACAAGGAACTACCAGGTCTAGGACCAGTCATTACCAGCCTATACCAGTCAATAACACCAGCCTATACCAGGAATGTAGTACCAGTTCACACCAGTAACATCAGCTCCCCTCACCTGAGCCGCTTGCGCGTCTTCTTGAGCCTCCTACGCACTCTCTCCAAGACCTGCTCCTCGTCCAGCACACTGTAGAGGTCGAGGGAGTTTTGCTTCCCGTAGCAGGCCAGCACCCCGCCGCTCCTGCTGGTGCTCAGCCCCACCACACGGCCCCCACGGGTCCGTTGCAGACGACCCAGGTTCTCCAGGGACAGCACGCTCTGCGAGCATGAAACAAGGTAAGGTCAGACCGGTATTTTTTTTCGTTGTGACGTCATGGCATCAAGCTTATAACAGCGCTCATACTGCAACACTGCTAGCCCCAAATCTGGCACCACCACTGGCCTAAGTAGTAGTAGTAGGGAGCTTGCTAGCGCTTCAGAGGGAACCTCTATGTCGCACCGAAGGTGGTTTTATCCGCAGTTTGGATTATAAGGCAGCCAAAGCTTACAATACATTTTAATTCATCGGTTACAGTAGGTCAAATCTAACGGAGTCAATCAGATAAATAGGCTCATTTAACGACAAATCCAATCCCAGCCGCGACAAAAATAACTCTAGTCATCACCCACATCATCACCACCACGACGCACGCAGGACTCAGCTGGCATCGTGGTCATTTACCGAGTTACAGTACATTCAAACGCACTGGGCAGCCAAACCCCAAAGGGGGTTTCAGCTGCCCACCCATTTATGGCCGGGCGCCTTACCCACGCTGAAACCCCCCCGAGGTATCAACGCAGCGCGTCCGGCCCTTTTTGCAGTTTCCCATCTACAGTCCCCAGGAAGACTTCACATGTCGTTCGGTAGTATACACAAAGTTCATATTAGTCCTCTTCACTGTTCGTGTTCTTATACCTTCCCTGTTAGTCCACAGAGTTGTAAGAAGGTCAGTAGCGTATTCACATCAAAGCGGCGCATGGGAAACTCCGTTAGCATTTCTCGCAGAGTAGCAGTCTGGTCCATATTTCGAGTATGGGGATAGAGTCGTCGACGCACAGCAGCATATCGAGGGCACTCGGTAAGCACATGTAGCACTGATATCGGCGTATGGCAAGCCTCGCACAAAGTCGGCGGTCGGCGTTCCAAAAGGTGTTCATGGGTAAGTTTAGTGTGCACAGTACGGAGTCGACACAACAAAACCTCCGACAGGCGAGAGCTACAAGAGGAAGATGGAAGAACGACATGTCGAATGGTGACGTCATGGCAATGAGCCAATAGCAGAGCTCATATTGCGACACTGCTAGCCTCAAATTTGGCACCATTACTGGTCTAACCCGTCGTAATGGTGACATCATGGCATCTAACCAATAGCAGCGCTCTGGTAACACCACTAGCCAAAAAACTGGCCCCCCTATTGGTCAAACGACATGTCATAATGGTGACATCATCGAGTCTGTTTGAAATAAAGCCTTCCTATTGGCTAACAGCAAATAATGGAAGTTACAACGGCACTCACAGCGTCGTCCGAGGGTTGCTGCAGCGGCTGAGCCTCTATGACGGGCAGAGGAGCCGCTTCGCCCTCCGTGTCAAGGTGGACGTGTTTGTTTTCTGCTTCAGGGCTTGTTGTGTTGTCTTTTGTTTCATTCTTTGTCTCGCTCTCTGCACAAAGCAAAGTTATAATTACTGTGTGAATCTATGAAACTTTTCCTACCCAGGCAAGAATAACCGTATGAATCCATAAAACTTTACCTACCCAGGCAAAATAACCGTATGAATCCATGAAACGTTACCTACCCAGGCAAGAATAACCGTAAAATCCATACACACCTCCCTGGAGATGCAGGGTCAATGAAAGTACACTAATACATATTATTTTAGGTACTAACACATATACACACACACTAGCAACACATGTATACTCATTAACACACACACACACCTGGAGATGCAGGGTCATTGAAGGTGAGCCCCCAGACATCGAGGGAAGCATCGTTGCCTCCCACCACCAGCCTCGTGTCCGAGCGCAGCAGGGCTATGTCCCACACCTGCACCAGTAATGATGTTAATATCACTCTGTTAGTATCGTAGCTACAGCATGAACAATATGCAACACATGCAGAAAGCTAAAGTTCATAGGTTAGCTTGAGTCCCAAGATGGTGGAATAATATCACTGTGAATAAACAAGTGGTATGTCCCACACCTACGCCAGTAAGTTGAGAAGGAATTTCATGAATCAAGATAAAATTTGAAAAAGAATGTAGTTTGTGCTGAAAAACAGGACAGCAGTGAACCGAAAAAAGAATGTCCTTAACATAACAAAAAACCTTTTACTTCAACAATAAAAAAGGCCTACCTCACTTTCACCTTGGAAACACACATTTTCCCCCGAGAGAGCTATTTCCTACAGATCCAATAGTTGTATCCACCTGAGGGAAAACAGAACAGCAATACATCAAACTGACGTCCCACCTCAGCAGTGAGAGGAGCCAACGTCCTGTAGCAGTGGCCTGTAGGGACATCCCAGAACTTGATGGACCCATCCTTGCCGCAGCTCACGAGACCGTCTCGTGTTGTCATGAACAGCACTCGTGTCACCACCCCTTTGTGGCCTCGCAGTCTAATTATGCCTCTCTCTGACACCTGATATGAAAAATAGAAATTCATTATTCATGAAACACAACAGAGGAACATAGAAAATAAAAAATATGGTAAGCATTGACAAACCATTTAGTAGTGTTTTGTTTATTTTATTGCTGTTGACTCCCATACCAATACAAGTAAATGAAGCTCTAAATCTTAGTCATGCCCTTCAAGTTGAGAAATCCCGAAACTAATAAAAAAAGTGCAACCAAAATTTAAGTTCCAAAACTTTTACCAACCAGCTTAAGGGGATCATCCGGGTTTGAGACCTTTTTTCGTCCGATTCGTTTGAAAATTGGCCAGTATATGTCTTTTGTGAAAGTAAACCGTTTTTGCTCCTGTCATTTTTTCGATTTAGGCCTTATTTTTTTTTTGACGAAAAATGAGTTCTTTGGTAAATTATATGTATATTTCAAAATGTATCTCCTCACTGAGTTTTGATGCTAGAACAAAAACAAAGACAGTTTTAGAATCCTTGAACCATTTCTAACAAACTCAGTAGGGCTTTTTTTCAAATTCGAATTTTTTCGATTTTTTCAAAATTTTTGAAAATTTCTGAAATGAACAATTTTTGGGGTTTAGAGCTATATAGTTTTTCGAAAAATTCGAATTTCAAAAAAAGCCCTACTGAGTTTGTTAGAAATGTTTCAAAGATTCTAAAACTGTCTTTGGTTTTGTTCTAGCATCAAAACTCAATGAGGAGATACATTTTGAATGTTGAAATTTGTTTTTTTTTTGGGGTATAAGCCATAACAAAATTTTTTGTTGAAGTGTAATAAAATGATCAATTTATGTAATTGAATGCAGTTTTAATTTTCATTTTGATAATTTCCATACATAACTTCATATTCACGCTGTGAATTGTGATTTCCAAAATAAAATAAAAACTAAAAAAATAAAATAATTTTTTTTTTTAAATGAAATATTTTTTTTCAGTCTGATTCTTATGAAATTTGACTATGATATGTAACTTTTGAAAAGAAACACAATTTATTCCATTCGTTTTTTTGATTTAGGCCTTAGTTTTTGCAAAAATTTGACATATTGGTTTTTATGTATTGATATTTCACTGATGTTGATATTTCAAGACGTATCTCCTCCTTCAGCTTTGATGCTAGAACAAAAACAAAGACAGTTTTAGAATCCTTAGAACATTTCTAACAAACTCAGTAGGACTTTTTTTCCATTTGTTCTCTTTTTATATGGGGTCAAAATCGGTCAAAAATTGAAAAATTTTGGTACTTTTCACTGATATTGATATTTCAAGACGTATCTCCTCCTTCAGTTTTGATGCTAGAACAAAAACAAAGACAGTTTTAGAATCCTTAGAACATTTCTAACAAACTCAGTAGGGCTTTTTTTCCATTTCCTCATTTGTTCACTTTTTATATGGGGTCAAAATCGGCCCAAAATGAATATTTTGGTCCCCTCACCACCCCCGGGGGGGGGGGAGAATTATTGTCCGTAGCGCCATAACATTTTGGGACCGAATAGTCCACCAACTAAGGGTCCTTCTACAACAGAAACATGCAAAATGACCATGACATCGACAGGATCTGGCAAGGGCCCCGGATGATCCCCTTAAACCCCAAAGTTGTGAATCCAGAAACCTAATGAAGCCCAGAAGTTGCAAAACTCTAAACACAAGATGGCTAAACCATCTGAACTGGCAAAACAAAAAGAATTTAGTTATTAAACTTGTGTTTTCAATATTCCACAACCGTATAAAATCCAACAAGCTGTCAAACCCCAACCATGACATGCTAGCACCAGGCACAAAGCTTAATGTATCAGAAACAACAAGAAGCGTATCTTTTCTGGACATGTTGTAATTTTATTTTCATGATTTCCTTTCATGACTGCATCCAACGTTTTGTTTTTCTTTTATTACAGACAATGATTTGTACTTTTGCAAACTGATGATGGAGCTGGACTCCGAAACGTATTCCTAATAAATATGATTAAGCTCTTTGGAACTTTCCTCATTTTTAAATTCCTCCTCAAGTTGTGATTAAATCAATCAACTGACCCGTTCAGATATATGAAGCTTCTCTAATACTGCCCTCACTCTCCAATTAATTGGTGTGAAGCAACCTAATGAAACGAAATACTGAGTTCCAAGCAAAATGTACTCAAAGTTACATTTGAAGTTATATTTTCTTGTAGTTTGTTGGGTAATGAATTGAGCTTCCATAAGAACACATGTTATTTCTAATGCAACATTTTACAACATGGTATGTCCACATTATGTAGGAGTATATGCATAGAATATGTGTATGAAACTTTATGAGCTTTCACGAGGACCATGACATATTTTGCAAAGTGCAGCTGCTTTCATCATGAAAAATGTTCAGCATCACACCTCAAATCTAATTTATTCCATCAAAATAGAACAGTTTTTAAACATTGAAAAGCTTTACTTATATGTGAGCCTAAAATACACATACACACTTGCTTTCAATTTTCAACTTAACTCACTCAAACCTTTCTGGAGATCTAAAAAAAAGCAGTACATTAGGTCAGGTCTGATTTTCTTGAATTTTCTACTTACAGGACTTCATTTTTAGCATAAAATGAGTTTTCCTGCAAAATTCTAGAACTTTTGCAGTTTTACCTGAAAACGTATTCCAGAACAACCATGATGGTGGTTGGATAAGCTTGGGTTTCTCCTTTATTAACCTTTTAATTTATAGCCCAAATGGGGAAAGATAAGAAGCAAAGCAAATTATGTTACTTGAATATACAAGCAACAAGTGTAAACTTACAGCATCCCAGATGACGATCTCTCCATCCACTCCTGCAGAAGCAAGTCGCATGCCCGAGTTATCCCACGCCAGGGAGGAAACTGTGCCTCGGTGACCTGCACAATAGCACAGCATTACAGCTTTACTGTACCGTCTACACAGCAAAACTTCACAAGGAAACTGTGCCTTAGTGACCTGCACAATAGCATTGCATTACAGCTTCACTGTAGCGTCTCCACATTAAAGGTTTACTGTAGCTTCAAAACATAGCACCAAAATTTCATGAACAGACCAGCTAATACAATGAAATCTGTATCAATTCACCCACAAAAGGAATATGGCACAGGTGAAATAAAAAAAGAGATTGCAAAATGAACTCATGAGCAAACAAAATGGGTTCTATGCAAAAAGAAATACGGCACAGAAAAAATTTTAAAAAAATTGTAAGATGAACTGATAAGCATACAGAAATGTGGCACAGAACAAATGCAACAAAGAGATTGTAAAATGAACTGATGAGTAAACACCAAAATTAGTTCTATGCAAGAAGAAATTCCAAGAAGAGATTGCAAGATGGACTGACCAGCAAACACAATGGGGTCTATAGTTGAGTTTTGTTTGATGCTGAAGACAACCACCTCTCCTGAGGAGTACCCAGCAGCAATGTTCGAGTTATTGAGGGTGTCGTCAGTCGGAGGCTGCACAGCCAGCACCTGCACCGTGCCTTCTACATCAGGGCACTGCAGGGTGGCCACCTGCGACAAATTTATGAAATGATCACATATTACATCATTCAATGGTCCACCATGTCAAGTAATTTATATGAATAAATCTGTACATAAATTAGAATGATTGACCATGTCACCTAATTTGTATGAATAAATCTGTACATAAATTAGAATGATTTACTAGGTCAAGTTATTTACAAAAAAATCTGTTCATGAATTATGTACTGCTGGCTGAGGAGTCACAAGAAAATTCCAGTTGTAAAAATAAATATAAGAGGAACATATGTTCCTCTTATATTTATTTCTAAGAGAAATAAATATTAATGATATTTATATGCTGAATATATATAGAAATTTCAAATATATATAGAAACATATATAAACAGTATGTTAAGATATGCTATGAAACAAGAGAAGGCTGAAGAAAAAAGTGAGAAGTGCTGAAAAACAGGACACCAGCAAAAAGAGCATTGTATTTAAGCAAAAACAATTTAGCAATAATGTCTAACTAAATATCAGCTTGGGACCTCATTTTTTCCCCTAGGAGTGCTTATTTCTACAGATACAACAGTTGCATACATCTGAGGGGATCTGTAGTCAAATAAAATTAACAACAGTCAGAATATTTCCCCAGGAGTCTTGAGAATTACTATAGCAAGTAACCTATCATAAGAATAACCTTCAGACAAAAGTATTGGTAAGTAAAAACAGCTGAAAACTAAAATTAATTTATCCATTGCAGAAACAAAAAGTCCTGAACTAAGTAAATTTTCACCGTAAAATAACTAAAAAAACTTACTAGCCTGTGTGAATAGCTATACCTCCAGTAAGCTCTAAATAAATGCAAGAAGTATATCAATTTAAAAAATGTATGGTTATTAATCTTTACCAACTTTTCAACAAATTTTGCATTTCACATTTCATTAAACAAAATTAATAACATTTTCCAACTTTTGGTATAGTTCTCCAGCCCCAAAAATTGAGTGCTCTTGATAAACTCATGAGAAAAATATCAAATACAATCTCATAACAACCTTCAGCCTAAAGTATTGTTAAGTAAAAACAGCTGAAAAACTAAAAAAACGTCAAATACAATTTGAAATACAACTCAATAGAGTAACTGTCTACTCAAGCAATCCGAGAAAATCAAAATATCAAAACTTAAGCTGTCTCACCTTGACTTGTTTCCTCGTGTCCCAGATGAGGACAAGTTGACAGGCAGTGACGGCAACATATCGCCTCACGTGTGACTGCCGGGTAATGAAGACAACACTGTTGCCAGTGCCTATCAGCCCAAATATGGAATGGGCCTTGAAGCGCTGGTAATTAACCACAGACATTTTTGAAATTTGTAACAAAAACTATTCAATCTATAAGCTGGAAATGTACTTGTATTTCAAATTAATACTCATCACATTCTTTTTCACAATGCAGATATGATCACCTGGAAAACAGAACAAAATATAAATATATTAACAGCATGGTTGTCATAAGTTCTACAGAACAAATTCAGCAGTATTGTCATAGCAGTTGTACAACTTCAAAAGGTTGCTTGGAATTTGAGTTTTCAGGGTAGATTAATGTTTCCACATAACAAAATTGCTAATGAAATTGTTCCTCTCAGGAGATATGAGAGTTTTAATGAAGCACTGTTAAACTGGATTTCTCTGGTTGTTTCTCTACACTTGATCAATTGCGATTCTTTTCAGTACAATAACATCCATTTTGCCCGTACATATTTCAATATTGTATTAAACTCCATAATTTTTCCTCTCCAGATCTAATTGACTTATTAAGCTCTCATAACTCCTTACCTATCGATTAACTATCTCAATTGTAGTGTTATAAACACTAATAAAAAAGACAGTTGTGAACTTATATCCTACCATTAAGAATTTACAGACATATAGTCAAAAATGGCCCTCTGAAAATGTTAGGATTCTACATTTTCATTGAATAAATTTTTCAAATGTGGATGACAATTTTTCAAATATGGATAACAATTTTTCAAATGTGGATGACAATTTTTTAAATGTGGATGAGTTTGAGACAAAATAAAATGATTCTACTTCACTTCAAGTAAAGCCTACTTGACTTTCAACTTAGGATTTCACCTCTTCCACCTGATAGCAATAATTCCCATTCACATATTAGTTGTATCCTTGCCATCCTTCTAGGTAGAGAAGTTATTACCAAATTCTTGATATATATACATTTTTTTAGGAGAGTACAGCACAAGAATCATTACAAATATGTTTTGCCGCTGGAATCATTGCAAACATGCTTTAGTGCTGCAATTTTACCAATTAAACATTTTACATTGCACATACTTCAAGCAGAAAAAGATGTTGACACACCACCAATCAGAACAAAAACACATCTTGATAAAATAAGTGCCTTAACTGCACAATATGACCAACTAAATAGAGGTTAAGGGTACCTGAGCAACAAATATCCACCATTAACTGAAGGTCATCACAATAATCTCTAACTCTAAGTGACAGTTTAAATATAAGGTCTTATTTCACATATGTACAAGAAAATTCGGTTAATGTGAAGGAGATGCAACTAATCGATTTTTGAAACTTTGTTGCCTAAAACATATCAATTACATCAAAATGAACAACTTTTCATCAATGCACTTTTTGGGGCAATTGAGTATTTAACAAGTTATAGTGGTAAATTACTGACCGCAACTCTAGTGTTTGAAGCGGCAAGTAATTCAAGCAGCACGTCGGACGGCAACACTGCAATGCTGTCTGCCGTCCAGCGCGCTCGTCATCAAAGACGAAACCAAACCTACCGCTATACCTCGTTAAATACTCGTGTACCGCAAAAAGTGTATAGAAGAAAGTAGTTTATTTTGATGTTATTACCATGATTCGAGCAACAAAAATACTAATATCGATTAGTAGATGTTTATTCCATCGCATTCATCATCATAGACGAAAATTAACATACCGCTATAACTCGTTAAATACTCATTTGCCCCAAAAAGTGCATACAAGAAAAGTTGCTTATTTTGATATAATTACCATGAAACAGGCAACAAAATTTCGAAAATCGATTAGTAGCATCTTCTTCACATTAACCGAATATTTGGTAAATCTGAAGGATATGACAGTAAACAATTTGGTTAATGTTGAGGATTGTTCGGGAATCTATATTTAATTTTTGGGTGCCGAAATATAGTTAATTAGATCGAAATAAGCAAGTTTTCTTCTATACAATTTCCGTCATAAATAAGTATTTTACGAGTTATAGCGGTTAATTAGTAACCGCAACTCAAGTGTTTGAAGCGAGAAGTAATTCAAGCAGCACGTCGGACGGCATCATTGCAATGCCGTCTCGCTTCCAGTTCGATCGTCATCAAAGACGAAACCAAACCTACCAATATACCTCATTATATACTCATTTGACAAAAAAAGTGTATAGAAGAAAAGTTGATTATTTTGATGTTATTACCATGATTCGAGCAATAAAAATTTGAAAATTGATGAGTAGCTGTTCATTCGAGCGCATTCGTCATGAAAGACGAAACTAAACCAACTGCTATAACTCGTAATATAATCATTTCAGACGGAAATAGTGATGTACCGATATCGGCAGTATCGGCCATTTTTAGTGGTATCGGTATCGGCAAAATCCGGCCGATACTTTACCGATACTTTCCAATTATACATATTTTATTATTAAAATGAAGGTCATAAATCATGAAAGTGAAAGTATGTAACCTAATATAATACCCATTGTGTGTTTATTTATAAATTTATTCGGTGTCCGCTTCGTAAGAAACATAGGTTGTGTGAGTTTGCGGTATCATGGATACCGAATTCCTCAGTGTAACATTAAAAGATGGCGTTTCCGTGCATTTAAATATTTGATATTTTGTCAGGATAGGTTTTGTTAGGATATATAGGATAGGTTAGCTTAGATTAGGATAAGCTAGGTTAGCACAGGTTAGGTAATACTGACAGAATTTTTTCTCGGGTCCGCATAACGATGACACTGTCCATGGAATTTCCACGGGTCCTGCTACTATCTAATAACACCCTTCGTTTATTTGGAGTCAGCTTCTTCTATTTTCTTTGTCACGCTCATGAGGAGAGTTATAGTGACCGTATCTGTGATACGAGTTTCACCAGTACGCAGTACAAGAATATTTTTCATCACGGGTGCCGTTAAGATGAATACATTCGTTGGACATCGCATTTGGAAAATTTGTTCAAGAAGGTTAGTGAATCCCGTCATTTTTGACGGGCTGTGCGTACTTCTAATTAAATAAAAAGCCTATTCATACCTAGTAAATTAGCTAGCTAACTGTTGAATTATAGCGTTTAATCAGGCCCGCTAACTGAATTCACTACTTTGAATTCCCGATGAGTTACGTACGGTCATAACTGAAATCTATGTAGCATGAATAGTTTAACCCTGTAGCGACATGAAATTATTATACTTTTACGACTAAAACCTATATAGTTTGACCTTCCTTATGTCCATTTCTTGAAATATGTGACAGGCTAACAAAAACCAAACCAATTTAATAAAGTTGAAAGTGCATTTGAAAGTTTTTGTGAATTTAATATAGAAGTAGCTGAAAATTTTATTTTAATTTAGCTCGTAAATCGTCACATATTCCGAAGCTAAGACTTTATTTTAATTTAGCATGTCTATCGCCGTTCATAACGAATCTTGTGTATTTCTTCTATGCTAAGATGTTCGAAAAATTCACGAACAATCTTATAGTTGAATACATCTGAACGGGTTAGCTGATTGCTTTAATCGCAACTTGATGAATTTAAAAACGAGGAAAATTCCAAGGAACTTGATCATATTTACTAGGAATACGTTTCGGAGTCCAGCTCCATCATCAGTTTGTAAAAGTAAAATTCATTATGACTACAATAAGAGAAAAAAGAAAATGTTGGATACAGTCATTAAAGGAAATCACGAAAACAAAAAAATCAAAACATGTCCCAGAGAAAATAAAATCGACATGATCTACTTACAATTTGCAATGGTGAACTGCCAGAATTGTCGAGGGCCGGTCTTCGTTTAAAAATATGTAGCGACTCTAAAATTCCGAGGTCACATGTAGATGAAGCCGAATCTAAGATTTTGAAGTCCGCAGAGGATATCGGTTTGTTGCATTTCACTGCGTGATTACGTACGAATTGTGCGAATTGGTTCCCCGTGCGGAAGCTTCAACCCTGATGTTCGGCCATTCTGATGTAAAAATTTAGTGCCGTCATGCCGACGTACGATGATGTGCACTGCACACAACTGTACAACTGTAGGAATAAATCAGAAAGGCTTGCTTCTCGATCAAAGCGTATCCTTGCACCGGAATTGTACAATTTTAAGGCTGCTTCTTTTTTCCGGTACATGGATACGCTTCCGATGGAGATGCGAGCCTCTCCGATTTATTCTTAACAGTTGTACAGTTGTGTGCAGTGCACATCATCGTACGTCGGCATGACGTCACGAAATTTGTATAACAGAATGGCCGAACATCGGAGTCGAAGCTTCTGCGCGGGGAACTAATTAGCTTACTCCTCACACTCCGCAGTACGTAATCAAGCAGTAAAATGCAACGAACCAACATCCTCTGCGGACTTCAAAAGATCAACTGCATGTGACCTCAGAATTTCCGAATCGTTACATAATTTTAGACGAAAACCGGCCCTCAACAAATCTGATAGTTCCTACTTATTACAAATTGTAACTAAATAATAATCTTTCAATTTTAGTTTTTCTGGAACATGTTTTAATTTTATTTTCTTGATTTCCTTGAATGACTGTATCCAACATTTTGTTTTTTCGTTTATTGCAGACATAACGATTTGTAAATTTACGAACTGATGATGCATCTGGACTCCGAAACGTATTCGTAATAAATATGATCAAGTTCCTTGAAATTTTTGTTTTTTAATTCCTCATCTTATAGATGGTTGCGTGTTTGCGGATATTTTCGGCTTCGAGGCTTATCAAATTTTACTATTTTCTTTTCGCCAAAGTATGTACTCGTATTTGGCGTGAATAACACGAAAATGACAATCCTTTCTTGGACAAATTATTGTTTTGGTTCACTTTTGGAGCCAGTTGCTATTATAGCTAGTCTACATTACGTTGCAGTACGATTAGAAACACATGTCTATTGAATGGATTTCATTTTGTTATTTTTCTCAACAATATAGTTAACTTAGCAAGAGAATTTTCTTTTTCATGATCGGAAACTTTATTGTCAATATTTTTATATTATTAGATATATTAGCAAATAATTTTATTATAACTCCCATGTAGGGGTTATAATGGTTTTATTTTAATACAAGTGTTCACGGCCCGCCAAAAATGGGATTCAATACCTTTCATGAACGAATTTTCAAGATGTAGCTGACAAACAAATACAGTATATCCATCCTAACAGTATCCGTGATGAACAATATTTTTGTACTTGCTCACTGGTGAAACTCGTACCACAGATACGGTCATTATAACTATCCTTATGAGCGTGACAGAGAAACAGAAGAAACAGACATCAAACAAATAAACCAAGGGCAAGGGTATTATTAGGTAGCAGCAGGACCCATGGACATGCCAAGGACAATGTCATCGTTAAGCTAGATGGACCCATGGAAAAATTCCGTCAACATTATCTAACCTATGGTATCCTAATTCTATGTCGTGACTCGCACCGCCGTAATGCACGTTCACGACGCGAAGGCCTAACGATCGTCATTACATGGTAGCAACTGCGGTTCTTGTAGGCCCTACACCACTAATGCGTTGTCCACTGTTGCCAATACGTGGAACGGAAAATCGGGTAGGTTTAAAATGTTTATGCCCAGCACATATGCACAAGAACACACAAAGTTCTCTTGACTCGGAGTTCCCCTCCGGTGACAAATCACCATTACTCAAAAACGATTACTTCGCGCACAGCTATTCTCAAAATTACTATATTTAATTTAATGTCTTAATTATTCAATATGGCCTGAAATCTGTACAAAAACGACATGGTTAGGAAAAATGCGCAAATTACTGCGATCACAACAATCAATTTAATACTACTAACCTATCCTGATAAAATTTCAAACATATCAATGCATGTACAGACGATCTTTCAATGTTCACTGATGAATTCGGTATCCATGATACCGGAAACTCAGACATCCTATGTTTCTTGAGAAGCGGACACCGAACAAATACATAAACAAACATACAACGGGTATTATTAGGTTAGATGATTGTAAAAGTATCGGTATCGGTAGTAGTATCGGTCAAAGTATTGGTATTTTGGTAAATCTGAAGGAGATGACAGTTGTCGATTTTGTAAATTTCGATGCCTTAGCATGGTTAATTAGATCGAAATAAACAAGTTTTCTTCTATGCACTTTTTGTCTCAAATGAGTATTTTATTAGTTATAGCGGTAAATGACTTACCGCAACTCCAGTCTTTGAAGCGGAAAGAAATTCTTGGATCCAGCTGTATGGCAATACTGCAATGGCGTCTAGCTTCCAGCGCTCTGTCTTGAAAGACGAAACCAAACCTACCGCTATACCTCGTTAAATACTCATTTGACGAAAAAAGTGTATAGAATAAAAGTCGTTTATTTCGATGTTATTACCATGTTTCAAGCAACAAAAATTCGAAAATCGATGAGTAGCTGTTTAATCCAGCGCATTCGTCATCAATGACGAAACTAAACTTACCGCTATAAATCGTAAAATACTCATTTGAGACAAAAAAAGAATAGAAGAAAACTTGTTTATTTTGATTCAATTAATTAGGTTCAGGCACCAAAAAGTGGAAAATCGACAACTGTCATCTCCTTCAGATTTACCGGTATTATCAAGTATCGGAGTATCGGTATCGGCCAAAAAATGGGTATCGGTATCGGCCAAAAAAATGGTATCGGTACATCACTAGACGGAAAGTGCATAGAAGAAAACTTGTTTATTTTGATTCAATTCATTAGGTTTAGGCACCAAAAAGTGAAAAATTGATTACCGTCATATCCTTCAGATTTACCAAAAATTCTTTACTGCATCAACAACTGTCAGTCTGCAAGAGAATCTAATTTTGAAATTATTAAAATAGTTCTCTTTATTAGGTAAATAGTTATTCACAATTATAATTTTAAAATCACTTTTGAAATAGAGCTCAAGAAAAACATTGGACTCTTCAATATAGGATAAAGTTCTTATCCCACCCAAGCATAATTGAGCATCCTCATACCTACCCCAGCCTCTGCATTCTAGATCCAACCCTTTTAAATGGCATGTAGTAGACTTAGGTCAATGTGAAGTTTAATGCAATCACGGAAAATAATAATTCCGATCCCAGGAATCACTAAAGGAACCCATTTAAGAACGTTTTACATGAATGACATTCTGCTTTCTGATGCGTTATTTAGAATAATTTGACTTTGAAACTGGGGCTTAAGTCTCGCTGAGCGGCGAAGCCGCTCAGCGAAAATGAAAATATCGATTGTAACTGGAATTTGATGCTGATTCCGAATATGCAATTTGTTTTGACCGCTCTCGATTTTTTCGATTTTTTTTTATTTTTTTTTTTGGAAAGGTGGCTAGCAACAACTGAGGTGGTGCCCAAAGAATGCCATGTCCGTACAGGTTGGGTGGAACCCGGCCCTATCCGGTACTCAGGTCTTCAAGGCACGGTCTGACCATGTTGGGTCGAGAATGGCAGAGTTCGGATCATGAGGTGGTGCAGGGCAAAGTATGCCAAGTCCGACCAGGTTGGGTCGAGAATGACAGAGTTCGGATCATGAGGTGGTGCAAGCCAAAGTATGCCAAGTCCGACCAGGTTGGGTCGAGAATGGCAGAGTTCGGATCATGAGGTGGTGCAGGCCAAAAAAAACATTAAAAATGTATAAAAATCTAAAATTCAAAAAAATCACAAAAAATCGAAAAAATCGAGAGCGGTCAAAACAAATTGCAGATTCGGAATCAGCATCAAATTCCAGGTATAATCGATATTTTCATTCTCGCTGAGCGGCTTCGCCGCTCAGCAAGACTTGTTCCGAAACTGGCTTACTTGCGCCAAAGGAAACAAGCGCACCAACCAGAATTTCATTAATAACAGAAGTTGACCCCTATTACAAACGTAAAGAGGTTGGGTTGTGAGAGGTAGCCACAGTTCTTCTCGTGAAAATTATAAATAAAGGTTGAAAGCAACCCATTGAGGTCATGTTAATAATTGTATTTACACCTGCTCCATGATGGCGGTGGCCGTACAGGGTGGCGCCATTTATGAGCTGACTGTAAAGGTGACGGTACCCGGTGGCGCCATCTATGAGCTGACTGTGAAGGTGACGACGTAATAATGACGACCAAAAAAAACGTCAAGAGCACCAAATACGAGATATAGTACGTTACCTTTTTTGTGTTATTAACTGATGACAATATTTCTTACTATTTTATTAACAATTTCTATCATTCTTTCATGTCTTCGAAGTTCTGGCGAAAACTGTTACACCTCATGATCCGAACATTGCCTTTCCTGACCCAACCTGGTCGTACTCTGTGTTACACATTTGGCACGGGAAAGCGATTTTACGCATAACTTCGAAGCTGAATAATTCAAAAATAACGCATCAGAGAGCAGAATGTCATTTCTGCAAAATGTTCTGAAATGTGTTCCTTCAGTGATTCTTTGGAATGAAATTATTATTTTCCGTGATTGCATTAAACTTCACATTGACCTAGACTTTCCTTACCATATTTACTCCACCCGACATGCTATTGGTTTCTGCCATATTACTCAACCAACCAAATTCGTATGGATCTATGTTTCATGCTTAATACAGTTCCAAAACACACTAGGTAGTTAGCCTTTCTCAGCCGTGCCACACATCTATTAGGCTTGCTTTTCAACAAATTTATAATAGCTCAAAAACATATATTAGTTTAAAAAAACGACAACGAATATAACATGTAACGCACTATTTTATACAGTGCACAAACCACACTTCACTAATCGCGATAGTCTCCGCTGTGTGCACATGGTGTGCAAAACAGGAATTTGATTTCTACACCACGGCGCGGCACGGAGTGTAAATGAATCAACTCTAGAAGTTGGAACCCGTGATTGTTGTCGTACATCTTCCTGAAGGAAAAATACAGCGCATAAAACCAACATCGGCATCTTTGGGATGCTTTATTTCCAATCAAGCCTGATACATATGATCTTGAGCATTGGTTTTTCAAATGTCTTATAACTAACCCTATATATAGGACACCATGACGGTTCCCCCGTAAAGCCGGTACCCATTTCCGACACCGGTACCCATTTCCGGTTGAGTGGGAGATTGTGTTTGAGCTTTCCCTTATACCAAACAGGGAAAATCTCCGCGCCAGCGCCGGGATACGAACCCTCGTCTCCAACATACAAGGCTGATCCCTTAACCACTGTGCCACGGAGAGCATAAGTTTTATATATTATCTTTGTGCTCGCGATAGCCATGTGCTAGAGGTTCTGCCGCCGTGCGGCAGAGACCCGGGTTCGAAACTCGGCGCTGGCGGTGGCGATTTTCTCTGTTGGGTATAGGAGAAAAATTCCAAGCACAATACCCCACTCTACCCAGGGGTCTGAAATGGGTACCGGTCTTGTCCGGGGGAAAGCGTCCTGGCGTCCTGGCGTTAGTTATAAGGCATTTGAAAATCCAATGTACAAGGTGATATGTATCAGGCTTGATTGAAAATATAGCATCCGTAGATGCCTTCATTATTATTTGTACAGTTGTTATAATGCACTCAAGAAAAATCTAATCAATATAATTTAACTCCTTTCTCCATCTTTAAGATGCTTTTATTAAGAATAACATATGAAACTACGCACACGGCTCAAATAACTCTCATGTAAATTTTCCTCGAAGATATCTTAATATTTATGCTCGGCATTAAGAAAGCAATATTCCGAAAAAATTCCTCGTTTATAACATATTTTAAACCAATAAGATATCGTGCAATTGGTAATTGGGGTATATGAACTTTTATATATCATTTGTGTTAGAGTAATAGTTTTATAGGTCAAAATATTTAAAAAACATTCGTCAAGTTCCTTGCATAAATAATTTTTATTATTGATATTGACAAAGAAATTAATTTACGTTAGATCTGTACATAGGAATCTAAGGTAGAGAAAATAAGAAGCATATTTCATTAGGATTCGACCCATAAAAGGGCCTTGTGTGTTAAGGGCCGTTTACACTAGAGGACATTTTGACCGTGAGGCGCCACACGTATGTACGAGGCTCACCACTGAAGCTCATATTTGTTTGCGTGTGTATACGAAGTTTCATATTTGCTATGATCGAATTCGTGAGGCGCGGCACTTTTGAGCCTCGCAGCTACCGTGGCGAACGGGGAACTTCGTATATACATACACACAAACATGAGCCTCAGCGGTGAGTCTCGTATACACGTGTCACGCCTGAAGGCCGAAATGTCCCCCAGGGTAAACGGCCCATTAGCGTTTATTTTTAGAATGACTAAACACAAAAATTCTTAACCGGCTAGCAGACATAGGTATCGGTTAGATATTTGGTTTGGCTGTATCCTCTTGGGTGCCAAAAGTTAGATAGTTGTTTAGGCGGATCCACGTTGGGCGCCAGTTATAGATTATTTATATTTGGCTGGTCCTTCTTGGGAGCCAGCGATAATAGTTTCCCTATTTTAGGGTTCAGAGGGCCGTAATTTCAGAGGCTTTTATTCTGGAGAATCTTCCTGATTTTTCAGGGATAGGAGAAAGTCAGGTTCTGCTGACTTAATTTTATTGAGTTGGGGATCGCCCACAGTTTTCAAGTTGCGAATATTATTCGGTAATTTTCGAGTCCGACCTGGTTACAAGGTTTGAAGATTTGAGCTGTTTTTCAAGCTTTCGAAATTGGAGCCGAAAACGAAATCGAGCTAAGGAATTTTTCGTGCTGGTAATACAGGCTTCGAAAGTTAAGAGCCGAATGAAATTCAAGGTGTGAAATTTTGAAATTCGAGATGGAAGTAGGTTACTCATGTATCTGTGATACGAGAGCTAAGATATGCGAGGAGAATTATTGTCCCTTCCGTTAAATTACAAGGCACTAGTCGGCATCTTTGACAATAGCCTGACAGTATCGTAATAACCATGTTGATGGTTAAACAAAAAATTATTAAAAAATTATTAAACTGTATTTCATAGATTAAGTTTATATTGTTGAAATCTTGATTGTAGCACTTTGAATGTGTTTGGAGAGCACTCTGCTCTTAGAACCATATTCATGGTTCTCACTCTGTCCCTGTTCTCATTCTTTCTCCCGCCGTAGCCATGTAAACAACTTACACTGTACTTGCAAGCCTATTCTGTGTCTCATTATGCATTCACTGAAATAAATTGTGTTCATGCTGATATGTTTCATGATTACCCTAACCTATCTCAATATATCTAAGATCGATGGGGCTCACAAATACGGGACAGAAAAAAGGAGCATACAGATGAATATCGCCTTGAAATATATTCGTCTGTAGCCATTGATGTTGCTGAGGATGTAAATCAGAGGAAGTAAATGATTTTGCGTAGTAAGCCAATAGATCGACATGAAGGAAATTTGAAAGTTGTTCTTCGTGCATACGTGTCAAAAAATGCTGGTAAAGTAGCTCAATCAACAGACTTCCTTCTCTAATTTTTATTATTAATATTACTGACGAGCCTATATGATAATCTTTTCTTTCACCTGGCTTTCCAAAAAATCTTAGTGCCGGCACTGTTTATGTGGGTACTGTAAGAAATTGCATACATTTGTACAGTGAAAAGCAAGTTTTCTGTTAGAACTACTCTGCCGGCATTTGCTGGTATCTATGCACGAAGAACTATTTTCAAATTTTATACAGGGCTTATAAAAACATTTTACAAGATGAATAAAACAATAATATGAGCATATACGCTGACGAGCCAAATCTAAATGCTGTTTACTATACTCAAAAAGAATTGATTTACAATATAACATTTCACAGTTATATGCCATCAGGTGGTAGTAATCGCAAAACTATGCAAAAAATAATCTGAAATGAGTTCATCTTACATCATAAGTCAATGACCGCAGGCACATTTGAGAAACAGAGATTAAGGCCAAAGAAACTTAAAGTTGAGTTGCGACGAAGTTCAAGTTTGAAGAATCGCTGCTTCAAGTAGAAATCTCTGCGCATCTTTCGTATTAAGTTTCTAATTAGTTTTCTATTTAAGAAATTCTCACAGACCTAGAAGTAAGAGCAGCATCTTGACGAGTCTGAAGCTATCATATTTTACATACGTATCAGGTTATAACATACGGTAACTAGGTTAAGTGAGTTAGGTTAAACATAATTGAACACTTTATAATGGTGTTGGTGGTAGGATGCCCTAGAAGTTACTAAACTTATTCGGACCCACAGGTAGCTATTCTCAAATTTTACCATTGTACTAGACTTAAAAGGAGAAATTTACTCTTGTATCGCTGGGGGTAAATAAATTGTTTAAAATTTGGTACCCAAAGTACGAGTACGACAGAATAAAGGCTCTCAGTAAACAATTACAACTACATAGCACACACGATCGATAGTTTTTCGAGTTACCACTGTGTTAATTTACACCATTTATTGGTTCCCCCTCCCTCGAAATGTTGACCTGGGAGCCAATTTTAGTCGCCGTTTTGAGTAAAAGAATGAAAATATTACTGAAAATTGAGGCCTGGCCCCTCTGCACAATCTATTGACACCAACACAATAATTTAGCCCCCCAAAAAAATCAATTGGCACCAAAACAATCATTTGGCCCCAACAAAATCAATTGGCACCAACACAATCAATTGACACCAACACAATCAATTGGCACCAAGACAAACAAGTTTCCACATTCACCAGAACTCGTCACGCACAAAAAGGACCACATCTGCCCACACACTCGACAAGGAACAAGCACCTTCCAGTACAGTAAAGGTTAGCAGTCACACTCCAGTTACACAAATCGATTTATGCGATCAGTTCTGACTCGATGCAGTAAAATTCAGGCGTTCGTAAAGCGTGCAATTGAGAAAGAGTTACAAGATTGACATTTTTTCAGGCCAAAATCCCACAGTTTTAAATTGTTCAAATAAAACTTATATATAAGAACGCTCAGCTTCTGGCAACTTTAAAGAGTTGCCAGATGCTCAGCGGCTTAATTGATCTAAATGATTTAATTACGAGTGGTTTGATGTTTAATTTTATTCATTAAATGCCCAAATTTGAACATTCAGTCATTAAAATGTTAGAGCTACGACTGGTGGGTGCAGCATTTATGTACATTGGAGTATTGCCTCGCATTCATTGCATTCTGAACATGTGGAAAAGTGCGTTAAATTGAGTTTTCATCTGTTCATCGAAAAATATAAATTCCCTAGAACGTTTTTTCTGACAAGTTGTTTTAAATAGTAAATTGTACAGGAAATTAATTTTTTCCACGACGTTTACTGGAAATCGGAGACTGGCTCCATTTTATTTAATGACTGGTTCGTTAAGTCTGTGTTATATTCTTTATTTTATTTACTTTTATTTATATTTATTTACACAAGAAATACGAAAGTCCTCCATGTAAATGGGCGTTTGAAAAATGTACATTCCAGGGGTATAGGAGGTCATCCCTCTTCATCTATTTTCATCCCTCTTCATTTCCCTCTCCAACCCCAGCTTTTCGACCAGAGATCGCCCCTTTACGTAAGTCCCTTTATTGCAATTCTATCCATTCCAAAATTCCATGCCATAACTGTTTACCTAACTCTTATTTTCTCCCCTGTGCTACCTAACAACACACTATGCCTACTGTTATGGTACCTAATGTCATTTCTGAATCACATCTTCACTAGTATTAAACAGCATTAGTATTCAGTAAAAATTTTTCTTTCGGCATAGATATTTCAAATTAGCATTCCATTCTCTGTGAGTAATATTGCATAGCGGAGAAATATAGCACAACGTCATATGGGGTAAGTGAGACATGGAATATTGACCAGAAAAACATCATCTGGGGTAAGTGAGGCGCAAAATATGGACCTGAAAAACATCATCTGGGGTAAGTGAGGCGCAAAATATGGACCTGAAAAACATCATCTGGGGTAAGTGAGGCGCAAAATATGGACCTGAAAAACATCATTTGGGGTAGGTGAGGCGCAAAATGTGGACCTGAAAAACATCATCTGGGGTAAGTGAGGCGCAAAATATGGACCTGAAAAACATCATCTGGGGTAAGTGAGGCGCAAAATATGGACCTGAAAAACATCATCTGGGGTAAGTGAGGCGCAAAATATGGACCTGAAAAACATCTTCTGGGGTAGGTGAGGCGCAAAATATGGACCTGAAAAACATCATTTGGGGTAAGTGAGGCGCAAAATATGGACCTGAAATACATCATCTGGGGTAAGTGAGACATGAAATATGGACCTGAAAAACATCATCTGGGGTAAGCGAGACGCAAAATATGGATCTGTAAAACATCATCTGGGGTGAGTGAGACATGAAATATGGACCTGAAAAACATCATCTGGGGTAAGCGAGGCATAAAATATGGACCTGAAAAACATCATCTGGGGTAAGCGAGACGCAAAATATGGACATGAAAAACATCATCTGGGGTAAGCGAGACATGAAATATGGACCTGAAAAACATCATCTGGGGTAAGCGAGACATAAAATATGGACCTGAAAAACATCATCTGGGGTAAGCGAGACATGAAATATGGACCTGAAAAACATCATCTGGGGTAAGCGAGAAGCGAAAAATAGACCTGAAAAACATCCTCTGGGCTAAACGAGACACAGCATATAACGGAAGTTGGGCGAGCGACATTCGTCGTCTGCTGCTCCAGCAAGGAAAAAAAACCTGTTTGTGTCTCCTCCGCACCCTAGAGGGCGGTTCTGTTCCAGAAGCCTTTCACGACCACAGCGCAGATTTGTCGCGGTAGAGTGCGTGCGATCATTGAAGCTCATTGGTTGCGGTTGCCAACTCATCTGCTGCAAGATCAAGTCTTGGCCTCGGAGTCTTGGGTTCACTCGTAGTATTGCTCAGTCAAGACTCGGACGTCGTGGTGCAAGGTTGTGCAAACTTCTTTGAAGTCTGTCACGTGGTTGGTCCCACTGTTATTGCCAGGACAACGATGTTAATGGAATACCGTGTTTGATTTGTGATGTGAAATTCAGTGGGAGGTTATAGCTGACGCAAAATTCCGAGAATCGATTTCGCACCCTCTTGAGTTTGGAAATGAGCGTTTAACTTAGGCTTGATAAAACGAAAGCTCAAAACAAAGAAATTAGAGCACTTTTGACCAAATGTCGTCTTGGAAATAAAAAATAAACGGATCATAATTCATAGTCGTTTGGTATCTATGAGGGATTTATTCGAGTGTTTGCTCTTGATTGGAAGTGGTAAAAGGGCGGTGAACTCTACTGACTGACCTACCGCGAATGCAAGGTAGTCAGGTTCGGTGGTTTGCTTTCGATTGGAAGTGGTAGAAAGGGCGGCGTAAGTGGTAGAAAGGGCAGAAAAAGTGACGAAAAGGGGCGGTAATCTCCACTGACTGACCTACTGCGAATGCATGGTAGTCCAGTTCGGTGGTTTGCTTTGGATTGGAAGTGATTTGCCTTAGACTGGAAGTGGTTTGCTTCAGATTGAAAGAGGTAGAAAGAGCAACAAAAGTGGCTAAAAGGGCGGCGAACTCTACTGACGGACCCACTCAAACGCATGGTAGGTTAAGTTGAGCGGCTGAGTGGAGTGGTGAGCGGCCTACACAGATGTGTGACTTATGAGGGCCAGATCTCGATGAGGCCCCGTCACCATCGTGGCTGCAGTCGTGGCCCAGACCGGGCCTGGGGCCCTCGACACGTCGGGCCCAGAAGCAGCATGTGTCCCGACAGCTGAGGGACTATGTGGGACCAAGTCGGGCCCAGGAACAGCACGTCTCTTGACAGCTGAGGAGCGATCTGGGACCACATTGGGCCCAGGAACAGCATGTGTCCTGACAGCTGACAAGCAATCTGGGGCCACTTTGGGCCCTGAGCTGCGATATGTCCCAGATGTTGACCCGACCCGATATGGGACCCAATGGGGCCCAGGAACAGCATGTGTCCCAGATGTTGACCCGACCCAATGTAGCGCAGCAGAGCAGGCTACCCGCCCCTCCAGCCGCACCTCTTCCAGGCGCGCTGGGAACGTGTCTTCGACGCTCCTGCCACATCGCAACACCTTGTCTCCCCTGGGGGGAGGCGCGGGGGCATCTCGGCCGTTAATTCACGTCCCTCGGTCTATTTCACCCTCCTTCCAGCTTCGGAATGACGGGGAAAAAGAACTAGACGCTCAATCGAATTCTGTATCCTTTCAAGTTCGATATAACAGGGAAAAAAGACTAACTGTGTGGCCGAATGCTCCCTGCTTTCAACTTCAAAATGACGGGGAATTTCAAGTTCGAAATGACGCGGAAGAAGCACGAGACGCTCGGCCGAATTCTTCATTCTTCCAACTTCGAAATGGCAGGAAAAAACAACTAAATCCAACGCTCTACGACGACTGCGGTGTTAGGTATGAACTGCTGGGTAATGATGATGGTAAAGACGTGTTAAATCGTGGAGCTAAAGACGTCGTGGAATGTGGGGTTAACGACGGGGTAAAATGTGGGGGTAAAGACGTGGTGGAATGTAGTTCCTTCTCTGAGGAGCAAGGCGCACTTAGCAGGCGCGGGAAAGCAGGTCCTGCTCGTTCAAGATCTCCAAGCAGGAACAGAAATGAAAAATCTAAATTTCTGGGCATTACTATGGCTTTTGTGCTGGTGTTAATCGTCGTCATGCCGTGCCTCACCTTCTACCTGCTGCTCAAGGTGAGATTATTGTTTGCTTTGCTTCTTGTATCGAGCTACTTTTGGAACTTTTTGGGGAAGAAAGTGAAATTATTGTTTTGGTTTTTGCTTCTTGTATCGAGCTACTTTTGGAACTTTTTGGGGAAGAAGGTGAAATTATTGTTTTGGTTTTTGCTTCTTGTATCGAGCTACTTTTGGAACTTTTTGGGGAAGAAGGTGAAATTATTGTTTTGGTTTTTGCTTCTTGTATCGAGCTACTTTTGGAACTTTTTGGGGAAGAAAGTGAAATTATTGTTCGCTTTCTTTGCTTCTCGTATCGAGCTTCTCTTTAGGGAGTAAGTGGAGATTATTTTTTACTTTATATCTTGGGTTATCATTTGGGGGAAAGGTGAGATTATTGTTTTTGCTTCTCATATCGAGCTACCCATTGGGGAGGGAAGTGAGATTATTGCTTTTTTGTTTCTTATTTCGAGCTTCTTTTTATGGAGAAAACTGAGATTATTGTTTTTTTTGCTTCCCATATCTATAGCAACTTTTTTGGGAGAAAAGTGAGATTATCGTTTTTTATAGTTCTTCTGTCGAGGTTAAAACGGCACGATTATTGGGGGAAAAAATGTGATTATTTATTTTTGTTATTTTTCACACCTTTTTTATTATTTCTCGTCTTGGGTTATTATTCGGGGAAGAAGATGAGATTACCTATATTCATTGTAACACGTTCCCTGTGTATTGGGACATATGTGTACCATGGTAAATTGCTCATTCACGTACCGGTATAAGTGAATGGCATTTCATGCTTCGTCACCATTCTGAAAAAATAACTGTCATCATACAAGGTGAACAGCTATCGTGCAATTGCATTTTTCATATACATTTTGGGGCTAATATTTGGAGAGGAAGGTTACATTACTGTTTTTTGTTCTCTTCTTGGGCTCTTAGTTAGAGAAGAATATGAGATTATAGCTCTTTTTAGTTCCCATCTCGGATAATTATTTGGAGAAATTTTTTTGTCCTCTCGTCTGTCTTAGGTTTGCAGCAAAAAATAAGGCATGGGTATTTTTTATACAATAACACAAGGCATTGGCGCGCTATACACTAGAACGTCTCTCTACGTCCACCCCACATGGAATTTAGCGCTGCAGATACCCGACTCGTTTAAATTATATTTTATTATAATATTGATACACCGCGGCGCACCATCTACATAACAACAACATTCCACTCCATCAATACAATAACAACATTCCGCAACAACAACATGACAGTAACATCCCACACCATCAAATGACTACATTTCCTACACCCTCAACATATCACCAAAATTCTTCACACCATCAACATAACAACATTGCATATCCCGAGACATAACTACAACATAACAACAACAACAACAACAACAAAAACAAACATTCTACACCAACAACATAACAACAACAATATTCCACACCATCAACACAACAACAACAACAACAACAACAACATAACAACAACACCATTCCACACCATCAACAAAACATTCCCCACACCATCAACACATCAACATTACACATCCCGACACATTATGCACACGCACTGTAGACACAACACGAAAACAACAAGAAGGTGTGTGGCGTTGGAGTGTTGCCAACTGCCGTGCCGTGCTGTGTGTGTCTGGTGATATGTTCCTTATTGGACCAAACGTTTCTACATTAATTATTCCTTTCTTATTAAAATTAGTTTTTTCTCTTTATTTTAAATTAATTACTTCTCTCGTGTTGGAATAAGTTTTTTGTAATTAAAATTAATTTTTTCTCTGTTATTCAAATTAATATATTCTTTCTTATTAAATTGTATTGCTTCTATCATATTAAAATTAAATACTTCTATCATATTAAAATTAAATACTTCTATCATATTGAAATTGATTACTTCTTTCTATTATCGAAAACTGTACTCCCGCCAATGATAATGAATCTTTGGGCCTAGTACACAGCGTGTCCACAAAAAATATATATCCAATGGACGATACACACACAGTATCTTATATATATATTATATACATATATATTATTATTATTATTATATATATGTATTATGTGGATGCCCAGCAAATATATCCATCCCAATAGTACCGGCCATTAACATTCTAATTCTGATACATGCTTCAGGTATCACACAAACATATATCGGTCAGTGGATACATTTTTGTAGATACCCTGTATAGGATCTAATGCTGCAGTCAAGAATAGGGCATCGAAACCTGTGTGTAGGTTTTGTGTGGGTTGTTGTATGTGTACTCGCACTGTGTACACAGAGGATGTGTACTCGCACTGCGTACACAGAGGATGTGTACTCGCACTGTGTACACAGAGGATGTGTACTCGCACTGCGTACACAGAGGATGTGTACTCGCACTGCGTACACAGAGGATGTGTACTCGCACTGTGTACACAGAGGATGTGTACTCGCACTGCGTACACAGAGGATGTGTACTCGCACTGTGTACACAGAGGATGTGTACTCACAGTGAATGATTTACTGCAAATATAAATAATGTAAAATATATAGGGTAGTGATGTACAAGGTAATGATATATAGGGTTAAGATTTATAGGGTAAAGATATATATAGGGTAAAGATGTATAGGTTAAAGATATATAGGGTAAAGATGCATAGGGTAAGATATATAGGGTAAATATATACAGGATAAGATACACAAGGTGAAGACATATAGGGTTAAGATATATAAGGATAAAATATATAGGGTATGATATATATATATATATACACGAGTATATTATGTAAAGACAGTATATAGGGTAAGAAAAAGCTCTTCACCAGTTCTCGCCAGCACCAGACACAGCAGTCACATGCAGTGAGGTTTACATATTTGCTACGCCTGCGCGTTGTCATAACAAGTGACAAGTTTGTATTCTGGGCAGACTTACGTAAGTCTTGAGCTTACGTAAGTCTTGAGCTTACGTAAGTCTCAGCTTACGTAAGTCTCAGCTTACGTAAGTTTGCTCTGCGCTGCGTGCATGCCTGGTGAGGTCACGTGATCTCATTTGTCGCGCGTCTCGGAATGTTGACGCGTGCTGCCTTATTGCCTAGTGAGGGATCTATCAATGATCAATTAATTATGATGAATGTTTACTAATAATTTTTTTTAATTATAAATATTATTTACTATTAATTACAATTATAATTATTAATTATTATTATTAATTATAATTATCAATTATTATTATCATCAATTATTATAGTCAATTAAATAATTAATAGGTGCATGGGTGCTACGATACCCAAGTACATTCGTCAATCAACTAATAACCTTTATGTTAAAGACATCTGGAGACCAATAATGGTTTCATCTCAATCGGGAATACTCTATTTCTATATTTTGGTCGCTCCATCGAACTATTGCTTATTTCGTTGATACTTCCGACTGCACCGTGAATATTTCTGAATATTTACCAACATATGTTATGTAACACGCGTACCGTAACACGCGTACCGTAACACGCGTACCGTAACACGCGTACCGTAACACGCGTACTGTAACACACGTACCGTAACACGCGTACCGTAACACGCGTACCGTAACACGCGTACCGTAACACACGTACCGTAACACGCGTACCGTAACACGCGTACCGTAACACACGTACCGTAACACGCGTACCGTAACACGCGTACCGTAACACGCGTACCGTAACACGCGTACCGTAACATGCGTACCGTAACACGCGTACCGTAACACGCGTACCGTAACACACGTACCGTAACACGCGTACCGTAACACGCGTACCGTAACACACGTACCGTAACACGCGTACCGTAACACGCGTACCGTAACACGCGTACCGTAACACGCGTACCGTAACACGCGTACCGTAACACGCGTACCGTAACACACGTACCGTAACACGCGTACCGTAACACGCGTACCGTAACGCGCGTACCGTAACACACGTACCGTAACACGCGTACCGTAACACGCGTACCGTAACACACGTACCGTAACACGCGTACCGTAACACGCGTACCGTAACATACGTTACGGAGGATGCACCGTGTGGTGCAGTAGGTGCCAAATGATACCGCTCAGAATTACTGATAAAAGGCCTGTGAAATTCGACAAGTGGAGTGCATTGTTGTGCTGTAAAATGGGGCGATATCTACGTACCAGTGCCGTACGCAGGTACGGAGGTACGCAGCTGAGGTACGGAGGCACGCAGCTGAGGTACGGAGGTACACAGCTGAGGTACAGAGGTACGCAGCTGTGGTACAGAGGTACACAACTGAGGTACGGAGGTACGCAGCTGAGGTACGGAGGCACGCAGCTGAGGTACGGAGGTACACAGCTGAGGTACAGAGGTACGCAGCTGTGGTACAGAGGTACACAGCTGAGGTACGGAGGTACGCAGCTGAGGTACGGAGGTACACAGCTGAGGTACAGAGGTACACAGCTGAGGTACAGAGGTACACAGCTGAGGTACAGAGGTACACAGCTGAGGTACGGAGGTACACAGCTGAGGTACAGAGGTACACAGCTGAGGTACAGAGGTACACAGCTGAGGTACAGAGGTACACAGCTGAGGTACGGAGGTACACAGCTGAGGTACAGAGGTACACAGCTGAGGTACGGAGGTACACAGCTGAGGTACAGAGGTACACAGCTGAGGTACAGAGGTACACAGCTGAGGTACAGAGGTACACAGCTGAGGTACAGAGGTACACAGCTGAGGTACAGAGGTACACAGCTGAGGTACAGAGGTACACAGCTGAGGTACAGAGGTACACAGCTGAGGTACAGAGGTACACAGCTGAGGTACAGAGGTACACAGCTGAGGTACAGAGGTACACAGCTGAGGTAAAGAGGTACGCAGCTGAGGTACAGAGGTACACAGCTGAGGTACAGAGGTACGCAGCTGTGGTACAGAGGTACACAGCTGAGGTACAGAGGTACACAGCTGAGGTACAGAGGTACACAGCTGAGGTACGGAGGTACACAGCTGAGGTACGGAGGTACACAGCTGAGGTACGGAGGTACACAGCTGAGGTACAGAGGTACACAGCTGAGGTACAGAGGTACACAGCTGAGGTACAGAGGTACACAGCTGAGGTACAGAGCTACTTGGAGTTTCATAAGTAAATTCAATTCTCCAAAAATTCATCATTGGACGTATTGGTATTGTAAAGTTTGATTTTTTTGTAAAGAATAATCCTCAAATTTGGGCTGTTTAGAAATGAAATTTAGCAGTAACGACCTGCCAGCATCTGGCAACTCTGTAGAGTTGCCAGATGCTGGGTGCTTTTCATGGCACCGAGCCTTGTTAAAAAACATGATATTTGGGATAATAAACATAAAATATAACTCCATCTGGCTACGGTGTCATGGTTTGCCTGTCAACGGTGCCATCGCCTGTCAACACGAGGCACTTAAGTTGCCAGATGACTCTGGTGAGGCCGCACCCTCTTCACTGACTCGCCTTTTATTCTTTTGTTAAGATATTAAAAAAAATATTAAACATTTCACGTTGTTAACTCAATTGGAAATGAACGTTGTTTTTAAGAAATGGCTTGAATTTCCAAAGCAATACTGCCTTATTTATTTGCCATCTACTCATAAAGTTTTATTTAGCATTCAGTGAAGTTTATACCAGTACACATACACTGAGCTCACTTTTGCTAAAAAAACTCAGAAAAAACGTTTTTTTTTCTTTCATTTTTCTCTCTGAGGCGATTGCGTAGATGGCAACTGTTTGATGTACGAGTACATGGCAGCGTTGCCAGGTGGTGCAGGGTTGCCAGGTGGTGCAGGGTTGCCAGGTGGTGCAGGGTTGCCAGGTGGTGCAGGGTTGCCAGGTGGTGCAGGGTTGCCAGGTGGTGCAGGGTTGCCAGGTGGTGCAGGGTTGCCAGGAGGGGCAGGGTTGCCAGGAGGGGCAGGGTTGCCAGGAGGGGCAGGGTTGCCAGGTGATGCAGGGTTGCCAGGTGGTGCAGGGTTGCCAGGTGGCGCAAGGTTGCCAGGTGGCGCAAAGTTGCCAGATGGTGCAGAGTTGCCAGGTGGTGCAGGGTTGCCAGGTGGCGCAAGGTTGCCAGGTGGCGCAAAGTTGCCAGATGGTGCAGAGTTGCCAGGTGGTGCAGGGTTGCCAGAAGGTGCAGAGTTGCCAGGTGGCGCAAGGTTGCCAGATGGTGCAGAGTTGCCAGGTGGTGCAGGGTTGCCAGGGGGTGCAGGGTTGCCAGATGGTGCCGGGTCAAAGGCCAGCTAAGATGGAGCTCAGGCAGACGCTCCTTTTCTCCTCTCCATTTTTTTCTATTCTATATGATGAAATATATGCGTCTTTCTGCTGCCACTTGTTTGATCTGATATTCTGGGGCTGAGTCACCTGGTTACGGGGGCGTTCTCAGTGTAGCCTGGTTACGGGGGCGTTCTCAGTGTAGCCTGGTTACGGGGGCGTTCTCAGTGTAGCCTGGTTACGGGGGCGTTCTCAGTGTAGCCTGGTTACGGGGGTGTTCTCAGTGTAGCCTGGTTACGGGGGCGTTCTCAGTGTAGCCTGGTTACGGGGGCGTTCTCAGTGTAGCCTGGTTACGGGGGCGTTCTCAGTGTAGCCTGGTTACGGGGGCGTTCTCAGTGTAGCCTGGTTACGGAGGCGTTCTCAGTGTAGCCTGGTTACGGGGGTGTTCTCAGTGTAGCCTGGTTACGGAGGCGTTCTCAGTGTAGCCTGGTTACGGGGGTGTTCTCAGTGTAGCCTGGTTACGGGGGTGTTCTCAGTGTAGCCTGGTTGCGGGGGCGTTCTAATATGGAACGCGTTTTGTGAACGCAGGAACGTCCGCTTCTGTCGAGTTACGGTAACGCGGGCGTTCCGACTTACGCTGTGGTCATCCCGTTGGGATTTGGGAGTGACTGTGGTGCCCTTCGTGGTGTGTGTGGTGCACACGATCTGCACATACAGCACGACACGCACACAGACACACTCACACACACAGCACGATACGCACACAGACACACACACATTCTCACCAAGGCCGACACACGGACACATGCACTTACAGCACGACCCACAGGCACGTGCACACTGCATCACACACACTGCACGACACATGCACGCTTACTTCACGATGTACACGCACACTCTTCACGATGCACACACACACACACACACAACACACACACACACACACATTCCCACCAAGGCCGGCCACCGTACAACTTCAATAAAATTCGCCGATAAATTCATCAGACGCTTCGATTCTGCCTCACTCTCGGCTACTGGGGGAGGGGGGGAGGAGGGGGGGGGGGGATGAGGGAGGGGGGAGTAGGGGGGGGGGGGCAGGAAACATATTTGCAGCTTCAAAAGAAAGATTGAGTTGTGATGCTGGTGTGAGATGCGTTAGTGTTGTGGGGTGTAACAGGTGTTACTTCTGTTACACCTGCTGTATGTGTTGTGCCTGTTACTTCTGTTACATCTGTTACTCCACTATTAAAAATTCGTGGAGTGATAAAAAACATTTTCTGCGGGTCCTTTGATTGGAATACAAGTCTATACGTAGGAATAAAAATAAAGTTCGGATTGTCAACCTCGCTGCCTTAGACGCAGGGTTATTTTAATCCACCCGTACACGGCCCGTCACTAGCGTTCACGATCCATCAAAAATGACGGGATTCAATATTCGATATCCATCCCAATAGTACCCGCCATGGAATAAATCTTGCAGATGTGGATGCCCAACAAATATATCCATCCCAATAGTACCCGCCATGGAATAAATCTTGCAGATGTGGATGCCCAACAAATATATCCATCCCAACAGTACCCGCCATTAAATAAATCTTGCAGATGTGGATGCCCAACAAATATATCCATCCCAATAGTACCCGCCATGGAATAAATCTTGCAGATGTGGATGCCCAACAAATATATCCATCCCAACAGTACCCGCCATGGAATAAATCTTGCAGATGTGGATGCCCAACAAATATATCCATCCCAACAGTACCCGCCATTAAATAAATCTTGCAGATGTGGATGCCCAACAAATATATCCATCCCAATAGTACCCGCCATGAAATAAATCTTGCAGATGTGGATGCCCAACAAATATATCCATCCCAATAGTACCCGCCATGGAATAAATCTTGCAGATGGGGATGCCCAACAAATATATCCATCCCAACAGTACCTGCCATTAAATAAATCTTGCAGATGTGGATGCCCAACAAATATATCCATCCCAATAGTACCCGCCATGGAATAAATCTTGCAGATGGGGATGCCCAACAAATATATCCATCCCAACAGTACCTGCCATTAAATAAATCTTGCAGATGTGGATGCCCAACAAATATATCCATCCCAACAGTACCCACCATTAAATAAATCTTGCAGATGTGGATGCCCAACAAATATATCCATCCCAACAGTACCCGCCATTAAATAAATCTTGCAGATGTGGATGCCCAACAAATATATCCATCCCAACAGTACCCACCATTAAATAAATCTTGCAGATGTGGATGCCCAACAAATATATACATCCCTACAGTACCCGCCATTAAATAAATCTTGCAGATGTGGATGCCCAACAAATATATCCATCCCAACAGTACCCGCCATTAAATAAATCTTGCAGATGTGGATGCCCAACAAATATATCCATCCCAACAGTACCCACCATTAAATAAATCTTGCAGATGTGGATGCCCAACAAATATATCCATCCCAACAGTACCCACCATTAAATAAATCTTGCAGATGTGGATGCCCAACAAATATATCCATCCCAACAGTACCCACCATTAAATAAATCTTGCAGATGTGGATGCCCAACAAATATATCCATCCCAACAGTACCCGCCATTAAATAAATCTTGCCGATGTGGATGCCCAACAAATATATCCATCCCAACAGCACCCGCCATCAAAATATTCTTGTACTTGTGCACTGGTGAAACTCGTATCACAGATACGGTCATTGAGCGTCCTTGTGATCGTCACAGACACACGCACCAACCAATTTAATGCGTTCAATGAGATGCCCATTGTAATAACGTTGGATAAATTCCGCACAAAAACATACATATAAAATCATTGATTTATGAATTCAAAGTGACACCTGGCGTTTTGACGTACACAAGGGACAGACCCCACACAATGCACCCGCTGACAAAAGGGCGGTGCTTAACTGCTGGTCCGCAGACAGCGTCCGGTTCACGAACCGCTTGATTTTCCATGTGCCAGGTACAGTACTTGGTACAGTGTACCAGTATGTTAGCATACATCTCACATGTATACCATGTACAGCCCACATCCAACTCGTACAGCCCACATATACATCATGTACAGCTCACTCACAAGTGCAGTAGATGCAGACATGACAGCCAAGGCAATCACGTCTGTCACGTGTCCTTGTCCTGTCGTACATGAGATGTACGTGTCTGCGTTGCCCCACGTCCACATGTCCTTGCTGCCGTGACGCACATGAGAGCCTCCTACACATGGCGTCTGCACATGCTCAAATTCAGGTTCTTTAGACACAAACCTGGCGCATGAATGAAGCAAAACTTGAAGTCAACTTCAAGGCTTCAACAATTTGCGTCCAAACGGGTTTTTCGAAACTAAAAAAAGCATCCGTGTCTAAATTTATTGAAGGAGTGGTTGTGAGTTACATAAAAATAATAAATTAGGATTCGTCGGGTTCAAAATTTATAAAAAAGTGATTACTGATTTCAAGAAATAGAAATTTAGGGCATCTAACGCTCCAAATTTGTTGAAATAATTCTAAATCACAAAAAAGTATAAATTTACAACACCTCCTGTTCCAAATTTATTAGAAAAATGGAAGTAAATTGCAAAAATTAAAAAAATTATTAGCATACATCCGGTTGAAAATTCACTGAAAGATTGGTTTTAAATTGCAAAAAATAAAAAAACATTTTGGACACCTGTTCTAAATTTCTTGCGAGTTGAAAGCTGCCGGAATCAGGCACTAAAGGCGGAGCAATGTTGTTTTTCTTTGTGTGAATGTATTCATAAATCGACCGGACCAGCACGGGCTCAGCAACACATTCTCACCGCCTGCATAGAGCGTTACCTCGCGTTATTTAACGCACATGCATAGTACAAAATATTGTTTTTTCTGTTTATTTTCTTGACATTATTTGGAACCGCGTTTATACAAGCGATGTGTATATCTTTAAAAAAGATATACACATATATTATATAGATTATGGACAATATTATGCATACAGTGTATGTATTAATGAATATAATGTAAATAGATGATATATATACATTATTATATATATGTATATATAATATATATTGCCCCGTATGTATGTACTGTGCTGTATTGTGTAGCGCTGTATAACACAGCACGCAACACAGCAACACAACACACAGGCCGCACCTCGGTCCGGCAGGCTGGCGAGCACGCCCTCGAGCTGAGCTGACGAGCATCAAGCCAAGTTGACGAGCATCATGCACAGCTGACGAGTATCAGGCCAAGCTGACGAGCATCATGCACAGCTGACGAGCATCAAGCCAAGCTGACGAGCATCATGCACAGCTGACGAGTATCAGGCCAAGCTGACGAGCATCATGCACAGCTGACGAGTATCAGGCCAAGCTGACGAGCATCATGCACAGCTGACGAGTATCAGGCCAAGCTGACGAGCATCATGCACAGCTGACGAGCATCAGGCCAAGCTGACGAGCATCATGCACAGCTGACGAGCATCAGGCACAGCTGACGAGTATCAGGCCAAGCTGACATGCATCAGACGCAACTGACGAGCATCAGGCACCTAAAATAACTCAAGTCTACCTAAAACAACTCAAGTCTACCTAAAACAACTTTAGTCTAAAAATATATATATAGACACCGGAGTGAAACTTAAACTAGGTGTATATACTAAGTGCACATATATGGGTACACATGCTCGATATCTACACACACTTACACACACATGAAGCACCTACACATGTATGAGTATATAAATTAACAAAGCATACACACACATATACACGCATAACACACACACACATACATGAAGCACCTACATATATGAGTATACATACTAACAAAACATACACACACATACACACACAAGAAGCCCCTACACACACGAGTATACATATTAACAAAACATACGCACATACACGCACATACAGCCCCTACACACACGAGTACATGTATTAACGAAGCAAAAGATGCAGAAAGAAGAGATTAGGGCGCCAAAATCCCGTCAGTGAGGCGATGGCGGCAGCCCGCGCTGCTGATTAAGTTTTTTCTCCATCAGGAGGTGTTCAGGGAGCCGTTATCAGATGGCGGCTTGTCTCGTTCCTCAGGGGAGATAAGCCCTCAGGGGGGGAAGGGGGAGGGTATTAGGGGAAGGGGTACCCCAAACGGGAGGTTGGGGGAGTACCCACGGCAGAGAAAACAAGGCAAGGTCGTTTCTATGGGGAAAATACACCTCCTCTTGTTCGGCTAGCCAATGGAACGGCTTCGTTTCAAACAAACTTCATGACGTCACCATTGCGACATGTCGTTAGGCCAATAACGGCGCCAGATTTGGGGCTGCAGTGTTGCCAGATGCAATATGAGCGCTGCTATTGGTCCGTTGCCGTGACGTCAGCATTGCCATACGGTCGACGATAAAAGACTGGTTTGACCCTACCTTGCTGCTCTCCCACCACTCCGGCTGTCGGTCATTCATGAGCTGATCTTGAAAACAAGTTTTATTCATTTGAGTGGGCTGGGAGTGTGTGTGCTGGGAGTGTGTGTGCTGGGAATGTGTGTGCTGGGAGTGAGTGTGCTGGGAGAGTGTGTGCTGGGAGTGTAGGGCTGGGAGAGTGTGGGCTGGGAGAGTGTGGGCTACGAGAGTGTGGGCTGGGAGAGTGTGTGTTGGGAGAGTGTGGGCTGGGAGAGTGGGGGCTGGGAGAGTGTGGGCTGGGAAAGTGTGGGCTGGGAGAGTGTGGGCTGGGAGAGTGTGGGCTGGGAGAGTGTGGGCTGGAAGAGTGTGGGCTGGGAAAGTGTGAGCTGGGAGAGTGTGGGCTGGGAGAGTGTGTGCTGGGAGAGTGTGTGCTGGGAGAGTGTGGGCTGGGAGAGTAGGGGCTGGGAGAGTGTGGGCTGGGAAAGTGTGGGCTGGGAGAGTGTGGGCTGGGAGAGTGTGGGCTGGGAGAGTGTGAGCTGGGAGAGTGTGGGCTGGGAGAGTGGGGTCTGGTAGAGTGGGGTCTGGGAGGGTGTGGGCTGGGAGAGTGTGGGCTGGGAAAGTGTGGGCTGGGAAAGTGTGGGCTGGGAGAGTGTGGGCTGGGAGAGTGGGGGCTGGGAGAGTGGGGGCTGGGAGAGTGTGGGCTGGGAAAGTGTGGGCTGGGAGAATGTGGGCTGGGAGAGTGTGGGCTGGGAGAGTGTGGGCTGGGAAAGTGGGGGCTGAGAGAGTGTGGGCTGGGAAAGTGTGGGCTGGGAGAGTGTGGGCTGGGAGAGTGTGGGCTGGGAGAGTGGGGGCTGGGAGAGTGTGGGCTGGGAGAGTGTGGGCTGGGAAAGTGTGGGCTGGGAAAGTGTGGGCTGGGAAAGTGTGGGCTGGGAGCTAGAGTGTGGGCTGGGAGAGTGGGGGCTGGGAGAGTGGGGGCTGGGAGAGTGTGGGCTGGGAAAGTGTGGGCTGGGAGAGTGTGGGCTGGGAGAGTGTTGGCTGGGAGAGTGTGGGCTGGGAGAGTGTGGGCTGGGAGAGGGGGGGCTGGGAGAGTGTAGGCTGGGAAAGTGTGGGCTGGGAGAGTGTGGGCTGGGAGAATGTGGGCTGGGAAAGTGTGGGCTGGGAGAGTGTGGGCTGGGAGAGTGGGGGCTGGGAGAGTGTGGGCTGGGAAAGTGTGGGCTGGGAGAGTGTGGGCTGGGAGAGTGTGGGCTTGGAGAGTGTGGGCTGGGAAAGTGTGGACTGGGAGAGTGTGGGCTGGAAAAGTGTGGGCTGGGAGAGTGTGGGCTGGGAGAGTGTGGGCTGGGAAAGTGTGGGCTGGGAGAGTGTGGGCTGGGAGAGTGTGGGCTGGGAGAGTGGGGGCTGGGAGAGTGTGGGCTGGGAGAGTGTGGGCTGGGAGAGTGTGGGCTGGGAGAGTGTGGGCTGGGAGAGTGTGGGCTGGGAGAGTGTGGGCTGGGAGAGTGTGGGCTGGGAAAGTGTGGGCTGGGAGAGTGTGGGCTGGGAGAGTGGGGGCTGGGAGAGTGTGGGCTGGGAGAGTGGGGGCTGGGAGAGTGTGGGCTGGGAGAGTTCTATCAATTGAACGTCCTTTATTCTGTTTTGTTTTGTTATTAATGGATGAATTTTACTCAATTTACGAGTTAATTTACAGCGGTTGCAACTTTTTTACGAGGGCATCTATAATTTTGGCCGCCCCATGCAGAAGCTCACTAAATCATCGCCGCCCCGGCGAAAACGTCCGACTCAAACGCTCCCATCTGGCTCGTACCATAGATACCGTCCATCAATATATGTAATATAATGATAGCCAGGAGCCTCCATGAATTTAAAAAATAAAAAATAAATAAATAAATAGAAAAGAAATAGATAAATAAATAAATAAATAAACTTTTAAGAATTTTTGTTCGTATTATCTCCCATGTTATTAAAATTAACCAGGTGGATGTATTTAAACGCATTTGTTGGTTGGTTGGCGTAGTGCAGTTAATGGTTTTGATTCTCAAAATTACCTTCTAAAATTGGCTTTAAATTGTAGATTAATATTGAATAAGGTTGATAATAATTAGGTTGAATAATAAGGTTGAATTAGGAGTTAAGAACGCTCAATGACCGTATCTGTGATACGAGTTTCACCAGCGCACAAGTACAAGAATATTTTGATGGCGGGTACTGTTGGGATGGATATATTTGTTGGGCATCCACATCTGCAAGATTTATTTAATGGCGGGTACTGTTGGGATGGATATATTTGTTGGGCATCCACATCTGCAAGATTTATTTAATGGCGGGTACTGTTGGGATGGATATATTTGTTGGGCATCCACATCTGCAAGATTTATTTAATGGCGGGTACTGTTGGGATGGATATATTTGTTGGGCATCCACTTCTGCAAGATTTATTCCATGGCGGGTACTGTTGGGATGGATATATTTGTTGGGCATCCACATCTGCAAGATTTATTTAATGGCGGGTACTGTTGGGATGGATATATTTGTTGGGCATCCACATCTGCAAGATTTATTTAATGGCGGGTACTGTTGGGATGGATATATTTGTTGGGCATCCACATCTGCAAGGTTTATTTAATGGCGGGTACTGTTGGGATGGATATATTTGTTGGGCATCCACTTCTGCAAGATTTATTTAATGGCGGGTACTGTTGGGATGGATATATTTGTTGGGCATCCACATCTGCAAGATTTATTTAATGGCGGGTACTGTTGGGATGGATATATTTCTGTGGCATCCACATCCGCAAGATTTATTTAATGGCGGGTACTGTTGGGATGGATATATTTGTTGGGCATCCACTTCTGCAAGATTTATTTAATGGCGGGTACTGTTGGGATGGGTATATTTGTTGGGCATCCACTTCTGCAAGATTTATTTAATGGCGGGTACTGTTGGGATGGATATATTTGTTGGGCATCCACTTCTGCAAGATTTATTCAATGGCGGGTACTGTTGGGATGGATATATTTGTTGGGCATCCACTTCTGCAAGATTTATTTAATGGCGGGTACTGTTGGGATGGATGTATTTGTTGGGCATCCACATCCGCAAGATTTATTTAATGGCGGGTACTGTTGGGATGGATATATTTGTTGGGCATCCACTTCTGCAAGATTTATTTAATGGCGGGTACTGTTGGGATGGGTATATTTGTGTGGCATCCACATCCGCAAGATTTATTTAATGTCGGGTACTGTTGGGATGGATATATTTGTTGGGCATCCACATCTGCAAGATTTATTTAATGGCGGGTACTGTTGGGATGGGTATATTTGTGTGGCATCCACATCTGCAAGATTTATTTAATGGCGGGTACTGTTGGGATGGATATATTTGTTGGGCATCCACATCTGCAAGATTTATTTAATGGCGGGTACTGTTGGGATGGGTATATTTGTGTGGCATCCACATTCGCAAGATTTATTTAATGTCGGGTACTGTTGGGATGGATATATTTGTTGGGCATCCACATCTGCAAGATTTATTTAATGGCGGGTACTGTTGGGATGGGTATATTTGTGTGCCATCCACATCCGCAAGATTTATTTAATGGCGGGTACTGTTGGGATGGATATATTTGTTGGGCATCCACATCCGCAAGATTTATTTAATGTCGGGTACTGTTGGGATGGGTATATTTGTTGGGCATCCACATCTGCAAGATTTATTTAACGGCGGGTACTGTTGGGATGGGTATATTTGTGTGGCATCCACATCCGCAAGATTTATTTAATCGCGGGTACTGTTGGGATGGATATATTTGTTGGGCATCCACATCCGCAAGATTTATTTAATGGCGGGTACTGTTGGGATGGATATATTTGTTTGGCATCCACATCTGCAAGATTTATTCAAGCAAAATATTGGATCCCGTATACATTTACACTATACAATCAATTTGATAATAATACTGGTATTATAAAGAACACGTACCCTGAGCGCAAGAGCAATGCAGGCATGCGCTCTGTTGTGCAGTTTGAGCGCACAAAAGGGAATCAAAACCCCCATAAATTCCGATCTGAGAACTCGGGACGGAATCGGAGCAGCGAAGGTCGGATTGCACGCAGCGTGCTTGTACTGCGTGTGCGTGTGTGTGTGTGTATGTGTGTGTGTCTCTGTGTACGTGTGTGTGTGTATGCACGTGTGTGTGTTTCTGTGTACGTGTGTGTGTGTCTGGGCATGTCATCACTCACCACATCACTACACACCACGCACGTAACCCACACCACACACACACTACATCACTACACACCCTACTCACCACACGCCACACACTCTACACACCACGCACACACTACATCACTACACACCACATACACTACACACCCTACACACCACACGCCACACACACCACACACACACACACACACACACCACACACACCCCCCCCACACACACACACACACTACATCACTACACACCCTATTCACCACACGCCACACACTCTACACACCACGCACACACTACATCACCACACACCACAAACACTACACACCCTACACACCACACACCACACACACACACCACACACACCCCTTCCCCACACACACACACTACATCACTACACACCCTACTCACCACACGCCACACACACTACACACCACACACCACACACACACACCACAAACTAAGTCAACTATAGATCACAAAAAAATTACTCTCAGTCGAGTTTTTTGCCCGATTGGTATCAGGGGCCGGACAATGGCCGGACTGTTTCTTAATTGCCCGGCCCCTCCTGTTGGCCCTCCTTTTGGTGTGTCCCTCCTGTTGGTGGTGTGTCCCTCCTGTTGGTGGTGTGTCCCTCCTGTTGGTTCTGTCTTTTTTCACACTGTCTTTCACACTCAACTTGCAACATTACCTAACTCGTCATCTCTTTAGTATTGTAAAGCATTCATGTAAAAACTATACTTTTGTTGTACGATCATCCATTTATATTTATATAAAATGCTTGTTAACTAATGACCGTTATGTTAAAATTGTTGAATCAGTAATACAAAACTTATAATCTTCTTGGTCCTCATGCTTATATGTATATATGTATTTGTGTGTGTGTGTATGGATATGCACACACATGCGTACGTATATTTAGATATGTGTGCATATGGATATATATTTATATATATTTTTTTTTTCATGCTTCCTTAAAACGACACTTGTGAACATTGACCGAAACAAGCGATTTCATATATTATTTCCCGGCGTCAAGAATTGCGAAGTTTTATGTCATGTACATGTAAACTGTCAAAAGTGTTTTCACCCCGCAATGAAAATGCATCGTCCATGAAATTGTGTTATCTCTTATAATTATCATTACATGTATTATCAAATGTAGATTAAGCTAGATTAGGAGTTCATTGCCCTCAATCATTTCTTTTCGACTAGTGACACGAGTTTTTCAATACTCGTGTGTGTGTATCATCTAAGTATATTAATTTTAAGATATTTAAAAACCAATGATGGTACTTTTGTACCATCTCTATTGGAAATATACTGTTTTCTTTTCTTTCTTTCTTTCTGTGTCCCTCCTGTTGGTTCTGTGTCCCTCCTGTTGGTGGTGTGTCCCTCCTGTCGGTGGTGTGTCCCTCCTGTTGGTGGTGTGTCCCTCCTGTTGGTTCTGTGTCCCTCCTGTTGGTGGTGTGTCCCTCCTGTCGGTGGTGTGTCCCTCCTGTTGGTGGTGTGTCCCTCCTGTTGGTTCTGTGTCCCTCCTGTTGGTGGTGTGTCCCTCCTGTCGGTGGTGTGTCCCTCCTGTTGGTTCTGTGTCCCTCCTGTTGGTGGTGTGTCCCTCCTGTCGGTGGTGTGTCCCTCCTGTTGGTGGTGTGTCCCTCCTGTTGGTTCTGTGTCCCTCCTGTTGGTGGTGTGTCCCTCCTGTTGGTGGTGTGTCCCTCCTGTTGGTGGTGTGTCCCTCTTGTTGGTGGTGTGTCCCTCCTGTTGGTGGTGTGTCCCTCCTGTTGGTGGTGTGTCCCTCCTGTTGGTGGTGTGTCCCTCCTGTTGGTTCTGTGTCCCTCCTGTTGGTGGTGTGTCCCTCCTGTTGGTGGTGTGTCCCTCCTGTTGGTGGTGTGTCCCTCTTGTTGGTGGTGTGTCCCTCCTGTTGGTGATGAGGCTAAGGGCACTAAGGGAAAGGCAGGGCGGCTAAGGGCACTAAGAGCAAGGCAGGGCGGCTAAGGGCACTAAGGCCAAGGCAGGGCGGCTAAGGGCGTTAAGGGCAAGGCAGGGCGGCTAAGGGCACTAAGGGAAAGGCAGGGCGGCTAAGGGCACTAAGAGCAAGGCAGGGCGGCTAAGGGCACTAAGGCCAAGGCAGGGCGGCTAAGGGCGTTAAGGGCAAGGCAGGGCGGCTAAGGGCACTAAGGGCAAGGCAGGGCGGCTAAGGGCACTAAGAGCAAGGCAGGGCGGCTAAGGGCACTAAGGGCAAGGCAGGGCGGCTAAGGGCACTAAGGGCAAGGCAGGGCGGCTAAGGGCGTTAAGGGCAAGGCAGGGCGGCTAAGGGCACTAAGGGCAAGGCAGGGCGGCTAAGGGCACTAAGGGCACACAACACAAAGAAGCGCCGCTGAGGCGGGCAGCGAATTGAGCAAACGACAGCAGCCGCTTGTGTTGTGTGTGTTTTGTGTTCCGTGTTGTGTTGTATGTGTTGTGTGTGTTGTGTGTGTTGTATGTGTTGTGTGTTGTGTTGTATGTGTTGTGTGTTGTGTGTTGTGTGTGTTGTGTGTGTTGTATGTGTTTTGTGTGTTGTATATGTTGTGTGTTGTGTTGTATGTGTTGTGTGTGTTGTATGTGTTGTGTGTGTTGTGTTGTGTGTGTTGTGTTTGTTGTGTGTGTTGTATGTGTTGTGTGTGTTGTATATGTTGTGTGTTGTGTTGTATGTGTTGTGTGTGTTGTATGTTTTGTTCTATGTGTTGTGTGTGTTGTGTGTGTTTTGTGTTGTGTTGTATGTGTTGTGTGTTGTGTGTTGTGTTGTATGTGTTGTATGTTGTGTTGTGTGTTGTGATGAATTCTGTTGTACTTCGTTGTGTTGTTTCATGTAGAGTTGGCCAATCTACACACACCGCCAGTACACACAGGCATGTACAGGTCCCGTACATACAGTCAGTTGAAAATGGTCCTACATAGGCATTAACTAAAATTTAAAAGCTATATAAACGCTGCAGTCTTTGACTGTTTACGCGATTTCTTTTATGCCAGTAAAAAATTTTCCCCCTGTCAAATTGTAAACTCAGGAGTAATATGTTTTTCTGCGTGAACATTTTCCGCAGTCCGCACTGCTGAGCAATACGAACAAATCACCTTCATTTTCCACTTCAGCTAACTTTCGGAAAAAACTAGGGCTCGATTTCAAATATTTTTTACAATTCAATTTCTCCGCAGAGAGTTTATTTATGCTAGTCTTTGAATTGAAAATAGTTTTTTCTGTGTAATTACTCAATCCCGCTTTGCAGTGTAATTATTCTATCTTGGTGTATAAAAGATTTAAAAGTACCTTTCCCGCATTTGAATAAAGTTGTGCGCGTTGTGCATCAGCGTGTGTCGTAGTGACGTCACGCAACGCAGGATTGACTGCCTCACCCTGCAGATCCAAATATAGGCAACCCTCGCCCAGCAAGATGCAGCCATGGTAGTCAACCTAATGTCAACCATCTCTCTTGCTTTTTCTTAATAATTTGTTGCGACAATTGACATGGGCATTATGTGTGTGTGTGTGTGTGTGTGTATCAACGAAGGATCTTCATATTGACATTTCATACTGTCCAACAGTACAGTACACAGTACGCTACCAGTACACAGTATACAGTACACAGTACACAGTACAATACACAGTACGCTCCACAGCACACAGTGCACAGTACACAGTACACAGGGGCTACACAGTACACAGTATACAGTACACAGTATACAGTACACAGTACACAGTACACAGCACAGGAGCGGCCGTCGCAGCATCAAAGCACAGCGCCGCACACTGACGCTGGCCAACATAAACATAATGCTTGTCAGCATAGTTTATGCAGAGCCTGTCACGGACGCACACACACCTCGTACGTACACGTGCACACACGCCTGGTACGTACACACCGTTCGTACGTACACGCAGCTCGTATGATCACGTGACCAAATCTTATTTTGTCAGAAAAATATAATTTTTTGAAAATGGGAAAAATGCTTTGAGAATGTCTGCATGACGACGCCCTTCTCTGATTATTACTAGTCCATCCCCCTTTATTTGAAATAAGAAAGGTGAACTGAAAGAAAGGCCGTAAGAAATAAAAAAAAAAATCTCCCGAGAGTTGATGAGGCCGAGTGCACACGGCCCGTCAAAAATGTACAATAATGTTCGACAAATCCCATGACACACGTTCCTATTTCCTAACAATTCACGTGATATTCATTCCTACTCGAATCTGATGGATTAATGCATTGGAAATTGTGGAGTTGATGAAGCTTGTATCACAGATACGCTCATCACACACTGCAGGCTGGCTTCGCACAGACAGACGGACAGACAGACAGAGAGACAGATACCCCTCCTATTATAGTATAAGTTGCTGAATATGTGAGGTCCCAAGCTGAGTTTAAGCTTTCTTTATGCTGAAATAGAGCCGGTTTTTGTTTCGTTACATTTTTCTTCGGTTCAGTTATGTCTCGTTTTTCAGGGCCTGCTACTTTTTCTTCAACTTTTATCTTATTTCATACACTCTCTTCTTAACTTACAACTTCTACGCTCAGGGGATCTTGTGTGGGAACAACTCACCTTGTGCATAAATTCCACGTTCCCTTTAACCAAACTAAGTGGTGCCTTCCTTCCTAGTCTCTTTGGAAGACCATTGTTGCGATTGGGTGTGCTGAAAATAATTCATAAGGCATTATTATACTTCGAACATAATAATGATTTTTATTTGTGATATAACACGGCCTTCATTTTGTAAGTGTTGCCAGAGTGTTTTTTTGGGGAAAATTTATAAATTTTTGTCTTTTTCTCTTGAAATTTGACTGTAAACACCACCCTAGACCTGGCACCAACGCGACCGCTGCTTACGCCTCCGTGCAGACAGCCCCCCTTTTGCCCCCCCTCTCTTTCTTTCCCCCTCCCCCTCATATCACACCTGTCTGCCCCCCCTCCCACTGCCCACACAGATACTTTCCTTCCCCTCTCCATAATGTCGCACTTGAGGGTGAAAATCTACGGAGGTTACTTCCTAATTCACAATGGACAAACACGATGTGAACAAGCAAACTTCTATTTCTAGGAAACATAAATACGCTGAACTTTTTCAGTGTGGCATGGGACCATTTATTTCCGTGTTTACAAGCGTTGCGTGCAGATGGCTCTGTGTAGCGTTTCATAGCTACCGCTGCAGTCGGACGCTTGCAAATAAGCGAAAGCTATGTGGAGGTCACTGAGAACTGTGCCGAACGAAAGCACGCGTTTCTGGCAAAAAAAAAAGAATCATGACGAGCAAGAGACGGTGATGCAACCGCACTGCACACGTCCTTTGTAAAGAGAAGGTTTATTCTATACTAGAGTACACGACCCGTCAAGAATGACGGGATTTATTATTTTCCTTCTATTAATTTTGCAGATGTAGATGCCCAACAAGTATATCTATCCCAACAGTACCCGCCATTAAATAAATCTTGAAGACGTGGATGCCCAACAAATATATCCATCCCAACAGTACCCGCCATTAAATAAATCGTACAGACGTGGATGCCCAACAAATATATCCATCCCTACAGTACCCGCCATTAAATAAATCTTGCAGATGTGGATGCCCAACAAATATATCCATCCCAACAGTACCCGCCATTAAATAAATCTTGCAGACGTGGATGCCCAACAAATATATCCATCCCAACAGTACCCGCCATTAAATAAATCTTGCAGACGTGGATGCCCAACAAATATATCCATCCCAACAGTACCTGCCATTAAATAAATCTTGCAAACGTGGATACCCAACAAATATATCCATCCCAACAGTACCCGCCATTAAATAAATCTTACAGACGAGGATGCCCAACAAATATATCCATCCCGACAGTACCCGCCATTAAATAAATCTTGCAGATGTGGATGCCCAACAAATATATCCATCCCAACAGTACCCGCCATTAAATAAATCTTACAGACGAGGATGCCCAACAAATATATCCATCCCGACAGTACCCGCCATTAAATAAATCTTGCAGATGTGGATGCCTAACAAATATATCCATCCCAATAGTACCCGCCATTAAATAAATCTTGCAGACGTGGATGCCCAACAAATATATCCATCCCAACAGTACTCGCCATTAAAATATTCATGTACTTGTGCACTGGTGAAACTCGTATCACAGATACGGTCATTGAGCGTCCCTGTGAGCGTCTCATAAAGACCGAACAAGCGGACACCAAACAAATAGCCTAAAATCTCTCATTTTTGATCATCCTGTACTATCAGGATGGATATATTTGTTTGTCATCCCCATCTGTAAGATCCATTCAAGGAAATTATCGAATCCCGTCGTTTTTAACGGGACTGTACGCAAGTATATATATATATTACTTATATACGTATATATACATACATACAGCGCACGGTTATAAAACCCGCCTGCAGTGCCAAGGCTGCTCAGTAATCGTGACGTCATGGAAGTGGTCTGAGATATCGCACAATTTGTGATGAATGGAAGTGGCTGAAACAAAAGAACTTTTTTTGCCGGCTGTACCTTGGAACAACGACGACTATTAATTCTATTAATATTAATCCTATTAATCGTATTAATGTTAATCCTATTAATCCTTAACAGCCCCATGTAATATGTATAGCACACTCACTAAAATATTTTGTGGTTTGTGATATAATGTCTTTTTTTGAGCTGTCTACCGGACGGCAGTTCCGTGCCCATTCTGATGTTGGTGATGACCTGATGCCAGCGTCAGTCTAATGACAGCGCTTGTGATGTTGGGAATCTGAGGAAAAAAATGTGGGTTGTTAAGGACTATTACGTTAACTGCGGTTCGAAACGACCCATCGAGGGGTCGTTTGAATAAGTTTTAAAAATCTTTTAAAATTAAACGAATATAATGGACCCAGTTTACGTTTAATGTTCATAAATTTTTTAAAAACTTTTGTATTTAAGTTCGGGTTGAATACTGAACTTCAGTTTAACCCATCGCAGTCGACGTGTTAAGGCGACACGAGCGTGATTAACAGTCCCGGCAGGAGGCAATAACGAAGTATCAGGCGGCTAATCACCCTAGCAGACTCGTTGTTGACCCTCCTCAGCCGCTCTACTCGGGATGCGTCTCGTCGATGGGCGTTTCGTAACCCTGAATATTCTCAAATTTACATTTTTTGGAGTATTATTTTTAAAATTTACATAATGTCAATTATAGGGAGCGAAACCGCAACTTTGTCTGAGAACACCTGATGACCGCAAGCCTTTTGGATCTTTTCCAGACGCGCCCCGCCACTAACGCAACACATAAGTTCACCCACTTGTAACTTTTGAAATAATGCACCTATCGACTTCAAATTACTCTCCAACGGGAGAATAAAACATTCTTTCGTTCGAGAGTAATTTGAAGTCGATTGGTGCATTATTTATAAGGACTTTATATTATATTTATTTTATATATATATATAATATTATATTGTATTATATTATATTGTATTATATTATATTGTATTATATTATATTATTATATTGTATTATTTTATATTTATAATTATTATAAGGACTCCAGATGCATCTTTTTTTTAAATAATTTAGGGAAATTAGATAATTTCATCCATCAGATAACACCTCCCCATTGCCATTTTCTTAACCTAATTTAGATAAATTATATAATTTCACTCATGGAAAACGTAAAACGGCAACACTGCTTGAGGACGCTATAAATGGCCCTATTTGGCAATTTTCTGAATATAATTCGACAAAATTAGAAGATTTCACCGACACGAAGCCCAATCTGGCATCACTGCCTGAGGACACTAAATGCTCAACTTTAGAAATTTTCGGAATATAATTTGATAAAATTACATAATTACACCATCAGATGACTCCCTCGGTATTTTTTTGAATATAATTCTTAACAAAATGAGATGATTTCACGCATCAGATAACCACCTCCTGGGTATTTTTCGGAATACAATTTGATGAAATTAGAAGATTCCACCCACACGAAACCCAATCTGGCAACACTGTCTGAGAACACCAAACGCATTTTTTCGAGTATAATATTTTGTAAAATTAGAAGATTTAACTTACATAATTTCTCCCACACGAAACCCAATCTGGGAACGCTGCCTGAGGACACCCTTGGGACTTAATCAAATACAATTTGACAAAATTAGAAGACTCCACCCACACGAAACCCAATCTGGCAACACTGCCCGCGCAAGTGATGCACGCCGTCTTTTGTTTACACATTGCGCGCGGTGGCATGTTGCGTGTCGTGAGTGCATGTTATGGGCCTGCATGCTCATCATGTGCTGTGTGGACATGTTACCATGACACATACGTCTGGTGCCGCCTTCACACTGCCTTCTCTTGTGGCGCAGTGAAGGCGGACTTCTGCTTTGGCCTTCTTGAGAACGAGCTGTAGTGGAGAGTTGGAAGGTTATGATTTTTTTTATACTTGAGTGGTTTGGAAATATTTTTAAAAATTTTGAATGATTTTGGGAATGTTTTTAAAATTGTTATTGTTTTGATTTTTGTTAAATTTGAATGATTAAAAATGACAAAGATTTTGATTTTTTTAAATTTGAATGATTTGGAAAATGGTTTAAAACTTTGAATGATTTTGAGAATGTTTTGAAAATTGTTATGGTTTTTAATTTTGTTTTTAGATTAGAAGGATTTTGAAAGCGTTTCAAAGATTTTGAAACGTTCGAAAGACTTTATTAGGTTTGAAGGAATTTAAAAAATTTAGGGATTTGAAATTTTTCTGAACAATTCGAAAGATTCTAAAGATTCTAAAATATTTAAAATGTTTGAGGATTTGACAGATTTTCAAAGATTTTAAAAAGATATTTGAAAACATTAAACGAGTGTAACATTAAAAAATAGCTAGACTCGAAAAAAAAAATTAACGGATCCAAAAGATTTTGAGAGAACTGAAAAATTTCGAGAGATTCCAAAAGTTCTTAAATTTTCGAAAGATATTGAGAAAATTTGAAAAATTTTGGGAAATTTGAAAGAGTTACAAAAATTTTAGAATGCTCAAAAAAATTATGAATGATTTGAAAGATTTTTAAAGATTAATTTAGCACGAACACACATACATACTTACGAATAAGACCGAAGAGTACCCCAACATTTAAAAGACCACGACATTGGCTGCGCGGGCCGGATAGGCTGAGAGGCTTCCATGGCAACCTGTTTCTGAAAATGGCCGAATTTCGGAAGAATAAACGAATTTTTAAAGTTACATGGTACGAAGTCCGGTACAAATTGTATCTTAGTAAACTTATGAATCTAACTTGGAACTTGGTGATTTAATTAGTGATTAGTGATAATTTCTTAGTGAGTTAATTAGTGATTAGTGGTAATATCTTAGTGATTTAATTAGTGATTAGTGATACTTTCTTAGTGAGTTAATTAGTGATTAGTGATAATTTCTTAGTGAGTTAATTAGTGATTAGTGATAATTTCTTAGTGAGTTAATTAGTAATTAGTGATAATATCTTAGTGAGTTAAGATACTGTCTGGACGGAGCGCGTAGGGAGTGTGAGGCACGGTGACGGCGGAGCTATTTATTAGGTGTGTGTTTGCAGACGTACATATATACATCAGCTATGTTTGAATTACTATACATGTATACATCAGCTCTGTTTGAATTATTCTCGTGTCGAGCCGTCATTGTTTGTTGTGTTGTGTGCACTGCCGTCATTGTAGCAATTGTGTGGTGCTGTGTTGTGTGGTGCTGTGATGTGTGGTGCTGTGTTGTGTGGTGCTGTGATGTGTAGACACAATAGTTGACATCATAAGAGATGATACAACATTTTCTCTCCAATCTTCAATTTCCGGCAGCTCGGCTCCCTGACCAAAATGGAGGCATTTTCCCTTCACATTTCACATCACAAGGAACTGCGCAAACAATGTTGCAGTAAAGCAAATATACGACGTCTGTCTACAACACTAACAATCTTTTCTCCACGCTATGTGTTGTGTGCATCATTGTATACTACACAGCGATGTATGAATGCATACAAACAGTAATATACACATAAAGCGCTGCACAGCCGTATGAATTCCCACGCACACAGGAATACACATAGAGCGTCACACAGCTGTGTAGGAAAGAGGTCTCCGACCCCTCGTATTGCTGTATTTCTTCCGGGAGCTGCGGCCACACAGCCACACAGCTGTGTTGTGTTGTGTGTCTTTATTGCTGCTATATCGGCTGTTGTGACGGTTACGGCCGCTGTAACGGCTGCTGTGACAGTTACGGCCGCTGTAACGGCTGCTGTGACAGTTACGGCTGCTGTAACGGCTGCTGTGACAGAAACGGCCGCTGTAACGGCTGCTGTGACAGTTACGGCTGCTGGGACGGTTACGGCTGCTGTGACGGTTACGGCTGCTGTAACGGCTGCTGTGGCAGTTACGGTCGCTGTAACGGCTGCTGTGGCAGTTACGGCTGCTGTGGCAGTTACGGCTGCTGTGGCAGTTACGGATCTCTCGCCAGTTCTACGGCCAAATTGATGCCAGATATAAAGAAGACGCTTCTCCGACAAAATCTTTCAGTTCACCGAACATTCAACTTTGATGGAAACATCGCAACTGACTGCAAGCGCACAAGTTGAGCTGAATAACTAACTAACTAAATAATATTTCTTATATATCTGAGTAGGTGTGTGTGCCAGTATATGTGTGTGTGTGTGTGAGTTTGTATGGGCGTATGTGTGGCCCTCTATAGTTGTATACGGAGTACACGAGCTTGTGATTTTGGAAGACTTAGCTATATTAATGAACATAATGTTAGAAATGTACATATCATATATACATAAATATATACACACACACTTACTCACACGTACTCACACATACTCATACATACTCATAGATACTCATACATACTCACACATACTCATACTCATATATACTCATCAAAACTCACTCATGCTCATACATACTCATACATACTCATACTCATACATACTCATACATACTCATACATACTCACACATGCTCAAACATATTCATACATGCTCAAACATACTCATACTTACTCATCAAAACTCACACATGCTCATACATACTCAAACATACTTATACTCATACATACTCATACATACTCATACATACTCATACATACTCATACATACTCATACATACTCACACATGCTCATACATATCCATACATGCTCAAACATACTCATACTCATATATACTCATCAAAACTCACACATGTTCATACATACTCATACTTACTCATACTCATACATACTCATACATACTCATACTCATACATACTCATACATACTCATACATACTCATACATGCTCATACATACTCATACATATTCATATATACTCATACATGCTCATAAATATTCATACATGGTCATACATATTCATACATGCTCATACATATTCACCCATGCTCATACATATTCATACATGCTCATACATATTCATACCTGCTCATACATATTCATACATGCTCACACATCCATAAGACACATAACAGGCTGCATAACATGCCACATTTCGCGCACACATTATACACATCTCTACACAGGCCACACACACACATGTGTGTAAGTTTCCTACCTTAATAATTGATGATCTAAGTCTGACACAGATTAAAATTGTTGGCTTTAGGTATATTATCCATATATTTAGTTATGTTAGAATCATGTTAGTATTATTTTGTTATTATTATTATGATAGTAATGTTAGTATTGTTATTGATGATCTTAGTGAAGATATTAGCTCAGAAGGTGCTGTGCTAGCTACCTTCCAGCGTGTGCTGTACGTACACGCGCACACACACTCGCACACACACTTACACACGCACACATTTCCTCATACACATGCCCACACATTCCCTAACACGCACACACACTCTCACACTCCGGAACACGTCCCACTCCCACACGCACTTATACAATCCCTCTCTCGCACACGCACACTTTCACTCAAACACTTCTACACACATACACACCCTAACACACCCCACACTTCACACACACACTCTAACGCACACAAACACACACACACGCACACACACACACATACAAACACACACAGGAGCCGGAAGCAAAGCGGCGTGTCATACACAACGCACCCGCACACACACACACGCACACACACACACAATACACACTAGGCATGTGCATTAATTCCCATAAATTTACGTGGTGTAGAGGCACGGGAGGCTGTCTCCCCCCTCGATGGGGGTAGGGGGGGGGGGGTTTAGGGGGTGTCAGATAATGGGGGCAAACGAAGAGGAATTTTCAAGTTTTTAATTTTGTGCGTTGGGTTTGTTTTCACTCGGGAGATTTTGTCTGTTTTTATGATTTGTTATTTTGTGGCTTTTTAATTATTTCTTTGTTGTGATGCGTGTTGTTGGTCGCTGCCTTCTGTGTGTGCACTCCACACACACACTCACACACACACACACACAACACACACACACACTCAACAAACACACAACACACACACTCACACACACACACACACACAACACACACACACACTCAACAAACACACAACACACACACTCACACACACACACACAACACACACACGCACACATACTACCGTCCTTGAGACAATCAACCGAGGGCCGCTGGTGCTGTTACTTTCATGTCTGTTGTGTGTACGTGTGTTGCGTGTACGTGTGTTGCGTGTGTGCGTAATGCGTGTACAGTCCTGTGTAGAATGCAGCCTAGATACACAGCCCTGGATGAAACGTAGCCTAGACACACATATCCCACCACACATCTATTCAGAATAGAATAAAATAACGAAGTAAATTCCCTTTCCCACGTGAGCGCAACACCTGTCGTGCGTTCAGTGAGCGCAATACCTGTCGTGCGTTCAGTGAGCGCAACACCTGTCGTGCGTTCAGTGAGCGCAACACCTGTCGTGCGTTCAGTGAGCGCAACACCTGTCGTGCGTTCAGTGAGCGCAACACCTGTCGTGCGTTCAGTGAGCGCAACACCTGTCGTGCGTTCAGTGAGGCGAGATAAAACGACGCCCAGGTGAGCGCGGCCTGTGAGCACCAGAACGCTATGCGCTCCATGTATGGGTGTGTGTTTACTTGTGTGTGTCGTGCTCGTGTGCCGTGCGCCTCACTGCGCCTCAGTGTGCCTCAGCGTGCCTCAGTGTGCCTCACTGTGCCTCAGTGTGCCTCAGCGTGCCTCACTGTGCCTCACTGTGCCTCAGTGTGCCTCGGTGTGCCTCAGTGTGCCTCACTGCGCCTCACTGTGCCTCACTGTGCCTCACTGCTCCTCAGCGTCCATCACTGCGCCTCAGCGCCTCAGTGTGCCTCACTGTGCCTCAGTGTGTCCGTAACATGAAACAGAAGTGACTTTGATGTGATTTTATTATGTCACTAGTGTACACGGCCCGTCAAAATGGCAGGATTCAATGTTTTCCTTGAATAAATCCTGCAGATGTGGATGCCCAACAAATATATCCATCCCAACAGTACCCACCATTAAATAAATCTTGCAGATGTGGATGCCCAACAAATTTATCCATCCCAACAGTACCGGCCATTAAATAAATCTTGCAGATGTGGATGCCCAACAAATATATCCATCCAAACAGTACCCGCCATTAAATAAATCTTGCCGATTTGGATGCCCAACAAATATATCCATCCCAACAGTACCCGCCATTAAATAAATCTTGCAGATTTGGATGCCCAACAAATATATCCATCCCAACAGTACCCGCCATTAAATAAATCTTGCAGATTTGGATGCCCAACAAATATATCCATCCCAACAGTACCCGCCATTAAATAAATCTTGCAGATGTGGATGCCCAACAAATATATCCATCCCAACAGTACCCGCCATTAAATAAATCTTGCAGATTTGGATGCCCAACAAATACATCCATCCCAACAGTACCCGCCATTAAATAAATCTTGCAGATGTGGATGCCCAACAAATATATCCATCCAAACAGTACGCGCCATTAAATAAATCTTGCAGATGTGGATGCCCAACAAATATATCCATCCCAACAGTACCTGCCATTAAATAAATCTTGCAGATTTGGATGCCCAACAAATACATCCATCCCAACAGTACCCGCCATCAAATAAATCTTGCAGATGTGGATGCCCAACAAATATATCCATCCCAACAGTACCCGCCATTAAATAAATCTTGCAGATGTGGATGCCCAACCAATATATCCATCCCAACAGTACCCGCCATTAAAATATTCTTGTACTTGTGCACTAGTGAAACTCGTATCACAGATACGGTCATTGAGCGTCCTTGTGAGCATCACAGACACACGCACCAACCAATTTAATGCGTTCAGTGAGGTGCCCATTGTAATATCATAGGAGATTATACAAAAATCCCCAAAGAACATTATAAATTAATTTAATTATAAATTCAAGGAGACACTTGGCGTTTTAATATATAAAGATTGATTCTAAATGACTATAAGTTTGTCATTCCTGCATGGTAGAAGCAGTACGAAAATTATCAATGCTGTTATCACAGGAAACGCGTCCATATTTTACTTTTTACTTAATATTATTTAAGATCATCTCCGTAGCACAGATACATGATGCAGTGGCTTTGTAGCAGTGGTCTGATACGCTGGGACACGTGTAGTAAAATTTAAATTCAGCTGCGTAGCACAGATACATGATTCAGCTATTTTGTACCAAATTAATACACTGAAGTACGAGTAGAAATTTTACATGTAGAAATCAAGATGGAGACCGTAGCACAGATACATGATACAGTAACTTTCTACCTGTGGTCTGATACATTGGGACACGTGACTTGGTTTACATTTACTCTATTTATTTAAATGCAATTTACACGTTTCAATTTTAGTTCTAACTTGAAGTTAACTCCACCATTTTTGTCGGTCTTTCTCCACCAGTTTAATTCTTAACTGAGCCTAGCCCATTCAATGAAAATGTATTAATGTAAGTATTAAAGAGTATTAATAGAAGCTGCTCCCATCTAATACTTGAGTATTAATGTGAGCTGCTCTATTTAATACAATAGTGTTGATACGCTTACAGGAGTATACTCGGGATCGTGCTTTAGTAGATCGTCCTGTGTGTGTGTAGGGCGTAGAGAGGCTCGGAGTGTGTGGAGAGGTAGGCCTCTATTGTGGTTCTATCTTTTGTGGGACTGTCTTTTGTGGGACTGTCTTTTGTGGGACTGTCTTTTGTGGGACTGTATTTTGTGGGACGATCTTTTGTGGGAATATCTTCTGTGGGACTATCTGTTGTGGGACTATCTTTTGTGGGACTGTCTTTTGTGGGACTATCTGTTGTGGGACTATCTTTTGTGGGACTATCTTCTGTGGGATTATCTTTTGTGGGACTATCTTCTGTGGGACTGTCTTTTTGGGACTATCTTTTGTGGGACTATCTTCTGTGGGACTGTCTTTTGTGGGACTATCTGTTGTGGGACTATCTTCTGTGGGACTGTCTTTTGTGAGACTATCTTTTGTGGGACTATCTTCTGTGGGACTGTCTTTTGTGGGACTATCTTTTGTGGGACTATCTTCTGTGGGACTGTCTTTTGTGGGACTATCTTTTGTGGGACTATCTTCTGTGGGACTGTCTTTTGTGGGACTATCTTTTGTGGGACTGTCTTTTGTGGGACTATCTGTTGTGGGACTATCTTCTGTGGGACTGTCTTTTGTGGGACTATCTTTTGTGGGACTATCTTCTGTGGGACTGTCTTTTTGGGACTATCTTTTGTGGGACTGTCTTTTGTGAGACTATCTTTTGTGGGACTATCTTCTGTGGGACTGTCTTTTGTGGGACTATCTTTTGTGGGACTATCTTCTGTGGGACTGTCTTTTGTGGGACTATCTTTTGTGGGACTATCTTCTGTGGGACTGTCTTTTGTGGGACTATCTTTTGTGGGACTGTCTTTTGTGGGACTATCTTTTGTGGGACTATCTTTTGTGGGACTGTCTTTTGTGGGACTATCTTCTGTGGGACTATCTGTTGTGGGACTATCTTTTGTGGGACTATCTTTTGTGGGACTATCTGTTGTGGGACTATCTTCTGTGGGACTGTCTTTTGTGGGACTATCTTTTGTGGGACTATCTTTTGTGGGACTATCTTTTGTGGGACTATCTTTTGTGGGACTATCTTTTGTGGGACTATCTTCTGTGGGACTGTCTTTTGTGGGACTATCTTTTGTGGGACTGTCTTTTGTGGGACTATCTGTTGTGGGACTATCTTCTGTGGGACTGTCTTTTGTGAGACTATCTTTTGTGGGACTATCTTCTGTGGGACTGTCTTTTGTGGGACTATCTTTTGTGGGACTATCTTCTGTGGGACTGTCTTTTGTGGGACTATCTTTTGTGGGACTATCTTCTGTGGGACTGTCTTTTGTGGGACTATCTTTTGTGGGACTATCTTCTGTGGGACTGTCTTTTGTGGGACTATCTTTTGTGGGACTATCTTCTGTGGGACTGTCTTTTGTGGGACTATCTTTTGTGGGACTGTCTTTTGTGGGACTATCTTTTGTGGGACTATCTTTTGTGGGACTGTCTTTTGTGGGACTATCTTTTGTGGGACTATCTTTTGTGGGACTATCTGTTGTGGGACTATCTTCTGTGGGACTGTCTTTTGTGGGACTATCTTTTGTGGGACTATCTTTTGTGGGACTATCTTTTGTGGGACTATCTTTTGTGGGACTATCTTTTGTGGGACTATCTTCTGTGGGACTGTCTTTTGTGGGACTATCTTTTGTGGGACTATCTTCTGTGGGACTGTCTTTTGTGGGACTATCTTTTGTGGGACTGTCTTTTGTGGGACTATCTGTTGTGGGACTATCTTCTGTGGGACTGTCTTTTGTGAGACTATCTTTTGTGGGACTATCTTCTGTGGGACTGTCTTTTGTGGGACTATCTTTTGTGGGACTATCTTCTGTGGGACTGTCTTTTGTGGGACTATCTTTTGTGGGACTATCTTCTGTGGGACTGTCTTTTGTGGGACTATCTTTTGTGGGACTATCTTCTGTGGGACTGTCTTTTGTGGGACTATCTTTTGTGGGACTATCTTCTGTGGGACTGTCTTTTTGGGACTATCTTTTGTGGGACTATCTGTTGTGGGACTATCTTTTGTGGGACTGTCTTTTGTGGGACTATCTTTTGTGGGACTATCTTTTGTGGGACTATCTTTTGTGGGACTGTCTTTTGTGGGACTGTCTTTTGTGGGACTATCTGTTGTGGGACTATCTTTTGTGGGACTATCTTTTGTGGGACTATCTTTTGTGGGACTGTCTTTTGTGGGACTATCTTTTGTGGGACTATCTTTTGTGGGACTATCTTTTGTGGGACTGTCTTTTGTGGGACTATCTTTTGTGGGATTATCTTCTGTGGGATTATCTTTTGTGGGACTATCTTCTGTGGGATTATCTTTTGTGGGACTATCTTCTGTGGGACTGTCTTTTGTGAGACTGTCTTTTGTGGGACTATCTTTTGTGGGACTATCTTTTGTGGGACTATCTTTTGTGGGACTGTCTTTTGTGGGACTGTCTTTTGTGGGACTATCTTTTGTGGGACTATCTTTTGTGGGACTATCTTTTGTGGGACTGTCTTTTGTGGGACTGTCTTTTGTGGGACTATCTTTTGTGGGACTATCTTTTGTGGGACTATCTTTTGTGGGACTGTCTTCTGTGGGACTATCTTCTGTGGGATTATCTTTTGTGGGACTATCTTCTGTGGGATTATCTTTTGTGGGACTATCTTCTGTGGGACTGTCTTTTGTGAGACTGTCTTTTGTGGGACTATCTTTTGTGGGACTATCTTTTGTGGGACTATCTTTTGTGGGACTGTCTTTTGTGGGACTGTCTTTTGTGGGACTATCTTTTGTGGGACTATCTTCTGTGGGACTATCTTCTGTGGGACTGTCTTTTGTGGGACTATCTTCTGTGGGATTATCTTTTGTGGGACTATCTTTTGTGGGACTGTCTTTTGTGGGACTATCTTTTGTGGGACTATCTTTTGTGGGACTATCTTTTGTGGGACTATCTTCTGTGGGACTGTCTTCTGTGGGATTATCTTTTGTGGGACTATCTTCTGTGGGACTGTCTTTTGTGGGACTGTCTTCTGTGGGACTATCTTCTGTGGGATTATCTTTTGTGGGACTATCTTTTGTGGGACTGTCTTTTGTGGGACTATCTTTTGTGGGACTATCTTTTGTGGGACTATCTTTTGTGGGACTATCTTCTGTGGGACTATCTTCTGTGGGACTGTCTTTTGTGGGACTATCTTCTGTGGGATTATCTTTTGTGGGACTATCTTTTGTGGGACTGTCTTTTGTGGGACTATCTTTTGTGGGACTATCTTTTGTGGGACTATCTTTTGTGGGACTATCTTCTGTGGGACTGTCTTCTGTGGGATTATCTTTTGTGGGACTATCTTCTGTGGGACTGTCTTTTGTGGGACTGTCTTCTGTGGGACTATCTTCTGTGGGATTATCTTTTGTGGGACTATCTTCTGTGGGACTGTCTTTTGTGGGACTGTCTTCTGTGGGACTATCTTCTGTGGGATTATCTTTTGTGGGACTATCTTCTGTGGGACTGTCTTTTGTGAGACTGTCTTTTGTGGGACTATCTTTTGTGGGACTATCTTTTGTGGGACTATCTTTTGTGGGACTGTCTTTTGTGGGACTGTCTTTTGTGGGACTATCTTTTGTGGGACTATCTTCTGTGGGACTATCTTCTGTGGGACTATCTTTTGTGGGACTATCTTCTGTGGGATTATCTTTTGTGGGACTATCTTTTGTGGGACTGTCTTTTGTGGGACTATCTTTTGTGGGACTATCTTTTGTGGGACTGTCTTTTGTGGGACTGTCTTTTGTGGGACTGTCTTTTGTGGGACTGTCTTCTGTGGGACTATCTTCTGTGGGATTATCTTTTGTGGGACTATCTTCTGTGGGATTATCTTTTGTGGGACTATCTTCTGTGGGACTGTCTTTTGTGAGACTGTCTTTTGTGGGACTATCTTTTGTGGGACTATCTTTTGTGGGACTATCTTTTGTGGGACTGTCTTTTGTGGGACTGTCTTTTGTGGGACTATCTTTTGTGGGACTGTCTTTTGTGGGACTGTCTTTTGTGGGACTATCTTTTGTGGGACTATCTTCTGTGGGACTATCTTCTGTGGGACTATCTTTTGTGGGACTATCTTCTGTGGGACTGTCTTTTGTGGGACTATCTTCTGTGGGACTATCTTCTGTGGGATTATCTTTTGTGGGACTATCTTCTGTGGGATTATCTTTTGTGGGACTATCTTCTGTGGGACTGTCTTCTGTGGGACTGTCTTTTGTGGGACTATCTTCTGTGGGACTATCTTCTGTGGGATTATCTTTTGTGGGACTATCTTCTGTGGGACTGTCTTTTGTGAGACTATCTTTTGTGGGACTATCTTCTGTGGGACTATCTTCTGTGGGACTATCTTTTGTGGGACTATCTTCTGTGGGAGTATCTTTTGTGGGACTATCTTCTGTGGGATTATCTTTTGTGGGACTATCTTCTGTGGGACTGTCTTTTGTGGGACTATCTTCTGTGGGATTATCTTTTGTGGGACTATCTTCTGTGGGACTGTCTTTTGTGAGACTATCTTTTGTGGGACTATCTTCTGTGGGACTATCTTCTGTGGGACTATCTTTTGTGGGACTATCTTCTGTGGGATTATCTTTTGTGGGACTATCTTCTGTGGGACTGTCTTTTGTGGGACTATCTTTTGTGGGACTATCTTCTGTGGGACTATCTTCTGTGGGACTGTCTTTTGTGAGACTATCTTTTGTGGGACTATCTTCTGTGGGACTATCTTCTGTGGGACTATCTTTTGTGGGACTATCTTCTGTGGGATTATCTTTTGTGGGACTATCTTCTGTGGGACTGTCTTTTTGGGACTATCTTTTGTGGGACTATCTTCTGTGGGACTATCTTCTGTGGGACTATCTTCTGTGGGATTATCTTTTGTGGGACTATCTTCTGTGGGACTGTCTTTTGTGAGACTATCTTTTGTGGGACTATCTTCTGTGGGACTATCTTCTGTGGGACTATCTTTTGTGGGACTATCTTCTGTGGGATTATCTTTTGTGGGACTATCTTCTGTGGGACTGTCTTTTTGGGACTATCTTTTGTGGGACTATCTTCTGTGGGACTATCTTCTGTGGGACTATCTTCTGTGGGATTATCTTTTGTGGGACTATCTTTTGTGTGTCTATTTTCTGTGGGACTATCTTCTGTGGGACTATCTTTCAGAATACGTTTTTTAGGACTAGTTTTTCGTACGATTATTTTTAGGACTATCTTTTGGCGGTACTATCGCTCATTTGCCGACCGACATTCCCTTCCATTGTATTGCTTCGACTCGAGAGTCATCCTCTGTACTCTGTGTAGTCACCCTGTGTACTCTGAGTGGCATGTATGGCTTGAGTACTTCGATCACGCTTTCCTTGAGTGAAAAGGGCCTTTCAGACTCGACCAGAATAGGGCAAATTGCGTATTGTGGCGTGTGGGAGAGTGGCCTTATCTATATACCCCATACTGAGCCTGGGTGTGTAGTGTATACGCTCTCACACGCTCTGTGTTGTTTGTGTAGTTAAGATATCCGTCTGTGTCTTGTATGGCTGCTCTGAGTTCTATTGTGTGGTATGTGTGGGTTGTGTGGTGTGTGTGGTGTGTGTGGGCTGTGTGGTGTATATGGGCTGTGTGCTGTGTGTGGTGTGTGTGGGCTGTGTGGTGTGTGTGGGCTGTGTGGTGTGTGTGGGCTGTGTGGTGTGTGTGGTGTGTGGTGTGTATGGGCTGTGTGCTGTGTGCGGTGTGTGTGGGCTGTGTGGTGTGTGTGGTGTGTGTGGGCTGTGTGGTGTATATGAGCTATGAGTTGTGTGTGGTGTGTGTGTGGGCTGTGTGTTGTGTGTGGTGTGTGTGTGGGCTGTGTTGTGTGTGTGGTGTGTGTGGGCTGTGTGGTGTATGTGGTGTGTGGTGTATATGGGCTGTGTGCGGTGTGTGTGGGCTGTGTGGTGTGTGGGGTGTGTGTGGGCTGTGTGGTGTGTGGGGTGTGTGTGGTGTGTGTGGTCTGTGTGCTGTGTGTTGGCTGTGTGGTGTTTATGGGCTGTGTGCTGTGTGTGGTGCGTGTGGGCTGTGTGGTGTGTGTGGGCTGTGTGGTGTATATGGGCTGTGTGCTGTGTGTGGGCTGTGTGCTGTGTGTGGGCTGTGTGCTGTGTGTGGGCTGTGTGGTGTGTGTGGTGTGTGTGGTGTGTGAGGCTGTGTGGTGTATTTGGGCTGTGTGTTGTGTGTGGGCTGTGTGCTGTGTGTATGCTGTGTGTGGGCTGTGTGCTGTGTGTGGGCTGTGTGCTGTGTGTGGGCTGTGTGCTGTGTGTGGGCTGTGTGGTGTATATGGGCTGTGTGCTGTGCTGGCTGTGTGGTGTGTGGGCTGTGTAGGCTGTGTGTGAGGCTGTGTGGTGTACATGGGCTGTGTGCTGTGTATGGGCTGTGTGGTGTATATGGGCTATGTGCTGTGTGTGTGCTGTGTGCTGTGTGTGTGCTGTGTGCTGTGTGTGGACTGTGTGGTGTATATGGGCTGTGTGCTGTGCTGGCTGTGTGGTGTATATGGACTGTGTGCTGTGTGTGAGGCTGTGTGGTGTATATGGGCTGTGTGCTGTGTGTGGGTTGTGCGCTGTGTGTGGGCTGTGTGCTGTGTGTGGGCTGTGTGCTGTGCTGACTGTGTGGTGTGTGGGCTATGTGGTGTATGTGGTGTGTGTGTGGGCTGTGTCCTGTGTGTGGGCTGTGTGGTGTATATGGGCTGTGTGCTGCGTGTCGGCTGTGTGCTGTGTGTGTGCTGTGTGTGGGCTGTGTGGTGTATATGGGCTGTGTGCTGTGTGTGGGCTGTGTGCCTTGCTGGCTGTGTGGTATGTGGGCTGTGTGCTGTGTTGGCTGTGTGGTGTGTGGGCTGTGTGGTGTATATGGGCTGTGTGCTGTGTGTGTGCTGTGTGTGGGATGTGTGCTGTGTGTGGGCTGTGTGGTGTATATGGGCTGTGTGCTGTGTGTGTGCTGTGTGTGGGATGTGTGCTGTGTGTGGGCTGTGTGGTGTATATGGGCTGTGTGGTGTGTGTGGGCTGTGTGCTGTGTGTGTGCTGTGTGTGGGATGTGTGCTGTGTGTGGGCTGTGTGTTGGCTGTGTGGTGTGTGGGCTGTGTGTTGGCTGTGTGGTGTGTGTGTGCTGTGTGTTGGCTGTGTGGTGTGTGGGCTGTGTGGTGTGTGGGCTGTGTGGTGTATATGGGCTGTGTGCTGTGTGTGTGCTGTGTGTGGGATGTGTGCTGTGTGTGGGCTGTGTGGTGTGTGGGCTGTGTGTTGGCTGTGTGGTGTGTGTGTGCTGTGTGTTGGCTGTGTGGTGTGTGGGCTGTGTGCTGTGTGTGGGCTGTGTGCTGTGTGTGGGCTGTGTGCTGTGTTGGCTGTGTGGTGTGTGGGCTGTGTAGGCTGTGTGGGCTGTGTGCTGTGTGCTCTACCAACACAACCATCACACACAACATCAGTCCAATTCCATTCGAATATTTTTCATCGGATTTTTTCTTCGGTGTTGGCCTAAAATTTTTTCAATTTTAAAGCTTGAAAAATAATCTTGATTTTAGGGCTGCGGTTGATAAAACAGATTAATTTAACAGCTGTGGTTTAAAAGTATTTTAAATTTAAAGCTACGGCTCGAAAAGAAGCCAAATTTCCCAAAAATGGCTACAGAATGGCAACAGAAAATAGCCATATAAATGGCCAAAAAATGGCCACAAAAATGACCACCCTGGCCAGGTTACCAATGGCGGCTGCGAGTGGCACATACGCTCCACTCACAGCCCCTCACTGTCGCTGAGTGGCCATTGAGCCGCTGTTTATTGGACATACAGTATGTGCTCTACAGTCCGGAAGGGTTGGGGGGAGGGGGCTGTGGGGGGTGGGGGTGATGGTGTACCATCTGGGGGTAGAGGGGGGGAGAGGCAGAGAGGTGGAATGAGGGGACGTTTGTGTATTATTGTTTTTTTGGGATTCTATAGTAGTGGAGACTACCGTATACTGTACACATACACCGTATACTGTACACATACACCGTATACTGTACACATACACCGTATACTGTACACATACACCGTATACTGTACACATACACCGTATACTGTACACATACAATGTATACTGTACACATACACCGTATACTGTACACATACACCGTATACTGTACACATACACCGTATACTGTACACATACACCGTATACTGTATACACACCCCGTATGCTGTACACATACACCGTATACTGTACACATACACCGTATACTGTACACATACACCGTATACTGTACACATACACCGTATACTGTATACATACACCGTATGCTGTATACATACACCGTATACTGTACACATACACCGTATACTGTACACATACACCGTATACTGTACACATACACCGTATACTGTGCACATACACCGTATACTGTACACATACACCGTATACTGTACACATACACCGTATACTGTACACATACACCGTATACTGTACACATACACCGTATACTGCACACATACACCGTATACTGCACACAGACACCGTATACTGTACACACTCACCATTTACTGTAAACACTGTAATTCACTGGCAACTCCACGCATTCCCCCGTACACAGCTGAAGTCGCAACGCTCATCATGCGGAGGCGGTCACGTGACTCGACATGATGCGCATCATGCCTCTACGTCAGGCATGATGAACATGATGTCGCTCGCCATGTTCCTGCCCCGCCTGTCGTGACGTGCGCTGTAATGAACCTGAGGAATGTACGTGTTTGTCTCGCAGTGGGGAGTCTGGGGTAATTAGTGGGCTCACGAGCGCGAATTATGGAGTTTTTACGGTGATTTTGGCGGTAAAAGTCTCTTAAATTAAGGATGTTTTTAGGGTAATTTTCGCGTGTATTAAGGAGTTTTTAGCATAATTTTTGGTGGTAATTGTTTCACATTAGGGAGTTTTAGGGTAATTTAGCAGTAGAAGTCTCTCACTTTAGGGAGTTTAGACGTCAATTTTGATGGCATAAAGTCAATTATTTTAGAGAGTTTTTAGGGCAACTTTTGGCTGTAACAGTCTCATGCACTAAGGTGTTTTTATTTTGTTTGTTTATACTAAGAGTTGAACATGGACGATGATATACATTGCAAGCAAGCAAACAAGCAAGCAAACAAGCAAGCAAACAAACAAACAAGCAAGCAAGCAAACAAGCGAGCAAACAAGCAAACAAACAAGCAAGCAAACAAGCAAGCAAACAAGCAAACAAGCAAGCAAGCAAACAATCAAGCAAACAAGCAAGCAAGCAAACAAGCAAGCAAACATGCAAACAAACAAACAAGCAAACAAGCAAATAAGCAAACAAGCAAACAAACAAACAAACATGCAAACAAGCAAACAAGCAAACAAACAAACAAACAAAAACAAGCAAACAAGCAAACAAACAAACGAGCAAACAAGAAAACAAGCAAACAAACAAACAAACATGCAAACAAGCAAACAAGCAAACAAGCAAACAAGCAAACAAGCAAACAAGCAAACAAGCAAACAAACAAACAAACAAAAACAAGAAAACAAGCAAACAAGCAAACAAACAAACAAACAAAAACAAGCAAACAAGCAAACAAACAAACAAACAAAAACAAGCAAACAAGCAAACAAGCAAACAAGCAAACAAGCAAACAAGCAAACAAACAAACAAACATGCAAACAAGCAAACAAGCAAACAAACAAACAAACAAAAAAAAGCAAACAAACAAACAAACAAACAAACAAGCAAACAAGCAAACAAGCAAACAAGCAAGCGTGCATCTCAGTACCATCACAGTAGTATATCACAAAGACATCGATATCTTGCTACTTACTTTTTTGTTATCAATTTTATCTGACACGCACCTCACATTTGATCTGTTCATAAAAATTACCCGTATGTGGAGGCCGCGCACCATTCAGTATTGTCTTTTTATATTTTTATTCGAGACTACTGAGGAGGATGTCATTTATACTATTAATTGGATACTATTAATTTGAATACTGTTAATGGGTGGGAACACTATTAATGGGTATAATATTAATGGAGATATTCCTAATAGGGATATAAATATCTATTTCGAGCCAGATGCACGATGTGACTGATACGCCAGATGCACGATGTGACTGGTACGCCAGATGCACGATGTGACTGATACGCCAGATGCACGATGTGACTGGTACGCCAGATGCACGATGTGACTGATACGCCAGATGCACGATGTGACTGATGCGCCAGATGCACGATGTGACTGATACGCCAGATGCACGATGTGACTGGTAGGCCAGATGCAAGATGTGACTGATACGCCAGATGCACGATGTGACTGATACGCCAGATGCACGATGTGACTGATACGCCAGATGCACGATGTGACTGATATGCCAGATGCACGATGTGACTGATACGCCAGATGCACGATGTGACTGGTACGCCAGATGCACGATGTGACTGATACGCCAGATGCACGATGTGACTGATACGCCAGATGCACGATGGGACTGATACGCCAGGTGCACGATGTGACTGGTACGCCAGATGCTCGATGTGACTGATACGCCAGATGCACGATGTGACTGATACGCCAGATGCACGATGTGACTGATACGCCAGATGCACGATGTGACTGATACGCCATATGCACGATGTGACTGGTCCGCCAGATGCACGATGTGACTGGTACGCCAGATGCACGATGTGACTGATACGCCAGATGCACGATGTGACTGATACGCCAGATGCACGGTGTGACTGGTACGCCAGATGCACGATGTGACTGATACGCCAGATGCACGATGTGACTGATACGCCAGATGCACGATGTGACTGATACGCCAGCTGCACGATGTGACTGTACGCCAGATGCACGATGTGACTGATACGCCAGATGCACGATGTGACTGATACGCCAGATGCACGATGTGACTGATACGCCAGATGTACGATGTGACTGATACGCCATATGCACGATGTGACTGGGCCGCCAGATGCATGATGTGACTGGTACGCCAGATGCACGATGCGACTGATACGCCAGATGCACGATGTGACTGATACGCCAGATGCACGATGTGACTGATACGCTAGATGCACGATGTGACTGTTACGCCAGATGCACGATGGTACACCAGATGCACGATGTGACTGGTACGCCAGATGCACGATGTGACTGGTACGCCAGATGCACGATGTGACTGGTACGCCAGATGCACGATGTGACTGATACGCCAGATGTACGATGTGACTGATACGCCATATGCACGATGTGACTGGTCCGCCAGATGCACGATGTGACTGGTACGCCAGATGCACGATGCGACTGATACGCCAGATGCACGATGTGACTGATACGCCAGATGCACGATGTGACTGATACGCTAGATGCACGATGTGACTGATACGCCAGATGCACGATGTGACTGATACGCCAGATGCACGATGTGACTGGTACACCAGATGCACGATGTGACTGGTACGCCAGATGTACGATGTGACTGGTACGCCAGATGCACGATGTGACTGGTACGCCAGATGCACGATGTGACTGATACACCAGATGCACAATGTGACTGGTACGCCAGATGCACGATGTGACTGATACGCCAGATGCACGATGTGACTGATACGCCAGATGCACGATGTGACTGATACGCCAGATGCACGATGTGACTGATACGCCAGATGCACGATGTGACTGGTACGCCAGATGCACGATGTGACTGGTACGCCAGATGCACGATGTGACTGGTACGCCAGATGCACGATGTGACTGATACGCCAGATCCACGATGTGACTGGTACGCCAGATGCACGATGTGACTGGTACGCCAGATGCACGATGTGACTGATACGCCAGATGCACGATGTGACTGATACGCCAGATGCACGATGTGACTGGTACGCCAGATGCACGATGTGACTGGTACGCCAGATGCACGATGTGACTGGTACGCCAGATGCGCGATGTGACTGGTACGCCAGATGCGCGATGTGACTGGTACGCCAGATGCACGATGTGACTGGTACGCCAGATGCACGATGTGACTGGTACGCCAGATGCACGATGTGACTGATACGCCAGATGCACGATGTGACTGGTACGCCAGATGCACGATGTGACTGGTACGCCAGATGCACGATGTGACTGGTACGCCAGATGCACGATGTGACTGATACGCCAGATCCACGATATGACTGGTACGCCAGATGCACGATGTGACTGGTACGCCAGATGCACGATGTGACTGATACGCCAGATGCACGATGTGACTGATACGCCAGATGCACGATGTGACTGGTACGCCAGATGCACGATGTGACTGGTACGCCAGATGCACGATGTGACTGGTACGCCAGATGCGCGATGTGACTGGTACGCCAGATGCACGATGTGACTGGTACGCCAGATGCACGATGTGACTGGTACGCCAGATGCACGATGTGACTGATACGCCAGATGCACGATGTGACTGGTACGCCAGATGCACGATGTGACTGGTACGCCGGATGCACGATGTGACTGATACGCCAGATGCACGATGTGACTGATACGCCAGATGCACGATGTGACTGGTACGCCAGATGCACGATGTGACTGATACGCCAGATGCACGATGTGACTGATACGCCAGATGCACGATGTGACTGGTACGCCAGATGCACGATGTGACTGATACGCCAGATGCACGATGTGACTGGTACGCCAGATGCACGATGTGACTGGTACGCCAGATGCACGATGTGACTGATACGCCAGATGCACGATGTGACTGGTACGCCAGATGCACGATGTGACTGGTACGCCAGATGCACGATGTGACTGGTACGCCAGATGCACGATGTGACTGGTACGCCAGGTGCACGATGTGGCTGGTACGCCATATGCACGATGTGACTGATACGCCAGATGCACGATGTGACTGATACGCCATATGCACGATGTGACTGGTCCGCCAGATGCACGATGTGACTGGTACGCCAGATGCACGATGTGACTGATACGCCAGATGCACGATGTGACTGATACGCCAGATGCACGGTGCGACTGGTACGCCAGATGCACGATGTGACTGATACGCCAGATGCACGATGTGACTGATACGCCAGATGCACGATGTGACTGATACGCCAGCTGCACGATGTGACTGGTACGCCAGATGCACGATGTGACTGATACGCCAGATGCACGATGTGACTGATACGCCAGATGCACGATGTGACTGATACGCCAGATGTACGATGTGACTGATACGCCATATGCACGATGTGACTGGTACACCAGATGCACGATGTGACTGGTACGCCAAATGCACGATGTGACTGGTACGCCAGATGCACGATGTGACTGGTACGCCAGATGCACGATGTGACTGATACGCCAGATGCACGATGTGACTGATACGCCAGATGCACGATGTGACTGATACGCCAGATGTACGATGTGACTGATACGCCATATGCACGATGTGACTGGTCCGCCAGATGCACGATGTGACTGGTACGCCAGATGCACGATGCGACTGATACGCCAGATGCACGATGTGACTGATACGCAATATGCACGATGTGACTGATACGCTAGATGCACGATGTGACTGATACGCCAGATGCACGATGTGACTGATACGCCAGATGCACGATGCGACTGATACGCCAGATGCACGATGTGACTGATACGCCAGATGCACGATGTGACTGATACGCCAGATGCACGATGTGACTGATACGCCAGATGCACGATGTGACTGGGCCGCCAGATGCATGATGTGACTGGTACGCCAGATGCACGATGCGACTGATACGCCAGATGCACGATGTGACTGATACGCCAGATGCACGATGTGACTGATACGCTAGATGCACGATGTGACTGTTACGCCAGATGCACGATGTGACTGATACGCCAGATGCACGATGTGACTGGTACACCAGATGCACGATGTGACTGGTACGCCAGATGCACGATGTGACTGGTACGCCAGATGCACGATGTGACTGGTACGCCAGATGCACGATGTGACTGATACGCCAGATGCACGATGTGACTGATACGCCAGATGCACGATGTGACTGATACGCCAGATGTACGATGTGACTGATACGCCATATGCACGATGTGACTGGTCCGCCAGATGCACGATGTGACTGGTACGCCAGATGCACGATGCGACTGATACGCTAGATGCACAATGTGACTGATACGCCAGATGCACGATGTGACTGATACGCTAGATGCACGATGTGACTGATACGCCAGATGCACGATGTGACTGATACGCCAGATGCACGATGTGACTGGTACACCAGATGCACGATGTGACTGGTACGCCAGATGCACGATGTGACTGGTACGCCAGATGCACGATGTGACTGGTACGCCAGATGCACGATGTGACTGATACGCCAGATGCACGATGTGACTGGTACGCCAGATGCACGATGTGACTGATACGCCAGATGCACGATGTGACTGATACGCCAGATGCACGATGTGACTGATACGCCAGATGCACGATGTGACTGATACGCCAGATGCACGATGTGACTGGTACGCCAGATGCACGATGTGACTGGTACGCCAGATGCACGATGTGACTGGTACGCCAGATGCACGATGTGACTGATACGCCAGATCCACGATGTGACTGGTACGCCAGATGCACGATGTGACTGGTACGCCAGATGCACGATGTGACTGATACGCCAGATGCACGATGTGACTGATACGCCAGATGCACGATGTGACTGATACGCCAGATGCACGATGTGACTGGTACGCCAGATGCACGATGTGACTGGTACGCCAGATGCACGATGTGACTGATACACCAGATGCACGATGTGACTGGTACGCCAGATGCACGATGTGACTGGTACGCCAGATGCACGATGTGACTTGTACGCCAGATGCACGATGTGACTGATACGCCAGATCCACGATATGACTGGTACGCCAGATGCACGATGTGACTGGTACGCCAGATGCACGATGTGACTGATACGCCAGATGCACGATGTGACTGATACGCCAGATGCACGATGTGACTGGTACGCCAGATGCACGATGTGACTGGTACGCCAGATGCACGATGTGACTGGTACGCCAGATGCGCGATGTGACTGGTACGCCAGATGCACGATGTGACTGGTACGCCAGATGCACGATGTGACTGGTACGCCAGATGCACGATGTGACTGATACGCCAGATGCACGATGTGACTGGTACGCCAGATGCACGATGTGACTGGTACGCCAGATGCACGATGTGACTGATACGCCAGATGCACGATGTGACTGATACGCCAGATGCACGATGTGACTGGTACGCCAGATGCACGATGTGACTGATACGCCAGATGCACGATGTGACTGATACGCCAGATGCACGATGTGACTGGTACGCCAGATGCACGATGTGACTGATACGCCAGATGCACGTTGTGACTGGTACGCCAGATGCACGATGTGACTGGTACGCCAGATGCACGATGTGTCTGATACGCCAGATGCACGATGTGACTGGTACGCCAGATGCACGATGTGACTGGTACGCCAGATGCACGATGTGACTGGTACGCCAGATGCACGATGTGACTGGTACGCCAGGTGCACGATGTGGCTGGTACGCCATATGCACGATGTGACTGATATGCCAGATGCACGATGTGACTGATACGCCATATGCACGATGTGACTGGTCCGCCAGATGCACGATGTGACTGGTACGCCAGATGCACGATGTGACTGATACGCCAGATGCACGATGTGACTGATACGCCAGATGCACGGTGTGACTGGTACGCCAGATGCACGATGTGACTGATACGCCAGATGCACGATGTGACTGATACGCCAGATGCACGATGTGACTGATACGCCAGCTGCACGATGTGACTGGTACGCCAGATGCACGATGTGACTGATACGCCAGATGCACGATGTGACTGATACGCCAGATGCACGATGTGACTGATACGCCAGATGTACGATGTGACTGATACGCCATATGCACGATGTGACTGGGCCGCCAGATGCATGATGTGACTGGTACGCCAGATGCACGATGCGACTGATACGCCAGATGCACGATGTGACTGATACGCCAGATGCACGATGTGACTGATACGCTAGATGCACGATGTGACTGTTACGCCAGATGCACGATGTGACTGATACGCCAGATGCACGATGTGACTGGTACACCAGATGCACGATGTGACTGGTACGCCAGATGCACGATGTGACTGGTACGCCAGATGCACGATGTGACTGGTACGCCAGATGCACGATGTGACTGATACGCCAGATGCACGATGTGACTGATACGCCAGATGCACGATGTGACTGGTCCGCCAGATGCACGATGTGACTGGTACGCCAGATGCACGATGTGACTGATACGCCAGATGTACGATGTGACTGATACGCCAGATGCACGATGTGACTGATACGCTAGATGCACGATGTGACTGGTACACCAGATGCACGATGTGACTGGTACGCCAGATGCACGATGTGACTGGTACGCCAGATGCACGATGTGACTGGTACGCCAGATGCACGATGTGACTGATACGCCAGATGTACGATGTGACTGATACGCCATATGCACGATGTGACTGGTCCGCCAGATGCACGATGTGACTGGTACGCCAGATGCACGATGCGACTGATACGCCAGATGCACGATGTGACTGATACGCCAGATGCACGATGTGACTGATACGCTAGATGCACGATGTGACTGATACGCCAGATGCACGATGTGACTGATACGCCAGATGCACGATGTGACTGGTACACCAGATGCACGATGTGACTGGTACGCCAGATGCACGATGTGACTGGTACGCCAGATGCACGATGTGACTGGTACGCCAGATGCACGATGTGACTGATACGCCAGATGCACGATGTGACTGGTACGCCAGATGCACGATATGACTGATACGCCAGATGCACGATGTGACTGATACGCCAGATCCACGATGTGACTGGTACGCCAGATGCACGATGTGACTGGTACGCCAGATGCACGATGTGACTGGTACGCCGCCAGATGCACGATGTGACTGATACGCCAGATGCACGATGTGACTGGTACGCCAGATGCACGATGTGACTGGTACGCCAGATGCACGATGTGACTGATACGCCAGATCCACGATGTGACTGGTACGCCAGATGCACGATGTGACTGGTACGCCAGATGCACGATGTGAATGATACGCCAGATGCACGATGTGACTGATACGCCAGATGCACGATGTGACTGGTACGCCAGATGCACGATGTGACTGGTACGCCAGATGCACGATGTGACTGGTACGCCAGATGCGCGATGTGACTGGTACGCCAGATGCACGATGTGACTGGTACGCCAGATGCACGATGTGACTGATACGCCAGATGCACGATGTGACTGATACGCCAGATGCACGATGTGACTGGTACGCCAGATGCACGATGTGACTGATACGCCAGATGCACGATGTGACTGATACGCCAGATGCACGATGTGACTGGTACGCCAGATGCACGATGTGACTGATACGCCAGATGCACGATGTGACTGGTACGCCAGATGCACGATGTGACTGGTACGCCAGATGCACGATGTGACTGATACGCCAGATGCACGATGTGACTGGTACGCCAGATGCACGATGTGACTGGTACGCCAGATGCACGATGTGACTGGTACGCCAGATGCACGATGTGACTGGTACGCCAGATGCACGATGTGACTGGTACGCCAAATCAGAAAACTTCTTTCCTCACATTGCGAGCTCCCAATCCTGATTTTTAACTTAAATATAGATAATCCAATTCGAGGTTCATTTTAATATTCATTAGAGTTGTGTAATGACCTCAAAACATTCTAACTTTTGTGTAACGCCTACACGTATGTGTGTGCGTGCATATTTGTATGAATATATATATATAAGTACAGATGTTTCTCTGTGCATATGTATGAGTGTGTGTTTATGTATGTTTTTATATGTGTGTGTGTATATATGTTTATGTAGGTATGAGTGTATGTATACTCACATCCATCTGCCATCACCCATTTGCTAACCTCCCCCCCCACGACCCCCATTAGCACCCTCCTTCCCCCTTGCGGTCACGCCTCCAGACATGATAGACTCCGCACGTCAGTCATGACTGTACTCTTACCTCTTAGTCACACCTCAAGTCATGTGTCTCACTCAGTCACGCGCCTCCGCCAGCCTCATGTTTCATGAGTCACGTCGTACCTCTGGCACGTCAGCTATATCTTGCATCTGGCGCGTCAGCTACATCATGCTTATGGCGTATCAGTCACATTGTGCATCTGGCGTATCAGTCACATCGTGCATCTGGCGTATCAGTCATATTGTGCATCTGGCGTAACAGTCACACCGTGCATCTGGCGTATCAGTCACATCGTGCATCTGGCGTATCAGTCACACCGTGCATCTGGCGTTTCAGTCACATAGTGCATCTGGCGTATCAGTCACATCGTGCATCTGGCGTATCAGTCACATCGTGCATCTGGCGTATCAGTCACACCGTGCATCTGGCGTATCAGTCACATCGTGCATCTGGCGTATCAGTCACATCGTGCATCTGGCGTATCAGTCACATCGTGCATCTGGCGTATCAGTCACATCGTGCACCTGGCGTATCTGTCACATCATGCATTTGGCGTTTTAGTCGCACGTTCCTCGGTTACATCAGTCTCATCGTATCTCTGGTGCATTAGTCGCATCGTACCTCTGGCACATCGTACCTTTGGCGCATCAGTCACAACGTGCATCTGGCACTCACCTGAGTTTCCGCAGACCTGCTAATTAGCGAGGTTCACACCTTTGTTTTGATTTATGTACGCAACCTCATTAATATTCGCGTCTTGAAATATTGTCGCCCCGTGATTTACTTCCTACCACCAGACGCCGCGGCTTGTCACCCTTATTTGCTTTTTCTACACAAAGTTTGTTTGAGTTTGAGAGCAGCCGGCCATTATACAAGGAGTACGATAAAAAATGTAGTCGATCTAAAAACGCTTTTGCTTGTAAGCTGTTAGTGCTAGGAGACTGAAATAGATTTCATTAAATCTAAACCTAGACAAAATTCACTCATTTTAAAACAAGCACGAATTTTTACTGCGGTAGAGACCAAGCAACGACGATTGTTATTTAGAAAATTTAACTACGGAAATAAATTCAGTAAAAATGACGCTCACTGTTATTGGATTACCAAATTAAAGGCATAATTCAATAATAACATATTTTCTTTCACACGCGAAACTAATATTACAAGAGGAACTCACTTGAACGGAATTATTTGTTCCATTTTTTGGATTTTATATTTCAGAATTAGCATTTTATCAGGTATGATAAATTGATATCGAAGTTTCGACGCTTGCCTCACAATGCGAATATTGTTTGCTCTTAAGAATATCTTTCCTGCCAAGCAGTTCAACTATGAGAGTAATGGCAAAGAAGAACTTTAAATATACTCTTATGTAATACAATTATTCTGGTGTCCTTTTTGAAGCAATCTAGATGTTCGTGGTAAAAATGAAATGTCTTATAAATCTTTCTACATACGCGCTCCTCCACACAACACGGCAGCGAACTAAGCTGATGGTGTAAAGCGCCCTTAAGTCGTCGACACGGGCACGGTCTGTATTTAGAGGACAGTTGGTCGCCATTCCTCCCCAGTTTGGGGCGAAATTTGGGTCTTTAATACCCAGTTTAAGTCGTAGTTTATCCCCAGTTTGGGGCAAAATTTGTCCCTAGTTTGGGTCGTAGTTTATCCATAGTTTGGGGCCCAATTTGAGGCGTTTATCCCCAGTTTGGGTCGTACTTTATCCCGTTTGGGGTACAGTTTACTCCCAGTTTGGGGTACAGTTTATCCCTAGTTTGGGGCACAATTTGGGCCGTTTATCCCCAGTTTGGGCCGCAGATTGTCCCCAGATCGTCGCCTAAATCCCCGAACTCGCAAAAAAAGAGGCAAGTTTCGCACGTTTTGCCTAATGAAGAAAGTGGAGACGCTTCGTTAGATCTCGCCTGATATGTTAATGGCGGCCGCCGCAAGTACTCGGCATTATCGTAAATGTTCGCGGGGGAGACAATGCCATTCGCAAATAAATAAGATCGGAGATTTTACGAGCTCAGAGGCGAGGTTTGGTCGATCAGAGTTGCCTGTCCGCGGCGGCGATCTGCTCCGAGATAACCGCTTTAAATGAGCCGAAAATGAGCGAAAATGGCGCCAGGAGATCCTTCTTATAAGGAAAGCCTCTCTAAAATAGGCTTCTTCAGGCACTGAAGATCAAGAGATTGTGTGGCGTACATGAATGGCGTTATGGCGAGGAGCGCTTATCTCTTCCTTCTTTTGTGTGATTCCCACGCAGCGCAGACCGCCTTCTTGCAGGTATGTAAATTGTACACCTGCTCTCCCCTCTCTCTCTTTCTCTCTCAGTGTTGCTTACAATTGCCTTGCTCTGAAATGAAATGGAAAGAAATGTAGGCACGAGGTCATCGAGCAAACACACACAACATGCTCCCAAACACCTACAAAGTGTCCTCGAACATCTACTGTACATCTTCCCAAACACCTACTCCAAATACAATCCCAAACACCATCCAAACACCTACACGTTTTTAAGCACCTACATATTACAAAACACTTACACGCTCCCAAACACCTACACGCTCCTAAACACCTACACGTTCACAAACACCTACACGTTCCCAAAAACACGCTCACAAACACCTACACGCTCCCAAACACCAACACAGCGTCGTCAAACAGCGGCTAAGCGATGGCCTGACACGCCGGCGTGTTCACACTCTCGCTGAGCGTGTCACACGTCACACAAAACGGATCACACGCTCTCAACGCCGTGTCACACGTCTAGACGTGTTTCGGACTCGTTGCGGACCTGCTATCTGATTTTCAAGCTCTTTACGTCGTCACAGCGGGACACCCGACAGCGAAAGTTTTCCTGTCGACTTCGCTGCTCGATGTGCTCTCTGTGTGTTTTTTAACTTGGAAGTTCTTTCAAGTTTCAAATTAAATAAATGTATTTCTTTCTGAAACCCAATAGCGAAAGTTTTCCAGTCGACTTCGCTGGTCTACGTGCTGCGTTTGTGTGTGTGTGTGTTTTTTCATTGGAAATTTTCAAGTTTCAAATTTCACAAATATTTTTTTATGACTATCCCCTTAGATTTACTAAAAAGTTGAGTTTGAGAATAAAAGTTGAAAAAATAGCAGCACGTAGAATGGCCAAGTCGGTACAAGAATTTTCTTTGGCAGCCGTACAAGTATGAGGACAATTGCGCCTATACTGATGCTCGTTGTGCGCTTTTGCTCTGATTGGGGAAATAGTTTTGAGTGAACTCTAAAGTTTATCTTATAAATAAACTCAATGTATAATTTGGCCATCTGTTCGGAAAGCATTAGTGAATGCGTGAAAAAATTGTGTGATAAAAAAATGTAAAATGATGAATGAAAATTCAAAACTGAGCTTCACGTTGTATCACGACCAAGCGGCTCATATGTAACTTGTGTAAGTGTATGCACAGCTTATTTACAACATGGGGTAGTAGCTACGTGATTAATTTCACTGCAGGAATATCATTGCATGAATACTAATGATCGATTAACGTATAATCACCCACACAATGAGCAATAACTGGTCCCATAGTAGGTTTTTTTTGCTACATCTACATTTTTTTGGCTACGTTTTGGGGATTCTAAAATACGCTAGTCTAAATCATTCCGGGCCGTACGTATTTTTTTAAATAATATTCGAACAGTATTATAAGAATAGTAATATTAGGACAGTATTATTAGAATAGTGTTATTCGAATAGAATTATTAAAATAGAATTATTAGAACAGTATTATTAGAGTAGAATTATTAGAATATTATTATTAGAATAGCTACACGGCGCCGCACACTGGTGCCATACGCACACGGTACGCATTAGCAGCCACCCACACCCCTCCACCCCTCCCCTCCCCCCACCCTTCCCCCCCATCCCCTCCACCGGAGGGCAGGTGTGGCAGGAGGGGCCAAATCTGCAGCAGCGTTTGGCAGGCGCCACTCTCTGCCTTCTTCTTGCCTTTTTCTGTGCCTTCTACTCTACCTTCTTCTCGGCCTTCTTCTTTTCTACCTTCTTCTTCTCTGCCTTCTTTTTTTGCCTTCTTCTTCTTGGCCTTCTTCTTCTTTGCCTTCTTCTTCTTTGCCTTCTTCTTCTTTGCCTTCTTCTTCTTTGCCTTCTTCTCCTTTGCATTCTTCTTCTTGGCCTTCTTCTTCTTTGCCTTCTTCTTCTTTGCCTTCTTCTTCTTTGCCTTCTTCTTATTGGCCTTCTTCTTCTTTGCCTTCTTCTCCTTTGCCTTTTTCTTCTTCTTCTCTGCCTTCTTCTCTACCATCTCTGTCTTCGTCTCTACCTTCTGCTTCATTGCTTTCTTCTCTACCTTCTGCTTCATTGCCTTCTTCTCTACCTTCTCCTGTTTTCACCTTTGCCTACCTCCCTTCTCCACCTTTTTCACGGTCATCTTTTCTTTTTCGCATTCTTTTCTTTATCACGGAACCTTTACTCTCTCTCCATCTCTCTATGTCTTTCTTGAGAGAATAAAGAAAGCGGTCACAAAGATGGTTTAAACCTCTAAGAAAGTGGTAAGAGAGAGCTTACGACTCAGGATACGTTAGTCGTAAGGCTACGAAAGAGCTTACGACTCAGGATACGTAAGTCGTAAGGCTACGAAAGAGCTTACGACTCAGGATACGTTAGTCGTAAGGCTACGAAAGAGCTTACGACTCAGGATACGTTAGTCGTAAGGCTACGAAAGAGCTTACGACTCAGGATACGTTAGTCGTAAGGCTACGAAAGAGCTTACGACTCAGGATACGTTAGTCGTAAGGCTACGAAAGAGCTTACGACTCAGAGTCACAAGAGTTTGTAGGTCCCCGGCCTGTATGGGGACATGACGATAATTCATCGGAAATTCTTTAAAAACAACACATGGCAAATGTGCAACATACAAAACTAGCTAAGGATCGGTGTAGGAGAAAAATTGAAAACTTAAGACTACGGAAACATAGGACTAATTAAAAACCTAGAACTAAGGAAATTTAGGACTAATTAAAAACTTAGAACTAAGGAAATTTAGGACTAATTAAAAACTTAGAACTGAGGAAACTTAGGACTAATTTAAAACTTAGGATTAAGGTAAAGTGTCGTTACACATCGTCCTCTTTGTTTTAGCCCATGTTGATCAGTTACGGCAGTTGACGTGTCTGTTGTACAGAAATTGCTGAGGTATTCCAGAAAAATGGTTCCAAATAGCACTAATGAGAATTTATTAATTGCCCCAAACAGCTGCACAGAACGGCTCAAAATAGCCCTCACTGAGGCCTTATTAACAGCCCGCAAACAGCTGCACTAAACGCCTCAAAATAGCCTTCACTGAGGCCTTATTAACAGCCCACAAACAGCTGCACAGAACGGCTCAAAATAGCCCTCACTGAGGCCTTATTAACAGCCCGCAAACAGCTGCACAGAACGCCTCAAAATAGCCTTCATTGAGAAGTGGCGTACAGATCGCTGTCTGACGGCAGCTGTAGCTACTTAGAGTACTTGATATGATCTCTTAAATCAAATTATTTTTTTTTAATTCGAACTTCGGATCAGTCTATCATTAGTGAATGTATCGCACCACAAACATCGTTTCGAAGCTACATTGATGGGACGCTGCATCGAATATCATGAGAAAATTAACCCTTCACTGACAAATTAGTATTTTGAATTCGTATTTTTGGTTAGTAAATCACTAAGGACATCTATGGTACCTCGAGCATCGTTTGGAAGGTTAACTGATGGGACGCTGCATCGGAAATTAACATATACGATCCCTTCACTGATCTTTTGTCGATCGTTGAATCGCAAGTGGGCTAATTTTGCGGAACCAGGAGCTGGTGAATTTCACTCCGATTTTCAGAAGAAAGAATTGACAAAAAGGTGGAAAAAACTATAGCCCAAACCACCTGACTTCTACCACCTGTAAAACGATGGAAGTATCGCCGAGTCCGAAAAACAGGACCATTCAAACCCAGAATTCGACTTCACATATGAATTCTTAACCGATAATTTGATTGAATATCGAGGTATTTATCCTCAATATTCAAATAACCTCAATATTCAATTATCCTCAATATTAAATGAATGATATTCAATTTTAATTAATTAATCATTATAATTATATTTTTTTGTATATTAGAGTTATTATAATTATGATTTTTATACAATTATAATCATTATAAAAAATTAAAGATATTCCTAAATATCCTCATTATTCAATATAATGATAATGTGCCAGAAATAATTGACGTGAAAAGTGAAAAAGTGGCACCAGCCGTGAATGTCTTCCTCTTAAATTCTCAGAATCTGAAGCCACCTGCCAGAAAATGTCGTCTCTGCCATCACGGTGAGTACGTTCATAAATCGTATTCAAAATCAATATCAATACGATTCAAAAATCGTATATTTAGTACGAGCGTCAAGTTTAATTCTAAAGATATTTGTTAAAAAAATTAGACGTTGATTGGGACAGTGGGCAGGTATTACGAACATTATTTTCCCTTCTTAAAAAATTCATGCAATAAAAGGAATTTCCACCACAAACAACTCGGGGGTCTACTGCTCCTCGATAGTTTAACAGACTGATCAACTTTGCGATTTGGTATCTCGCATATATTTATCATATCATACTAATTTACCTATTTATTTATTTTATGCATATTTATTATGTATATTTATTATATTTATACTTATTTATTATTTATACATATTATACATGGATATATACTTATTCGTGATGAAGTCGTTCCTTCAGGTTTTTATTTCGAACGTCAAAGTCTACACCAAAATTTTACTGATGCAGTGTTCACACACTCTCATAAATACGAGTACACGCAAACGTACACAAGAACATAAATATTTAATCGCGTACACTCATAAATAAACACACATGCTCGCACACATGCAAACAATTACACCTACACACATGCACGTTAAAATATATAATAAACGAGCATAATTATACGTCGACGCACACATACGAATATACACACACAAATCTATACACACACGCTAACATACACAAATAAGCAAGTTCAATTACACATGTACGTCAAAAATATGCACATAAGCAAGCACACCGATGCGTAGACGTAAAAAAATGTATGTAAACAGGCACATTTCTACAAACATGTAAACATACGCACATAAAGACGCACACTTATACATACACGTTAACACACTCAAATAAACAAGTACAATTACATATACACGTAAACATACACTTATAAATGGGCACACATACACATACACGTCAACCAACGCATGTAAACAAGCACACTGATACATACACATATAAACGAGTACGCTGCAACGCACACACAAACACACGCACGCACACATACAAGTGTCACAATGGCGGCAACATCTAAACAAGTTCTGGAGGGGACAGTCCCTGGACTCCTGCGCGACTTGATTTCACGTCACCGAAACCGGTTTTTTTTGCTGGCCGGTGGTGGCTGTGTGGCGGTGTACATTCCTCTCTTAGGAACGCCCTTTTTGCGGTTAGGGAGGCTTAAACTAACATCTAATCTGAGGTGTAGATGGTGTAATCTAATCACGTCTCAGCCAATTACGTCAGGTTACTTCACAACTGCTATTTAATTCTAATAAGACCAGTCAAAAATGACGGGATTAGATAGTTTGTTTGAATAAATCTTGCAGATGTGGATGCCCAACAAATATATCCATCCCAACAGTACCCACCATTAAATAAATCTTGCAGATGTGGATGCCCAACAAATATATCCATCCCAACAGTACCCGCCATTAAATAAATCTTGCAGATGTGGATGCCCAACAAATATATCCATCCCAACAGTACCCGCCATTAAATAAATCTTGCAGATGTGGATGCCCAACAAATATATCCATCACAACAGTACCCGCCATTAAATAAATCTTGCAGATGTGGATGCCCAACAAATATATCCATCCCAACAGTACCCGCCATCAAAATATTCTTGTACTTGTGCACTGGTGAAACTCGTATCACAGATACGGTCATTGAGCGTCCTTGTGAGCGTCACAGACACACGCAACAACTAATTTAGTGTGTTCAGTGAGACTCTCATTGAAATAACATAGAAGAAATTACGCGTAAAAAATTACATTTTTATTTATATATAAATCTACGGAGACACCTGGCATTTTGTTATATTGTATATAGAATTTTAGGGAAACTCTTGGGAGCGAGGGGCATTTCCTCGAGGAAGAATAGTAATTCTAGAACATGGGGCTGGAACTATAAAGCCTTTTGTCCGAAATAATGAAACGTACGGAAGGCCTTCATCTTAAAACATTATTGAAAGGAATAAAGAAAAGGAAACGATTATAGAAGAAGAAACTATGTGTCAGTTTTATGATTTCAGGATCCGATATTTTATATCAGTGATACAGGGTCTGTTTTTGCTTTGGTCAAGGGCATCGCTATCGGAATATATAAATGTATATATATAGAAATGTATATACTCTCTGATATCGCCGTTGTATTTCTCACCGCGAAAGTTCTAATTTGCACCGAAACTTTGACTGATTAATTCCTCAATGTTAAATCAAACTTAAAACAAAACATAGAATGTTATAGAATGTATAAACAAAGAACACGTTCAAGCATATTAATTCAAGAGTAGAATTACTGCCGTCAGAATCGCAGCTGTTTCGTGGAATTGTGAATACTTTGATACGGGGACTTTTGAAGCGAGAATCGAAAAATTTTTAATGGAGGAATTATATAATTATACATAAGTTGACATGTGCCATACTGAGGGAGCTATACAGAGGGAGGAGGGACCACGCAAAAGGAAGAAAGTCATCCAAAGGGATGGGATCTATACAAATTTAAGGAGAACTATACAGAGGGCGCTACACAGAGGAAAGGAGGACGACACAAAAGAAAGGGGAGTAAACAAAGGGAACTATACACAAGGAGGTACACAGGTGGGGAGAACTATACAGAGGGAGAGGGGGAGCCGCACAAAGGGAGAGCGTAAACAGCAAAGGGATGAACTCCTCTAAAAAGAGTAGATGCGAAAAAAATTAATCTGCCCTGATGGAGTTATAGGGTTGCAGTGAAGACAGCGAAGCGTGCTGTGTGTTGTGTGTGAACTGCTGTGTGTTGTGTGTGAACTGCTGTGTGTTGTGTGTGAACTGCTGTGTGTTGTGTGTGTGGTGTCTTCAATGGCGTCCACTGATGCTCATCTACCTCATATACTGTCTACATCTACCTCTTATATTGACTCATATCTACCTCTTTTACTGTCTACATCTATCTTTTGTACTGTCTACCCGATGCCTTGTACTGTACATCTACATCTACGTCTTATAGTGTCTACATCTACGTCTCATAATGTCTGCATCTACGTCCTATACTATCTACATCTACGTCCTATAATATCTACATCTACGTCTTATCCTGTCTACATCTACGTCTTGTACTGTCTACATCAACGTCTTATACTGTCTACATCTACATCCTATACTATCTACATCTTCGTCCTATACTATCTACATTTACGGCCTATACTGTCTACATCTACCTCTTGTACTGTCTACACCTACGTCCTATACTATCTACATCTACGTCCTATATTATCTACATCTACGGCCTATACTATCGACATCTACGTCCTATACTGTCTACACCTACGTCCTATATTATCTACATCTACCTCCTATACTGTCTACATATACGTCCTATAATATCTACATCTACCCCCTATATTGTCTACCCTACCCTCATTTTGGCCACCTTGCCACATTTCCTTCCATTTCCAGCTAAGCACATGTCCCTCAGTACTGCCACACTGCCCTACATTTCCCAGCCATGCGACATTTCTCGTCATGTCTCGAGTTAGCGACTTGTAGTGGCTGCGACGGGCGTCACATAACGGGATTACTCTCTAGGTTGGCAACACCGGTTCCCGCTAGACACACCAGTTTAAAATAAATGCGCCGTCGACCTGTGTTGTGATCTCCAATTCCACTTTTTCTTTTATGTCTTTCTTTTTCCAAATGTTTCTTATTCTCTGTTTTTTTTTCTGTTTCAAATGTATATTTTTTGTTTTATTCTTTCTTTTCCAAATATTTATTATTCTTTTAAGTCTTCTTTTTCAAATATATCTCATTCTTTCAACTCTTTCTTTTTTCGAACGTTCCTTATTCTTCTAATTCTATTTTTTAAACGTTTCGTTTTCATGTAACTCTTTCTTTTTCAAGAGGTTCATTCTTTTTTAAATCTATTTCTAGTTGTTGAGTGTTCCTTTCAATTTAAAATTGAAAGGAATTTCTTCAAAAAAAGTTAAATTTAAAACTAATTTCTGCTGTTCAATTCAAATCTGGTATTTAGCTCAATTCGATGCATTTAATTCAATAGATAGATTTGATGCGAAGAGCTTTGCATTAAATTTGTACGGAATTCCAACAGTGTGCATGCAATAGAAAGTATATTTTCGTTCCCCTTGAAAGTGTGGATTCATTTTTTGAAGCCTTCTGAAATTTCATCAGATTTTTGATGCGAAGTTTGAACATTTTATACAACATTTGGGATGTTTGGTTTTGCTAAAGAAGTTTACTTCTTCATCAGAATGAACTTTAAATTTGCTTGTTCAACAGTGCTTACACACACACACACACACACACACACACACACACACACACACACACACACACACACATATATATATATATTGGTTGGTTAATATATTTTATATGAGAGTTCAAAGTGTTTAAACGTTTTTTCAAGCCCCTTTTTAATGAATAATTTATGAAGACCCTTTATGAAAGTCATTCGGGCCTATTGCTTACAAGTACGTGCTCTTTGCGCCTTTTTAATTATTTTTTTTGAAAGGCTGGAATTGTTTTAACGGTTTCAAACAACAAACACACGTACAAATACACACACATGCACACACACGCACACGTTTACGTACATACACACACTCCACACTCACACACGTACACATACAAACACTCGCACACACAGCCGCACATTCCTCCAAGAAACACGTGTTTGGAAGTATGTAGGTGTGTAGACCGCACGTGGCGTGTAGGTGTGACCGCACTCGGCGTGTAGGTGTGTAGACCGCACGCGGCGTGTAGGTGTGTAGACCGCACGCGGCGTGTAGGTGTGTAGACCGCACTCGGCGTGTAGGTGTGTAGACCGCACGCGGCGTGTAGGTGTGTAGACCGCACGCGGCGTGTAAGTGTGTAGACCGCACGCGGCGTGTAGGTGTGTAGATCGCACTCGGCGTGTAGGTGTGTAGACCGCACGCGGCGTGTAGGTGTGTGGACTGGCGCGCCCCGTGAAGTAGTCTGCCATTGACCTAACGTTCCATAAGCACAGAATTAGCGAGTGTATTTGGGCATAAATGTGCGCTGAGGAACCGTACCAACGAACGAACGCACGCGCGTGTTAGTGTGAGTGTTGGCAAGCCTGTGTGACTTCAGTGGGCACTGACAACTGACAGTCTTGTTGTCACTTACGACACTGATGACTGACATTCGTGTTGTCATTTATGACACTGATGACTGACAGTCGTGTTGTCACTTATGACACTGACGACTGACGGTCGTGTTGTCACCTATGACACTGATGACACTGTTGTCACTTATGACACTGACGACTGACGGTCGTGTTGTCACTTATGACACTGATGACTGACGGTCGTGTTGTCACTTATGACACTGACGATTGACAGTTGTGTTGTCATTCATGATATTGATGACTGACGGTCGTGTTGTCATCTATGACACTGATGACTGACGGTCGTGTTGTCATTTATGACACTGATGACAGACAGTCGTGTTGTCGCTTACGACACTGACGACTGACAGTCGTGTTGTCACTTAAGACACTGACGACTGACCGCATTCAAAGAACGGTGCAACATTTTCCCATCCATAAAGTAACTCAACATCAGAGCGTGTAGCCACATTTATATAGTCCCTCAACATCAAAGTATGGTGCAACATGTGCAGCATAAGGTGGTTGCCTCATAAAAGATGCATTATAAAGTAGCTCAACATTGAAAATTTTCCACATTTTTTCATGCAAAAAGTCCCTCATCATCAAAGTATGTTGCCAAAGTCCCTCATCATCAAAGTATGTTGCCAAAGTCCTTCATCATCAAAGTATGTAGCCAAAGTCCCTCATCATCAAAGTATGTAGCCAAAGTCCCTCATCATCAAAGTATGTAGCCAAAGTCCCTCATCATCAAAGTATGTAGCCAAAGTCCCTCATCATCAAAGTATGTAGCCAAAGTCCCTCATCATCAAAGCATGTAGCCAAAGTCCCTCATCATCAAAGTATGTAGCCAAAGTCCCTCATCATCAAAGTATGTAGCCAAAGTCCCTCATCATCAAAGTATGTAGCCAAAGTCCCTCATCATCAAAGCATGTAGCCAAAGTCCCTCATCATCAAAGTATGTAGCCAAAGTCCCTCATCATCAAAGCATGTAGCCAAAGTCCCTCATCATCAAAGTATGTAGCCAAAGTCCCTCATCATCAAAGTATGTAGCCAAAGTCCCTCATCATCAAAGTATGTAGCCAAAGTCCCTCATCATCAAAGCATGTAGCCAAAGTCCCTCATCATCAAAGCATGTAGCTAAAGTCCCTCATCATCAAAGCATGTAGCCAAAGTCCCTCATCATCAAAGTATGTAGCCAAAGTCCCTCATCATCAAAGTATGTAGCCAAAGTCCCTCATCATCAAAGTATGTAGCCAAAGTCCCTCATCATCAAAGTATGTAGCCAAAGTCCCTCATCATCAAAGTATGTAGCCAAAGTCCCTCATCATCAAAATATGTAGCCAAAGTCCCTCATCATCAAAGCATGTAGCCAAAGTCCCTCATCATCAAAGTATGTAGCCAAAGTCCCTCATCATCAAAGTATGTAGCTAAAGTCCCTCATCATCAAAGCATGTAGCCAAAGTCCCTCATCATCAAAATATGTAGCCAAAGTCCCTCATCATCAAAGCATGTAGCCAAAGTCCCTCATCATCAAAGCATGTAGCCAAAGTCCCTCATCATCAAAGTATGTAGCCAAAGTCCCTCATCATCAAAGTATGTAGCCAAAGTCCCTCATCATCAAAGTATGTAGCCAAAGTCCCTCATCATCAAAATATGTAGCCAAAGTCCCTCATCATCAAAGCATGTAGCCAAAGTCCCTCATCATCAAAGTATGTAGCCAAAGTCCCTCATCATCAAAGCATGTAGCCAAAGTCCCTCATCATCAAAGTATGTAGCCAAAGTCCCTCATCATCAAAGTATGTAGCCAAAGTCCCTCAACATCAATTTATGTTGCCAAAGCCCCTCAACATCAAAATATGTTGCCAAAGTCCCTCAACATCAAAATATGTTGCCAAAGTCCCTCATCATCAAAGTATGTAGCCAAAGTCCCTCATCATCAAAGTATGTAGCCAAAGTCCCTCATCATCAAAGCATGTAGCCAAAGTCCCTCATCATCAAAGTATGTAGCCAAAGTCCCTCATCATCAAAGTATGTAGCCAAAGTCCCTCATCATCAAAATATGTAGCCAAAGTCCCTCATCATCAAAGTATGTAGCCAAAGTCCCTCATCATCAAAGTATGTAGCCAAAGTCCCTCATCATCAAAGTATGTAGCCAAAGTCCCTCATCATCAAAGTATGTAGCCAAAGTCCCTCATCATCAAAGCATGTAGCCAAAGTCCCTCATCATCAAAGTATGTAGCCAAAGTCCCTCATCATCAAAGTATGTAGCCAAAGTCCCTCATCATCAAAATATGTAGCCAAAGTCCCTCATCATCAAAGTATGTAGCCAAAGTCCCTCATCATCAAAGTATGTAGCCAAAGTCCCTCATCATCAAAGTATGTAGCCAAAGTCCCTCATCATCAAAGCATGTAGCCAAAGTCCCTCATCATCAAAGTATGTAGCCAAAGTCCCTCAACATCAAAGTATGTAGCCAAAGTCCCTCATCATCAAAGTATGTAGCCAAAGTCCCTCATCATCAAAGTATGTAGCCAAAGTCCCTCATCATCAAAGTATGTAGCCAAAGTCCCTCATCATCAAAGTATGTAGCCAAAGTCCCTCATCATCAAAGTATGTAGCCAAAGTCCCTCATCATCAAAGTATGTAGCCAAAGTCCCTCATCATCAAAGTATGTAGCCAAAGTCCCTCATCATCAAAGTATGTAGCCAAAGTCCCTCATCATCAAAGTATGTAGCCAAAGTCCCTCATCATCAAAGCATGTAGCCAAAGTCCCTCATCATCAAAGTATGTAGCCAAAGTCCCTCAACATCAAAGTATGTAGCCAAAGTCCCTCATCATCAAAGTATGTAGCCAAAGTCCCTCATCATCAAAGTATGTAGCCAAAGTCCCTCATCATCAAAGCATGTAGCCAAAGTCCCTCATCATCAAAGTATGTAGCCAAAGTCCCTCAACATCAAAGTATGTAGCCAAAGTCCCTCAACATCAAAGTATGTAGCCAAAGTCCCTCATCATCAAAGTATGTAGCCAAAGTCCCTCATCATCAAAGTATGTAGCCAAAGTCCCTCAACATCAATTTATGTTGCCAAAGCCCCTCAACATCAAAATATGTTGCCAAAGTCCCTCAACATCAAAATATGTTGCCAAAGTCCCTCATCATCAAAGTATGTAGCCAAAGTCCCTCAACATCAATTTATGTTGCCAAAGCCCCTCAACATCAAAATATGTTGCCAAAGCCCCTCAACATCAAAATATGTTGCCAAAGTCCCTCAACATCAAAATATGTTGCCAAAGTCCTTCATCATTAAAGTATGTTGCCACATTTCGCAATTGTGTCCTCAGGAGAGCTGGGCGCAGCTGTCGACGGTGCGGGAGGAGCTGTGGGAGTGTCGGGCCGGCGGTGTCTTCCCTCCCCGGCCTGTTGTGTGGGCCGACCAGCACATGCCGCTGCGCAAACACAAACAGACCAGGCCTCTAAAGTGGCGCAAATGGCAACAGGGGTCCCTCGAGCAACAGGAACAACAGGAGTGGCAGCAACAGCAATGGGAGCAACAGCAAAAAGAGGAGTGGGAGCCAAAACAACAGAAGTGGGAGTCACAGCAACAGGATTTCAAGCAACAGCAACGACAGGAGTGGGAGCAACAGAAGTGGGAATCACCGCACTCAAAAAAAGACGGAAGGCATTATGTACAGCAGCTTTATGACGAACCTCAGCTCATCGAATTAATAAGGTCCGCACGGGGTCTAAGTTCAGAGGAGTCTAGTAAGTTATTAAGTCACTTGAGTACAGGAAGTTTAGGTAACGTTCCTTTAGGCAAGCGTATTCCAGAAACTTTCTCACCTGCAACTTTCTGGGAGGAACTTTTCGAAAAATCCGCTAGGGGAGAAATATCTTTAAGCGGTGCCGATTTTGTGAAGTACACCAATGAATATTTTAAGCAAAGCCCTAACTCCCTTGTAAATAAAGTGTTCCCTGCTACTGAAAGTCCTTTCAAATCATCGCAAGATGAATTTCTTGAACATGAATCATCGCAAGATGAATTTTTGGGACATAAATCATCGCAAAATGAATTTCTTGAACATGAATCATCGCAAGATGAATTTCTTGCGCAAAGATCATCAGTATTCGAAGACGTTAACGCGGAGACTGACGCGTCCAATAGACCACAAGTATTTAACGAGGTTCCAGTATCAGACGCACGATCTCAAACCAATTTTGGAAAGAACATCGGTGTAAATTACAACACGGTTCACATTCTGGAGGACAGCCTCAAACAATTCGGCCAAACCGACCAAAGGAAACGACAAAAACCCTCTGCCATATCAGCATCTCTGCGCAAGAAGAATCTCAGTGGGTCGGAGACACCCGAACAATTAATTCATGAATCTTTTTTATCGAGCCGGTCTATGCCAGTCAAATCTAAGCTCGACGAACACAAAATTCGAAAACGCGACACAAACGCGCAGTTTTTGACCGGTCGCGGAGTGCAGTCAACTGCTACTACCGTCAGAGTCCCGTACGCTCATGTCCCCTCCGCTACGTCAACTTCCTCTAAGTCAACTTCTTCTACGTCAACCTCCTCTAAGTCGCCGCAGAATGAAGCCAACAACTCCACCGGGGGCAACAAGCCAATCTCGTCCAATAAGTTGTACAGGAGTTTGCTCAACAAACGACTTAATGATCCAAACTTCAACTCCTCGAGTTCTCGGACTCCGTCTTCGCTCGATGAGGTGAGCTGGCGACAGCCTCTGTATTTCTTTTTGTTCTCCTCTGTATTTTGTTTTTTGCCTTTGTATTTTGTTTTCTTTTGGGAGTCGAGCGACAGAGTTAAATGAATTGACGGCCGAGGTTTGTAAGCGAGATGACTGTTTAAAGCCAGCTGTTTAGTCAGCTGTTAAACGTTTCCAACGGGGCATTGTTTAAAGCCTGCTTTGTTGGTTTACAGGGCCCATTTACTTTGTTCATATTTTTTTGGGGCTGTAACTGCGGCTCTAAATGTTGTCGGCTGATCTCATGAGCCGCTTAATTGTAGCTCTTTGGACCCGGCGTCTGTTCTTTTTTGCCAGACGTCGTGGAGCTTTACATGTTCCGTGAGGTTGAAATTTCACTTAAAAATAGAAGGAATTGGGAGTGAGGAGTTACGAATTGTGAGGCGTGGCTATGTCGTGTAGGAATGTTTTTACACACGAATATTAGTTGAGTAGCTTCTGCCCCTTAGCGAGCGAGTAATAATAATATAAAAAATTTGATTAAATAATATAAACAATATGATTACTTCAATTCGAAAGAGTTTAGAAAATTATGCAGCTGAAGCCACGAGCAGTGTAATTTGTGTTTGCATGTATGTACGCGTATAAAAGAGAAATGAGGTCGATTATTTTTTTTCTATAAATTTTCATTGTAAAACTATAAAAAAAAAATAATTTATCGTACAAAATAGAATTTCTGGGAAATCAGTGCATAAATTAAGTTTTAAGTTTGTAATTCATATACGAGTGAAAACTCACGTTTGTTACAACTTTACCCACATCGTGCACCACCAGTGGTGCACGGAGAGAATTTTCATAATGCTGATGACTTACCGGTAGTCCCAAACTCAAATTCCGTACTACTTAATTAGTCCTAAATGAAAGCATGACATGAAGTTTTTGGTGAGTAGCGAACTTCAGCTTAACCAATTACAGTCAATGAGTAAAGAACGTTTTCATCAAAGTTCGTGCTTCGTTGTTGCGAATCAACTCATTTTTACTCATCTGAATTGAGTAATATCAGCACCCGCTTTAATAACACTAAAATTTCTAATTTTCATTGGCATTTTTTTGATGTGCGATAGTCTATTTTTTACTATAAATTAAATTTTTTGATGAAACCTTAACCAATTGTTGTATAGTGACGCTCTTGGGATATTTATGGAGGTTCCGGCTGCGGAGATTTATGAGTCTCGCTCGCTCGGAGTTTCCGGCGGAACCGCCTATGCGCGCCTGGTATTTACAAGCGCCGGATAGGTCGGAAGCGCGCCTACTGCCGGGCGGAAGTTCATTGTTCGAACTAGACTTAAGAGCAAGCTGTGAGAACTTGAGATCAGTACAATACCAGTAGTCCTGCTGTTCGTTTTGCTATCCACTTGCCTAGTTTACGGCTAGGCTAACCGATCTACAAGTGCTGTCCAGTAAACCTTATATCTTGCTGAAATTCCAAGATATTACAATTGACGACGAGGCTTCGAACTTGCGAAGTGAATTTGAACTTTAAAAGTGCTCTGAAATTAAGAAGGCGTATTCTACAGTCAGCTGCCCTCCGTTCGACGCGGAAGTAGAAACAGTGAGTGAATTCTTGGAGCGCTGGAAAGTACAAAGTGCAGACGCTCTTCAGAAAGCAGGAAATAATGGCGGTAAAAAAGCTAGTATTTTAATCAAAGCTTTGCCTGTAAACATAATTACTGATCTACAACGAAGAATTAAACCTACGTTACTCACTGAGGCTACATATGAGGAACTTGAAGAAAAATTAACACAGCAATTTGAAATTAAAAAATCCATCGTCGGTGCATCGGTTACATTTCTAAATAGAAAACAAGGTGCTAATGAATCCATAGAAAGTTATGCTAAAACGTTAAATGACTTAGCATCTGCATGCAATTATGGTAATTGCTGTCGTGATCGTTTATTAAGAGATGCCTTCGTGGCTGGGCTACACTCAGCGCAAATTCTCAGCGCGGTTCTACAGAAGTGCGATAGCAAGTCCTTCAACGAATGCGTTGAACACGCAAAACTTATCGAACAATTAAGCTCCGACGCTCAAGATATCATTCGTGAGGATTCATCTTCATCGTATTTCACTACAGAAAAACTCCCGCCGAACTACATATGCATTCGCTGCGGAACCAAGCAAAAGCATCTTGCAAAGAATTGCTATGCTTTGAAATTGAAATGTCACACATGTGGAAAATTAGGCCACATCTCTAAGGTTTGCAAATCTACAACTGCAGCTCGGCCTCCTCCTGCTATGCCTACACGAAGGGGACCTACACAAGGAAAATTTGACGCAGCTCGCACTTACACAGTGCAGTCGGGAAGAAGCGGTTGCTGTGGCAACGTTGGGAGAGAAGACGTGTTAATGAAGAATTCACGGATGCCTCTACAGAAGAACGAAGCTGTGTTGCAAAAACCTGGGAACGAAGGTGGTGACGGTAATCATCTACATGAGTGTTCTGATTATTCCCCAAATGATTCTAATTTTTTAGAGTAAACACCACTGTAATTCCCGTCACTAAAGAGCCCACTATGATTGCATGCAACTTAAATAGTAAACCTGTTGAATTCCTGTTGGATAACGGCAGTGCCGTGTCAACTATACGTAAAAGAGATGCAATCAAAGTTGGTGCTGTGGTAAATCCTACATGCAGCAAAATTCTCGGGTACAGTGGTGTCTCGGTAAACCTGCTTGGTCAAGCTTCAATAACTGTCATGTACCATAATGTTAGTTTTAATCATAAGTTTCTCATTGTGGAGGATGATAGAATCAACTTACTGGGCCGAGATATTTGTTCTAAACTAAACGTAAACATTGTCATTCCTGATAAATACGACTCCATAAATAAAACGGATTGTCATAGTTTGCCGAAAAGTTTGTCGTTAAAATATGACGAATATTTGTCATCTGATTCACAGTCTAACGTTAAAGAGACAGTTCATCTTGATGTGTTGCCTAATGCAGTTCCTGTATTTTGTAAAGCACGCCCGGTTCCTGTAAGACTAAGAGACTCTGTCAAAACCGAACTGGAACGCTTGCAGAGTATGGGCAAAATCACAAAAGTGTATGATAGCCAATGGGCATCTCCTACCGTTAATGTTCTAAAGTCTGACGGCAATGTGAGAATCTGTGGAGATTTTTCAGCTTCCATTAATAATTTTCTGAATCCAGTTCAATCTGTACTACCTGTTATTGATGATGTCATTTCTCAAATCGGAGACGCTAAGTTTTTCTCAAAAATTGATTTGTCTAACGCGTTTTTGCAAATTCCGTTGGACGAAGAATCAAAGAAAGTTACGACCATTAACACCTCTGAAGGTCTATTCATGTACAATTACTTACCTTATGGTCTACGTGCAAGTCCCGGCATTTTTCAAGCATTCATGAATAGGACTCTGTCTGGCATCGATAACATCATTGTGTACCAGGATGACCTCCTCATTTTGACCTCGTCATATGATGCTCATTTGGAAGTTCTTGACAGGGTCCTGTCTGTCCTAAAAAACGCGGGAATTCGCTTAAATTTGTCTAAATGTGCCTTTCTAACTGATCGTGTGTCTTATCTAGGGTACGTTTTCGATAACAAGGGTGTTCACCCTAACTCTGAGAAAGTAGAAGCTATTCTCAATGCTCCTGTTCCTAAAAACCTCAAACAGTTGCAAGCTTTCATCGGATTGTGTAACTTCTACAGTCGTTTTGTACCCAACTTTTCTAACACATTCATTGCGGTACGACCCACCGGTGGGTCGTAGTTAGGTTTTTCCTGCTGCGAAACGACCCATCGATGGGTCGTTTTGAAAAATTCTAACAACCTTTCTAAATTAATGGTATCTAACAGGCCCAGTGAATTTTTGATATTTACAAATTTGCTTATCACTTTTGACTTTAAATTTAAGTTGAATATTGAACTTCAGTTTAACACATCGCAACTAACGTGCTAATGTCATGCATCCTCTGTATTCGCTGCTTAAGAAAAATTTACAGTTCCGGTGGACTCCAGAACAGGACGAGAGTGTCCAGAAAATTAAGAACATCTTTCGTTCGCATAAACCTCTAAAGTTGTTTGATCCCAACCATGAAACTCTTCTTGAAACTGATAGTTCGGGTTATGGAGTTGCTGCCATACTCATGCAACGCGTTAGTCCTTCTCATGATTGGTGTCCGGTTCAATTTGCTTCGAGATCTCTGAATAGTGCGGAACAAAACTACTCTAACATTGAAAGGGAGAGCCTTAGTGTGGTTTTTGGCGTGGAGAAATTCAAGAAATTTCTACTTGGTGCTAAGTTCATTATCCATAATGATCAGAAACCTCTTTGTAAACTTTTTGCACATGACAAGGGTGTACCTCTCAACTGTTCCGCTCGAATTCAGAGATGGGCTCTTAGACTCTCCCAGTTTGACTATGTTTTCAGATATTCGAAAGGCAAATGTAACGTAAATAGCGATTGTCTCAGTAGGCTGCCACTACCTACGACTGTAAGGGAGCTAGAACCGTACGAAATGATTTTTGCTGTGAACACTCTTGATAAAACTCCTGTCACGTGTGAAAATATAAAAACTCATACTGATATGGATAGCGAACTATGCCAACTTAAACAATACATAAAGTTTGGCATGCCTCCTAAACCTGATCCCAATTTTTCAAAATTTAAGAACCTGCTACCTCAGATGACCAACATGAAGGGTTGCATACTTTATAAAGAACGGGTTTTTATTCCCAAGTCACTGCGTAGTTTAGTCCTTGAAACATTTCATGATGGACATCCTGGCATTTGTGGCATGAAATCGTTGGCCAGATCTGTTATTTGGTTTCCCGGAATGGACAAAACTATTGAAGACATCGTAAAATGTTGTCCCCAATGTCAATTAAATCGAGCAAAACCTAAGTCTAGAAATGTAGAATGGCCTACTCCTTCTCGTCCTTTTGAACGCATTCATGTCGATCACTTTTTCTACGAGAATAAAATTGTTTTCATTGCTGTAGATGCATTTTCTAAATATATTGAATGTGAAGTGGTACCATCCACGAGTGTGTCAGATACTGTCGATGCGTTGAGAATGATTTTCAGCAGAAACGGGTTGTGTGATGTGCTCGTAAGTGACAATGCTTCTAACTTTTCGTCTCAAGACTTCAAAGATTTTCTTATTTCCAACGGCATTGAGCACCTCACACCTCCGCCCTACTCTCCAGCAAGCAATGGTCAAGCTGAGAGGGGGGGTAAGAGTCATTAAAGACTTGTTGAAAAAACTATCTTCTTCCGAATCGTTCAAATCCCGTCTAGCGAAAGCATTATTTCAATCGCATTGTATTCCGCATAGTGTTACAAAAATTGTTCCCTCTGTTGCGCTGAACAATCGTAAATTTGTTACTTCCAAAGATAGAGTTCATCCTAAATTTTCTGTGTCCAGGTCTAAGCCTATGTATGTAACTCAATTTGATGTCGGGGATCATGTTCTCGGTCTGAATTTAAGAAATGGTCCCAAGTGGTTGAAGGGAATTATTGTTAGTAAAGTTGCCGTTAATATCTTTCATGTCCAAATATTAGCATTAAATGTAATCTGGAAGAGACATTCAAATCAGCTGTTGCACAGTAGTTTGGAATCTACCGGGAGTGGAGCAGCAGAGACTCCTGCTTTTCAGCCTGTTAACAGCTCTCCTGAGCAAAATGAACCTCGTAGATCAGGCAGAATAACCAAACCTGTAATACGAATAGGTTGTTGAGTTCCTCCGTCCCTTTGTCACATATTCATCTAAAGGGAGGGAAGTTGTTGTATAGTGACGCTCTTGGGATATTTATGGAGGTTCCGGCTGCGGAGATTTATGAGTCTCGCTCGCTCGGAGTTTCCGGCGGAACCGCCTATGCGCGCCTAGTATTTACAAGCGCCGGATAGGTCGGAAGCGCGCCTACTGCCGGGCGGAAGTTCATTGTTCGAACTAGACTTAAGAGCAAGCTGTGTGAACTTGAGATCAGTACAATACCAGTAGTCCTGCTGTTCGTTTTGCTATCCACTTGCCTAGTTTACGGCTAGGCTAACCGATCTACAAGTGCTGTCCAGTAAACCTTATATCTTGCTGAAATTCCAAGATATTACACCAATTTTTCATAAAAAGTCATTCTGATTTTGCAAAATAGTCTATTCCAATTAACGTAAATGGCATCGTTATTCACATATCCTGAAATAGACGATTTTCAGTTTCTTTCAAAGAAGATTGCTCTTAATTTTAGAAAATGAAAATGGCCTATTTCAGGATATGGGGGAATAAACTCTCGAAACTCGCTACTTACCACCGTATTCCTACTTTTGTGTCCGGAAATACCCTTTAGAACATTCCTCTTGAATTGGAAGGAAGGAAAGAAAGAAAAAAGAGTAAAGCACAATATGCTCTTTGAATATAGTGCAATATACCCGTTAAAAAAGTAAAATACGCCCATTGAACAAAATGCAACATGCTTAAAAAACAGAGTACAGTACCCAGTCGAACTTTTTCACTGGAGCATGCATGTTTTTCGCTGCCCAAGCGATTTAATTACTTGGGCGGCAAAAAAAAAATGCATACAGGCGGCGAAAAATTTAGACTGGGTGGTACCGTGGGTTTACTCTTTGTCGCTCAGTTAACAATTCAAATTTTTCGAGCATGTAAGCTCACTGAGGGCTGTCCCTTCCGTAAGGAGTACGTGCTGCTGCTGGAGCGCCAGGTGCGCGACCTAAGGGCGCGGGTGAAGAGCTGCAGGTCCTGCCTGACGCGGCGGGAGCGCAGGACCCCCTCCTGCGGGGGAGGCACCAGCTGGCGGGCACACCGCCGCCAGGAGAAAATGATGCGGAGGCTCCTCAAGCAACAGCGCAAAGGCGGCACCCCTGGGGCTCCTGCTGGGGATGACGCCCCTGGGGGTGACCTCACAGAGGGGCACGCCCCTGGGGCCCTCAGGTCAGGCTGTGGGGCACGGCGCCTCGAGGCCGCTGACGCTACGGAGGGCACCACCGTCGGGACCGAAGGGCGTGGAGATCCTGGTGGAGAAGAGGGTCCTGGTGGCGCGATCGAAGCTGCTCCTGCTCCCAGCATGTGAGTTTTAAGATATTTTGGTTTGCTTGTGAGTTGTTGGAAATTTTAGGAAATTTTGGTTAGCGAGTGAGTAAATAATCAAAAAGTCATAAATTCTTGGGCATTCATTAAAATTAAAAACTTAATAAAGTCATAAATTCATGGGCATTCATTAAAACTAAAAAATTCAAAAAACCGCGGGTTGACGCACGTGTTGAACACAAGAATCACTCACAAAAACCCTTTTCCTCACGGGCTACAGACATACAATCCTAACTATAACAATTTTAAGCGATTTAAACTATTTTTAAACAATTTTACAATACAGAAGTAGATTATTTCGCAAGTCTAGTAAAAGTAAAATTGCGTATCTGGGTTACAGCAAGTGCGGGCAGTCACTTTTCCACCATGGTAGAGGAAACAGGGTAGGGTCATACCAATCTTTTTTTCGTCGACTGTGTGGATTTGGTGACGTCACAGCAACGAACCAATGGCAGCGCTCACATTGCTTCTGGTAGCACTGCTACCCCTAAATCCGTCTCCACTATTGGCCAACCGTCACAGCGTTTTGGTGACGTCATAAAGTTTGTTTGAAATACAGCCTTTCTATTGACTAGCCGATAGAAAAGAAGTGTATTTTCCCCCATAGAAATGACCCTACCTTGTTTCCTCTACCGTATTTTCCACCCGCGTTCAAGAGGTAAAAGACTCAGGGTTAATAGTCAGGACTGTAGGGGGGCCAGGCCAGTTATTAGAATTTATATTGGGCCTCAGTTGAAATGTTTACCCCTACGAGTGCTACTTTAGGTAATGATATGCTGCATTTTTTCGTTTTAATTTCCCTTACAAACTTGTAATAAGTTTTTGACCATTCACAAATTTGCTGTGCCACACAGCTGAGTGTGCCACACAGCTGAGTGTGCCACACAGCTGAGTGTGCCACACAGCTGAGTGTGCCACACAGCTGAGTGTGCCACACAGCTGAGTGTGCCACACAGCTGAGTGTGCCACACAGCTGAGTGTGCTGCACAGCTGAGTGTGCCGCACAGCTGAGTGTGCCGCACAGCTGAGTGTGCCTCACAGCTGAGTGTGCCACACAGCTGAGTGTGCCGCACAGCTGAGTGTGCCGCACAGCTGAGTGTGTCTCACAGCTGAGTGTGCCACACAGCTGAGTGTGCCACACAGCTGAGTGTGCCACACAGCTGAGTGTGCCGCACAGCTGAGTGTGCCGCACAGCTGAGTGTGCCTCACAGCTGAGTGTGCCACACAGCTGAGTGTGCCACACAGCTGACCACGCCTCGTTCACAGCACCCCCAGGCAGGCGAGGGAGAGCAGGCGGATGAGTGCTGACTTCAGGCGCGGATTTAACCAAAAAATCCTCCGCATGGACGAGGCGCTGCAGCAGTTCTCGGAGACCCAGTCCGCCTTTTGTAAGGTGGGTGCTGGCTTGGTGGGTCCTGGCTTGGTGGGTCCTGGCTTGGTGGGTCCTGGCTTGGTGGGTGCTGGCTTGGTGGGTGCTGGCTTGGTGGGTCCTGGCTTGGTGGGTCCTGGCTTGGTGGGTCTTGACTTGGTGGGCCCTGGCTTGGTGGTTCTTCATTTAACGGACTTTCAAGTCCTAACTTATTTCAACTCAATCAAGTTGATTATTATTAGAGGTTCAAGTTGCCTCAGAGGAGTGTAAACTTGTCCCAAGATTGCGCTCGCCCTAAGTTGATTGGCCAAACTTTCTTCAGCGAAGTGACTTAATAACTTAGTGGACTACCTTGAACTTTGATCTCGCGCTACCGATATTAAAGATGATCTTGAAGGAGGCAAAAACTTAAGCTGGGATTTTTTCCAGCTTTTCGACAATTTTTTCGAGCTGTCAACTCATTCGGTCGGTCTCAACTTTCAGGGTAGACGCTCAATTCAGAGTGCGAAGTAGACTGGTCTCAGTCTGTTCATCTATGGCTTCATCTATTTCCAGTTATATTATTATTATTTGGATGTGTTTAATGTATTACAACCCCATGTCATGGAAAACGTTCAATTAGTGTACGTGTTAACGTATTTTAGTTCTCTTTCATGGAAAACGTTAGCCGTGAGTTGCCTTTAAAACCATTGTTTCGTTTTAGGAAGGACAACAATTTGTTGCTCGTGCAATTACTAACCAATGCTGAGGAATAAAAATGGTTGTATTTGATCACGTAAGTACGGTCTCAGGAAATGTTTGAACATTCAACAATGGCCCCCCCTCGTCCCCCACCCATTGTTTCCATTGGCCTCCCACAGCTCTCCATAGACCCCCATTGACCCTCCATTCACCTCATTGACCCCCCCTATTGACATCCCCTTTGACCCCTACTGACCCCGTGCCCCCCCCTCAGGAGCTGCGGGACAACCTGGGGGCGCGGCTGGAGAAGAGGGGCATGGAGCTGGGGGCGCTGTCGGAGCAGGTCGCGGCTCTTGTCAGGACCTCCACCAAGCAGGTCGCCATGCTGGAGATGCTGACGTCAGACCAGGTGTGTGTGTGTGTGTGTGTGTGTGCAGGTCGCAGGCAGGTGTGTGAACATGTGTGTGAATGTCGTGTAAAGATTGTAATGTGCGTATCTTCTCAAGTAATTTCAGATATTTCATTCAGAATTGTGTAGTTAAATTTGAACTTGAATTATTATGTTAAAACAGTGATGAATGGGTTAGTTTGTGCAAAGTCAAGTTAGGTAAGGTAGGTAAATTCAAGGTAAATAAATTGTTTGTTTAAATTGTTTGAAATTGTTTAAATTGTTTAAATTGTAAGATAAGAAAGGTAAGGTAAGGTAAGATAAGATAAGGTTAGGTTTGGCTAGGTAAGGTTTAGTTGCATTTGGTTAGGTAAGGTTAGTTAGATTTGGGTTGTTTAGTTGAGAGAAATTATTAAAAAAAATCGGTTTGGGTTTATTTTTTTAAAAGAAATTAATTTAAGGTGAACATTAGGAGCAACTTTGAACTTAACATTATGGCTGTTTGGGCAGGTTTAGGTTAGACTCGGTTGGTGATGGTTCTATGATATTGAATGCAAAGAAATAAGTAATGGCAATGCTGATAACTTTGTCTAAATTGATGAATTTTGTCTAAATTTGACTTTTGTGAGACTGAGATTTTTGTGCTCAGAGTATAATCATAGAATTAAAAGAATAACGATCATTAAAATCCAACATTTGGACGCGTAAAGTCATCAACAAAAACATTATCAAAAAAATTGGCAAAAGAATTTTCATCTCGTTCCTTCTCGTTTTTCTCATCATTCAAATCGTTGATGACGTACCTTTGAGTCGAAACACATTCATTTGCAATTATTATTATTATATTTTGCAAATGCACCTTCTTCATTGAGAAATTTCCGTACGTTAACATTCACTGCTAAGCTTTGTAAAAGCGCACATGACAACATTTCCCTACACTTAAAAACTGAAATTAATCTTTTCGATGAAGTGCATCAAATATAAAGAATGGTGTTCAATCAACCTTTTATGATGCTGAAATTTTATATTTATGTACCTAATGCCAGGAGCGAGAAATAACGAGTGCTGTTCAATGAACCTTTCTTAAACCTTGATATTTCAAAATTATTACCTCGAGGGTGAGAGTAAAAATTCGAAAATGCGATACAAAGCTTTGTTTGTCAAACATAAAACTTCATAATTATATTTTTAAGTGACTCAGAAATCGAGAATTGCAGGCAATGCATTTAAAATTTCTTAATGATGCTTTATAACGAAAAGTGTTAAGTATAGTGAATTGTTTCAAATGCACCTTTCCTCAAGCATATGATAATTATGTTTCATAATGAAGAGAGTTTAGAGTATACTGAATGCAGTTCAATAAACAAAAAGCCGTCGAACATAGCCACACTGCGCTTTTCGTGTATTGTATGTAATATACTTTTCGTTAAGCTTAAAATTCAACAATTTTGTTTCATAATGAAGAGAGTTAAGATTATACTGAATGCAGTTCAATGAACAAAAAGCTGTCGAACATACGCCACGCCATCGCCCTGGTCTTCTTTTGCCGCTCTCTGGCTGCATTCAGCAATTCTTGCTCACTAAAATAGCAGCTCCAAACATCACGCGTCTTGTTTTGTTATCGGCAGCCGCACTAAATTAGCTTTATTTGTGCCTGGGATCATCTGAGGTCAGTTTAGCCTTTTTCTTGGTGGTAAAGTTGGGGCGGCAACACGGCCGGTTTGCCTGCGTTTCAATGCTTCAGTCGAACGCTTATCGCCGATATTGAATGTCTTGGCATCTTTTGGGTCAGAATTCTATGATCTTGCGCTCTTTTAAAGGACGAAGTTGCTTTTGTTTATTTTCTTATTGATTTTTTTACCAGAATTATTTGGTTTTGTGATATTTTACTGGACGAAGTTGCTTTTGTTTATTTTCTTATTGATTTTTTGTATGCAATGCGTCTTTATTCACTGGGTAATCTGGAGTTCAAAAGGTGTTCTATGCACCTCAGTCACCGGACCGACTATTTTGTAGCCGAAATTTTCAATTTTGGCCATTTTTAATTTACCTATGTCCATTTTCAAGCCATATGTGGCCATATTATGGCAATTTTTGGCAAAATTAACAAACTTTGGCTACGTCGCATTTGAAATCATGCAGGCTTACCAGATGCTGAGGAATTGCATAACAAAGTTTTATTTAAAAAAATACCAAGCTCAAAAGTTTTGGCAAAAAATGACAATTTTTGAACAAAAAAAGACAATTTTTGGACAAAAAAAGACAATTTTTGGACAAACAAAGAACATTTTTGAACAAAAAAAGACAATTTTTTTGTTCAAGGGCTCATGTCGTGCGGCTTTAGCACTTTGTCTGCTCTGAAACTGCTTCTTATTTTTACCTTGTTACGTTATTCAGATTCTGAAATTCAGTGTGTTTTGTTGAAGATAAAGAAGGAAATACTTGAGCAAGCGACTCTGGAACATCGCAGCTTATCGTGCCACGGTCCACCAAAATCGAAGCTGATTTTTTCTTCCTTCAGCAAAATTGAGTTTGAAGAAGAATTAAGTCTCATTTTAGAGCGAGCTTTTGAAGCGGGAGCTCATTTGTGAGGCGAAATTTGAGCAGAATATTCAAGGATCGTTTAAAGTCAAGCAATTTACAGTGATGCTTTACATTTACATTTACATTACATTACAGATTCTTTACATTGCGTCGACTGGCGGGAATTTACAGTAAAGAAATAACTTCAAAAGGTTGTATACAATAATTCATTCGTCGAAGGATCGTCTACATTGAACACAGTGATTGTTTACATTAGGCAAAATTTTGAGGAACTTGTTTACATTGGGTAAATATACAGGAAATAATTTACACAATCAACGCCTAAAAGGAGTACGGCGAAGAGAAGCACACACACACACACATACACACACACACACACACACACACACTCGCGTATCAAGCAGTCTAACGATATACGAGCGAAAAAAAGTTCAGTAATAGCAAACTTCTTCACTCGAGTGTCGTATACGACAGCTGCAAGTCGGGAAAAGTTTCCTTTTGTTTTCTGTACAAGCAAATCCTGACGGAGGGAGGTGCTGCAGGTGTTGGGTAGCCCCGTAGTGTCAGCATACCGATTTAGAATTCCTGACTATGATATCATTATATGATAATATGCAGCGCTTTAATAAATTTTAGTTATAAGTATGCAATATAATATTTACGTGTTATTATATGATAATATGCAGCGCTTTAATAAATTTTAGTTATAAGTATGCAATATAATATGTATATGTTATTGTAATTGAGGCTGTATATCATGAATTTGAGACAAGACACTGTGTTCTCTCCACGGAGCAACGCTGAATTCAAATAGCTTTGGGATTCGAATTAAAAAGATAATCCATTTCATCTGTGTGGCTGTGTCAGTCTAACAAATAAATTAAATCTTATATTTCCTGCATGATAATTAATTATAATAATGGTAGTGTTTATTTACCTAAACATCGTTTAGGGTAAATTGTTTAAATAGTGAGCTATTTTCAAATTACTTTCATTTAAATTATAAGTGCAATAAGGAATGCATAGCTATTCAGTGTGCTCATATCTTCAGTCTTCAATCGTTTCTTCTCTGTATATTTGACCTCTGGTCGTGTGAATTTTGTCTGATGTGTGTAAGTGTGTGTGCGTGAACACAACGGGTCCACTGCTGTGAATTCCAACTACTCCCACCACCATTCCCACCACCATTCCCAGCACCATTCCCACCACCATTCACACCACCATTCCCACCACCATTCCCACCACCATTCCCACCACCATCCCACCACCATTCCCACCACCATTCCCACCACCATTCCCACCACCATTCCCACCACCATTCCCACCACCATTCCCACCACCATTCCCACCACCATTCCCACCACCATTCCCACCACCATTCCCACCACGACCCCCACCGTTCCCAGGTGTACACGGGCCAGCAGAACATCGAGAAGAGCCTGGCCAACCTGCTGACGCTGAAGGACTCGCAGGTCCGCTTCATCAAGTCGTACCACAAGACGGTGCTCCTGCCCGCCATGCTCGCCCTCAACTCGCTCCTGTCTGACCACGCCTCCTCCGTCACTTCCCTAGGGGTCGATATCATCACTAAGGTAATGCTGCAAATGTACCTCAACGATATCATCACTAAGGTAATGCTGCAAATGTACCTCAACGATATCATCACTAAGGTAATGCTGCAAATGTACCACAACGATATCATCACTAAGGTAATGCTGCAAATGTACCACAACGATATCATCACTAAGGTAATGCTGCAAATGTACCACAACGATATCATCACTAAGGTAATGCTGCAAATGTACCTCAACGATATCATCACTAAGGTAACGCTGCAAATGTACCACAACGATATCATCACTAAGGTAATGCTGCAAATGCACCTCAACGATATCATCACTAAGGTAATGCTGCAAATGTACCTCAACGATATCATCACTAAGGTAATGCTGCAAATGTACCACAACGATATCATCACTAAGGTAATGCTGCAAATGTACCACAACGATATCATCACTAAGGTAATGCTGCAAATGTACCACAACGATATCATCACTAAGGTAATGCTGCAAATGTACCTCAACGATATCATCACTAAGGTAACGCTGCAAATGTACCACAACGATATCATCACTAAGGTAATGCTGCAAATGCACCTCAACGATATCATCACTAAGGTAATGCTGCAAATGTACCACAACGATATCATCACTAAGGTAATGCTGCAAATGCACCTCAACGATATCATCACTAAGGTAATGCTGCAAATGTACATCAACGATATCATCACTAAGGTAATGCTGCAAATGTACCTCAACGATATCATCACTAAGGTAATGCTGCAAATGTACCACAACGATATCATCACTAAGGTAATGCTGCAAATGTACCACAACGATATCATCACTAAGGTAATGCTGCAAATGTACCACAACGATATCATCACTAAGGTAATGCTGCAAATGTACCTCAACGATATCATCACTAAGGTAACGCTGCAAATGCACCTCAACGATATCATCACTAAGGTAATGCTGCAAATGTACCACAACGATATCATCACTAAGGTAATGCTGCAAATGTACCACAACGATATCATCACTAAGGTAATGCTGCAAATGTACCACAACGATATCATCACTAAGGTAATGCTGCAAATGTACCACAACGATATCATCACTAAGGTAATGCTGCAAATGTACCTCAACGATATCATCACTAAGGTAACGCTGCAAATGTACCACAACGATATCATCACTAAGGTAATGCTGCAAATGCACCTCAACGATATCATCACTAAGGTAATGCTGCAAATGTACCACAACGATATCATCACTAAGGTAATGCTGCAAATGCACCTCAACGATATCATCACTAAGGTAATGCTGCAAATGTACCTCAACGATATCATCACTAAGGTAATGCTGCAAATGTACCTCAACGATATCATCACTAAGGTAATGCTGCAAATGTACCACAACGATATCATCACTAAGGTAATGCTGCAAATGTACCACAACGATATCATCACTAAGGTAATGCTGCAAATGTACCACAACGATATCATCACTAAGGTAATGCTGCAAATGTACCTCAACGATATCATCACTAAGGTAACGCTGCAAATGCACCTCAACGATATCATCACTAAGGTAATGCTGCAAATGTACCACAACGATATCATCACTAAGGTAATGCTGCAAATGTACCACAACGATATCATCACTAAGGTAATGCTGCAAATGTACCACAACGATATCATCACTAAGGTAATGCTGCAAATGTACCACAACGATATCATCACTAAGGTAATGCTGCAAATGTACCTCAACGATATCATCACTAAGGTAACGCTGCAAATGCACCTCAACGATATCATCACTAAGGTAATGCTGCAAATGTACCTCAACGATATCATCACTAAGGTAATGCTGCAAATGTACCACAACGATATCATCACTAAGGTAATGCTGCAAATGTACCACAACGATATCATCACTAAGGTAATGCTGCAAATGTACCTCAACGATATCATCACTAAGGTAACGCTGCAAATGCACCTCAACGATATCATCACTAAGGTAATGCTGCAAATGTACCACAACGATATCATCACTAAGGTAATGCTGCAAATGTACCTCAACGATATCATCACTAAGGTAATGCTGCAAATGTACCACAACGATATCATCACTAAGGTAATGCTGCAAATGTACCTCAACGATATCATCACTAAGGTAATGCTGCAAATGTACCACAACGATATCATCACTAAGGTAATGCTGCAAATGTACCACAACGATATCATCACTAAGGTAATGCTGCAAATGTACCACAACGATATCATCACTAAGGTAATGCTGCAAATGTACCTCAACGATATCATCACTAAGGTAATGCTGCAAATGTACCTCAACGATATCATCACTAAGGTAATGCTGCAAATGTACCACAACGATATCATCACTAAGGTAATGCTGCAAATGTACCTCAACGATATCATCACTAAGGTAATGCTGCAAATGTACCACAACGATATCATCACTAAGGTAATGCTGCAAATGTACCACAACGATATCATCACTAAGGTAATGCTGCAAATGTACCACAACGATATCATCACTAAGGTAATGCTGCAAATGTACCACAACGATATCATCACTAAGGTAATGCTGCAAATGTACCTCAACGATATCATCACTAAGGTAATGCTGCAAATGTACCTCAACGATATCATCACTAAGGTAATGCTGCAAATGTACCACAACGATATCATCACTAAGGTAATGCTGCAAATGTACCTCAACGATATCATCACTAAGGTAATGCTGCAAATGTACCACAACGATATCATCACTAAGGTAATGCTGCAAATGCACCTCAACGATATCATCACTAAGGTAATGCTGCAAATGTACCTCAACGATATCATCACTAAGCTAATGCTGCAAATGTACCACAACGATATCATCACTAAGGTAATGCTGCAAATGCACCTCAACGATATCATCACTAAGGTAATGCTGCAAATGTACCTCAACGATATCATCACTAAGGTAATGCTGCAAATGTACCACAACGATATCATCACTAAGGTAATGCTGCAAATGTACCTCAACGATATCATCACTAAGGTAATGCTGCAAATGTACCTCAACGATATCATCACTAAGCTAATGCTGCAAATGTACCACAACGATATCATCACTAAGCTAATGCTGCAAATGTACCACAACGATATCATCACTAAGGTAATGCTGCAAATGTACCACAACGATATCATCACTAAGGTAATGCTGCAAATGCACCTCAACGATATCATCACTAAGGTAATGCTGCAAATGTACCACAACGATATCATCACTAAGCTAATGCTGCAAATGTACCTCAACGATATCATCACTAAGGTAACGCTGCAAATGCACCTCAACGATATCATCACTAAGGTAATGCTGCAAATGTACCACAACGATATCATCACTAAGGTAATGCTGCAAATGAACCTCAACGATATCATCACTAAGGTAACGCTGCAAATGCACCTCAACGATATCATCACTAAGGTAATGCTGCAAATGTACCTCAACGATATCATCACTAAGGTAATGCTGCAAATGTACCACAACGATATCATCACTAAGGTAATGCTGCAAATGTACCACAACGATATCATCACTAAGGTAATGCTGCAAATGTACCACAACGATATCATCACTAAGGTAATGCTGCAAATGCACCTCAACGATATCATCACTAAGGTAATGCTGCAAATGTACCTCAACGATATCATCACTAAGCTAATGCTGCAAATGTACCTCAACGATATCATCACTAAGGTAACGCTGCAAATGCACCTCAACGATATCATCACTAAGGTAATGCTGCAAATGTACCTCAACGATATCATCACTAAGGTAATGCTGCAAATGTACCACAAGGAAGTAGTTTTGTATTCTATTTTTTTGGCTTTCGGTGTCATCACCAAGGGAATTGAGCAAATGTACCACGGGTAATTTTCAACATAAATGGGTAGTTTTCATTTCATTTTTTTTGGTGTGGGTGTCGTCACTAAGGTAATCCCAACTATAATAATTCGCTCAATTGCTACAAATGAAGGGTGTCCATACAAAATATATCCACTGATAGATATATGTATGTATGAGATACAGAACCATTCAACATTTTAATTGTGATATATAGTTCCGGTTTCATATATACATAAATCGATAAGTGGATACATTTTTTGTTGACACCCTGTATATCATGGATGTTTAATGACCGTATCTGTGATACGAGTTTCACCAGTGCACAAGTACAAGAATATTTTAATAGCGGGTACTGTTGGGATGGATATATTTGTTGGGCATCCACATCTGCAAGATTTATTTAATGGTGGGTACTGTTGGGATGGATATATTTGTTGGGCATCCACATCTGCAAGATTTATTTTAAGCGGGTACTATTGGGATAGATATATTTGTTGGGCATCCACATCTGCAAGATTTATTTAATGGTGGGTACTGTTGGGATGGATATATTTGTTGGGCATCCACATCTGCAAGATTTATTTAATGGTGGGTACTGTTGGGATGGATATATTTGTTGGGCATCCACATCTGCAAGATTTATTTAATGACGGGTACTATTGGGATGGATATATATGTTGGGAATCCACGTCTACAAGACTTATTCAAGCAAATTATCTAACCCCGTCATATTTTACGGGCCATTTATGCAAGTGAAACTAATATAGTGATGGGTAATTTTCATTTCATTTTTTGGTAGATGGTGTTGAATTTATGCCCAAGGGGATAAAACTCAGAAATGACAAATTGTTAATTTTCTTTCTATTTTTTTTATATTGGATCGAAAAGAATGCTCAGAAAATTCTCAGTTCTTAGACGAATTTAGTTCACTTTAGTTGTTCTCATTAAAGGCTTATGACATTTATGCTGACCCAAATAGAGTTTCCGCGGGCAATAAAAAACCTTTCCAGCCATAGAGGACCAATAGCTGGCTTTGGTGTTTCCATGGCTACATCCCAACCCCAACCGCCACTAACCCCACCAGCCCCATTCCCTTAATCCCATTTCCAAAACCCCATTCCCCAAACCCCATCCCCTGAATCCTGTGCCCTAAACCCCATTCCCTAAACCCCATCCCCTTAACCCCATTCCCTGAACCCCATTCCCTGTACCCCATTCCCTTAACCCTGTTCCCAAATCCCATTTCCTGAACCTCATTCCCTCAACATCATTTCCTGAACCCTATCCCCTAAACCCCATTCCCTGAACCCTATTCCGTTAACCCCATTCCCTTAACTCCTTTCCTAGACCCCTTTCCCTAAACCCCATCCCCTGAACCCTGTGCCCTAAACCCTATTCCCTGAACTCCATTCCCCTAACCCCATTTCCTTAACCCCATTCCGTTAACCCCATTCCCTTAACTCCATCTCTCCCCCCCCCCCCCGGCAGGTGGAGTCCCTACAAGACGCGTACGTGACGCACGCGACGCGGCAGGCGGACGCGCTGCAGCAGCTGCAGGAGCAGGTGGAGCTGGTGCTGCCGCAGCACAGCAACCTCCTCATGCGGGGCCACGACCTCGCCAGGCGCCTCCACGCCAACGCCGAGACCTTCGTCAGGGTAATGGGGTCCTCGGTATGGAGGTCCTCGGTAGGGTAATGGGGTCCTCGGTTTGGGGGTCTTCGTCAGGGTAAACCGGTCCTCGGCAGGGTAGTGGGGGTCTTTGTCAGGGTGTCTTCGTCAAAGTGATGGGGGTTCTCGGCAGGGCAATAATGGGGGTCTTTGGCAGGGCAATGGAGGTGCTTGTGCTTATGCCATAACAAAATAGGGTTTATTATCCTTCTCAAAATAGCACAAACTTCGGTTTATACGGCTATATGCTTATAGACAAAAATTATGAATATCCTGGTTTTTTGCGCGAATCTTTTACATGATGTTATACGTGTCAGCACGACACACCTGCGTGTGTCAGCACGACACACCTGCGTGTGTCAGCATGACACACCTCACCTCTACACGCGCAGGAGATACAAACGCGCATGAACAACGTCGTCAAGGAGCTAGTATCCATCAGGGTGCAGAGTCAAAGCTTCGTCAACTTCAGTGACTACACATACGCCAATATCTCGCAGAGGTACCGTGTGTGTGTGCGTGTATATTTCATGTGTGTGGCGTGTGAGTGTGTGTCGTGTGCCTGTCGTCGGTGTTGCGTGTATGTGTTGTATTGTGACACATATTTATCGGGCTCGCTATTTGATGATCATTATTGTTTGATTAAGATTATGATCATTATTGATCATCATAACAAATGTTTGTGTGGCGTTTTGCGCTCTGTTGGTAATTAAACGCTTTGAGAAATTCGCGCCTGATGCGTTGTGTTGCAATTGGATCGGAAAATCGATAATGAATTATGGCAACTTGTTTAGAATGTTGAATGTGCCACATGTCAATCAGTTGAGGAGCTGAATTCTTCATAAATCAACGTGCTCGTCTTGTTGAGCATGTCACCAACATGGCTGGTTTGTTTAACATGCCCTCAACATGCCTTTCAAGCTAAACATGCCCTTAACATGTCCCCAACATGTCCCTAACACGTCTCCAACACGTCCCCAACCGTCCCCAACCCCAACGATAATTACCCTAGTAATTTTATCATGTTGAATATATCCCCAACATGCCTATTATGTTGGTGGTCACCGTTATGATGGTCACCGGTTAAGAGCGTGCCCTTCACGGGAAGGTATCGGCAGTTCGAATCCCGGCAGTGCCACCCGGTGTTTTCTCCCGGTTGGGAAAAGAGAGCACTCAGCCATAATTCCCCGCTCTACCCAGGTGTCGGAAATGGGTGTAACCGTCATAGCGTTCTGGTGTTATAAGGCATTTGAAACACCAACGCACAAATTAATATGTATCAGGCTTGATTGATAGATATAAAGCACCCTTTATGCCGGTTTGACCGGGGGTAACCTACGTAGCGTCCTGGTGTTAGTCATAAGGCATTTGAAAAATCAATGATTTGTATTGGGCTTGATTGATAGGAATAAAACACCCATCATGAACACGTCCCCCAGCCTGAACGCGACGGAGGGGGTGGTACACTCGCTGAGCTCCCGCCTGCACGACCGCATGGACGCCTCACGCCTCAGGGAGGCCGCCTTCAGAGAGGAGTTCAGCCACGAGGCCGAGCTGCTCAGCGCCAGGGTGCAGGCTGGCGTCAGCGGGGTGAGTGGCAGGTGTCAGCAGGGTGAGTGGCAGCGTCAGCGGGGTGAGTGGCAAACGTCAGCGGGAGGAATGGCTGGCGTCAGCGGGGTGAGTGGCAAACGTCAGCGGAAGGAATGGCTGGCGTCAGCGGGGTGAGCGGCAAACGTCAGCGGAAGGAATGGCTGGCGTCAGCGGGGTGAGTGGCAGGTGTCAGCAGGGTGAGTGGCAGGGTCAGCGGGGTGAGTGGCAAACGTCAGCGGGAGGAATGGCTGGCGTCAGCGGGGTGAGTGGCAGCGACAGGCTGGCGTCAGGGGGGGTAGGAGACGCGTTCTATTGAGCGAAATGTTGTGAAAACATCTCTAGGTTTACCTTTTGTGATGTCGGTCACTGTGAACATTGATTTTTTCTCAGCACTTGAGGATGTTGTTTGTGTAGTGTCCGCTGCATCACAACGCTCATATCGTGATAAGCCACTCACCACCACACCACCAATCACATCCATAACACACCTCTAACCACCTACACCCAACCCCACCGCTAACCACCACACCTCGCCCCCACACTATCAACCACCAACCCACCAACCACCCCGTCACGCCTCATCGTCCCACCACTCACCAACCAAACTCCCTCCCCACCAGGCGCTTACTACGAACCACCAGGCGCTCCAGCAGGTGGAGGAGGTGGAGTTGGAAGGTCGTCGGTTCACTACGGGCGCGGCGACGGCCTGGTCAGAGCACTACCTGCACCAGGAGCACGAGCTGCGGCTTGGGGCTGACATGCTCGCCGGTAACCTGCAGAGCTACACTCAACACACGCAGAATGTCCTCACGGGGCTCAATAATGCGGCGCAGACCCATGAGCAGGTGTGTAGCGTGTTTACAGGTGTGTAGAGAGATGTGTTGAAGCCTGGACCGGTGTGTTGGTGTGAGAACCGGTCTCACTGTGCTCAATAATGCGGCGCAGACCCATGAGTAGGTGTATTGGGGTGTGTGGACAGGTGTGTAGGGGTGTGTGGACAGGTGTTTTGGTGTGTGGACAGGTGTGTAGGCGTGTGGAAAGCCCTCAGATTGCATCTGGGAACTCTACTAGCCCCAAATCTGGCACCACTATTGGCCTAACAACATGTCGCAGTAGTGACGTCATAAAGTTTGTTTGAAATGAAGCCTTTCTCCTGGCTAGGTGCTGGAGGAACAAAGGGCAGACTTGTGTATTTGTCCCCCATGGAAATTAAAGTTTCCCCATAGAAATGCCAGTATCCCTATGGCTGCAGGTGCTGGAGGAACAAAGGGCGGACTTCTCCCGGTTCGTGCGCAAGCGGCAGGAGGCGCTGGACACGCAGTGCCTCGCTATCTCCGACTGGAGCGGCCTCATGTCCTCTGAACTGCGCAGGCGTGACGAGGATCTGCACAGGTTCCTCAGTGACAACCTCCACTTCTCCGTGTGTGAGTTGTGTGCCTCAATGTGTTGTGTTAGCTGTGTGCTGCTGGTCTATGTGTTGTGCTAGTTGTGTGTATTGGGGCTAGTCAGTGTATTGTGTGCGGCTAGTCAATGTGTGCTGGCTTGCAAAGCGTTTCAAAATCTAATTTGAAAATTTACACAACATGTAGAGTGGGTGATAGTTACATAGTGGGTTATTACATGAGTATAACTGAAGGCCTATATAAAAAGGCAATAGGAAGGCGTATACAATTTTTAGTGGTACGTAACGTGAAACATTTCTAAGTTCATGACACTTTGGTCTTCTGCGCCACAGATCAAATTAACTGAGAACGAGACCTCCGACACTAGACAGGTTGCATGAACTAGCTTTAGCATTTCACAGCTCTCTTCCTTTCCTGAAATTTCAAATGAATATTAATCAGCGAGGGCATTTCAACATTTATAAAATAAGCATCTGATCGCCTCGACATAAGTCAAAAAAGGCTTTAAAGCTAACTAACCAAATGCATAAATGCTGTATCTCTTAACGCTTCAACACTTCTCTTTTACACGCTTCAAAACGACCTATTTGAATGCCTTAAAACTACCTACGCGTGCGCCTCTTACTTGCACGGTTAAACGTCTCAAAACTGAACACATAAACGCCTAAAATTACAAAATAAAACGCCTAAAAACTACAAAATTAAATGCCTTAAAACTACCAAATGAAACGCCTAAAAAAAACTACAAAATTAAATGCCTTAAAACTACAAAATTAAATGCCTAAAAACTACAAAATTAAACGTCTCAAAACTACAAAATTAAATGACTTAAAACTACAAAATTAAATGACTTGAAACTACAAAATTAATCGCCTAAAAACTACAAAATAAAACGCCTAAAAGCTACAAAATTAATCGCCTAAAAGCTACAAAATTAATCGCCTAAAAACTACAAAATTAATCGCCTAAAAGCTACAAAATTAATTGCCTTAAAACCACCTATAAGAACTCCTCAGAACAAACAGCATTTACGTCCAACCAATCACACCTTGCAATTTTATTTGGATTTTCGTATTATCATTTGCATTCCCCTAATTATTTTATTATTTTCTAATGCACATTTTATAATTTGCATTTTATTATTTTCGTTACAAGCATTTAAATTTTATTATTTTTATAAGTGTTTTTTATTTAAAATAAAAATGATAGTAAAGATAGCTGATTTAAAAATTATTTTAATTAGTGAACGTTTCGGCTTCAAGCTCAAGCCATTATCAACGCCTGTAAAAGATAATTGACATACAGAAAATACGACGTGGCTAAAGACAAAAAGAATACAACTTAGAATAGTACAGAACAAGGGAATGGAGAGATTACACTGCAAGTATTTTTGAATATCGGGCTATTTCTAACTGGAATGATGACAACATTGAATTTAGAGTTGGTTTCATTTCTTTAAAGTAAGCTGGTTTCAAATTATTTTAAAACTCGCACGATTGCTCAACCTAATTTAACCATATTTGTTTTTATTTTTTATTTTCGAAATAACACTTACAGTACGGTCAATCAGTCAATTATTTTTATGCGGACATTTTATTATTTTTATACATACTTTTATGTCATTATTAACTTTTTTAACATTTAAATTTTACTGTTTTTGTTCTTATTAACATTTTTCTGTAATGATTTATCTGATATGAATTTTCATTTATTTATTTTTATTATTCTCTATGTGCTTTCTAACTTTTATTTCGGTCCCCTTACAGCCCCCATGGCGTACCGGCCGGAGGACGTGGACGCCTTCCTGGTGTCCGCCGTACCGGACGACGCCCTTGCGTATCGCTCCTCCTCCGGCCCCCCACAGGGAGGTCCCCCGGGGGGACCAGGCCCCGAACCCCCCCTCCCCGACGGGAGGACCACGTCGAGCATGACCTCCGCGCGTCTTCCTGACGGTGACGCTGATGGGGGTGAACTTCAAGTGAGCTCTTCTTCCAATTTCGTGCTTGTTCGCTTTTTTGACCACTCAAAAACCGACAAAAAGTTGGGTTTGTATGTTAGTTTTTGACTCACGTGTGCTGTTTGAATTTGAAGTAATGTAGAAGTAGTGTATTTTTTTGGGCAAATTTGTTTTGAGTGTTATAATTTCTTCTTGTTTTTTATTTCTTTTCGTTTGCTTTGACATGATCTCCAAAGGACTGAGTTTCAAGTAATATGCGCTTTCGTCTCCGTGCAGGCGATAGCGAAACTTCTGCTGTTGATTTAGCCTGGCTTCGCTCTATTTTTGTTATCAAAATCCTTCAACTTATTTGAAGAATTTGCATTATGAAAAATTTATCTATAACACATTACAACACATTACCTAACACTCATTATAGCCGAACATCATAAAATGTTGATGTTCACCTTACGTGGTAAATCGGAAAGCCCGATACTGATTAAATTATGTGACCTTCGGTGCGATGTAGTTTGAATTACTTAAGCGCTAGCAAACCTATGTTTCTACTAATACTACTATAGCCAAACAGGCACAAGAATTTTCGCTGCCAGCTGTTCAAATGCGCTAAACTGTAAAAATTTTACCAAAGAAAGACAGTTTTCAGCATTGCCAACTCGACAGAGGAACTTTCGCTACCAGCTGTACAGCAACGATGGCGGCGAAAATTGTTGGGAAATCCACCCTTGACTTAAGTGACGGACTTTAGACAAAATACAGAGTGATACCCCCTACCCCCTACCCCCTCCCCCCCCCCCCCCCCCCTCCCAAAAAAAAATGTACTCACTCTTTGACTGCCCAGTACTGATGCATTTTGCTTTGACGTAGGTGTTTTTTGACGTTGACACAAGCCTAACGAGTTAAATAAAATAAAAGAACATCGAAGTGAAAAAAAATAAACATCATAAACTGAAATTCAGTCGCGCCTGAAACATGAACAAAAAAAAAAGTAAAAAATGAGTCAAAGAATGAGTACATTTTTTTGCGACACCCCTGCACACACATACAAGACAGCCGTTTACGCTCGTGTGACAGAGCGAAAACACAAAGAACACTATCACTAGGCTCACTATCACTAGGCTCACTATTACTAGGCTCACTATCACTAGGCTCACTATCACTAGGCTCACTATCACTAGGCTCACTATCACTAGGCTCACTATCACTAGGCTCACTATCACTAGGCTCACTATCACTAGGCTCACTATCACTAGGCTCACTATCACTAGGCTCACTATCACTAGGCTCACTATCACTAGGCTCACTATCACTAGGCTCACTATCACTAGGCTCACTATCACTAGGCTCACTATCACTAGGCTCACTATCACTAGGCTCACTATCACTAGGCTCACTATCACTAGGATCACTATCACTAGGCTCACTATCACTAGGCTCACTATCACTAGGCCAAAATATGCCATTTGTCTCGCATATAGGTTAATTAATTAATGTATCTTCATGATATTTCGTCGATATTTTGTTTTTTCCCTGTGGTATTGTTGTCGCGCTCTTGAAGCAGTGACTCGGGCAGTGACTTAGGCAGTAACAAACAGTGACAGGCAGTGACCAATGCAGTGACTCAGGCCCGAATTTCCCCTTAGCTGGGAGGAATGAGTCATCTCGAGGCGTGAGGGAATGAGGGGAAGCCGAGGGAGGGATGGGGAAGAAATAAGGCGTGGGATCAGCCAGCTCCCATCTCTGATAGGAAAAGAAGTTTTAAAGATGCTTTTAATTCCAACTAAGCCTAGTACAAACCATCTTCTACTACATTGGTTTTTCATATGCCTTATTTTTTTCATCTCTGGTAGGAAAGGATGTTTTAAAGGATGTTTTTTATTCCAATAAAACCTGATACATATCATCTCGTACACTGGTTTTTCAAATGCCTTATTTTTTTCAACTTCTTTATAACAAACACCAGGACGCAATGACAGTTACCCAAGATCAAGTCTTGAGCTCAGGCAGTGCGAGGGCTGCTAATTTAACTCTCCCCTCGTCGAAATGATCACATCAGGCATTTTTTGAATCGCATTAGGCTTGTATGTTGTGACCCTGCATGATCGCTGTCATGTAGAATGTTTATGATATCCACACCAACCTATGTGGTTTGGTGGATGTACGTATGTACGTAGGGAGGCGATGTACGTATGTACGTATGTACGTAGGGAGGCGATGTACGTATGTACGTATGTACGTAGGGAGGCGATGTACGTATGTACGTAGGGAGGCGATGTACGTATGTACGCAGGGAGGCGATGTACGTATGTACGTACGGAGGCGATGTACGCATGTACGTAGGGAGGCGATGTACGCATGTACGTAGGGAGGCGATGTACGTATGTACGCAGGGAGGCGATGTTCGTATGTACGTATGTACGTAGGGAGGCGATGTAGTATGTACGTATGTACGTAGGGAGGCGATGTACGTATGTACGCAGGGAGGCGATGTACGTATGTACGTAGGGAGGCGAAACCTAACAAACAGGACAGTGGATGTAAACTAAATGAATCAATAAATAATAAATGTATTCCTGGCAGCACTTATTAGACACGGGGTTAATTAGACACGGGGTTAATTAGACACGGGGTTAATTAGACACGGGGTTAATTAGACACGGGGTTAATTAGACACGGGGTTAATTAGACACGGGGTTAATTAGACACGGGGTTAATTAGACACGGGGTTAATTAGACACGGGGTTAATTAGACACGGGGTTAATTAGACACGGGGTTAATTAGACACGGGGTTAATTAGACACGGGGTTAATTAGACACGGGGTTCATTAGACACGGGGTTAATTAGACACGGAGTTCATTAGACACGGGGATAATTAGACACGGGGTTAATTAGACACGGGGTTAATTAGACACGGGGTTCATTAGACACGGGGTTAATTAGACACGGAGTTCATTAGACACGGGGATAATTAGACACGGGGATAATTAGACACGGGGATAATTAGACACGGGGATAATTAGACACGGGGTTCATTAGACACGGGGATAATTAGACACGGGGTTAATTAGACACGGGGTTAATTAGACACGGGGTTCATTAGACACGGGGTTAATTAGACACGGAGTTCATTAGACACGGGGATAATTAGACACGGGGATAATTAGACACGGGGATAATTAGACACGGGGATAATTAGACACGGGGTTAATTAGACACGGGGTTAATTAGACACGGGGTTAATTAGACACGGAGTTCATTAGACACGGGGATAATTAGACACGGGGATAATTAGACACGGGGATAATTAGACACGGGGATAATTAGACACGGGGTTCATTAGACACGGGGATAATTAGACACGGGGTTAATTAGACACGGGGTTAATTAGACACGGGGTTCATTAGACACGGGGTTAATTAGACACGGAGTTCATTAGACACGGGGATAATTAGACACGGGGATAATTAGACACGGGGATAATTAGACACGGGGATAATTAGACACGGGGATAATTAGACACGGGGTTAATTAGACACGGGGATAATTAGACACGGGGATAATTAGACACGGGGTTCATTAGACACGGGGATAATTAGACACGGGGATAATTAGACACGGGGTTCATTAGACACGGGGATAATTAGACACGGGGATAATTAGACACGGGGTTCATTAGACACGGGGATAATTAGACACGGGGATAATTAGACACGGGGTTAATTAGACACGGGGTTAATTAGACACGGGGTTAATTAGACACGGAGTTCATTAGACACGGGGATAATTAGACACGGGGATAATTAGACACGGGGATAATTAGACACGGGGATAATTAGACACGGGGTTCATTAGACACGGGGATAATTAGACACGGGGTTAATTAGACACGGGGTTAATTAGACACGGGGTTCATTAGACACGGGGTTAATTAGACACGGAGTTCATTAGACACGGGGATAATTAGACACGGGGATAATTAGACACGGGGATAATTAGACACGGGGATAATTAGACACGGGGTTCATTAGACACGGGGTTCATTAGACACGGGGTTCATTAGACACGGGGATAATTAGACACGGAGTTCATTAGACACGGGGATAATTAGACACGGGGATAATTAGACACGGGGATAATTAGACACGGAGTTCATTAGACACGGGGATAATTAGACACAGGGTTAATTAGACACGGGGTTAATTAGACACGGGGTTCATTAGACACGGGGTTAATTAGACACGGGGTTCATTAGACCCGGGTTCATTAGACACGGGGTTCATTAGACACAGGGTTAATTAGACACGGGGTTCATTAGACACGGGGTTAATTAGACACGGGGTTCATTAGACCCGGGTTCATTAGACACGGGGTTCATTAGACACAGGGTTAATTAGACACGGGGTTCATTAGACACGGGGTTCATTAGACACGGGGTTCGTTAGACACAGGGTTAATTAGACATGGGGTAATTAGACCCCAGACTCACTCCACGAGGTTCAACTAGATGTTAATTTTTTCACACACCGTGAAATTCCCATGGCGTTCGGAGCAGAGTTCACTGAGTCAGTGGGAGTCACAGCAGCTGGGGAAGAAAAGGGAGTCATGGCGTAAGGGAACGAAGGGGAGGAGGGGGAGGAGAGGGAGGGGGCATATTCCCTTTTAGTTCGCTTTGCTCATCGATTTTTTATCGCATGTGATTCACTTAAATAGTGGGAGGCGCCCTCCCCCCTCCCCTCCCCTACCTCCCCCTACTCCCCCAGCTCTCTCGTGAGGGAGGCGAGGGAGGCAGGGTAATAACTGTCAAGAATTTTGTAATAAATCCCAATCGATCGTGACGCAAACAACAGCGTTATTGCTCCAAGTCGTAGGCTGTGTTGTTAGGTGTTGATTGTGGCAACACTTCGATTGTTTTCCAACATCGTAGGGCAATTTATCTATTTTTGTTTCCGCCGTCATATATCAATGATGAAGTATTTTCTTTAATTTATTATATGTTCACATCTTGACATTAGAGTATTTAATGATGTAAATCTTCACTTCTTTTATATAATTGACCGTCAATATATACATGTTAACTGTTTCTGTCGTATAGGACAGTCTTCTTTGATCGCTACGTTAGGGAACCATTTGGAATAGGGACTTGGTCTTTTTTTTTTAAACAAAGGCAGCTACGGATGCTTTATTTCCAATTTCAAGCCTGATACATATCACCTTGTACATTGGATTTTCAAATGCCTTATAACTAACACCAGGACGCCATGACGCTTTCCCCCGGTCAAGACCGGTACCCATTTCAGACACCTGGGTAGAGTGGGGTATTGTGCTTGGAATTTTTTCCCTATACCCAACAGAGAAAATCGCCACCAGCGCCGGGACTCGAACCCTCATTTGCCCGCACGGAGGCAGGTCCTAAAGACACACGGCTATGACGAGCACTCAATTTCGTGCCTGCTTATCTTAATATTTAAAAATTTATTTAGTCATTAGTGATATTTAACACTTATCTGAAATTCTTTCAAAGCAAGCAAGAATGGCAGCACATGAGGTATAGTCAACATTTTGTAAATAGGAAGTAAATAAATCGTACACAACGCTTCCAGTACTTGAAGACGTGTCCATTTCATTATAAATATACCTTCAAGAAAGCCGACGCAGATTTAATTGGAGAAACGATGCAATGATGTAAGCCTGACGCATCGCTCGTTAAATAGCGCAAAACATTCATAAGCAGACGCGGGTTGTGTTAAGCCAGGGCATCTCAACCGGGGGTACATTTAACATACTTTAAAATCAGGAAAACCACTTATTTGACCAGAAATTCTTACAAACATCTCATAAATCCCTATATGCTTGCAATATTTTTGACTTTCTCAGTCATTGTTTCCAAAATCAATGAAACTATGCTGAAATGCGCAACGTATATTTACATACAACCTTTCAAGTATATATAATTATTAGTCATTGAGTGTATTTTTACAGTTTCTTAAACATTTAACTGTGCTGGGGGTACATGAAGATACACCATTAAGCTAAGGGGGTACACGACAATAGAATGGCTTAGAAGTCCTGCGTTAAATCATGATTTAACACAAGTTATGATAAGATTGATCATGATTATCACAACGTCCTGTACTTCCCCTGATTCTCACCACTGACAGACTCCCACCAAACCGAACTCACTTGTTTCGCCTTCCTTTTATTCTGTGTAATTTTGATGTTATTTTTATTTGACGCAACTTCATTTGACGTAACTTCATTTGATGTAACTTTATTTGATGTAACTTTATTGGACACAACTTCATTTGACGTAACTTCATTTGACGTAACTTCATTTGATGTAACTTTATTGGACACAACTTCATTTGACGTAACTTCATTTGATGTAACTTTATGGGACGCAACTTCATTTGACGCAACTTCATTTGATGTAACTTCATTTGATGTAACTTTATTGGACACAACTTCATTTGACGTAACTTCATTTGATGTAACTTTATTGGACGCAACTTCATTTGACGTAACTTCATTTGATGTAACTTTATTGGACACAACTTCATTTGACGTAACTTCATTTGATGTAACTTTATTGGACGCAACTTCATTTGACGCAACTTCATTTGATGTAACTTCATTTGATGTAACTTTATTGGACACAACTTCATTTGACGTAACTTCATTTGATGTAACTTTATTGGACGCAACTTCATTTGACGTAACTTCATTTGATGTAACTTTATTGGACGCAACTTCATTTGACGTAACTTCATTTGATGTAACTTTATTGGACACAACTTCATTTGACGTAACTTCATTTGATGTAACTTTATTGGACGCAACTTCATTTGACGCAACTTCATTTGACGTAACTTCATTTGATGTAACTTTATTGGACACAACTTCATTTGACGTAACTTCATTTGATGTAACTTTATTGGACGCAACTTCATTTGACGTAACTTCATTTGATGTAACTTTATTGGACGCAACTTCATTTGACGTAACTTCATTTGATGTAACTTTATTGGACGCAACTTCATTTGACGTAACTTCATTTGATGTAACTTTATTGGACGCAACTTCATTTGACGTAACTTCATTTGATGTAACTTTATTGGACGCAACTTCATTTGACGTAACTTCATTTGATGTAACTTTATTGGACGCAACTTCATTTGACGTAACTTTATTGGACGCAACTTCATTTGACGTAACTTCATTTGATGTAACTTTATTGGAGGCAACTTCATTTGATGTAACTTTATTGGACGCAACTTCATTTGATGTAACTTTATTGGACGCAACTTCATTTGATGTAACTTTATTGGACGCAACTTCATTTGACGTAACTTCATTTGATGTAACTTTATTGGACGCAACTTCATTTGATGTAACTTCATTTGATGTAACTTTATTGGACGCAACTTCATTTGATGTAACTTCATTTGATGTAACTTTATTGGACGCAACTTCATTTGATGTAACTTTATTGGACGCAACTTCATTTGATGTAACTTCATTTGATGTAACTTTATTTGACGTAACCGTATTTGACGTAACTTCATTTGACGTATCTTTATTTGACGTAACTTCATTTTTTATATATCATGTCGTGCATGGTAGTCACGCGTTTGTTCAGTCTAATACCGTACCAATAATATTTTTTACTGCATGTACTTGTTATGTAGTTTTTGTTACTAATATTGATTTTGTTAACATTGTAGACAGGAGCTTTCGGATGACACCCGTCTGAAGCTGCCACGGCCCCAACGTCTGTCTACAGTGGGAGTTGGGCTTCTGTGTGAACTGTTGTGAACACACTCTACAACACACATAGCAACTCACATAGCAACACACTCAACAACACACATAGCAACACACTCAACAACACACATAGTAACACACTCAACAACACACTCAACAACACACATAGCAACATACTGAGCAGCACACATAGCAACACACTCAACAACACACTCAACAACACACATAGCAACATACTGAGCAACACACATAGCAACACACTCAACAACACACTCAACAACTCACATAGCAACACACTCAACAACACACATAGCAACACACTCAACAACACACTCAACAACACACATAGCAACACACTCAACAACACACTCAACAACACACTCAACAACACACATAGCAACACACTCAACAACTCACATAGCAACACACTCAACAACACACTCAACAACACACATAGCAACATACTGAGCAACACACATAGCAACACACTCAACAACACACTCAACAACACACATAGCAACATACTGAGCAACACACATAGCAACACACTCAACAACACACTCAACAACTCACATAGCAACACACTCAACAACACACATAGCAACACACTCAACAACACACTCAACAACACACATAGTAACATACTGAGCAACCCACATAGCAACACACTCAACAACACACATAGCAACACACTCAGCAAAACACATAGCAACACACTCAACAACACACTCAACAACACACATAGCAACACACTCAACAACACACATAGCAACATACTGAGCAACACACATAGCAACACACTCAACAACACACATAGCAACACACTCAGCAAAACACATAGCAACACACTCAACAACACACATAGCAACACACTCAACAACACACTCAACAACACACATAGCAACACACTCAACAACACACTCAACAACACACATAGCAACACACTCAACAACACACTCAACAACACACATAGCAACACACTCAACAACACACTCAACAACACACATAGCAACACACATAGCAACACACTCAACAACACACTCAACAACACACATAGCAACACACTCAGCAACACACATAGCAACACACTCAACAACACACTCAACAACACACATAGCAACATACTGAGCAACACACATAGCAACACACTCAACAACACACATAGCAACACACTCAGCAAAACACATAGCAACACACTCAACAACACACATAGCAACACACTGAGCAACACACATAACAATACACATAGCAACATGCACACTCAACAACACACATAGCAACACACACAACAACATACACAACAACACACATAACAACACACATGGCAACACACATAGCAACGCACACCCCAATACACACAACAAAACAACTCACACAACACACACAACAGAACAACTCTCACAACACACACAACAAAACAACTCACACAACACACACAACAAAACAACTCACACAACACACACAACAAAACAACTCACACAACACACACAACAAAACAACTCACACAACACACACAACAACAACTCCTCCACTCCTTATTTGGTCATCGTTATCAAGAAATCAAATGACGTCCTCAACAAGACGATGGATGGTCAAGACAACTCAATTCTGATGGATGACGTGGATATTTGCCTGGATTTCTTATTAGATACTCCTTGTCACACTAATATTTCACTGGAGATCCAACTATTGGATGCCGTGTTCGATATTGCATTGTATCTCCTGCTGGATATCCTACTGAATTTTGAACTGGACATCCTTCTGGATGTTCGACCCCATATTCTACTGATGCACTGTTTGAAATTATACTGGATCTTCTGCTGGATATCTTACTCCATATTCTTATGGAAATCCTACTGGATATTCTCAGAGATATCCTGCAAGATATCCTACTGGATATCTTACTGGATATCATACTACGTTTTCTACTGGATATCCTACTCAGTATCCTACTGGATATCCTATTCCACATCCTAATGGACATCGTACTGGACATCGTACTGGATATCCGACGCACCAGACCCGGTCGCAAACACACCGGCGTCTGTAGTCACTCGTCCAAAAAGTTTTTGTTTAACAACTGTAAGTGAGTTAAAATTAATATCTACATGATATAGCAGGCTCTGCATCGATGTTCAGCATGTTAGTATAATATATTCTTTTAATTCTTTCGTTCATCTCTAACATTGTTTGCTCTTTCGGCAATTTTGACTGCCTTGATCCCTGATATTGTTCATTTGCATGACTATTGTTACTAACCAGCATTACTGTGACCGTTAACCTTTATCGTTAGTATTGCTAAAAGTTTGAATGATTTTTAACCATCACGCATAGTATTATAAGATTTTTTCACTCACTTTTGGACCACTCACTCGAAGAATTAATTTTCTATGTCACTGTTCTTTGGAACCGCTCTGCATTTCTTCCTTTTCCTTTCCTTTCATTAAAGCTTCCTTCAAAATCTATCAAGTCCTGCTTCTTCTGTATAACCTATAGAACTTCTATAGAACCTGTGAACTCTAAGCCAGAACATGAACTGTATAGGCCTAAATATAGATCATCCATCCCTCATGACTGCATCCAAATATGATAATGATAGTTATAATAATTCCAGGTTTAATTTTGACCAAATCATCTTCATTTTTTTGATATTTTACGTGTATTCTGACTTTATTATTTTATTCTATATAATTTATTCTGACCGAATTTTTTATTCTGTATTTTATTTTGGCTGTATTATTTCATTCCATGTTTAATTTGAGACAAATTCGAAGTGCAATTCTTTTGTCATGTAATTATCAATTAATCATGTATCATGATTAGTTAAATTGTTAAAAGTATTCCTGTGATTTTCGAAGAATTATTCCAATACCAGAATCAGTTTTATGACTCATTGTATATTTCTTGATCTCCCAGGGCATATTTTTAAATTTTCCCATCATTCACCATGGCTTGTCTAATCATGACAACCAGTTAACTCCGTAATGATGAATTAAGTTTAACCTTTATCAACTAATTAGCAGAACAAGAACGCTAAGCATCTTTAAACCACAAGACTGACAAATTCGAATTCGTATTGCTGATGATGAGCGAAGGCTGGAAACGTCCATTTTTTACGAGTCTTTTACGGTCTCGAGAATATATTTTAATGAAAAATGTTTATACCATTTTCCTGGTTTTCTCTTTTTTATTGAAGACTGACAAATGTTCAGCGTTCTGCAAGGTCAATTTTAAATCTAAAATGCATCGTGTTTGATCTTAAAAATAAAAATCTCCAAGCCCAGGTTGAGGTTTGCAATAATTCTAGTTAAAAAATCACAAATTGGCGAAAGTGTGTGAGTGTAGCATAGCTGCTGGGAGTGGGAGTGTAGGAGGGAGTGCTGGTGTAGCTGCTGGGAGTGTGAGAGTGTGGGAGGGAGTGCTGGTGTAGCTGCTGGGAGTGTGAGAGTGTGGAAGGGAGTGCTGGTGTAGCTGCTGGGAGTGGGAGTGTAGGAGGGAGTGCTGGTGTAGCTGCTGGGAGTGTGAGAGTGTGGGAGGGAGTGTTGATGTATCTGCTGGGAGTGTGAGAGTGTGGAAGGGAGTGCTGGTGTAGCTGCTGGGAGTGGGAGTGTAGGAGGGAGTGTTGGTGTAACTGCTGGGAGTGTGAGAGTGTGGGAGGGAGTGCTGGTGTAGCTGCTGGGAGTGGGAGTGTAGGAGGGAGTGTTGGTGTAGCTGCTGGGAGTGTGAGAGTGTGGGAGGGAGTGCTGGTGTATCTGCTGGGAGTGGGAGTGTAGGAGGGAGTGTTGGTGTAGCTGCTGGGAGTGGGAGTGTAGGAGGGAGTGTTGGTGTTGCTGCTGGGAGTGTGAGAGTGTGGGAGGGAGTGCTGGTGTAGCTGCTGGGAATGGGAGTGTAGGAGGGAGTGTTGGTGTAGCTGCTGGGAGTGTGAGAGTGTGGGAGGGAGTGTTGGTGTATCTGCTGGGAGTGGGAGTGTAGGAGGGAGTGTTGGTGTAGCTGCTGGGAGTGTGAGAGTGTGGGAGGGAGTGTTGGTGTATCTGCTGGGAGTGGGAGTGTAGGAGGGAGTGTTGGTGTAGCTGCTGGGAGTGTAGGAGTGTGGAAGGGAGTGTTGGTGTATCTGCTGGGAGTGTGGGAGTGTGAGAGTGTGGGAGTGTGAGAGTGTGGGAGAGTGGGAGTGTGGGAGAGAGTGTAGTCGAGACGAAGGTTTTTCTGATCACAATTTACTTGTTGAGTTTATTCATTTTCTATTATGTGTACAACATTCATATGCATAATTGTGTCTTATGAACATCTTTGTTCAATTCATCACAATCAAAGTCTTCGATAAATCGTGATGCATGTCTTCAACATATCTTAAATAAATTTATCTATTCATCATATCATACTAGTTCACTTTGCAAAAATGAATGAATGTAATTAATTTCGTCATTATTATAATAAAAAATTGAATTACTCCTAAAATAACATTAGTTTTGATCATGTTAAAATTCTTTCCGCTACCTTGATAAAATATCATTTGTTCTTTGCAAGAAATATTTCATTCATTTAAAATCATTCTCTTCAACCTAATAAAGTTACTCGCTGTTCGTGAACATATTTCTTGGCTGATGAGTACAGAACTCATGAGTTTCATGAGTAAATTCGCTAGTTTTTCCTAACTGAATTCTTTTCAAGGATTAAAATACTCTAAATTCAATGAAGTTCAATATATTAATTCACCATACTTTTATGCTGAAGTTCTAAAGTGTATGGTATTGCAATTCCTAAATTTATGGTAATGCAATTCTTAAATTTATGGTATTGCAGTTTTATTTATACCAAAGTAATTGTTAAATATATGGGAATGCACTTTCTATGTTTATACCAATTCTTAAATTTAAGGAACTACAATACCGAAGGTGGGGTAATTTAAAATTTTATAGTATTACAATTGCTTAATTTACTAAGAATGTAATGCCTATCTTCATAGTAACGATATTTTTATAATAACCATACTTTACAAGAATAAAAGCCAAATGTTAAATTGTGACCAAATGGCACACCAATTCTTGTCATCGTGATACAGTTCCAGTTTTCTTGATTCATAAGAAAATTACCCCAATATCAAAGTTTTTCAACCTGCTTTCATTATCTGGCCATTCGGAATAACTCTTAACAGAAATTGACATCAAAATTGCGTGAAACAAAACAAATTTGTATCAAATATGCGCAAACCCGAGTTTCGGATCAAATTTACGCAACTTGCATCTAATTCAGCTACAACCGAAATTTCCAAGTTTGCACCGAAACAGATATTTGCATCAAATTTGAGTAAAAAAGGCACTTACATGAACTAGAAATAGATCATTAGTATTCATCTGATTCATGTTAACCCTGCTACTCCCATCTCAATACCCTGCATCTAGTAAGATTTTACCTGTTTGAAATGATTCGTTTTCTTACGTATTGTGAGTTCAGCCAACGTTTCCTAAATGTCAATTTTTATTCAAAGTCAAATTACTCGTGAACATTTACAGCCTTCACAGGTCAGGCTATTTAAAGGTTTTAGAAAATAAAACGATGACAGTCGAAAAAACTACAATCATCGCTAGTGTCACAAACTGACCTGTAGTCACAAACTCAATTTTCGCAAATACTTAATCAAAATTAAATGAAGGCACGATCCAGTTAATGTTTGCTATTTTCAACATAGCCTACTATAATTAACTTTAACTTTAAATTGAACTGTGAACTTCAGTTTAACCCATCACAATCAGTCGTTAAGCACCGTTTTTATTTCAGGCTGGTCAAGATTCAGGAGATGAAACGGAAACCGATGTTGCTGCTTCCGAAGAGGTCAATCCGGATTCGACACCTTCGATTGCACCTACAGACAACCGTGGTGGAGGTGACAACCAGAACCTGTTTAGCAACCGGTCAACCCCCTCTGAAATCTCAGAAAGTGAAAATTCTGTTTCAGAAGATCACAGTGCCATTAGTGGCACACATGGTATTAGTGGTAGTGGCGGACCTAACAGTGATAGGGAAAACAGTGATGAGAATGAAAACAGTGATGGGAATGATAACAAAGGTAGGAATGATAACAGTGATAGGGATGAAAACAGTGATACTAGTGGAAGCACCGAGCAAAATATTGATAAAATCGGAGCCCGGGAAGAGGAAACAACCGAATCCACGTTCAACAAATTAGATTTTAGTGAAGATTCCATCAACGGCAGAGGGAGTGCATCCATTAATCACACCCCACACGATAAAGAACCTGCAATGGAATCAGAGAAAGAATCTATGAGCAAATCAGCGCAGAACGGACTCAGCAACAACAAAACGTCTTCCGTAGTCCAGTCGAACCAAGAGTCTGGCACCCTACCTCAAAATACGGGTATAGAATCTTCAAATCAATCTAACTTAACATCCTACGTCATCCAGGGATTCAAGCCCAACGATGCCGATGCCGTAGAAGATGACGAAGGCTTCATCAAGCTTCAGACCATCCTGCAAGCTGCTGAAAGGAGCATACTAGATTTCCAGAACGATATCCAGGTGTCCAATGTGTACGCCGGTCTGAGGAAAGTAGCCAACGGCGATGGCCGCACATCTTGGTTGCGTCCAAACGGGAAATTCGAAACCGGATTTTGGGATGACTGGATCGAACATCCAGAAAACAAATCGACTTTCATCCGCGCGCCCTACAAAGGAAAGTTGCGTAAAACTCTATGGACTCCCTCCGGGGATGATAGAAAGTCCAGAATATTTTCCTCGTCTAGACGGTCAAATACCGAGAGCCGAGAAAGGGGAGACGCTGAACCTCAACGCAAAAAACACAAACAAAATCAACGTGGGGAGTTAAAAAGTGAAAAAGACACTTCACGGAATGACTAACGTTGTTTGTATGATTTTTTTTGAAAGTGTTCCGAGTGGAAAAAAAGTGTCTTGGTATTTTAAAGTGTACATAAGTGGTAGTTTAAGGCGAACTAGGTCGTTAGTGTCAGGCCTGACTAGGTTTAACATGTGGACTGCCACACCAGTAGCTGGATGTAAGGTGCTGCTAGTGTAAGTTTTGCTAACTTTTTTTCTGTTAAAGTTCCTCCATTTTCGAGGAATTCATTTTCATGTTGATGGATGTTTTTTTTTGTTGATCTCTCGTTGAAAGAGAGAGAAGTGGTGTCCTTAGGGCAGTGTTGCCACTTTTGAGTGACCAGCGCTTAGAATTTCAGGATCTTTTCCAGATGCACCCCGCCACTAACGCAACACATAAGTTCACCCCCTTGTAACTTTCGAAATAATGCACCTTTCGACTTCATATTACTATCAAACGAAATGATGTTTTAATCTTTCTTTGGGAGTAATTTAAAGTCGATAGGTGCATTATTTCGAAAGTTACAAGTGGGTGAACTTATGTGTTGCATTAGTGGCGGGGCGCATCTGGAAAAGATACGAATTTTTTACCGTGTTTTTATTAGCGAGTCTCGAGTGACAGTTTGTGGCTTGAAATAATCATAAACAATGCGGTGTTTGTGTTAAGTAAGCTAAGCACAGAATCTAGATAAAAAAGTTCACAGTTTCACTAAGCTTCTTATGATTTGTTCAGAGTACAACCTTTGCTCAGGCTGGCTTTGGATAGACCAAAGCATCGGTTTTTCCTAAATGCATCTCAGCCATGGGTTAAAATAGCCATTCTGGTCGTACACGCGTTAGAGAGATTCAACAATCAATAGATGTTATAGTATAAGTAATTAGAAAAAAATAAGAATTGCATTGGCTGAGGGAAAGTTCTAAAGTTTGACGTAGAAGGAGCTATCTCAGCACTGACCAGAAGCTAACAAAACACATAAAAATTGCCGAATTTCCAAATGGTTTACGCCGTCGCAGCAGCACAGCCGACAGCGTAAGTTTTAGTGAGTGGACTTAGTCGCTTCAGCACGCAACGTAGCCAAATACACTGAAAGAAACACACGGTATTTATAATCGTGGTATTACTCATCATGGCATTACTCATCAGCCTCTCGCACTCTCCGTTCACTTGACTGTGACATCACACTTCAGACTCGATATTTTTCAGCTCACCATATTCTCACTGCCCTCATAGTAAAGGATATGAACTGCTCATATGTAGAACGTAGCGTGTCGTAGTGCAGTCAGTCCGTCATTTTCCGAGCCCTTGATTTCCTGCGTCGCCAGAGCTGGCACCCTCAGAGTTGCCACCAGCTCTACCAGAGTTGCCAGCAGCTCCACACCAGAGTTACCACCAGCCACTCCAGAGTTGCCAGAAGCACCACCAGAGTTGACATCAGCTCCACCAGAGTTCCCAACAGCTGCACCAGAGTTGCCAGTAGCTCCTCCAGAGTTGCCAGCAGCGCCCTAAAGATTTACCACCAGCCACTCCCGAGTTGCCAGAAGCACAAACAGAGTTACCAGTAGCTCCTTCAGAGTTGCCAGCAGCACCCTAAAGATTTACCACCAGCCATTCCAGAGTTGCCAGAATCACCAACAGAGTTGCCAGCAGCTCCTCCAAAGTTGACATCAGCTCTTCCAGATTTGCCAGCAGCGCCCTCAAGAGTTACCACCAGCCATTCTAGAGTTGCCAGAAGTATCACCAGAGTTGCCAGCAGCTCCTCCAGAGTTGCCAGGCATGAACTAGACATTTCACGTCGGACATTTTCGATCAGTTCGAAAAATTCAGACGGAAGGAACCTGAATCGCAGGAAAATCAAGGGGCGAGAAAAGCGACGGTTGACTTAGTAGTTTTTTTCGCCCGGTTGATTAAGAGAAGCAGCTAGTCTGAGTGACCTACCTCTTGTGTGTCGCATGCTCAAACTCTTCCCGTCACTGCCATCTGCATAGTGGAAACCTGTGTGCGTAATGCGTGTGCGTACTGTCATGCGTATGCGTATTTTAGACGCATCTAGACGCGCGTACATATGTAAAAGGAAATATGACAGTCTTTTGATTTACGCCGGCTTGTAATTCGTGAAGTTGTGTTGTAATATGCAAAGGAAAATTCCGTGATCGTTGCAGAGACGATGGTGTGATGAATTGCATGTTAGTACTGATGATTATATATTTTTGTTGCTTGGTTTTTACTGGAGGTTGTAGGTAAAGGTGCTCTCTGCATACTCCGTGTGTCTAGGGATTGAGACGTGCTCTCAAATTTCTATTTCTTGAGATGTGCTCTCAAATTTCTATTTCCTGAGATATGCTCTCAAATTTCTATTTCTTGAGATGTGCTCTCAAATTTTTATTTCTTGAGATGTGCTCTCAAATTTCTATTTCTTGAGATGTGCTCTCAAATTTCTATTTCTTGAGATGTGCTCTCAAATTTCTATTTCTTGAGATGTGCTCTCAAATTTCTATTTCTTGAGATGTGCTCTCAAATTTCTATTTCTTGAGATGTGCTCTCAAATTTCTATTTCTTGAGATGTGCTCTCAAATTTCTATTTCCTGAGATGTGCTCTCAAATTTCAATTTCTTGACACGTGCTCTCAAATTTCTATTTCTTGAGATGTGCTCTCAAATTTCTATTTCTTGAGATGTGCTCTCAAATTTCTATTTCATGAGATGTGCTCTCAAATTTCTATTTCTTGACACGTGCTCTCAAATTTCTATTTCTTGAGATGTGCTCTCAAATTTCTGTTGCTGGAGACGTGCTCTCAGATTTTCTTATTTTTATGAGTGAAAAAAAATTAATTTTCACGATTGAAATTAAATTTAACAATTGTGAAATTTAGGATATAAAATTATCGTGTGCGCTAGAATTATAATTTAACATAGAATTAATAACTGAGCTTTAGAATCTGGCTTGAAACATTGCATCCAATGTTGAAACTTGTGTAGCTTTTGGTAGGTCGCTGCGGGCAACATTACAGTGAATGTTTAGCTGATTGTATTATTGTTTAATGTTTGCTAAACATAATTAATAATTCGAGCCAAAATAGATTATTTGAATTTATTATTATTTAAAGTTTGAGAAACATTATTAACAATTCGAGCCATGGACTATTATTTCCTAGTAAAATCATGAATTGTTTCCCTTTAGAAATTAATTAAAAACTATTTGCACTGTAGTATACATTGGAGACTCAACGCTCCTTTGGATATTTGCAGTTTATCTGGCCTCCTTATTCGCCAGATCTGCACCCCACCCGTGTCCGTTGGATATCCCGCAACTTGAATAGAGTCTTAATTAATATTGTAAATATTCGTTGTAGGTTTAGGTATGTTCACTAATTGCCCATTAGTTCCGTTTATTTTATTTTTCATTCTTCAGAGTCATAACGTCAAAAAGAAATGTAAGAATATTGGTGTTAAATACATCCGTTGCGATCCCGTTATTTCCACCAAGCAAAAACTTAACGTCGGATGCACTTGACAGAATGGACTAAAACGATTTGAATGATAACATTAATTAAGTACGAGTATGTCGATTAATTGCAAATGAAGCGGGAGAAATTTTCCACTGCATTTCCACACCACGATGTAAAAATTAAAACCCATTTCCGAAATGCTGGACGAAAATGCTGGACGAAATGCTGGACGAAAAAATCTTTCCACGAATACCCATCGTTCCAAAGTTCCAACTTTGCTCGTTATTTTTTTTTTGGCCCGCTTGAAATATAATAAACTGATTCAAAACGAGTTCAAATTGAACGTAACCGAACATCCTCAAGGTTTGGAGACTAATGAAGAATTTTCACTGTAATAGAAAATTAAAAAAACCTTCTTGTGTTGTTAGAAGCTAAATGAAGTACACGTGCAATTGAAATCTATTTGATTTTTTCTTTCCCTTACGAGCTGTGTTGCCATGACACCTTTTTGAAGCTTTTCGTACTTCAATTACTTGAATATTTATTGTTGTAGAAGTTGCCATCTGTGGCATCATCTGTAACTAAAGTTGCCATCTGTGGCATTATTTGTAACTAAAGTTGCCATCTGTGGCATTATTTGTAACTAAAGTTGCCATCTGTGGCATTATTTGTAACTAAAGTTGCTATCTGTGGCATTATTTGTAATTAAAGTTGCCATATGTGGCATCATCTGTAAGTTGCCATCTGTGGCATTATTTGTAACTAAAGTTGCCATCTGCGGCACCAGCTGTTTGTATGTAGAATTGTCATCAGTGGAGCCAGCTGCTACTAGAACTGCCATCAGTGGCACCAGAGTTGCCATCGGTGACAGCGTTGCCCCCGGTGGCACAGCGTTGCCACCACGCACAGCACCCACTCCCAAAGCACAGCCGACACTCCATGAATGCCTCTAATTATTCCAGTCTTTGGTTCACAATTTGCTTTTTTATCACGAAACAGTAAATTCAATTGACAGATTTCTAGGAAGTCTTACTTTTGGGATAAAAAGGAAAATCAAAGTGGCTAAAAAAATATCACGATGAAAAACAAACGTTTCGGATTACAACAAATCCATCTTCAGTGCTCTGAAATACAATTAATCAAAGTGGTGGGAAAACTCTAACTCTAAATCTTCTGCATAAAAAGAACAAAAGACATTGAGGTTTATAAGTTAAGTCCAGGAAATAAATAACAATTTTTTTTGGGGCTCACGAAGCAAAACGTCTCGTTTCCAGCAAGTTTCTTTGTTCGGCCACTCGCTACGCCGTTCCAGCAGCGTTCCAGCCCTGGAACTCTTTGTTTCAAAACACTCAAGTTTGCGGACATTCCTTCCGCATTAGAGGACCTTAACCAGGCGCCTGCAAAGCCCAAATTTATGATATTGGCTCTAAAATTAGTTTACGCCTCGGTACGGCTGAAGCCACTCGCGTGGCTGTTCAAGAAGGCGGCTCCAGACAGCCAGCCAGTCAGCCATGTTTCCAGCCACCACCCATTGAACGATCCAGCCAGCCAGCCAGCCGTCCCGGTTCCAGTTCCAGGTTCCCCTCAGTGGCGTGTGAGCCGTGGTGTGGTCAGGTTGAGTGTGTGTGTGTTCGTGCCTCGTGATTCACTGACAATTCTGGAAGAAGACACAGTCGCTGGAAACTTCGCATCCTCATAACTTTATTTCTTCATAGCTCGTCAGGGGAGCCAACATAGCCGCCATGATCCCGAGGATAGTGCACTTCTGCGTGGCGTTGCCGCTACTCACTGTCTTGTGTGGTGAGTCTCTGGAACGCCAATTTTTTTGCGTGCAAGCGATTACAGAAACGCTAGATACGTGCACATATACGTGCGAACGTACGCACGTCTGCACGTGCCGTGCAGATTCTACGCGTAAGTGTAAGAACTCAGTTACGCGTTTGCTGCAATGGAAACAGTGGGAGTGTGAGGGGAGAGTGAGGGAGAGGTGCTATCGATTGACTTGCTTCCCTCTTCCAGTACCCGCCCTTACTGCCCTCTGTTGCCGCCCTTACTGCCCTCTGTTGCCGCCCTTACTGCCCTCTGTTGCCGCCCTTACTGCCCTCTGTTGCCGCCTATACTGCCCTCTGTTACCGCCCTTACTGCCCTCTGTTGCCGCCCTTACTGCCCTCTGTTACGCCCTTACTGCCCTCTGTTGCCGCCCTTACTGCCCTCTGTTGCCGCCCTTACTGCCCTCTGTTGCCGCCCTTACTGCCCTCTGTTGCCGCCCTTACTGCCCTCTGTTGCCGCCCTTACTGCCCTCTGTTGCCGCCCTTACTGCCCTCTGTTGCCGCCCTAACTGCCCTCTGTTGCCGCCTTTACTGCCCTCTGTTGCCGCCCTTACTGCCCTCTGTTGCCGCCCTTACTGCCCTCTGTTGCCGCCCTTACTGCCCTTTGTTGCCGCCCTTACTGCCCTCTGTTGCCGCCCTTACGACGATCTGTCAACACGAGGGTAACTCTATCGCCTCTGGTTCTACAATTTTGGCCATTTTGCGCATAAGTTTCAAGACAGTTTAAAAACAAGTTCGAGTTGGATGTTGTGCGAATGTGGGGGCCAAGCGCGCTGTGCTTGCAGCATATTTCCGGCGTTCCGTACCCACGAAATCGGATTTATTTTTGCTGTGGCACGGATTTTTACCATTTCACGTCATCTCTGCTGTTGCGACGACTGCATAATTTGCATGGAATCTCGGCCTAGGAATGTTTTTTTGTAATGCAGTACGCGCTGATGCAGTACGTATATATATATATATATGTTTTTGCCCAAATCTGATTTTAAGCACTTTATATCGTCGTCTCGGTACAGCTGGAAACGTAAGTTTATCAGTCTACTTGGCAACACCGCGAGAAGTTTTGTACCCAAAATTTTTTAAATTTGAGAGCTTTTTGAATTAAATTTTAGTACATGTACCAAATTTAAGATTTTATAAAAGAAAAACAGTTCGTAAGTTGTTAGAAAATCTCAAGCTGACGCCTGCAGCGTAACGACGAAGGCGGTCACGTTTGTTTAGGGGCCACAGTATTGCTGAGTCATCGTCTCGAAATTTAAAAACAAGTACTGAGAGTGCAATTATTTAATAAACATTATTTAACAAACATTATCTCAAATAAATATCAAAATCTTGAATATTAAATGACTAGTGTAAACGACTCGTCGAAAATGACGGGATTCGATATTTTACTTGAATAAATCTTGCAGACGTGGAAGCCCAACAAATATATCCATCCCAACAGCACCCGCCATTAAATAAATCTTGCAGATGTGGATGCCCAACAAATATATCCATCCCAACAGTACCCGCCATTAAATAAATCTTGCAGAAGTGGATGCCCAACAAATATATCCATCCCAACAGCACCCGCCATTAAATAAATCTTGCAGATGTGGATGCCCAACAAATATATCCATCCCAACAGTACCCGCCATTAAATAAATCTTGCAGATGTGGATGCCCAACAAATATATCCATCCCAACAGTACCCGCCATTAAATAAATCTTGCAGATGTGGATGCCCAACAAATATATCCATCCCAACAGTACCCGCCATTAAATAAATCTTGCAGATGTGGATGCCCAACAAATATATCCATCTCAACAGTACCCGCCATTAAATAAATCTTGCAGATGTGGATGCCCAACAAATATATCCATCCCAACAGTACCCGCCATTAAATAAATCTTGCAGATGTGGATGCCCAACAAATATATCCATCCCAACAGTACCCGCCATTAAATAAATCTTGCAGATGTGGATGCCCAACAAATATATCCATCTCAACAGTACCCGCCATTAAATAAATCTTGCAGATGTGGATGCCCAACAAATATATCCATCCCAACAGTACCCGCCATTAAATAAATCTTGCAGATGTGGATGCCCAACAAATATATCCATCCCAACAGTACCCGCCATTAAATAAATCTTGCAGATGTGGATGCCCAACAAATATATCCATCCCAACAGTACCCGCCATTAAAATATTCTTGTACTTGTGCACTGGTGAAGCTCGTATCACAGATACGGTCATTGAGCGTTTTTACGAGCGAGTGCACACGGCCCGTTAAAAATACATAACAATGATCGACAAATCACATGACACACGTTCCTATTCTTTAACAAATTAGTGATACTCATTCCGACTCTGATGGATTAATGCACGAAAAATTGTGGAGTTGATGAAGCTTGTATCACAGATACGCTCATCACACACTGCAGGCTGGCGGGTGTGACGCACGGACGCGGCTCTTATTATAGCATAGATATATAAACTCACCAAAGTTATTATTAAGTAAATTTTTTTGCCAAATAATTTGTAAGAACGTTCCCTGTATCTTTTTCCAGGCGATAAGTTGCATTGTCTCGAACATTAGATCCAATTTTCATTGCCTCAACAGTTTCAGACTTGTTAGCAAAGGTAAGCGGATGCAATGTTTTTAGACACCATTCAAATGATATTCTTATGATAAATGATTCATGACACCATCCAAATAGGTATCAAATATTGTAACCATCGGGGCCAGGAAATATATAAAAATGCAACTTCAAACAAAAAGGATTTTCGGTCACGTGACCGAAATCAGCCATTTTCGGTCACGATTTTTGGTTCTGGAAGTGTCTGGTCAGTCTCAACACGTGTTTCATACCCGTGTATGCTTCGTGCGTGCGTGCGTTTCCTTCAGAAAACAACAAAGTTGGGTTAGACATAGGCCTGGCATTGAGCTACGGTGGGACTCGGAGGCCGTCAAACCAAACCACTTTCTTCTCGTTACATATAAAAAATACCTTCTTGTTACGTTTAAATTTCTTCTTGTTACGTTTAAAGGCCTTCTTCTCGTTACATTTAAATGCCTTCTTGTTACGTTTAAATTCTTTCTTGTTACATTTAGAGGCCTTTTCTTGTTACATTTGGAGGCTTTTTCTTGTTACATTTAAATGCCTTCTTCTTGTTACATTTAAAGGCTTCTTCTGGTTACATTTAAATGCTTTGCTTGCCAAACGACCCATCGATGGGTCGTTTGAAGAATGTCAACATTTTAAAATTAATGCTATTTAACGGACGCAGTTAATGATTGCTCCTCATGAAATTTCTGCCAAACTTCGCCTTTAAATTTGAGTTGAATGATGAACTTCAGTTTAACAGGTCGGTGTCAATGTGTTAAATTCCTTTTTCTAGTTATGTTTGCATATTTAACCTATGCTGCTGAAAAAAGCTTTCTTGTTAATTTAACCTCAGTTATTCGTATCAATACATATAAAAACCAGATTGGACTTTCCTTCTAAAAGTCGTTGCAGGTTTCGTAAATGTGTAGCAATCGACGGTATGTGAGTCGTGGAATGTTAGTGGATGCCACCCACGGTAGAGGAAACAAGGTAGATTCAAACCAGTCTTTTTTTCGCTGACGGTGTGGTTTTGCTGACGTCATGGCAACGAACCAATAGCAGCGCTCATATTGCATCTGGTAGCACTGCTACCCCCAAATCTGGCTCGACTATTGGCCTATCGACACGGCGTTTTGGTGACGTCATGAAGTTTTTTGAAATGAAGCCTTTCTATTGGCTAGCCGAACAAGAGGAGGTGTATTTTCTCCCATAGAAATGACCCTACCTTGTTTCCTCTCCCGTGATGCCGCCTCTAGAGCCCGGGGCCCGATGGTGATATCATCTATGGTGAACCCCGCGACATCCGCACCAAATAACCCCCCACATCCTCACGTGGGGTTGCAATAACTCCCGGGGTTGGGATGATCCTCACCCTCCGCAAATTTCCATTATAAGACCTAAATCCATCGGAATCCTAAATAAAGTTAAAAATTTTCTGCCTGAAACAGCTTTACAAATGCTCTACCGAACGCTCATTTCTCCATACTTGCAATACGGAATAGAAGCATGGCACGGAACTGATAAAAATAAAACCAACAAAATTTTTACTCTGCAGAAAAGAGCTGTCAGAGCGGTAAAGAACCTAGAATATAATGCTCACACAAATGATTCTTTCAAAAATTTACAAATACTTAAACTTTCGGATCTCTACAAAATCTCCATCTGTAATTTCATTTACAAAACATTAAGAAATGATGGCGACAATAGCCTAAGACAATTATTGACTGCGCAAACTGGTCATCACGACCATTTAACCCGAAATAGAAGTAAATTCATGCTTCCTTATTATTCAAAGGCCAGGTCGCAACACAGTATTCTCTTCGTTGGAACCAAAACTTGGAACTCTATACCTGCAGAGATCCGTGAATGTAATTCGTACAAAGTATTCAAAAGACATCTTGAGTCTCACTTCCTATCAGAATACTAGTCGTGTAAGATCACCGTGTCGAAATCTTGCCTCCTACATGTAACTAATGATAATGTCATAATGCAACTTGCCTTGTGTACCATAACCAATCCTCTCTGCTCTTGAATCGTTTTATCGAACATACTGTTAAATATAGCCGACTTGACCTATATTGTAAAATACAGCATAAAATATCGAGTTAATTATCTCAATGATCAGTCTAATGCGAAACTAGGTTAAGTGAACTAGGTTAAACTTTTTTGTACACCCTAGAATAACGTGATGGTAGGATGTCCTAGAAGTCGCTGAACTTATTCGGGCCCACAGGTAGCTATACTCAAATTTGACCATTGTACTAGACTTAAGTAAAATTCTACCTCTGTATCACCTGTGGTAAATAAATTGTTTAAATTGTTTAAAATTGTTTAAATGTTGCTACGCTACCAAATTACGCTGTGATTTCGTCTGAGCAGCGAAAACGGCGGAAAACCCCAAAAATAGTAATAATAATAAATGCAATAACTCCCACATCCCTACGTAGGGTTGCAATAACTTCCCATACCCGTAACATCTTTTCCACATCCCCAACAATCTGACCGTAACGTGACGTCACAATCTGGCCGTAACGTGGCGTCACAATCCGGCCGTAGCGTGACGTCACAATCTGACAGTAACGTGACGTCACAATCTGACCGTAACGTGACGTCACAATCTGACAGTAACGTGACGTCACAATCTGGCCGTAACGTGACGTCACAATCTGACAGTAACGTGACGTCACAATCTGACCGTAACGTGACGTCACAATCTGACAGTAACGTGACGTCACAATCTGGCCATAACGTGACGTCACAATCTGACAGTAACGTGACGTCACAATCTGACCGTAACGTGACGTCACAATCTGACCGTAACGTGACGTCACAATCTGGCCGTAACGTGACGTCACAATCTGACCGTAACGTGACATCACAATCTGGCCGTAACGTGACGTCACAATCTGACTGTAACGTGACGTCACACTCCGGCCGTAACGTCATTCTTCAGCCGTATCCTGGCTACGGTTGCATGACGTCACACTCCGGCCGTAACGTGACTTCACACTCCGGCCGTAACGTAATTCCCCAGCCGTATCCTGGCTACGGACGCGTGACGTTACACTCCGGCCGTAACGGCTGGCTCAGCCGGAGCTCAGGAAGGATTACGGCTGATGTACGAGGTCGTAAGCTGGTTACGGCCACTTTTATGTTCGAATCTTGAAGAGAGACTCCGATATTTCCGTGCAGGCGCGCTTGTGGGGCTCTTGTAGGTTGGAAATGCCCATTTTGGGGCATCGTGAGGGAGTAGCTACGACGTGTGTTTCTTGCTGCCAGAAATTGTTCGTTGCCTGTTGAATATATTTATTTAAAGCATTTATATTTAATTTATTCAAAGTAATCATACTTAGTTTATTCAAAACATTTAGATTGGATTTATTCCAAGCATTTATATTAGATTTATTCAAAGTATTTACATTAGATTTGTTCAAAGCAATCAGACAAAATTTATTCAATGCATTTAGATTGAGCTCGTTTGTCTCATTCAGACAATTAATTCATGTCGATTAGTATTTAGTAGTAATTAATCCAGTGCGTTTTTAATTTAATTAATTAATAAATTAATTAATTTATTAAATAATCCAGTAGGTTTTTTTATTAATTAATAAATTAAATAATTTAATAATTAATTCAGCACGTTTTGAATTTAATTAATTAATAAATTAATCAATTTAGTTATTAATCCGAAACGTTTTTAATTTAATTTAATTTAATTACGTAATGGCTGTCGGGCCTGACTGTGGAAGGTGGTTGTGCTTTGCTGCTGCTGATCCTGGCAGTTCAGGTGCGGCCAGTGCTGCCGCTCTCGCCTCCTAGTGACTAAGTGTGGTGATTGTGGCCTGCTGTCGGCTACCCTCCCATAGGGAGGATAAGCCCGGTATATGTATGTATGTATGTGCGTTTTTAATTTAATTAATTAATTAATTAATTAATTTAGTAATTAATCCAGTACGTTTAGTGACTAATTTTATGCGTTTAAGTTAAGGTTTGCAAAAGATGATGCATCTTAAATAAAAGTTGACTGTACGTGGAGTTAAATACTTGGTGACACATAGATTAGATTAGTTTGGATTTGACCAGAATAGATTGCACTACAAGTTGATTTATGCTTCCCTCATACAATAAATTATGCTTCCCTCATACAATATATTATGCTTCCCTCATACAATAAATTATGCTTCCCTCATACAATAAATTATGCTTCCCTCATACAATAAATTATGCTTCCCTCATACAATAAATTATGCTTCCCTCATACAATAAATTATGCTTCCCTCATACAATAAATTATGCTTCCCTCATACAATAAATTATGCTTCCCTCATACAATAAATTATGCTTCCCTCATACAATAAATTATGCTTCCCTCATACAATAAATTATGCTTCCCTCATACAATAAATTATGCTTCCCTCATACAATAAATTATGCTTCCCTCATACATAAGTTTCTGAAATTATATTTGTTAAACATTTCACGCATTATATATATATTTTTATCATCTTTACATTGACGTATAGAAAAATGATAATCTCTTTCGCAATCGACGTGGAATATCACGTCAGCTGTCACGTTTTGCGTGGAGTCCAGTTTAATAAATCTAATTACTCGAAGAAAAGCGTCACAATAATTTCCTGCAGCTGAGCAGAAGTGTTGAGTCGAATTGTCCTATTCATATTAAGTTCAAATTTAGGGTGACGTTTAATTTGGGATCATACGTGAACGAAAAAATATTTTCTCTAACTCAAGTATAACATGGCTAAAAATTTTGCCTTGAAACATTCCTTCAGAAATAATCATTAACACTTTGACTGCGACTACTAAATATTAAGTTTGACACCAAACTCCAATTTAATGTCAATTGTAGTAAGCTGTTTGGAAAATACCAAACATGAACTGGATCGTGCCTCTATTTATCTTTGATTAAATATATTTATGAAAATTGAGTTTGCGACTACTGGTCGGTCAGCAGCCATATGAAAATTACCTCCTTGTACCACCGGTGGCGCACGTCGCAGTCAACGTGTTAAAATGTATTCTCATCTTCCATGTAGCTCATTTCTTCGTGCTGGCCGCACATTCCACATTGAGGAAAAACCCACAATTTTGACTTGAACTTTACGTTCATCATCTTCACCATCTGTGTCGGGGTATCTAGGATACGAGTTGTATCAGGTAAATACATGCACGACGTATCAGTTTTATAGCACAACTGTGAGTATTGGAGTATCTAGGATAAAATGAGGTTAATACACACACGACGTATCAGTTTCAGGGCACAACTTTTGATTATTGAAGTATCTAGGATACAATGAGGGGAGTACTCACCTGATGTATCAGCTTCAGTGCCAACTTATGATTATTGGAGTATCTAGAATACGAATTGAATCAGGTAAATACATACACGACGTATCAGTTTCATTGCACAACTGTGAGTATTGGAGTATCTAGGATACAATGAGGTAAGTACTCACCCGATGTATCAGCTTCATGGTACATAATTACGAGCGTATCAAGGTATCAAAGATACGCCTGACACACTCAATGAAGTAAACGTCCTTGCCTCGCGATGTGTTCGCTGCTGAAATCGTTACTGTATAAATAGTGTCTATAAATACAGCACAAAATAGTGAGCTGACTTATGCGCTCTGCTGACTGGAATGTTTAACGCAAATTGCGACTTCTGCATTTCTAGACGGTTATTTTTCATTGAGGCTCTGAAATACGAGACGCTCGGGCAAGTCCCGTACATGTCTCGGGCATGTCTTGGGCAAGTCTTGGGCAAGTCTCGTGCAAGTCTTCGGCAAGTCTCGGGCAAGTCTCGTGCAAGTCTTTGGCATGTCTCGAGCATGTCTTCGGCAAGTCTCGTGCAAGTCTTTGGCAAGTCTCGGGCAAGTCTCGTGCAAGTCTTCGGCAAGTCTCGGGCAAGTCTCGTGCAAGTCTTTGGCATGTCTCGAGCATGTCTTCGGCAAGTCTCGTGCAAGTCTTCGGCAAGTCTCGGGCAAGTCTCGAGTATGTCTCGGGCAAGTCTCGAGAAATTCAATAAAACCCGACGTTTGGAGAGCGACTTCGGAGTTACAAAATAATTTATCTTCCATTTCTTTATGTGTTAAAACACGAATAAAATTGCCAACGATATTCACTGAAACTTGTAAGTCCAGCTCTGTGAAATTGATAAGTGGTATGCTGCGCGTGTTAAGACTAGAAGAAGTCAAACGATGGTGTAGGTCTGAGGAATTGTAAAAGGAATTGTTTATTGTTGCAATATCGAGAGGCATCGGTGTATCGTCATGTTGTAGGTATGAGGAATTTTCGGAATTAAATCTGTTTAATATATCAGGCATCAATATCCAAAAATTTAACATTTTACGCATCAATATCCCAGATTAAATTTATTTAATATATCAGGTATCAATATCCCAAATTAAATCTATTTAATATTTCAGGCATCAATATCCCAAAATTTAACATTTTACGCATCAATATCCCAAATTAAATCTATTTAATATTTCAGGCATCAATATCGCAAATTAAATCTATTTAATATTCCAGAGCTTGGTTTAGTGAATAGCATTTGTTTACGAGGGGAAGCGTGGGAGAAGAGGAGGAAGTGAGAAAGGAAGGCAAAACCCTGCATCTGCTATTACGAAAAAAACATTTTATGCTCTAAAAAATCTTAGAATCATAAAATCTGCAAAGAACACACGCGCGTGTACGGAAAATCTTACATGGGATGGTTTTATTCTAATTAAGCTGATACACCCAGCATACATTTGATTCTACTGAAATTGATACCCACTGCGTATTTTTTATTCCAGTTAAATTGATACACCGTGTATACTTTTATTATGATTATTAAGTTGATACACAATATATCCTTTTATTGTAAATATTCACACAGTGCACACTTTTTATTTTAACTATCCAAATTGATACATACTGCATAATTTTTATTCTAATTATGTAGATAGATACACTCTGCATACCACAGACACAAATACAACACTCACATACTTCTTAACTCCTTCAAAACGCTTACATAGGAGGAGAACCCAGGCAAACTGGCTAGCTTTTCTTGCAGATGTGGATAAATCTGGCAGATGTGGATGCCCAACAAATATATCCATCCCAACAGTACCCGCCATTAAATAAATCTTGCAGATGTGGATGCCCAACAAATATATCCATCCCAACAGTACCCGCCATTAAATAAATCTTGCAGATGTGGATGCCCAACAAATATATCCATCCCAATAGTACCCGCCATTAAATAAATCTTGCAGATGTGGATGCCCAACAAATATATGCATCCCAACAATACCCGCCATTAAATAAATCTGGCAGATGTGGATGCCCAACAAATATATTCATCCCAACAGTACCCGCCATTAAATAAATCTTGCAGATGTGGATGCCCAACAAATATATCCATCCCAATAGTACCCGCCATTAAATAAATCTTGCAGATGTGGATGCCCAACAAATATATCCATCCCAACAATACCCGCCATTAAATATATCTTGCAGATGTGGATGCCCAACAAATATATCCATCCCAACAGTACCCGCCATTAAATAAATCTTGCAGATGTGGATGCCCAACAAATATATCCATCCCAATAGTACCCGCCATTAAATAAATCTTGCAGATGTGGATGCCCAACAAATATATCCATCCCAACAGTACCCGCCATTAAAATATTCTTGTACTTGTGCACTGGTGAAAATCATATCACAGATACGGTCATTGAGCGTCCTTGTGAGCGTCACAGATTAATGTGTTCACTGAGATTCCCATTGTGATAACATAGGAGTAATAACGCACAGAAATATATGTAAATTTATAAATTTATGCGGACACCTTGCGTTTTGTTATAAAGCATTGATAGAGAACCTGTCACCTGCGTTTTTTCTAATTTTACGGACACGAATAAAGAATTCCCGGAATTCGGGCAACTGTTCTCGGGCATAGACGCAATTTTGGGTTCTGGCGTACGTTGTCCGGGAGAGGAAGCGAAGAACTTCATTGTGTGGAGACAGAACTTCATTTTATAACATGTCTCACGGAAGCTCAAGTTACATGTCTCAGGATAAGTAACATATCTCAGGACAAGTAACATGCCTCAGGACAAGTAACATGCGTCTCACGCACAAGTAACATGTCTCACGGCGCGCATGCGCGATGAGGTGCGGTCATCAATGACGTGGGTGTGGTGGCTGAGGCGTGACCGAGGAGCTGGCTGGCGTTGGCTGGCTGGGGATGGCTGGCGGGCTGGGGATGGCTCGAGTTGGCTGAGCTGGCTGGCGGGCTGGGGATGGCTGGCGGGCTGGGGATGGCCGGCGTTGGCTGAGCTGGCGGGCGGGCTGGGGATGGCCGGCGAGCTGAGGATGGCTGGCCTGGCTGAGACTGCCGTATACGCCGGCTGGGTTGGTCTGTCTCGCGGTATCGATCGTGGTGGTGATAAAGCCTCGCGCGGTGATGGTGGTGAGCGCCACCGAAATCTCCACCCAAGTCTGCGGGAGAGAAGCGCTACTTGAATTTGGCAGCGGAACTTGAATTAATGCTTGATAATGAACTAAAAATATCCTATTAAACAGAATTACGCCAGTTCATCGAGGTATGAGACATTTTAACATCTTAAGTAAAGTTTATTTATTCTAACTTAAATGAAGCTTGGTTGAAGTTATGAGGATTTGGGGCTAGTTTTTGTGCGTATAAGTCAAAGTTTGCAAAAGATCATGCATTTTAAATAAAAAATTGACAGTGCTAGGAGTTGAAAATAAAGTAACACGTAGATTATATTAGTTTGGATTAGATCAGAATAGAATATACAGCAAGTTGACTGATACATCCCTGATAATAAAAAAGTGTTCGAAGGAGCGGAGTTATGACGGTCCTATTTAATAATGATAGCAAAACTTATCACTTCGTGAAATGTTGCTTGCAACACCTATTATAGAATAAAGTTTTTCTTATTAGGTGCTGTATTTGAAACTAGGCCGTGGAAACTGTTAGAAAAGAAAAGAAAGAAAAGAAAAACCGTTTATTTCCAAGTTGCTACATGGAATACATGCCAACATATTGGCTTTTAAATTTTTTGTAATATACGACGTCCTAAAACAAAAGTTCGATACGAGGAGTACTAATTGACAAACCATCCGAGGTGTACAAATAGATAAACCATGCGAGGCATAATAATACACTGACTGTAGAAACTGTTCAACTATTTGGTTAACTGTGGGGCTAACTACATTCATTTTATTTTATAGTGTTACATTAATACATTCTTACAACCATACGATCGTGTGTTCTTACGTTCATATATTCCTACGCGCTTATTGAGGGTTGGTCGGCTGAGGGCAGTTTGAGGGGAGTTTTAGGAGAATTTTGGGGCAGTTTGAGCGTAGTTTGAAAGTAGTTTGAGGGCAGTTTGAGGGAAGTTTGGAGAGAGTTTTAACAGAGTTTTAAGGCAGTTTTTGTGCAGTTTGAAGGTAGTTTGAAGGCAGGTTGAGGGCAGTTTGATGGTCGTTGGAAAGTAATTTAATGGCAGTTTTAGAAGAATATTAGGGCAGTTTTAAGGTAGTTTGAGGGTAGTTTGAGGGCAGTTTGATGGTCGTTGGAGACTATATAGTTTGAGGATAGTGTATGGATGATATGCAGTTTGCTTCAGGGTAGTTAGATGGTGACGGTTCAAAGATAGTTTGAAAGGACTTGTAAGGGGAGAGTAGGTAGGTTAGGTGAGGGTAGGTAGAGTAGGTAAGGCTAGGCGAGGGTAGGTAGAGTAGGTGAGGTTAGGTGAGGGTAGGTAAAGTAGGTGAATGTTGGTAAGGACAGGCGAGGGTAGATGAGGGTAGATGAAGGGCAGTTGAGAGTAGGTGAAATTAGATGAGAGTAGGTGTGGGTAAGTGAGGGTAAGTGAGGGTAGATAAAGTAAATGAGGGTAGATGAGGGTAGATGGGGTTGATGAAGATAAGTGAGGGTAAGTGAGACAGAACAATGAGGCGACTGCGTCTGTCTCACAAGAATGACGTAACGTTCCTGAACTTAACGTTCTTGTACTGATAAATTTAATTCAATGAATTTGTTATGGCCTTTAGTTCCCTGTGTGGCTTGTAAGTCTCATTTTCGTGCTTTCTGGAATAAGTTTTCGAGGAAAACAGGACACAAATGATGAATAACTTGTTGGAAATAACATCTGCATGATGTAATCTCTCTATTTAGTAGGAAAATATCACATATCATTTAGCATAATACATCAAAAAATGATGCGTCAAAGTGATGCGTCATTTTGACGCATCAAAATAATGCATCAAAATAATACATCAAAATGACGCATCAAAATGATGCATCAAAATGACGCATCAAAATAATGGATCAAAATAATGCATCAAAATGATGCATCAAAATGACGCATCAAAATTATGCACGAAAATAATGCATCAAAATGACGCATCAAAATAATGCATCAAAATGACGCATCAAAATAATGCATCAAAATGACGCATCAAAATAATGGATAAAAATAATCCATCAAAATGACGCATCTAAATGATGCATCAAAATTATTCATCAAAATGACGCATCAAAAGTGTAAAATATTATGAAGCACAAAACATCAAAATAGGAATAATCTGAGGCAAAAAAGTGGCAGCAATGGCGGCTCGTTTGCAGTCCAGAGAATCAGAAGCAGAAAAAAACAGAAAAATAGCTGTTGAGATGATCAACAGCTGCAGAAAATGTGTGGGTCTGTTGGCCACCATTATTTGTTATATAAAGTTCCATTTCTTCGTTCTATTTGTGTGCCTTCTTCTGAATTGCAAATAATCTCGGCAAAGCTATAAATTGGCTTTTCTTGACTATAAATTTTGTTGACGATAAATTGGCAATATTAACGATAAATTGACTTTTCTAAACGATAAACTGGCTTTTCTATACGATAAATTGGCAATATTAACGATAAGTTGACATTTTTGACGGTAAATTTGCTTTTCTAAGTTATGAATTGGCTTTTCTAAGCGATAAATTATTAACAAAAACAAACGAAATAATGCATGTAACAACCGTAGACTTTTCCGTCTTAATTACGCAATGAGAGTTTTTTTTCAACGGCTTGCCTTCGTTACAACACGCTAACCGCGACGTGACCCACCGGTGGTACACGGAGGGGATTTTCATAGTGCTGCTGACCGACCAGTAGTCACAAACTCAATTTTCATAAACACTCAATCAAAGCAAAATGAAAGCACGATCCAGCTCATGTTTGCTATATTCAAAATTCCTTACTAAAATTGACTTTAAATTTGAGTTGAATATTGAACTTCAGTTCAAACTTTGGCGCTGAATGAGTTAATCACAGTTTTTCCTCTATTTATCGTACCTGTATTAATGTATTACTTTACCTCATCTTTACTTTGAGCTGAACATTGTATCTCTTCAATGTTCCAAGAACAAATGAGGATGGAAAGGAACGTTCCAAGGATGCTCCGAGTGACTTGGAGCATCCATCAAGTGGAAGTTCATTCTGGAAGCGCATCCGTCAGCTGTCTTGTTCCGCCACTCCTCCACTGCCACTCCTCCACCGCCACTACTCCACTGCCACTCCTCCACCGCCATTCCTCCACCGCCACTCCTCCACTGCCACTCCTCCACTGCCACTCCTCCACCGCCACTCCTCCACTGCCACTCCTCCACCGCCACTCCTCCACCGCCACTCCTCCACCGCCACTCCTCCACTGCCATTCCTCCACCGCCACTCCTTCACCGCCACTCCTTCACCGCCACTCTTCCACCACAACTCTTCCACCGCCACTCCTTCACTGCCACTCCTCCACCGCCTCTCCTCCACCGCCACTCCTCCACCGTCACTCTTCTACTGCCACTCTTCCACCGCCACTCCTCCACCGCCACTCCTCCACCGCCACTCCTCCACTGCCACTCCGCCCCCGCCACTCTTGCACCGCCACTACTCCACCGCCACTCCTCCACCGCCACTCCTGCACCGCCACTACTCCACCGCCACTCCTTCACCGCCATTCCTCCACCGCTACTCTTCCACCGCCACTCCTCTACCGCCACTCCACTCTACTACCCCTCCATTCACGCAGAACATTAATTAACTCTCATTAGGTTTCTGTAATTAAGAAATTTCAAGTTTAAAAATTTGTTTTTTTTTTAAATCTTTCAAGCGCCAGCAAAACTTTTTTTCCCACTGATAATAAACAATTTTTTGTGATTTTTTGCAGCTCCTTGGTATTGCTCCTCCGAATTGCTTTTCATTTGGTCGAATGTATGAATCATCACCGCAGCGTGTTCCTTAAGCGAAAAGTTAAATAAGTTAATTAAGGTAATTAAGTTAATTAAGGTACTTAAGTTAGGGAATTAAATTATTTAAGAGAAATAAGTTAATTAAGTTAGGTAATTAAGTTAAATAAGTTAATTAGGTCTGATAATTGAGTTAAGTTACTTAAGTTACTAAACAAAATAACTTTACGAAGTTAGCACGCACAAGTTGTGGTCTACAGCCGTATTTTCTCTTCAAAGGATGAAGTTGAGGAAGTTTGTTAGTTTCTTACTTCCATGTGGCTCCATTCAAGTTCGTGACTCCATCAGCTCCACATGACTCCATGCTGGAGTTTGTCTGACTCCATTGGATTCCATGCCTCGTGCTCCACACGATTTCCTTCTCGTTTTTATTCAATGCTCCGTACGACTCCATGCTCCATATAACTCCATGCTCCAAATGACTCCGTGCTCCATACAACTCCATGCTCCAAATGACTCCATGCTCCATATAACTCCATGCTCCAAATGACTCCATGCTCCATATAACTCCATGCTCCAAATGACTCCATGCTCCATATAACTCCATGCTTCATACGGCTCCATGCTCCAAATGACTCCGTGCTCCATACAACTTCATGCTCCAAACGACTCCATGCTCCATACGATTCAATGCTCCATATAACTCCATGCTCCAAATGACTCCATGCTCCAAATGAATCCGTGCTCCATACAACTCCATGCTCCAAACGACTCCATGCTCCATACGATTCAATGCTCCATACAACTCCATGCTCCGCACGACTCATGCTCCACACGACTCCATGCTCCAATCAGCCTCTCCACCAGTCTGACTGACAAGCCCCTCCAAAGTTCAGCGATTGGCAGAGCTGCGTAAAATTGAACTTTTTGACCCGTGAACTTGGGTAGAAAACTTAAGTTGATGTGCATCAGGTGTCTCGAAAGTTGGGCGTCGGGGTAGCTTATGGTCCGACATTCCTGATTTATGGAGCAGCTTTATGAAGTAATTGTATGGTAACTTTGTGAAGTAAATTTATGGGAACTTTATGAAGCAATTTTATAGAGTTACTCTACGGAGCAACTTTATGGAGCTACTTTATGGGGCAATTTTATGAGTCAGTTTATAGAGCTATTTTATGGTGCAATTTTATTGAGTAACTTTATGGTGCAACTTAATAGACCAATAGATCAACTTTATGGAGCAACTTTATGGTGCAATTTTGTGTCAGTTTATGGTACAATTTTATTGATCAACTTTATGGTGTAACTTAATAGACCAACTTTATAGAGCAACTTTATGTTGCAATTTTATGTGTCAGTTTATGGTGCAATTTTATTGAGCAACTTTATGGAGAAACTTTATGGAGCAAATTTTTGGAGTTTACAGGGCTTGAGGATCTCATAACGGACGAGTTCGTCTAAATGCAATGTAGGTGCCAGACAGAGCATCTTGCTTGACGAAACTATTAGTTTTTTAATTAATTCTCGAAACTGATAAAAAAATTTATAACGAGACTTGGCCTTTTCGTGTGCTGAAACTGAAGAATTTCTGTTTTTTCACAAACTTTTTTATTCGATGAAAATGAGAGTTTTTGTTTCAAGCATACGATTTTGTTTTGATGAAACCCTGAGTTTTTATTCAATGACTGAATAAATTATCGTCTTAAGATCAAGAAAATGAATTGACGTAGTTACCCTACAAGTTACTCTACCAGTTACTCTGCCAGTTACTCTAACAGTTACTCTGCCAGTTACTCTACCAGTTACTCTGCCAGTTACTCTACCAGTTACTCTACCAGTTACTCTACCAGTCACTCTACCAGTTACTCTACCAGTTACTCTACCAGTTACTCTACCAGTCACTCTACCAGTCACTCTACCAGTCACTCTACCAGTCACTCTACCAGTCACTCTACCAGTCACTCTACCAGTCACTCTACCAGTCACTCTACCAGTCACTCTACCAGTCACTCTACCAGTCACTCATTCTACCAGTCACTCTACCAGTCACTCTACCAGTCACTCTACCAGTCACTCTATCAGTCACTCTATCAGTCACTCTATCAGTCACTCTACCAGTTGCTCTACCAGTCACTCTACCAGTCACTCTACCAGTCACTCTGCCAGTCACACTATCAGTCACTCTATCAGTCACTCTATCAGTCACTCTATCAGTCACTCTACCAGTCACTCTACCAGTCACTCTACCAGTCACTCTACCAGTCACTCTACCAGTCACTCTATCAGTCACTCTATCAGTCACTCTACCAGTTGCTCTACCAGTTACTCTACCAGTTACTCTACCAGTCACTCTACCAGTCACTCTACCAGTCACTCTACCAGTCACTCTACCAGTCACTCTACCAGTCACTCTACCAGTCACTCTACCAGTCACTCTACCAGTCACTCTACCAGTCACTCTACCAGTCACTCTACCAGTCACTCTACCAGTCACTCTACCAGTCACTCTATCAGTCACTCTACCAGTTGCTCTACCAGTTACTCTACCAGTCACTCTACCAGTCACTCTACCAGTCACTCTACCAGTCACTCTACCAGTCACTCTACCAGTCACTCTACCAGTCACTCTACCAGTCACTCTACCAGTCACTCTACCAGTCACTCTACCAGTCACTCTACCAGTCACTCTACCAGTCACTCTACCAGTCACTCTACCAGTCACTCTACCAGTCACTCTACCAGTCACTCTACCAGTCACTCTACCAGTCACTCTACCAGTCACTCTACCAGACACTCTACCAGTCACTCTACCAGTCACTCTACCAGTCACTCTACCAGTCACTCTACCAGTCACTCTACCAGTCACTCTACCAGTCACTCTACCAGTCACTCTACCAGTCACTCTACCAGTCACTCTACCAGTCACTCTACCAGTCACTCTACCAGTCACTCTACCAGTCACTCTACCAGTCACTCTATCAGTCGCTCTACCAGTTGCTCTACCAGTCACTCTACCAGTCACTCTACCAGTCACTCTCCCAGTCACTCTACCAGTCACTCTACCAGTCACTCTACCAGTCACTCTACCAGTCACTCTACCAGTCACTCTACCAGTCACTCTACCAGTCACTCTACCAGTCACTCTACCAGTCACTCTACCAGTCACTCTACCAGTCACTCTACCAGTCACTCTACCAGTCACTCTACCAGTCACTCTACCAGTCACTCTACCAGTCACTCTACCAGTCACTCTACCAGTCACTCTACCAGTCACTCTATCAGTCACTCTACCAGTCACTCTACCAGTCACTCTACCAGTCACTCTACCAGTCACTCTACCAGTCACTCTACCAGTCACTCTATCAGTCACTCTACCAGTTGCTCTACCAGTCACTCTACCAGTCACTCTACCAGTCACTCTTCCAGTCACTCTCCCAGTCACTCTACCAGTCACTCTACCAGTCACTCTACCAGTCACTCTACCAGTCACTCTACCAGTCACTCTACCAGTCACTCTACCAGTCACTCTACCAGTCACTCTACCAGTCACTCTACCAGTCACTCTACCAGTCACTCTACCAGTCACTCTACCAGTCACTCTACCAGTCACTCTACCAGTCACTCTATCAGTCACTCTACCAGTTGCTCTACCAGTTAGCATCAAATGGCATCACTGATGCCCACCAGCGCAGATTGATTCATTTTTTATTTGATGGAAGCGTGATGGATCGATGCAATCCTCTGATGGATGAAGCGATCGCAGCAACCCCAAGTCTGTGTGATGGATTGCGTAATCCTCTGTCGACCGTTGCCTTTTTTTGCCGTACGTTACGTTTTAACTAGATATTAAGTTAAGTAGAAACAACTCACGCATTATTATTTTTCTGTTGATGCGTTATTACTTGTTTGTTTGACCGTTATTAGTATGTTATAACTGGATTGTTTGTGCGTTATTACTGCGTTATTACTTGTTTGCTTGAGCGTTATTACTGCGTTATTACTGGTTTATTTGAGCGTTATTACGGCGTCATTACTTCGTTGTTGTCACATTATAGGTAGCTGCTCTATAATTGAGTAGTTTGCGCTTTATTACTGCGTTATTATCGCGTTATTTACGCACGCTGGCGTGCACTGCAGCTCGTTTACCCACTTCAGCAACCTCACCAAAATTTTTAAAAAGGAATTTTTTTTTAGAGTCAAGTTATAAATTTTCAAGTCAAACTCTCCAACATCAACACGACTGGGTTCGTTCAACACTCTGACCGCGGCAGGTAAAACTCAAGTTTAATATTCAACTCAAATTCAAGGTAAATTGTGGCGAGCAATGTTGAAAATACTCAATATTTGGTGAATCCTGCCTTCATGAAGTTAAAATTAAGTATTTCTTTCTGGATCGTGCCTCCATCTAGTTTTAATTTGGTAAATTTGAAATTTGAGTTTGTGACTACTGGTCGGCCAGCAGCATTCTGAAAATCCCCTCCGTGTACCACCGGCGGCGCACGTCGCAGTCAAAGTGCCAATGAGATCCCATGATTCCGAGCTCATTTCCTGGTCAATTTTGGCAGTTATTCTGCAGGTGGGCAAAGCGAGAGATTCCCCCCCCCCCTCCATCCCACCGCCTTCCCACCACTTCCTCCCCACCAAAATCCCCCCTCCCCCCGCGTCTGCCCCCGTGTCGATATGAGCCCAATTTCCTTTATTTCCGCTACTGTCCAACTTTACCGCGGGGGTATCTGGCCCCCTATTTCTTCCCCCCGCCATTTCCCCCCTCCCCCAGTGGGAGGACAGGGCAGGGGAGAGGAGGCGTGGTGGGGCAGGGTGAGAGAGTTTCCTGCTTGGTTGGTGCTTCAATCTATTTCTCTATAGAGTGAGTCACAATTTGTGACTTGCTTGCTTGTTGCAAGGTTGTTTGGCTTGTTTGGTTGTTTGCTTGGTGGCTTGGTTGCTTCGCTGCTTGGTTGTTTGCTTGGTGGCTTGGTTGCTTCGTTGCTTGGTTGTTTTCTTGGTGGCTTGGTTGCTTCGCTGCTTGGTTGTTTGCTTGGTGGCTTGGTTGCTTCGCTGCTTGGTTGTTTGCTTGGTTGCTTCGTTGCTTCGTTGCTTGGTTGTTTTCTTGGCTGCTTGGTTGCTTCGTTGCTTGGTTGTTTTCTTGGTTGCTTGGTTGCTTCGTTGCTTGGTTGTTTCCTTGGTGGCTTGGTTGCTTCGCTGCTTGGTTGTTTGCTTGGTGGCTTGGTTGCTTCGCTGCTTGGTTGTTTGCTTGGTGGCTTGGTTGCTTCGTTGCTTGGTTGTTTCCTTGGTGGCTTGGTTGCTTCGCTGCTTGGTTGTTTGCTTGGTGGCTTGGTTGCTTCGCTGCTTGGTTGTTTGCTTGGTTGCTTCGTTGCTTCGTTGCTTGGTTGTTTTTTTGGCTGCTTGGTTGCTTCGTTGCTTGGTTGTTTTCTTGGTTGCTTGGTTGCTTCGTTGCTTGGTTGTTTGCTTGGTTGCTTGGTTGCTTCGTTGCTTGGTTGTTTGCTTGGTGGCTTGGTTGCTTCGTTGCTTGGTTGTTTGCTTGGTGGCTTGGTTGCTTCGTTGCTTGGTTGTTTGCTTGGTGGCTTGGTTGCTTCGCTGCTTGGTTGCTTCGCTGCTTGGTTGTTTGCTTGGTTGCTTCGTTGCTTGGTTGTTTGCTTGGTGGCTTGGTTGCTTCGTTGCTTGGTTGTTTTCTTGGTGGCTTGGTTGCTTCGCTGCTTGGTTGTTTGCTTGGTGGCTTGGTTGCTTCGCTGCTTGGTTGTTTGCTTGGTTGCTTCGTTGCTTCGTTGCTTGGTTGTTTTCTTGGCTGCTTGGTTGCTTCGTTGCTTGGTTGTTTTCTTGGTTGCTTGGTTGCTTCGTTGCTTGGTTGTTTGCTTGGTTGCTTGGTTGCTTCGTTGCTTGGTTGTTTGCTTGGTGGCTTGGTTGCTTCGTTGCTTGGTTGTTTGCTTGGTGGCTTGGTTGCTTCGTTGCTTGGTTGTTTGCTTGGTGGCTTGGTTGCTTCGCTGCTTGGTTGTTTGCTTGGTGGCTTGGTTGCTTCGCTGCTTGGTTGTTTGCTTGGTTGTTTCGTTGCTTCGTTGCTTGGTTGTTTTCTTGGTTGCTTGGTTGCTTCGTTACTTGGTTGTTTGCTTGGCTGCTTGGTTACTTCGTTGCTTGGTTGTTTTCTTGGTTGCTTGGTTGCTTCGTTGCTTGGTTGTTTGCTTGGTTGCTTGGTTGTTTGCTTGGTTGCTTGGTTGCTTCGTTACTTGGTTGTTTGCTTGGCTGCTTGGTTACTTCGTTGCTTGGTTGTTTTCTTGGTTGCTTGGTTGCTTCGTTGCTTGGTTGTTTGCTTGGCTGCTTCGTTACTTCGTTGCTTGGTTGTTTGCTTGGCTGCTTGGTTGCTTCGTTGCTTGGTTGTTTGCTTGGTTGCTTGGTTGCTTCGTTGCTTGGTTGTTTGCTTGGTTGCTTGGTTGCTTCGTTGCTTGGTTGTTTGCTTGGTTGCTTGGTTGCTTCATTGCTTGGTTGTTTGCTTGGCTGCTTGGTTGCTTCGTTGCTTGGTTGTTTGCTTGGCTGCTTGGCTGCTTGGTTGCTTCGTTGCTTGGTTGTTTGCTTGGCTGCTTGGTTGCTTCGTTGCTTGGTTGTTTGCTTGGTTGCTTCGTTGCTTCGCTGCTTGCTTGGCTGCTTGGTTGCTTCGGTGCTTGGTTGTGTGCTTGGTTGCTTGGTTGCTTCGTTGCTTGCTTGGCTGCTTGGTTGCTTCGTTGCTTGGTTGTTTGCTTCGCTGCTTGGTTGCTTCGCTGCTTGGTTGTTTGCTTGGTTGCTTGGTTGCTTCGTTGCTTGCTTGGCTGCTTGGTTGCTTCGTTGCTTGGTTGTTTGCTTGGTTACTTGGTTGCTTCGTTGCTTGCTTGGCTGCTTGGCTGCTTCGTTGCTTGGTTGTTTGCTTGGCTGCTTGGTTACTTCGTTGCTTGGTTGTTTTCTTGGCTGCTTGGTTGCTTCGTTACTTGGTTGTTTGCTTGGCTGCTTGGTTGCTTCGTTGCTTGGTTGTTTGCTTGGTTGCTTGGTTGCTTCGTTGCTTGCTTGGCTGCTTGGTTGCTTCGTTGCTTGGTTGTTTGCTTGGCTGCTTGGTTACTTCGTTGTTTGGTTGTTTTCTTGGTTGCTTGGTTGCTTCGTTACTTGGTTGTTTGCTCGGCTGCTTGGTTGCTTCGTTGCTTGGTTGTTTGCTTGGTTGCTTGGTTGCTTCGTTGCTTGCTTATCTGCTTGGTTGCTTCGTTGCTTGGTTGTTTTCTTGGTTGCTTGGTTGCTTCGTTGCTTGCTTGGCTGCTTGGTTGCTTGGTTGCTTCGTTGCTTACTTGGCTGCTTGGTTGCTTCGTTGCTTGGTTGTTTGCTTGGCTGCTTGCTTGTTTGCTAGGTTAGTTGGTTCGATACTTGTTCGGTTGCTTATTATTTGTTTGTTTGGTCTACAATTTCTCAAAATGAATGCAATAAGTAACCTGGCTGAACGCGCAACGGATGACCTAACGAGGTGCAAGAATCAGAAGACAGCCTGACGAGTGCGTTTCGGAATTTTTTTTTACCAGTACAACTGATATAAAAATTTTCATGGCAGTCGAGCTCGCGTTTGTATCCTAGGCATTCATAAGCAGCTTTTGTTTGTGTTCTCAAATGAAAACAAAAAACCTTTGTTGTTGTGAGAGGAGAAGTTGCTTCAAATCACAACCATTTATTATTTAACCACCTGGGAGGGTGTTTCAGAATCAATACTTCGCAGCGTGAATACATCCTTTGATGCTTCCAGCACCAGCGCCCTACTTAACTATTACTGTAACTTTTGCCAGTTTTCCTACGAATTACTGTACTAGTTACTTTATTATTCACCCTACCAGTTACCCTACCGGTTACAGTGGCACGTACTCAACCAGTTACTCTACCAGTTACTTTACCAGTCACTCTACCAGTTACTTTAGCAGTTAGAGTGGCCTCTATCCATGAGACTGCCTGCCTCAGTTAAGAGGAGATAGATAAAATAGGAATAGACAGAGTGAGAAAGTGAGAGTACTATAGGGTAGATCAACCCAGCGTCATTGCAGCACTTGTGACACCTTGGCAGAGTGGTCGAGAGCGCGCCTTTCACGGAAAGGTGTTGGCAGTTCGAATCCCGGCAGTGCCGCCTGGTTTTTCTCCCCGTTGGGAAGAGGGAGAAACTCTGCCACAATTCCCCACTCTCCCCAGGTATCAGAAATGGGTACCGGCTTGATTGGGGGTAACTCTCATTTTATCCTTGGATTAGCTATAAGGTATTTGAAAAACCATTTTACAAGATAATATGTATCAGGTTTGATTGATTGGAATAAAACATCATTTAAAACATCCTATTAGCTGCGTAGCGAAATGTAGGTAGCGATCTCCGTAGAGTTTCCCATTTTGAAGGATGGGTTGGTGCATCGGCGTGATGAAGTTTTGAGGTATATTTATGTTTCTTTAGGGGTCTAGGTGTGGAAATTACCACTTGGATCGCGATGTGAGAAGGAAAGGGGTGGGGGAAGGAGGGAGGAGGGAGGAGGGGGGAGCAGCGTCCAGATTCCCACCGTTCAGCTCGGAGGGAATCGATCCCTGCTGTTGGCGTGCGCTGCGTGGGGTCCCTCCTCCCCTCCTCCCCCTCCTCCCCCTCCACCCCTTCCTCTGAGGTGTTGATGAACTCCCATCTGAGGGGGAGGAGGGGAAGGAGGGGAGCAGGGGGAGTCGGCACTCCCAGTTCAGGCGCAGTATTGCGAGATTGTTTCCCACGGACATTATCTTAAATTTTGGTCTTTTTTAACGAGAATTTGATTACTGCATCTGGCAACACTGCAGGATTGCAGTCAAGTACTTTCCGTTCTCAAGTTTACCTCAAAAAATCAAATTTTACCTCAGAAATGATCAAACTTTCATCAATAATGATCAAATTTTGCCTCAGAAATGACTCAATTTTACCTCAAAAGAACCAATTTTTACTCAAAAATAGTCAAATTTCGAAATTTTGGCTTTATACAAAAAAACATGGCAACACTGATATCGATAATTTGATAATCATTGCGGAGAAAAAAACTTGTATCTTGGAAATTTAGTTGCTTGATGAAATTTTAAGATACATCCTATCGAACAGCTATGCAAGCTCAAGATAAGTTGTTTGAAAAGTTAAGAAAGTTAAAGTAAGTTCGTTGAAAAAGTTTTGAAAGTTTGTGGTAAGTTGCCCAAAAAATGATGACAGCATAAATTAAGTTCTTTGAAAAACTTACGAAAGTTTGACATAAGTTGCTTATCGAAGTTACGCAAGTTGACGCTAGGCTGGATAAAAGAGGAAAAGTTTACATTGAGTAATTTAAAAAAGTTAGAAAAGTTCAAGTTGGGTGATGTATGAAAGTAATGAAATTTGAAGGTAAATTGTTTAAGGAAGTCAAGAAAGGTTTAGTTGAGTGGTTCACTCGAAGCGTTATTCGAAGTTTGAAAACGCCGTGTGTTTTTGTGTGTTGTGTTGTGTGTGTTGTCTGTTTTGTGTGTTATGTTGTGTGTGTGTTGTTTTATGTGTTGTGTGTGTTGTCTGTTTTGTGTGTTGTGTGTGTTGTCTGTTTTGTGGTTTGTGTTGTGTGTGTGTTGTTTTATGTGTTGTGTGTGTTGTCTGTTTTGTGTGTTGTGTGTGTGTTGTTTTATGTGTTGTGTTGTGTGGTGTTGTGTATGTGGGGAGGGGGGGGGGGGAATGTTCGTGCGTTCGTTCTTACTCTAGTTGGTGTGAGTGGCATGAGCAGATGTGTGGGTTGTGGCATAAGTGGTATGAGGATCATAAGCATCATTCCAGATGCATCATATCAAACACATCATTCCAAACAATTTCCAGATGCATCATCCTAGAAGTTTCATTCTAAATGCATCATTCCAGGTGCATCGTTCCGGCTGAGTCTGGTAACAGATTAAAAAGTGAACTAAGGTTTGTTGTTTATATACAATTATATACAAAAAAGATAAAAATTTCGAACTCACCACTTCACGTATTATTCCCAATCTCCCCTTATCATTTGTTGCCCTCCTCTCTCCTCATAACCCCCTTATAACCCCTCATAACCCCTTATAAAACCTCCCCCACATAACCCCCTTATAACCCCTCATAACCCCTTATAAAACCTCCCCCCACATAACCCCCTTATAACCCCCTCATAACCCCTTATAACCCCCTCATAACCCCTTATAAAACCACCCCCTCATAACCCCATATAACCCCCTCATAACCCCTTATAAAACCACCTCTTCATAACCCCCTTATAACTCCCCATATAACCCCCTACAAACCCCCCAGCTGTCCAGACTTGTGAGTCACCTCTCCTGCCGTCACGCTTGCACAGTGAATCAATACCTAACGGGTGTTGGAGTCTGAAGATCCTGTTGTTAGAGCGTGTGACGTCACGGAATCCTGTTATTTATAGGCTTCGATTTGTACAAGTCGGTGAAAAATTTGCGCAAGTAGATGAGAAATTTACGTAAATAGTGAGAAAATTTGCGCAAGTAGTGAGAAAATTTGCGCAAGTAGGGAGAAAATTTGCGCAGGCATTAGGGAAATTCATGCAAGTAATGGGGAAAAGCGGGAAAATTTGTACGACTAGTTGGGGAAAGCTGGCAAATTTGTGCAAGTATTGGACAAATTTGCACAAGTTAGAGCATTTGGCCGCTCATTAGGAAGTTAGGACGCATTGCGTCGTCAGGCAGCCTTGTTACGCGCCTCTCGCTGCCTAACTTCGGCGGTGTCGCTATTGGTTCGCCGGGGGTGGCGGACTGGCGTATGTGAGGGCAGTGTGAGGGCAGTGTGAGGGCAGTGTGAGGGTAGTGTGAGGGTCGCGTGAGGACAGTTTGAGAGGAGCCTGTGAGGGAAATGTGACTGGTATTGAGAGGGAATAGATAAAGCATGGAAAGAAAAGTTATGAAAATGGGAGCACTTTGATGGGAAATCAAATAAGGGGAGGTGAAAAAATGAAAGGGGAAGGTGGTGCTAAAAAATGAAATGTCCGCCACTAAAATGTCCGCCACTAAAAAATGTCCGCCACTAAAATGTTCACTAAAAAATGTCCACCGAGAAATAAAATACCCGCCACCAAAAGTAATTTTCCTGTAGACTTCACACGCCCTCAAATCTTCGCCGCGCCAGCGTTGCCAGATTGTTTTTTGTGGACGAAATTCCCTCGTTTTGGCTTCTTTTAAATTAAACTTTAACACAATAAGCACTCAGCGTTGGCAACACTGCATTTACTGTACAAATGTTCCGATTTTTTCGTGCTTTTCTCTCGATCGTTTGTTTCGACAGTTGACATGGGTATTACGATACCCATGCGTGAATATCACCTAAGGACCTTAGTATTAATATATTTTAAAAACCAATGTAATACATTTCATGTACCAACTCTATTGGAAATAAACTTTTTTCTGTACAATTTTGTTCAACTGCTCTGTACAGTTCTGTACAACTGTTCTGTACAGTCGTGTACAACTGTTGTATACAGTTGTGTACAACTGTTATATGCAGTTTGGTCCAGTTTACCTGAGGAAAATGTTTGTAGAAAAAGGACTCGCTATGTTTTTTGAGTGTAATTTCTGTGCTTTAATTTTTTTTTTACACAGATGATTTTCATGATCATTGTTTGCGTGCTCTGCTGCTGTGCGTGACTGCGTTCTTTTTGCGGTAAATTGTCTCAACCCTCCAAGCGAAACGTGTGCCACCGGTGGCCACGGAGGGGATTTTCATAATGCTGCTGACCGACCAGTAGTCACAAACTCAATTTTTATCAAAAATTAATTTTTGGACCTGAATATGATTGCTGCTTTCGAAATTGTTTACTACAACTGGCTTTAAATTGGAGTTGAATATTGAACTCCAGTTTTACCGACTGCGACCAAAGCGAGTTAAATTGCATCTTGTTGCGCGGCAATTTAAGACAATTTACGCCGTCGTATTATTACAGCTCGTAGCGTAAGTTTTAACGATGTAATTGACTACATTACCCCGTTCACTGCGGTTGTTAACGGTTAGGTTGTAAGCAGGGTTGCGTAGGTTAGGTTAGGTTGTTAACGGTTAGGTTGTAAGCAGGGTTGCGGAGTCGGAGTTATAAATTTGCGAATCAGACTCCGACTGCGCAACCCTGGTTGTAAGTAGCAGAATTGGGAAATCGACTTTACAGCTCGAATACATTTTTGTCCTTCCTAAAAAATATGAAAATACAATTGCACAATTACTTTTCACCTCGTATGAAAAGTTATTTTTTAAAAATATCATGAAACAGACGAACTGTCATTTATTTGTACCGGTACGTGAATGAGCAATTTACCTTGTGGTACACATATGGTCCAACATGGTGCTTGCTATACGACCCATCGATGTGTCGTTTGGAAGATCTGAACAATCTTTCAAAATTAACGGTATTGAACGGACCCAGTTTGTGTTTGGTATTTATAAATTGCTAACAACTTTTGACTTTGAGAGGGCTGTTACACAGCTACAGCTGCCGTTTCACTGCAGCCATGTATAGATCACAGCTGTACGTATACCTGCAACTGTTTTAACGCTGCTCATATAGCTGCAATTCACGTAAAGTGTTCTGTCTTTACAGCTGCGTAGATATTGAAGTTTTTTAATCATCTCCGTTTCGTCGTTCTCGTGTCTATTCCAAGTCTAACTTTTTCGCCGGAGCATGCATGTTTTTCGTTGGCCAAGCGATTAAATTGATTAGGCGGCGAAAAACATGCATGCAGGCGGCGAAAAAGTTAAACTGGGTAGACGGGTCATTCTTTATTGAGAGGAGAATGATTTTTTTTCGAGATAGAACAATTGAACTCCAGCATTTCTGACAACCGACAGTAAGTATTCTGAACTGTGATGTACAAAACTGCAGGAGCTTTGTATATTAAAATAAATTTTGTGTCGCATTTTAGAGAAATTTTCTGTGAACCAAAGTTTGCTTAATGTCGCATTTCGATACCGCCGGTGCTACATCTAGCATTGTTATCAAATATTTCACTATATCAGGTACCTATCACCGGCGCCGTGTCACGTAGAATAAAAATCCCGGCATTACCGGTACTGTTTTCAAAAATTCCCGGATCACCAGCGCCGCTTCCGGTAATTTAAAAAAAATCTGGTATCACCGGTACCATTTCACGTAGAATAAAAATTCCGGTATCACTGCTGCCGCTTCACGTTGTATCAAAATTCCGGTATCACCGGTACCGCGCTTCGTGCAACCTTGTTAAGCTTATCGAATATTCCGAGATCACCGATGCTGCTTCACGTAGTATAAAAATTCAAGTCTCGCCATCACATTTTTGCTCTCCCGAAAAAACGAGTCTGCAGGAAACGCGAGATCGAGCTAGAATTTGACTCGTGAGACTCGTTGGAATCTCATTCCCGGTCATCCCATATTCCTGGGAGTGTTCCTGCTGCCAGATGTACGATCTGCCTGCTGCCATATGTACGATCTTCCTGCTGCCTCTGCTCCAGGGTAGTGGAAACAAGGTAGTCATTTCTTTGGGAAAAATGTACACCCCTTCTTGTTCGCCTAGCCAATAGAACGGCTTCATTTCAAACAAACTTTATGACATCACCATTGCAACCTGTCGGTAGGTCAATAGTGTTACTATATTTGGGGCTCGCAGTGTTGCTAGATGTAGTGTGAGCGCTGCTATTGGTCCGTTGCCATAACTTCAGCATTGCGACGTGTCGTTATGCCAATAATGGTGCCAGATTTAGGGCTAGCTTTGCTACCATATGCAATATGAGCGCTGCTATTGGTTCATTGCCATGACGTCAGCATCCCACACGGTCGACGAAGAAAGACTGGTTTGACCCTACCTTGTTTCTTCTATTGTGAACACTAGTAACGTATAATTTTACTGCATAAACTAACTGTGAGTTTGTCTTGCAGCCGGTGAGGTGTGTCAGATCATCCCGACGCGCTCCCTGCTCCTGGAAGACCCGTCAGACAACTCAACAGCTGACGTTCTCGAGCTGACGACGCCGTCAGGAGAAGACAACCTGCTGACGTGCCCAGGTCCTGACGACCCAGCCAATTACACAGCCTGCTGCTACGACTACGAGGACGAAAATGACGACGAGGGCGACCCAGAAAAAGAGGGTAGTGCCGAGGGTAGTGGTGCTACCACGACGGAGGGGAACTTCCAACAAGACAGCGCTCCAAAGACCAGAAAACCTCGATGCTGTGCGCCTAAAATTGAACAGAATTTCCTGGATTGGGTTCTGGGCCTGGACGATCGGTGAGTGGCGAGTGGTGTTTGGTGAGTGGCGTGGGGTGTTTGGTGAGTGACGTGTGGTGTTTGGTGAGCGAATAAAAACACTAAAAATTAGTTCATAACAAATTATGTCCTTCTACCGGATGCTTGGATGAAATTTTTATTATCTGCATTACATTTAATTACGCGCGTTTGACCGATTTTCTTTACAGCTCCTCATTTTAAAAAGCCAATCCTTCTAACTCCTATCTTTAAAATCGACTTATTGCTCTCTGGATTTCCAAACTTGATGAGAGGGTTAAAATATCACCTCCATAATTCAGTCACAAATGAAACCCGTGTGTGTGCATAGGAAATGATAAAATGATTTTGCATTATCATTCATAGTACATAATACCAGTATATCTAAATTTTATACCAGCTATTGACACTTAATAATTCACTTAGTCGTGAACTTTGGCTTTGTGAGTATGGATAATATTAATTTAAAAAAATGGAAAAGTTGTTCTTGGGAAGGAGTGACAGTCAACTTGATATTCCGAGGGAATGAAAGAGTAGCAAGTAGTTTTGTTTTAATTTAATTGTAGATTTACTCATTATGACGCCAGCTATACATGCCACTCAACTTACGACGCCAGCTATACATGCCACTCAACTTACGACGCCAGCTATACATGCCACTCAACTTACGACGCCAACTATACATGCCACTCAACTTACGACGCCAGCTATACATGCCACTCAACTTACGACGCCAGCTATACATGCCACTCAACTTACGACGCCAACTATACATGCCACTCAACTTACGACGCCAGCTATACATGCCACTCAACTTACGACGCCAGCTATACATGCCACTCAACTTACGACGCCAACTATACATACTACCCAAAAAAAAACGTAATTTACTAAAAGTTTTGGTCTTTGAGTTTTTATGAAAACAAGCTTGAAATTTTTAGTTTAGAACCACAAAACTCCCTGAAAGTGGCGTTTTTGACGCTGAAATTAATCATTTTCATTTGTCACTGATTATTTTATTCAAGACTACATTATTTTTAGCACTGATTATTTTATTCAAGACTACATTATTTTTAGCACTGATTTTTTTATTCAAGACTACATTATTTTTAAAACTGATTATTTTATTCAAGACTACATTATTTTTACCACTTAGTCTTATACATAAGACATGTGTTGCACATGAGGCTTTTTGTGTCTGAATCTTGTGCTTGTGTTGGTGTGCGCATGCGCTGACGCTCTATCGTCGTGTCAGCGCCATGTCCGGCTTGTGGTGTTCGATTCCCTTCTCTGTCCCTCTCCATTTATCTTTTTATGGGATTTATCTTTAACAATCACACTTGCAGTAGGAGTGGATTAAGGTCATTTATTTTTCTTGAAATAAAGAAACATTTTACGTTACTTCTGTCTTTCATGTGAATGACACACAAAAACGTTACGGGATCAGAAACATTTTATACTGAATACATTTTTGACCTCAATAAGGTGGAGAGAAAAAACTGCGGAATGCCGTTATAGAATTTCTTTATTTTGTTTACTTCTGGCATTTCCTCAGATGATAAACTCCATGTGATGAATGAAGAATGGTTAGGTGTAGGACATCAAGCTTACTTTTTCGCCTGGCATCTCTGATTTGCACCGCCCTTGTACGTACAGTCTGTGAACTGGGCGGCTAAAATCATAGATGCCCGACCAAAAAGTCAGACTGGGTTGTTAGACTAAATCTTTACCTCAACTCAAATGTAAATAGGCAGCTTATGTGTGTGTGATCAGGACTTATTGATTTGAAAACAAAGGTTTCTCTTTCTTGGTTTCTATCAACCGGTTTCTCTTTCCCGGTTTCTATTCACCGGTTTCTATTCACTGGTTTCTATTAACCGGTTTCTATTCACCGGTTTCTATTCACCGGCTTCTATTCACTGGTTTCTATTTACCGGTTTCTCTTTTCCGGTTTTTATTCACCGGTTTCTATTCACTGGTTTCTATTAACTGGTTTCTCTTTCCCGGTTATATTCACCGGTTTCTCTTTCCTGGTTTCTATTCACCAGTTTCTCTTTCCCGGTTTTATTCACCGGTTTCTCTTTCCCGGTTTCTATCAACCGGTTTCTTTTTCCCGGTTTTATTCACCGGTTTCTATTCACCGGTTTCTCTTTCCCGATTTCTATTCACCGGTTTCTCTTTCCGATTTCTCTTTCCCGGTTTCTATTCACTGGCTTCTCTATCCCGGTTTCTATGCTATTATATTGCCCATTTATATCACTGGGTGCTTTCATTTCGCTTCTCGCGCTTGAGTTGCCTCTCAGAGACTACATAACTACCCAGTCTAACGTTATCGCCACCTGCATGCATGTTTTTCGCCGCCTAAGCTATTTAATCGCTTACATTGCTAAGGCGGCGAAAAACATGCATGCAGGCGGGCATAAAGTTAGACTGGGTGATGTGTGTACTCTGCTTGTGTGTGATTTGCTTCGTGCTTTCGTGCAGTCGGTCGTTGCGTGCGCTCTTCAATGCGTTAAATTCACTTGATGCTCTAAATTCAGTGCGCTAAGTGCACTTGATGCTCTAAATTCAGTGCGCTAAGTGCATTTGATGCTCTAAATTCAATGCTTTAAGTGCACTTGATGCTCTAAATTCAATGCGTTAAATCCACTTGATGCTCTAAATTCAATGCGTTAAATCCACTTGATGCTCTGAATTATATGCGCTAAATGCACTTGATGCCCTGAATTTTCTTAGAAAGGATTCAGGCGAATAAGCCTTAAATTTTTTATCATCTATAATAAAGGGAAATTTGTCTTTTCGGTCCCTTAAAATAGATAAATAGATATGAGATTCACCATCGTCCAAAGTGCCCATGACTTTCGGCTCTAACACTGGGACAAATGAATAATAATTTTAAAAATTACTTTTTACGTCCATCTCATGCGAGAGACATCTCACTATTCTGAGCAGTGGTTCATGGAAGTAACGAAATAGTTCACGGAATAAATACAAGAGTTACATGAATAAGAGTTAATGGAATCTACTAACCACCTCACGCAAAGCGACCGACTGCACGCTTGTCTGACGCTGTACCGTGACTGTACCGGAACTGTACTGGTACTGTACCGTTACTATTAGTTTTGTACTGGCAGTGAACTGGCGATAACCCGGTCCTTTACCGGTACTGTACCGTCACTATCAAGAGTGTACGAGCACTATATCTGCACCATACCGGTTCTGTACCAGTACTGTACCTCCATAACGGTACTTTACCGTCACTACCGGCAGTGTAAAGGCACTATACCAGTACAATACCGGCACGATACCGGTGAACGGGTACCAAACCGGTTCCATACCAGTACAATACCGGCACGATACCGGTGAACGGGCACCAAACCGGTACCATACTAGTACTGTACCAGTACTGTACCGCCATAACGGTACTCTACCGTCACTACCGGCAGTGTACCGGCACTGTACCAGTACTATACCGATACTGTACCAGTACAGTACCGCCATAACGGTACTGTACCGTCACTACAGGCACTATACCGGCACGATACCCGTACTATACCGGCACTTTACCGGCATTCACACCTTCTCTCGCTGTCACTAACCGTCTCTGCCATAACCACCAGTATTTGCAGAGTGGCGATGATCGTGGCGCTGAGCGTGACGGGCACGCTGCTGCTGGTCACCGTCCTGGTGGTCGTGTGCTGCTTCTGGTCCCGGTGTCCTCTGTACTACACCTGCAGGGTCAAGTATGACAAGGACGACATCATCGCCACTGGTGGGTTGCTTCATCACTGATGGGGGTTACTTTATCACTACAAAGGGTTACTTTATAACTACAGGTCGTGATACTTCATCGCTACTGGTGGGTTGCTTCATCACTGCTGCAAGTTACTTCATCTCTCTATGGGGTCATTTCATCGTTATATGGGATCGTTGTATGGGGTTGTATGGGGTTACTGCATCGTTATAAGGGGTTACTGCATCGTTATATGGGGTTACTGCATCGTTAAATCGGGGTACTGCATCGTTATATGGGGTTACTGCATCGTTATATGAGGGTACTTCATCGTTATATGGGGTTACTGCATCGTTATATGGGGGTACTTCATCGTTATATGGGGTTACTGCATCGTTATATGGGGGTACTTCATCGTTATATGGGGGTACTTCATCGTTATATGGGGTTACTGCATCGTTATATGGGGGTACTTCATCGTTATATGGGGTTACTGCATCGTTATATGGGGGTACTTCATCGTTATATGGGGTTACTGCATCGTTATATGGGGGTACTTCATCGTTATATGGGGATCATTGTTATATGCGATTACTTCATCGTTATATGGGGTTACTTCATCGTTAAATTCCCTGTATTATACCTACAAGGACGACGTCATCGCTACAGGCGGGCTGATTCCTCACTGCTGCAAGTTACTGCATCCTTATATGGGGTTACTGCTCGTTACATGGGGTTACTGCATCGCCATATGGGGTTACTGCATCGTTATATTGGGTTACTGCATCGTTATATTGGGTTACTGCATCGTTATATGGGGTTACTGCATCGTTATATTGGGTTACTGCATCGTTATATGGGGTTACTTCATCGTTAAATTCCCTGTACTATACTTACAAAGACGACGTCATCGCTACAGGTGGGTTACTTCATCACTGCAAATGGGTTAGCTTATCACTGCTACAGGTTCTTCTTCACCTTCTTCTTGACGGGAGCAGAATGAGTGACGAGGCTGAACATTACTCACAAATAGCTTGAAAAATTTGTTTTATTTTCAAAGCCTCAGTTATTATGCATTGTATAGCCGTAATTTTTGAAATTATTCTTTCACCTTAAATACTATAGAATATCGTTCGAGACACAGAAGTAAGTTAAACATTAGTTTCAAAATCCGTAGACTTTTTTAGCACATGATTGACCAAAAATCCACGGAAAACGAAATTAACATTCAAGTTACCTTCTTGAAAACCTTTCTACCCGCAGAGTTATGTACCGTAATATCTGATTATCGAATCAAATATTCCTATAGATCCTATAGAACTTGAACAAAGCGTTCAAAACCAGCACTCACTATCTACACGTTCTTTGGTAGTGCGTCACTTGAAGTTTTCTAGTTGTGACTTTCGACCTTAGTATTGCGTTTTTTGGAAGTGCGTTACATAAAGTATTCTAGTCGTGTCTTTTGACTTCAGTGTTGTTCACGCAATATTTGGTAATATTTTGTAACTTCATTTATTTTGGGCAGCTGGCGACGAAGAGACGGCGAACCTGACGGATATGCCTGCCGAGGAGAAGGGCGTGAAGGGCTACTCTCCCAACGAGGTCAAGGTCACAACTCTCAACGAGGAAGAAGAGCCGTGCCTCAAGAAGGAGAAGGAGGCGGACGAGCAGCAGCCTCTCGTGGAGAAGAAGGAAGATAAGAAGAAGGAGGACAAGAAGAAGGAAGACAAGAAGAAGGAAGAGAAAAAGAAAGAAGAGAAAAAGAAGGAAGAGAAGAAGAAGGAGGAGAAGAAGAAGGAAGAGAAGAAGAAGGAGGATAAGAAGAAGGATGATAAGAACAAGGATGAGAAGAAGAAGGATGAGAAGAAGAGCGAAGAGACGGCGGACAACAAGGAAGAGAAGAAGGAGGAGCCCACAGAAAAGAAAGAAGAGCAGAAAGATGAGGAAAAGAAGGACGAGGAAAGCAAGGAAGAAAAATAATGGATTACAACAAGCTGTAGGTATTCATTTTTTTTCTTGCATTCATTTTTGAATTTTTTCATCACTTGAATTCGAAACTTATTTATGGTCAACTTGATCGTGACTCAGCATCTTCGAGCGTAGTGAACACTTTAACGAGGAAATCTTTCATTTATAACTCTATTTAAAACTTTACGTAAATTCTTTATTTAAAATTCAGGTGTGGACGTGAGGGTTGTGACTTTATCTCTCTAATTCTATTCTTTTTACGTGAAAAATTTTTTGTACAAAGTGTGTGTTGAAAATTGAATCTGGCATTAATAAGCAAACTCGACAATACTTAGTAGAGAGACGGAAACTATTTACGCTGCCGAATAATCGAGAGGGGAAATAGGCCCAGCTGCTAATTTTGTAGGCCCGGCGGCTAATTTTGAAAAGCAGGCCTTTCCAATCTGCAATTTTTCTAAGGGCCAGAAAATACAACCGTAATTGGAAGGAAAGTAAAGCAGGGCTGCTGATTTTGAAAGCCGTGCTTTCCCTTCCGCAATTTTTCGAAGTGCCAGAAGAAATAATAATCTTGTACAACTGCCTTTGAATTATTCTAAAGGGCCAAACCACGCATTTCTTTCACACTTGAGTGCAAATCTTTTGTAACAATTCCGTAGATTTTAGGCCGATCTGCCGGGGCTGCTTAGACCTACCCTCTCACCTGATGTTGTAGAACTCGTTCACAATTCTGTCGATCAGACAAACAAGTAAAAAGTCCATTTTACAAGATTTTTCAGGAGAGGTCCAAGAAGGTGACTCCAACTAGTTGATGTGTAGAAGTTAGAGTTTTTTATTACGTGAAAAGCACCTCATACCACTACAACAGTACAACAACTAAAAGTTTAGAGGGTGTCTTGCGCCTAAAGGCCTGTTTACACGGTCATTGCGTGCGCGCGTGAGCAGTGAAGAGAGGCGCAGGCGCCGCTCGTGTAAACAGGCCTTAAAAGAACACGAATCTGTTAAAAATTAATAATTGAAATTTCGAGAGTTAACGCTTTTTTTGTCTGATTGACAGAATTTCGATATCAACTTGCAAGTTTCGCTTCCGTTTAGACTCTGTGTCATCTTTACACTGGACAAACTCTGTTTGAACGGACTGCACAGAATTTTCGAAAAGGAGTTTCAAATTCGATTTTTTTTGTCGTCTCGAATGTTTATGTTAGTAACGGGTAAAAATCAAAGTGAATTATAGGAGTTTTTGGTCATATTCGTGCAGCTATTGAGGAAAAATTTCTGGGTCACAAAGTCCTAATGTTTGATGCTAATGGGCAAACATTGAAATTTTTCTTTAGATTGCGGCGTCCGAAAATACGAACTTTTCCTTCATTTACAAGAAATTACGTCGGTATCAAAGATCGGGTAATGGTTTGTAGAAAATATTCAATCCTACGTGTTGAAAGACGTTTTTTTAACAACACTGCGCTACAAAAACGACTGCCACAATAGGTGCTTAGTTTTGTAATGATATTGCAGACCTGAGAAAACTAACAAGACTAATAATTACTTAGATACCAAATAGTAGTGAAATTCGAAATCTTCCAAAAATATCCTAGTCATATTTTTTCCCGAAAAATACTGATGACCCTTCCTGGCTAATCAGAGAGGCCAATTTCCTGGCCAATCAGAGAGGCCACTATTCTGGCCAATCATAGAGGCCAATTTCCACGCGTACTTTTAATCTTCTTGCCAATTTTTTACTCCCCTTATCAGTATTGGTAGCGAGTCTCATAGGAAGTAATCTATTTATCTACTTCTTTCTACGTAGTATTTTACACTTGAATAATTCGACAAAGCATTAAGTATAGGAAAAGGAACTTTTTGAGTCGCTAGAGCGTTTCCAGACCAAACCTGCAGCGGAGACGCGTAGCTGTAGTGGCGTTTGCGAATATTCTTCTCAAACTTGCTTCTTGAGCTTAGTTCTGATCGTATCTTGTACTGTACTGCTGGTCTAAATCTTGGGTCTGCGCTTAGTTCCGATCGTATCTTGTACTGTACTTCTGGTCTAAATCTTGGGTCTGAGCTTAGTTCTGACCTTTGGTTATTGAGTTTTCTTATGCATCTTAGTTAAAAGCTCGGTGCTAAGCCACGGTTCCGAGCCTTAGCAGCTCTTTTCCCTACTCTATATCTCATCAATTGGCTTTGCTGCGCAGCTGCTACGGTATAATAACATTTCTAGAATAAAACGCTCAAATTTTTGTCTGAGAACGATAATTCTTGTTAAAATAGTGACCTATTTGAGACACGAAATAGTGATCTATTTGAGACACGAAATAGTGACGTGTTTGAGACACGAAATAGTGACATTTGAGTCATGAAATAGTGACGTATTTGAGCCACGAAATAGTGACGTATTTGAGACACGAAATAGTGACGAATTTGAGTCACGAAATAGTGACGTTATGGTAGGTAACGCTGACGTCAGTCCGTCAGAAAATGGTCTCTGCTTGCATAAACAAAACATAACAAAATAAAACAAAAAACGCACGTGCGTTTTAGAGACGCGGGTGTTTTTCTGATGCGTTTGAAACGCATGATGTATTCTTGAAAGGAAATGTGTATCTCACAAGCCGTTACTGAAATTTTTTCCTCTTTATGTCAATTTTGCTAACGGCATGAATTTTTTTCACTAAAGCATTTTTCCAAAGACAGTCACTGCATAAATGCCTTCTTTTCACCAATGAACTTCACGTTTTGCTCTTATTGTTTCAAATGAAACTTTTTCGTTCATACTTCGTTCTATGAAAATTCCAGTGAAATTGATTGCCGGTTGCCGATTTACCAAGCCATTTTTTTTAAAGTTTCGAAATTTCGAAGTGTTAACTTTACAGTCTGATGAGAAGTAATGACATTTTTTCAATAATTTTGTTTTGTTTAGAACGAATGGATATTATTTTAATATTTTAGGCACTGCAGAGTTGTGCCCAATTTTTTGGGCAGAGCCTCCGGTGAGATTTTTTGTACATCTAAACAGTACCCGGTGAGATTAACTAGCGATTTAATGGTGAGGTTTAAGATGATTTTAGAGATTGCACGTCAGTTTTTAACCATGAAGTTTTCCGTGAACTTGAAACATGGGATTATTGGTTATGCTCTTGAAATAATAAATGGGCGTTTTTATACTGAAGAATAATCTGGATAAGTACCACTTTGATTGTTTCAGTAGTTGATAAGTTTATCGTTTGCCCCTTCGGATCTATTGCATGTGATCCGTTGTGACCACAAGCATGTACGGAACACAGAGTGGATCACTGATCCACTCACTTATGTGTATTTCCTGCTGCTTCATACTTTCATCAATAAAAATCTGTCATCGTACGTCTCAAAATGCTATTCAGCGGGTAACATGAACTTTTTTTGCTGCATATAACAGTGAAATTGAATCCTTTATACTTTCACCAACAAGAATTTTTCATCATGTATCTCAAAATATATATATTTTTGCTGCAAGTAACATGAAATTGAATTCTTTATACTTGCATCAACAAGATTTTTTCATCATGTATCTTGATATATAATTTTTTTTGCTGCATGGAAGATCGTAAAAGAAAATCCCCTTGAAGAACTGATTGGACTTTCCTTAGCGCTTAAAATAAGCTTTGGAGCTCCGTCACTGCCAACGTACTTGAAAGTTTCCTAAGTCGTCGTGCCAAGTTCTAAGTGGTCGTGCTTAGCGTTGAGGTTGACGTTGCTTAGTGTATATACATAAATGCATCCAACTCTTACATAACTATCATTTGAAGAAGCTATTTTGCTGAGTCATGTGTTGGAAAAGCATGAATAACCTGCACCAACGAATCCAGTTAAATTATTTCTGACTCTCCTTGCTGGCTGCTCTTTGGCGAATGAAAAAAATGTTATTATGTGTTGATTGTGCAAGTACTTACTTACAGTATGTTTTGATGCATGATACGAATGTGGCAACATGTGTACTGTACGTACTTGTCATGTTTCAGTACTTGGTGCTAAAGTTACATGACGACAGGTTTTTGTTTGACAGGTGCATTTTGACAGGTGCATGTTGACAGGTGTTGTGACATATCATGCTGTAGGTCGATTGCTTTGCGTCAGTGACTTAACAACATTGAAGTTTTAAGCACTACTTGTTTGGTTAATGAGCTACAATTCGCAGTCTTTTTGATCAGATATATTCATTGTTTTACGAAAAAACAAACGTTGCACCTAAGTTTCAACATGTTCATGTCGCTCATCATTATGTTAAAATAGTGAAAGCTCAATTTTGAAAAGAAGGTCTAACGATAAAAGACTTACATAAGGATTGTATGTCCGTGATTCAAAACTAACCTCTTTCACTTGTTTATAAAAAATGCGTATGTTAACCTGAAATACGTACCTAGTATTTTAGGCAGGCATAACAAAAAATCGTGAATCTTATTATCGTTGCTTGTTTCTTTCTTAATCTCTAAAAATTTCATATTATGCGAGCTTAATCTAAGGATAAAAATATTCAGATTGAAGGTATTACTTTTGAGGAAACTCTACGGCTTTACTCGCCCAATTCAATTTAAGTATTTAATAGTATTTAATAGCAACTCATAAATAATTTGTTGCATCAACTTTTGTCGTGGTAACGAGACGGATTTATTGGTGACCGAAATTGTGCACTCTGTCTCAACCAACCTGTAATGAGTTTTATGAAGCAATTTTTATTTCAAATGCATCATTATCTCAGCTGACTATTCCTCTTCAACAATTGCATGGCTTAACGATCACTTTATAAGCGTGATTATGTTGCAATTAAAGTCTGCATCGCTATGGCAGCTCAGGGCTTCAATCTTCGTTCCATATTCCATTGCTTCTGAAACACTGACGTGGATTTGCAAGTGTTCAAGTTTTCTTCAAAATCTTCCTTGTAAAATAATGTTCAGCCATTTAAAAGCTTTTTTTGTACATATGTAATATTAAGTCATAGCCCTTATAAAATAATATACAATTTTGTGCGGCTAGTCACGAAGTCGACGAATCTTGTTGAGAGACGCGATGGCGAGTATGTGATTTGAAAATTGTTTCGCATGTTTTTCCATACTTCACATGCTACGTGCTGTGAACATTTTCTAAATTTGTCGAGAGAAAAAACTCAATCATAATTCTGCCATCCAATTTGGCTGAAAATAATTGAATTTGTGCAGCGAACATATTCTAAATATGTGGTGAGAAAAAAACCCTAGCGAAATTCTGCCGCGCAATTTGGCTGAATAGAATTGAATTTGTGCAGTGATCATTTAAAAAATTTGTTGAGAGAAAAAACTTGCCATGATTTAACCCCCCAATTTGGCGGAAAATAATCGCATTTGTCAGTTCTTGAAGGCTGTGATCCGAAAATGTCACTCACGCTTTCACAACCTGAGGATTTAAGTTCGAATAGCACAACCCAGTGAACGTTCAGTATTATATGAGCCTGTTCAAGACTTGTGAAAGTCACATAAATTCAATTTTCAAGCCATAAAGGCGCCTCTCAACAGAGTTTGTACTTAGCTAAATTTTGTAGCAATCTGTGGTTCTTTAGGCTAAGTCTCCAACGCTCTCCGTGTGCGTTTCTGTGTGCGTGACCTCTGTGTGTGTACGTTCGGTGTGCAGTTGCTACTAGGCTCTCCAGCATCCGTTGTGAGAGGATGCTTTTAAAATTTCCTCTTTATCAGTTTGTTAGACACTTTTTCCCTCGTCAGTTCATTAACTTCTTCCCCTCATGAGTTTATTAAACTTTTTCCCCTATATCAGTTCATTAGACTTTTCCCCCTTTATCAGTTTGTTAGAATTTTCCCCCGTTATCAATTTTTTAAACTTTTCCCCTTTATCAGTTTATTAGATTTTTGTTGGGCTTTCGAGTGTAGATTCCAGGTTGTATATATATTATAAGGTCCATACCAGCACGAAATGGAATCGGTGTATTCTTCGGTAGCTTAAAAACTTGGATGTGAATCGGATAATTGGTCTGAGGCATTTTTTTTTGGTCTACTGTGACAATACCGGCCTCCTCGTCTGTCATTCATTGTCAAATGCCTACCGGAATATCACGAATGCAGCTGCTACTTCATTTTTGAGTGACTCTTACTACAGTTCTTCTGATAGATGAGTTTTCTTCATCTTACTAGTTCAAGTTCTCGTGTTATATTCCACTTTTTGATATTTTCACCCCGCTTGAATTATGTATACAATTTTTTACAGGCTTGAGCTCCATGGTTCTCATTTCTTTTAATTTCATTTCTCTGGAGTAACTTTCACCTCACGGAAAGTTATTTGCATTTTATTGTTTTTTAAGAGGATCTTCACTAGTTTGTTGTACATGACTAAGTTCATTAAATAAGAATGTATTGTATTTCTGCAATCCGAAGTCTATTTATGCTGTCAGGAATTTTCTTCAGTCTTTCTCAGAGTTAGGCAGTTTAAAGGTTGCAACATTTCTTTAATTTGTGTTGAGACGATGGGAAACTGCAATATTTGTAAAGGATGTGTTTTCTGGCTTCATATCGTGTTAGTATTTCTCCCTCTATTTTCACTTCACTTACATGAAGTTCATAGTAAGATCACTTGAAGTGAAAACTAACATATACGGTTTTGTACGTTTTTCCTTCGCTCACAGAGTTTTCTTCTCGTGTGCGTGTGTTGTTAAATGAAAGCATATGAGATTATTTAGCTCACTTTCGAATGACTTTAATGAACTTGGTGCTAGATTTTTTTCAAATGCTGACATTATTTCCCTTTTATTGCACAGCATACATGTGGAGTGTTGTATGATATTTCTCTACGCGTTTCATTTAAGAAATGATAAAGTATTGTAGCACTTTATTTTGGTACTAATAGATTTTTGTACCACGTTATTTGAAACTAATGGATTTTTGTACCCCTTTATTTTAGCACTAGTAGAATTAGTGGAATGATATACAACATTTTTATGATGCTTTGGAGTATTGAACTACATTTTTTTTATACTAATGGATTACTGGATGGCCTTATTTTGGTACTAATGGAATGATAAACTCCCTTTGTCGATATTTCAGCAGTACTCTTATCATTTAATGTTAGTACTTCTGAATCGAAAGGTTGTGGAGGCAATTACTGATACTTTCTTGCAATATTTACGGGACCCTGATGTAATGAAGCATTTAATGATTCATTAAACATTTTGTAATAAAGCCGTAGGCAAAAAAAAAACATTTGGCTACCGGTCTTGTGTTGTTACAATGTTGAGTTATTTTTGATGGGTGATATTCTAATGAATTCAGTGCAAATGCATAGAGTTTCGTCGATTTCATCAGTTAACCAAAGCACAAATTACCTAAAAGCACAATTATCAAACTTTATTCTAGTCACCAGCTTTACTAATTTAATTGCGTTATTCGAGATTTGTTTGCATAAATATTTTATCCGCATGGCTCGTGCATTTCGAGCTTAGTATTTTGTCACCAAAGTTAGTCATAGAAATTTAATTCGTTTCAGAAATTGTGATGATGGTTAGCATGCGATCACTCCTAGGCACAAAATATTTTACATGTAAGTGGCGAAATTTTCATAAGATATCAGAGAAAAATGTTGTCAGGGAATATAGAATAATAATATTTGTTCTCGTTGTTTTTTTGGTGTCTTCTTCAAGACATATTCCCTTTTCTCAAACAATTTTTTGACGTTCACACACCAAGTAAAAAGCAGACAACTCTTTTAAGTGGCAGGTTCAGTGTTTTTGCCATTGGTTGCAATTATCATTTAAGCATTTAAAAAACTATGTCATTTTCAACTTAAGCCGAACCCGTCCCCCTCGCATGGGGAATCTATAAGCGCCACATTCCCTTTCTGAAATTCGTTTAATTTCCACACGTGAATCATCATTCCACAATTTTAAACAGTTTGCAAAAAAAAACGGTAATCGTTCTACAATTTAAAAAAAAACCGAGTTGAGCTAAACTAAGTTCAGTGTCATTAAAACCTTAATTGATTCACGGGAACATTGAAGTCACGTCTTATAATTTGTCGCAAAAGTTGGGCAACACACGCGTCTTGTACTACGCTCTACCAAGTCCAACTTTTCTCCCGGGCCATCCATGATTTTAGCCGCCCAAATCTAGAAACAGGACTTGGGCGGCTATAATCATAGATGCCCCTGCAATAAAGATTGACTGGGTATCGCTACAACGAAGGGGAAGGAGGCATTCGGGTAGGCGTCGATGTTTTCTAAGATTGTACAAAATTGATATCACAAACACTAGCATTGATTGTAAAAAATTGATATCACAAACACTAGTGCTGAGTTGATTTGCTCAATCCGCATCGGTGACTTTGCTGCTTAGTTCTAGGGCAAGATGTGTTCTTTTGGGAAATTAGGAGGGATCTCGCAACGCTTTCGATATCTGTGTACGCGTGAAAATGTACATCAGATGTTTTTCGAATTTCGAGTTCAAAAACATCGCCTCCATCGGGCTTTCAACTCTCTTGTGTTGCTCAGACTGATCTTTATTTATATAAAAAAAAATCATGGTTCAATTAAAAGCATTTGCTAATATCGCGCATTACACATGCACTCATAAATAATTCTGTATTTTTAGCTTATAGATAAGACTTTAAAGTTCAAGTCAACGGTGCCAAGAAAATTATACGAACATTCTGTAAAGCAATTGAAAGAATTGCTCAAATTCCCCAAAAGAATTCGTCTTGGGTGGCGTATTGATATTGACGCGTAGTTAATTGATATTGGCGCGAAGTTAATTGATATTGACGCGTAGTTAATTGATATTGACGCGTAGTTAATTGATATTGACGCGTAGTTAATTTAGGCAACGGTATTGTGTGTGAGATTATATTTATGGTGCTAATTGTTGCATTTATACTTCTCATTTGGCTTAACCTTAATATTTATAGACCTGTCTCTGTGTTTTGTCCCCGTGCTTGACTCAGTGTTTGCTATATATATATTTTGTGTTTTATTTCATAGGCCAAATTTAAACTTTAATGAGCTATTTCTTGTACAAATCTTTCACAATGCAAATTTATTTATTACTGAATCTATTAAAGACGCTGTATTTATTTAATGCTCTGTCCATTAAAGACGCTGTATCTGTTCAATTATTTTATCGGGTCTGTTTGATTTCAGCGATATTTTAAGGCTCGATTTGATGACCGAAGCAAAATGAAGTAAAAAGCGTATCAATATGCGGCTCCTTGATGTTGTGTTCTGAAGAACTGAAGCCTGCCGGGATTTTCTCAACAGTAAATCTTTGATAAAAACAAATACAAGGATCATCCCCACGATGACGGGAAAGCGGTCAATGACGGTCAAAAAGAATCTAAAAATGTTGAGAGGCTAGAGTGAAATGGGATTTTAAGAACAACAGCATAACGTTCGACCATCTACAACCAAAGAAACGACAAAGAACAGCAAGTGTGAACGTGACTTTCACGTTTAAATAATCCTTTTCTGGGTCTGGTGCAGGAAGAAGGTTCATTTGGAACAGTCAGAACAGACAAGATTGTGTTGTCTACGCCTGATAACCGGCTTGCTGATTTTCTCATTTTCTGGCCCACTGTAGACAACAATCGACTTTAGTTTCTCCTCAACGAAGTTTCATTGCTTATGGCTGTATTCAAAAAGCCTTTTGACCGTACACCATTGAAGGATAATTCATAGACGTTTAATTAATCGCTCAAAATTCGCTAGGGAAATTCTTGATCTCAAAACCCGTGCGTCATTGACTTTTTTCGAACGCGCTGCAATTTCGAACGCAGAAAAATGTGCTCTTAAAACTCGTGCGACACTGGCTTTTTTCGAACGCACCGCAATTTCGAACGCAGAAAAAACGTAATCTCAAAACTTCTTGCGTCATTGCCTTTTTTCGAACGCGCCGCAATTTCTCCGTGGCGCGGCGTGTCTACAGTGTGTTGGGTATCACCCACCCGATACCAACGAGTTCCGTGTGTACGTCGCTTTCCGTATGAGATTCCTACAATATTCTGTCTAAATCTCGGCATGTTTTGTAGAAGTTAAGACGACCTTATCATTGTGTGCATTGGCTTTCCTGCTAGATCTTTTAAGTTATATATTAAACTTTGCAAATAAATGTTCTAAATCTCACTTTATTTTTAACCCTCTACCATAAAATGTGTGGAGTTTCAATGTTGGCTTCAAAACTACGATGGGAAATTTTGTTCATGAGTGTTTCTAATATCTGCATCGTGGAGACGGATTACCTCAATTTCGTCAAGAATTTTAGTGAGTTCATTTTTGAAATTTTAATATGATATTAAATTTATATTTTTTGTATTTTTGATTGCAAATAAGTTTAGATTAGATTGAAGTGGATGCATTTCTACCATAATATTTCATCACACAGGCTTGGAAGCGCGTTAACGAGTGTCGAGGCTGAACATTACTCATAAATAGCTTCAAAAGTTTGTTTTATTTTTAAAGCCTCAGTTATCATAGATTTTACAGCTTTCATCTTCGAAATTAATTCTTTCACTTTAATTACTATAGAATATCGTACGCACTCAGAGAAGTAAGTTAAATTTTTGTTTCAAAATCCGTAGACTTTTACAGCTTTTGATTGACAAGAAATCCACGGACAACGAAAATAACATTCAAGTTACTTTCTTGCAACTTTTCTACGCGGAGAATTATGTACCGTAATAGCTGATTAGCGAATTAAATATTCTTATTTAATTTGAACAAAGCGTTCAATCCGTTTCAATGATGAGTACATACCAGGATGTACAATGATGGTAAAATTTGATCGATTGAAATTCTGTTCATGAAACAGTACATCTCCAGCGGCGACTCAGGAGAATTAGTGACTATGTACCTAGATATTAAGAATTTCATTTAGTGATCATTAGACACCAGTCACGAATGAGATGGTGAAAAAATATTGAACAGCTATACCCTGACGTTTTTGAAAAAATTTTCGCTTCATAAAAATGTACGAAGTTCTCTAATTTTTCGCTGGAAATGACTTGAGAATTGAAAAACATGCTTTTATCCCTTTTTCAATGTTTCCATAAGTACTACTAATACAATTTATTGACTACTTCATTACTCGGTTGTTAATTAGAAAAAAACGACTTATATGACTAAAAGTATTCATTAGGAGCTGAAAATTTTTCAAAAAATTCTGCTAAGAAAAATTATTATGCAAGTTTAATTTTGGGGTTCTCCTTCTGCAAATTCTTTCGTTGTACATTAGGAAAAACTAATTATTTGACCTGAAATTTGACCTTACGGTTTTGACAGAAAATTTCGCTCAATAAAAATGTTTGAAGTTTTTTTTTTTTCAGAAAGTTAGCTGAGAAGTGGAAAACGTGGATAAAAAAAAATTTAAGATTTTTTCCGCCCTAAGAAGAATCAAAAATAAATTTGCGTATTCGGACTATTCCTTGAAGGATTTCATCAAAATATTAAGAGTGTTTAGTTAAAATTTTTTCGGGAGATAATGAGTTTTCCCGAAGTACTACGAGTATTGAAATTGTCTGATAGTTTCATTGGTTTTTGAAACATCGAATGAAAAAGTGAAAAAAAAATGTTGAACACTAATGTTTTTTCCGACAAATTGCAGAATATATGAAAGTCAGAAAACTACAATTTCTCATTAGCAATGTTTGGAGAATAGGAAAACGCTGTTTAAAGTTATTCTCAGCTTGATTCGTACTAGGAAGACTCGAAATTAAACTTGCCCTTTCCTAACAGAATTCATCACAAGACGTTTATGAGATATTTATACGAATTTTTAGTAAAATAAGTAGTTTTTCCTGATGTACAGCCGAATATTGAAGTCGTCAAAAAGTTTCATTGAAGCTAATAAATATCTAGTGAAAATTCGGAAAAATTTCGTATGGTTATAATATTTCGTTTCTGACAAATATTTCATGAAATAGAAATGAAGAAATTATTTGATTTCTCACTAAAAATTACTTGAGAATTGGAAAACGTTGTTTCAAAGTTAATCTCAGACTGATTAGGCTTATGAAGAACTCGAGTTGTAACCTGCAGATTTGGACCATTTCCCAAACAAATTTCAGAACAAAAGTATAAAAATTTCAAATTCATTTCTTGTGAGATAATAACTTTTCCTCTTATACAAAAAGTTTCATTGCTTAGGGCAACATTGAATGAAAGGGAGAAAATAAATCGTTAGGTTATACCAAGAATTTCGTATAATACAATTTTTAGAAGCTCTCTGATTCCCCATTAGAAATGTCTTGAAAATTTTTAGTTGAATGCAGTTGAGTTTATTTTGCATTCGTTTTTTTTCATTGAAATGAACATTGCCAAGAAAACAGTTTTGACAGGCCACTCTTTCGTTCATTTGTATGAGTGCTTACCTAAGCTAACACGAGCGTCTGATGTATTACGGCAGCGCCAGTCGAGGTCGAATTCTTGGGTCGCCTTCTAGGATTCCAAGAAATTGCTAACTTATCATTTACTTATTGTGAGAGGTGAAAGAAAAGGAAATTGCGGCAAAAATTTATAGAATTACATATTCCCATCAAAGACCTAGTAAAATTCTGTTCCAAAAATAAAACTTAGAAAAAACACAGCAAATCCCAATAAAATCAACCGCAATGCCCTTTTCCGGCAACTGCCGGGAGCATACTCCACACATTCACTTCAATCGCTTACAAATCTTGAATCGTTGGTCACAATAGGTAACAGAGCAATTTATCAACTCGTGGCACATCATACTCTATATTCAATTTGTTCTACGATCAAAAGCTTTTTCTCTTTCGTCTTTACACCATTATTTATCAAATACGCAGTTGGTACAAGTTGGTGTGACTTTCCAGCAAGCTGACATACAGTTATTCATTAGTGAACTGTGTGCAAAATGCACCCCCCTAAATTGATTTCCTTACTGGGTAAAACTATAAAGGCAACGTCCCAAATTTAATTTCATTCGTTGTTGGTGTAAGCCTCCATAGGGTAATAAACTAACTACCTTCCAAGTTTTTTTTATTAGACTCGTGGGTTTTTTCAAGTTAAAGTTAAAATTCATCAGTAAAAACTGCTCTACGTTGCTTTTCTTCGTTCAATCGTTCAGTTTTAGTGTTCGGCAAACGGCAGAATCAGGTTAAAACCAATTTGAATTCATTCTATGGGAGAAACAGGAATTTGAAGCCATGATGTAGTATTCTGGTATCCAGGATACAGGGCGGCAGTGACGGAGGCACCTACCGAGTTAGAAAGCAACGAATTTCTTGTTGGTGTTTCAAAGGATACAAATATCGACATTACAATGGTTAATATTTATTCATAGTGCCAGTACAATGTCTATAATCTAACGTGAGCCAAAAATTGCTCTCCCTTTTGATACATTCACTTTGTAATAGATGTTAAAGGCACTAAATTTTCCTACTCCTTAACTCGTCAGCTTAGATTTCCAAGCAGCAGATCAGAGATTTCCGTCCTTTCAGCCTGTGTTCAAAACAGGCGTTGATCATTGTATAAAAAGTTAAAGTCATTTTTGGCTCAACTTATATATTTGTTTAATTATATTTGAAAATGAGGTGTTGTGAAAGAGATGAAGAGGAAAACCTGTGCCAACTAATGAAATAGATTTGCATGAACCCATTACGGTTGTCTTTCTGTTGGTGCTCATTGAAAGAAAGAAATTCAAAGTATGATGACACGAATATGCTTCTAAAAGCTACTAAAATTTTTTAATTTCTCACGAATTTGTTTTGAACCTAATAGATTTCAGTACCGACTTTTACGTATAGGTACAGCAGGGAAAATAAGTATAGCTTTTTGAATTACGATCCAAAACATACATTTGTTACTCCCTTTAAAGCAGTGGACTTGAAAAAAACAATTGGGTTAAATTGTACACTGCAAAAATGAATACGTTTCAAGTGCGTGACTTGCATGTAGAAAAGTGGACTATGAAACTTTAATCGCTTATAATTAGACTCACAATTTACCTATGCCCGTATAGACCAATTCATTAAATCATGATAAAGCACGTATGAAGTTTACAAAGCATTTTACATCTGCTATAAATAATTTTAATATGACGGTTTATAGTAAACAATATATCAGTAAAATGTCGCTGCTGCCTCAAAAACGAGGAACAGTGAGTGATACATCAAGATACGAGATTAATTCGTTCTGAAGTAGCTTCGTATCATGATTTTTTATGAGGACACTTTTATAAGAAAATCACCTTATTCGTAACAAGCTCTACAAAGTGCCATGGTAAGACTGTCCTTCATAGGCTTATGATCGAGTAACTTCTTCTCTTTCGTCGTGATGCACATCCGACGAGGCGTTTTCTTCGTCGGTGGATTTCAGCCATATTCCTTAGCGATCACACTCATCCGCAAGCCAGCCTCATACTTCTTGATTATTTCCACCATCTACACAAAAAGCATTCCATTCTTCTTTCCCTGAATATCAGTAACATTCTTGGGACCCATGACTAACAATGTATCCGATTTGAATAACGCAACACCATAACTAAAAGCATGAGAGGGAAATCACCAACGCGAACTTAATCTGAACAATGGCGCTGCCGAAGCGAAATGGTGGAGGAACTCCGATGTGTAGATCCAAGATGAGACATACGCTGACCAATAGGAGAAGAGGATTTTACGGCGGTAACTAGCTTCAGAGTAAGGGGATAACCAATGGGAGAGCAAAACAATGGCTACGAGTTTACAGATTGGCGGGCGAGCGATTTCTAAAAGTATTCTCGGCAGCCGGGCAAACCTCGTACCGTATCTTCTTTCGTATCATGAGGGCTTTTTCGTAAAATAAGGTGAACAGATCTTCGTATCTTGTTTCGCCTCATAAATTGTTGGTTTACAGAAACTCTTGTATCAAGAGGTATCACTACCTCCAATCAACATTTCGGCAGCAAACTGTATTCATCATCGGTCAAGTTGTGAATAAACTCGGTATAGGAAACACACTAGAATAAAATGCCTTTATAATAAACATGCTAACGAGGTTTACACACACACACACTAAAACTTTTGACAAGGTGCATAAACTAGGTTTGCAATAATTATAGAATACTAACAAAAAACTCATTGATAATAAATTGTCAAGTAAATAGAACAAACGGGAGTTGCTGGGCTGAAGTGTGCAGGTAGTGAAACTTGGGTGTATCGTGTTGCTGTGGAGTGGGTAGTGGAGTGGGTAGTGGGGTGGGTAGTGGAGTGGGTAGTGGAGTGGGTAGTGGAGTGGGTAGTGGACTGGGTAGTGGAGTGGGTAGTGGAGTGGGTAGTGGAGTGGGTAGTGGAGTGGGTAGTGGAGTGGGTAGTGGAGTGGGTAGTGGAGTGGGTAGTGGAGTGGGTAGTGGAGTGGGTAGTGGAGTGGGTAGTGGAGTGGGTAGTTGAGTGGGTATTGGAGTGGGTAGTGGAGTGGGAAGTTGACTAGGCACTGAAGTTGACAGTGGAGTGGGTAGTGCAGTGGGTCCAAGTCCCACATGGTTGACGGGTTACGAGACAAACTCACAGAGTACAGACGAATGAAAACCTAGGAGAACTACAGTTGGCACTCTTCAACCTGAAGCTCTTTTCCACTGCTGCCTGACCGCATTTACCAGACAATGTAGTCCCCAGTTTGTTTACCATATCTGCAGCGGCGACCTCAGCCCCGTCACCCAATGTAGTCCCCAGTATGTTTACCATATCTGCAGCGGCGACCTCAGCCCCGTCACCCCACATCCACTTGTTGTCGACTATGGTTGCGTCCACCCAGTAGTCAAAACGGGCTGCAAATGTTGGTAGCATTTACGTTTTGGATTTTGAATGCTTTTTGAAATCAAACGAATGATTTTTGAAGTATGGTTCAATACTTTGACCTGAAGTATATGGAAAAGGGAATGTGGTTTGCAATTTTTATGAACGAATTAGTTGTGAGTTTTAAGTATTTTTTCATCATTCCATAACGTCAGTAAATTCGATGTCGATTCATGAAAAAAGTGACTTTTTTCTTAACTTACAACGTACCTCCACCAGGTTAAAATTTGTTCATTGCAAGAGTGTTAATTCTGAATTTTTGTTGTACGCCCTTATTCATGTTAATCAAACCTTTTTTGAGCCCATAGCAATGCTAAATCAAACAAACAAAGAAAACTGATTTTGTGTCTGCAGTATTGAATGCTAAATCAAAACCCTTTCGTGCCTGTAGTAATTCCGCACCACACTACCTGCAGGCCCGCATTAGAACAGAGTAATACGGTACCTCGTGTGTTATTGAATCTCTCTGTGTGAATCTTCGCCAGCAGATCGTGCGTTACAGCGTCGGAAGGCGCAGCCAGGCGCATGCCCATGTCTAGGCAGGCTTGTTTGGCGCCGGTGAAGTTCTCTGCCTTGTGCACAAACTTTACCTGGTACTCTGTGATCAGATTTTTAAGAATTTTAGCAGCGGTGTACTCGAAACCATCAGTTGTTGTAAACTTGACTACCCTACGTACAATTTCTTCTGTGCTCAATCCTAAAGCTTTAAATTTCTTTTCCAGCTTCTCAACTCTACGAAATATTTCCAGTTATTCACGTGTTGAAATAAAAAGGAAATTCTTCAACATTTTTTACGGCACCACGCGCATCGTTGAAATTCTATGCTTATGTCAATCTATAAAATGCAACATTTCGATGAAACAATCATCATCATTTTCAGGTTAAAAAATGAAGTTAAGCATAATTTAACACTGTCGAAATGATAAAAATGTCAATCAACTGCACAAGTAAAATTAGATAAAAAAACACAAAAATCACATTGTAAGACGAGAAGATAGGATTAATTTTTTTGTACGAAGGAATATCGATCACCAGCAGACTAGCCAATAGTGCATAAAGGCCTGTTTACACGATCATTGAGCGCGCTCGTGTGCAGTGAAGGGAACCATGCTCACCGGTCGGCCCATAACTTGAATTTCCATCAGTAGATTTTTTCTATCGGACTTACGTCTATGAAAATTTGCAGACTACTAGATCTCTAGATTCCCAACAACATTTATTCAACAAGTGTTTTTGCATTAGGACATAGAAAATGAGTTATTCATGATAAATAAAAAAATATATATATAACATTCGTTATAATGGGGCCGAAATTTAAAGAGCTAGAGCAATGCGGTTTGTTGCATTTGAAAGTACAACGTGGTCTCCAAAAGTGCTATATACCGGTTTTTGAATTCGAATTCATTTTGAATTTATAGAATTTTTTTTGAAAAACCTAAATTTAGGGTAAAAAGTCTACGTAAAAAATTTCACGTAAAAATTTTTGAAAATCAACTATATAGCAATTGTAGATTACACATGTGACTTTCAAATGCAGCAAACCGCATTGCTCTAGCTTTGTAAACGTCGGAGTGATAACGACAAACGTCTTGAAAACTTACTTGTTTTATAAGACCTATTTTAAGAAAAAAATTCTTCTCCTCCTACAGTTTTTGAGCTTCAGTGATGGTTTTGGTATCATTGGATGCAGAAAAACAAGGGCTTCACAATATATTAGGAAGTTTTTCAAAATTCATTCTTGTTTCAAAGTTATGACGTCATAAATTTGAATTTTCTTGAGAATATTTTGATTTTTTTTTCTTTTTTTTAATTTTTATATTGGAAATTTGAGGAAAAGCATTCAAGTTTTTGGAATGTCCACGTTATTCTGCATCTAATGATACCAAAATCATTACTGTAGCTCAAAAACTATCAGAGAAGAAGCATTTAGAACCCTCCCCCAAAATGTCGTTTTCCATGATTTCCCATTTTCTTTTCAAGAAAATCGCATTCTGTCATAAATGATAAATGATTCTAAATTGCATTTCCTATCAGTATGCCAAATTTCATTGCTCTAAATTAAATAATAATAAAAATATTCGGAAGGGGGATGCTTACCTTGAGGAATATGAATGATGAAATATATAAAAAAATAAAATAAAATTGTAAATTTGAAAATTTTTTTAGTGTCCACGTTATTCTGCATCCAATGATACCGAAATCATTACTGTAGCTCAAAAACTGTAGGAGAAGAAGCATTTAGAAAACCCCCCAAAAATGTCGTTTTCTATGATTTCCCATTTTATTTTCAAGAAAATTGCATTTTGTCATAAATGATAAATGGTTTTAAATTGCATTTCCTATCAGTATACCAAATTTCATTGCTCTAGGTTCAAAAATGAAAAAAAGGTCCGTAAGGGGGATGCTCTCCCCCTCCCGGGGGGGGGACGTTAGCTCTGGGATACGTTCCTGATATTTTTACAGACATTCGGGGACATATCTCAAACTCATTTAAAGCAATAAAAAAAAAATCGTGAGAATCGACTTTTGGACTGCAGATGCCCCCAACATGGTTCCCTGAAGAGCAGCGTTAGCCCCGCCCACTGTCTTTCGCTTCAGGCTCATTTACTGCTCAATGACAATGCGGACTATGCTCGTTTTCATGGCGGTGTCCAGAGCTTGTCAGCATCATTACAGCCACTCTATCTTTGAGCAAGTAAATGCTCCTGAAGCGAAAACAAGTGGGCGGGGCTTGCGCCTCTCTTCACTGCTCACGCGCGCACTCAATGATCGTGTAAACGCAGTTTAACAGTAGCCCGCCCCTGGCACCAGAGACACAGGTTGTGACTCCCGAAGGGTAGTGACAACCGGTAGGGTAGTTGACACCGGTAGGGTAGTTATAAATAGGTCCAGGTGATAGAGTTTACTGGCAAGTAGAGCGGTGGCGGACAAGTACGAGCGTGAAGGCCTGTTTACACGATCATTGAGTGCGCGCGTTAGCAGTGAAGAGAGGCGTAAGCCCTGCCCACTTGCTTTCGCTTTAGGATCATTCATTTGCTCAATGACAGTGCGTCTGTATTGACACTGACAAGCTCTAGCCAGTGCCATGAAAACAAGCATTGTCATTGAGCAGTAAATGCGCCTAAAGCGAGAACAAGTGGGCGGGGCTTGCGCCTCTCTTCAGTGCTCACACGCGCACTCAATGATCGTGTAAACAGGCCTTTATGGGGAGCGCGACAAAATGCGCATCTAAAATTGAGGCGAGTACATTTAAACTCGCAAAACGGGGTAAGTGGGTCAAACGCACTCTCGTGCTACACGTGAAATGGACGAACGAGCGTATTTTTCAAACTTTTAGGTTGCAGTCTTGTTGAAAAGTTTTAAAGCAAAGAAATCATCAATATTTTCGTTGAGGATCGGTTTGAGCTTGTGAATATGCAAGGCCTCTATAATTTAGATATGCTCTTCTTTAACAACATGCGATGGAATTTTTGTGTTTGAATCAAAATCTTCATTCGAGGGCTTACAACCATGATCAATACGTAAATGGTTAGAAATAGAGCCTTGATATTTATAACAAAGACTAACTGGGCATAAATATCAGAGTTAACTCGACTTCTTTAGAGATATTCACAGCATTTATCGGGTGCGTTCTAGAATCAAAAGACACCTAATAGATTAATAAAACACATGCTAGATTCATCAGGAACTTGCTGAATTTAGCGAACAAACACGCACAAGATATCGTAATCTTAACCATAAATTTCTTGTAGAATTAATTCATTAATCAAGAATTTTTAGCAATTAACCCGTAGCAAATCCCAGATTTATTCAGAAGAAATTGAAATAGGATTTAAAAGCACAAGATCGCCGTAATCCTTAGGATTGAGATGTATGCAAAGCAATTTCAAATGCGCTGAAGTAATTGTCGTAGAACTGTCAATTGTCTCCTGAGTCATAAAATAGAAAGACACTTAGAAAAATTACGAACTTCTGACACCGCGGAGTCCAAAACTAGCAAAGTAAAAAAATTTGGTGCACTCGGAGGGTGATGGTACACATGCAATGATGCTGTAGGCCACTTGAACAAATGAAGTTCAACAGTAAAGCTGCACTCTCTCTGCTAAAGTAAAACATAATTTACATCATATTTATCTTCCAAAAATATGCACTATTGATATGCTAAGTGAAATTTGAGAAATTGTCTTCTATAATTTGAAGGCGGAAATGGCACTGAAACAGAAATGCTACACGAGAAAGAAAAACAAACAATAATAGACATCCAAACATACTTTTACAGTGTGTCGTGTTTGTCTTTAAAATTTTCATGACAAGACATGTTGTTTGAAACATTTTAACCAAATTTACGACGGTGTTTGAAAATTTTAAAGCATATTTGTGTTATTTACGGCATTTTTTCTGATCGGTGGGCAATATCAGTTGGTCTAACGGACATGTTGAGTTGCGTCCACCAATGGGCACGATAAATTAGGTGAATAAACGGACCGAAGAATTAAATGGTCTAACGAACCCGTTGAAATTTCTAAATTCGGAGCCTAAAATACTAATTTTTACTTACTGCTTAAATGTTCATCGGTCTAATACTTAATTTTCCATGTTTTTTATTTAGCACTTGCATTCAAGTTTACATAAGCCTCAATTGCCCGTGGGATATCAGTGAAATTTAATAATCCAATTTAGGAAGAAAATCTAAATAAAAATAACGCTCAAATATGTACGGGTTATACCGTACAATGCCTAAACTAAAAAAAAAATTCCAACTTACTATTCACTCCGAGTTTGAATGACGATGGGAGGTGAGGAAAATTGGAAAATTTAAAATTTAGGTTAGCAGTTTAGCTTTCAACTTACGCAAGTTACTTAACAGTTACTTAAGAAGCAGCTCTCACCCTTGATGACGGTTGTGTGAGTGTCGGCATTCGCGGGTTCAAGGTCGTCCTTGTAGATCCCGCGTGTCTCAGCAATGAGACATTTGGGTTCACTTCTACGCTCCCTGACGTGCGTTGCAGCCGTGCAGCTGACCATCACCCTGCACGCGTTGCGACACTCGCCTGGAATGATCCACCCCAAAAAATCACAGTTCGTTAATGGCAATGAATTTCGACAATTTGAGATGACCTCTCCCTCAAACAAAAATAAAAAAAAGGTGTTTATCATAACAACAAACACACTTTCAAATTAATCATTTCCCAAAAAAGGGCAGTCCCTTAATAATAATCGAGCAACAAAAATTGACTTCCCTAAAATAATACAGTTTACTGTCTGCTTGCCGCCGCAAATACGCTAAGCGAAGTTGGAACAACCGAGGAAATAATTCAATCTGGCAAACTAGAGGACACGTTATCTTGAAGTGCTACTGTAGAGTGGATGACCAATAGCCGACTGTTGATATCTCAAAATTTCAATTCATCTTCGTCACGGACCGACGATGTGATGTTCAATGACAAAACCTAGTGACGATGTTCAATGACATAACCTAGTGACGATGTTCAATGACATAACGTAGTGACGATGTTCAATGACATAACGTAGTGACGATGTTCAATGACATAACGTAGTGACGATGTTCAATGACATAACGTAGTGACGATGTTCAATGACATAACGTAGTGACGATGTTCAATGACGTAGCGTAACGTAGTGACGATGTTGTGTTCAATGGCGTAGCGTAACGCAGTGACGATGTTCAATGACATAACGTAGTGACGATTTTCAATGACGTAGCGTAACGTAGTGACGATGTTCAATGACATAACGTTGTGACGATGTTCAATGAAGTAGCGTAACGTAGTGACGATGTTCAATGGCGTAGCGCAACGCAGTGACGATGTTCAAGGACGTAGCGTAACGTAGTGACGATGTTCAATGACGTAGCGTAACGTAGTGACGATGTTCAAACTGACCAACCCGACGTAACGAACTGCAAGTTAACGAAAGGGTCAAAGGGTCAAGACTCAAGCGTGATTCTCTAGCACCATTATCACACAATAAAATGTATTATTCTCGGTGAGAGCGCAATTTATCTAGACGTAATAGGCGGTAGTGGTCGAAATGTATAGGTACCAGCACCATAGAGGTACCGGCACCATAGAGGTACCAGCACCATAGAGGTACCAGCTGTTGAACTGTAGAGATGTGCTCCCTATGTTCATTGCAGCCCAAAGGCCTGTTGACACAAATTTACACAAACAAACACAAGCTTCTTTGTACATTTTCACTCAGTTAAAGATGCATGCTAAGACATTTCCATACGATAAACAGACACTAATTTTTTACACATTACCACACAGAAAACCACAAATGCCCACACATTCCCACACATCTCACACATCGTCGCCAGCGGCAGAGTGGTAGTGGTGTTCTTGATTTTGAACCCCCGGTAGAACGAATGCAAATCGAGGGCTGCACACAAGTGCACACACAGCACCAGCAGCGTATATTTGGTCAGTAAGAGATGAGATGCTCGCTGAGAAGCTTCCATCTCTCCGAGTTTCACCTTATTGCTTCGAATGGTCTCACAATTTATTTTGAAATCTGGAAAGTTTTCACATTGAATCTCTTTTTTCATTTAAATATAATATTTTTGACTATGGAGGTGCTTCTACACACATAAACATGTACAACCACAAAATTAGGTGAAGTAATTACTAGTACTCACACTGTCACACAGCCCCTACTTTGTCTCTATTTGTTTTGTGTACCTATGTATTTCCATCGCTTTTATTACTTCAAACAACTGCCTGAATTTTTTGCTATATGATTAATTCGAGAATTAGGTATTCAGCATTTGCAAACGTTAAATGACACGTTCACAATTTTCCGACACATAAAAATATTTTCCATTTATTCCCAGTTTATTGATATTACAAACATAATTTTCTCATTAGCGGTTTATTTAATACTACACTCATTAAACACAAGATTACTTAGCCTTCCCTCGCCTAGCCCAGCCTACACATCACATAATCTCATCTGTTCTAGCCTTACTAACTTGACCTTACCTAACTGCACCTAACCTAACTTCACCTAACTTCACCTAACTTCACCTAACTTCACCTAACCCAACTTCACTTAACTTCACCTAACTTCACTGAACCTAACTTCATCTAACCTAACTTCACCTAACCTCACCTGACTTCCCCTAACCTAACTTCACCCAATCTAACTTCACCTAACCTCACTTAACCTTACCTAACCTCACGAAACCTAACCTAACCTCACCTAACCTCCCCTAACCTTACCTAACCTCACGTAACCTTACCTAACCTCACCTAACCTTAACTAACCTCACCTAACCTTACCTAACCTCACCTAACCTTACCTAATCTCACCTAACCTTACCTAACCTCACCTAACCTTACCTAACCTCACCTAACCTTACCTAACCTTACCTAACCTTACCTAACCTCACCTAACCTAACCTTACCTAACCTCAGCGCGCGACACACTGGCTGTCAGGACGACCACTCGTGTTTGCATATATTTTTGCCTATCTAGCGCCAATGAGCTGGCGATATTGGGGAAGAATATTTGAACGACGATCTGATTGGTCGCAAAGACTAGAAATGTGCAACGGACGATCCTTATAGGGTGTGAATACATAAACAGTAATTTTGCCCTATCAGGAATATGCACAAAACAATTCCGGACATCAAAGCGCAGCTAAGAAATGAGTCTCGAATGCTGTATTTTGGCAATCAATTTCTCTGTATCTCGATGATTTACGGCACAGAAGCAAGGTGCGCTCCGAAACTGAATATAAAGAACATGGAAGAAATACACAGAGTCATATATGAGTACTTGTTCTTGTTAGCTTATATTTTTTGTGACTTGAGTACAGCATTACTTAATACAAAACGCTAAGAGGACGGTTAAATTTAAGGAGCCATAATTTTAAGTAAACCTTATGTAACCCTAAAACGCAATTCTAACGTAACCCTAACGTAAACGTAACATTATGCGACCCTAACGAAACACTAACGTAACTCATACGCTTCCCTAACGTTAAGTTAACGTTTTCTAACTCTAACGCTATCCTTTCCTTTCGTAACCGGAAAGCGACCCTAACGTATTGTAACCTAGACCATGTATAACTCAAACGGCCCCTAACGTCGCGTAATCTTACCGTAAGCATAATATTATGTCCAAAATAGAACCCTAAGGTAATTCGACTTTTATATAGTACACTGACATTTCCAAACGTTATGTAACCCTAACGGAGCCCTAACGTAACTCTAAAATGACCCTAACCCAAAATCGAATTTAAGATATATAAAGTAATCAAAAAATTAGTACGAATGCAATAACAGAAAAAACACGAGATGCCAATGTAAACATATACGTGATAAATGCGCATCATCATTGAACTACTTTTGAAGCTATCAACATACGAATCTCAAACCTGTGTCTAACTCAAACCTTACGAATCATGAACAAATTGTTGTAATTAGTAAACAGTTCTAAATAATTCTTCATATTAGTAATGGCGTTCCTCAAGGATCAGTTCTGGGGCCTCTTCTGTTATTGAAATATATCTCTCAGGGAGTTTTCGTACACTATTCTTCAGTTATTTTCATTACACAACTTCAATCAGCATTTTACAGTTGCAGTGTCACGAGCTGTTAGTAGCGAGTCTGAGAATGTGTTAACTATTTCGCTGTAAAACCCATCTCAAACAGTGAATTATATTTTTCAGCATAGTCCGCTTGGATCGAAAACTATATATTCGCGCACGACGTTCAGATAAAAGAAAATGATTTTAATTTGATTGCCTGATGTAAATTCTATTTACAGATTAGTTAGTTAGTTAGTTGGTGAAAAGTCAGCAATGCAGTGACTCGGTTCACGGTAACTCAGGCGGGAGGCCGTGAGGCCTAGGCCTATTGGCTGCTAGACTTACGTAGACACACATTACACGTGCTGCCAAGTAGCTCCTTCCTTGTACAATTGTGACATCATATCGTGGTAATAAATTTTAGAGTAGATCTATAGCCGAAAAATTCTAACATTGTAGCTGCAAATAAAGCTAAGCAACATTTTACACATGTTTCCAAAATGGGAACGTTGGCGGGGAAAGGGTTAATAAAATCAGCTACGACTTACCCCTCCTGCAAGAGGAACGTCACAAGTCGCAGAACAATGTCGGGTATCGCCTGAAGAGCCAGCTGTGCTGCTATGTTATCAAGAAGTGGTTGAAAATACCATCTAGGAAACCTTTTTATACTTTAAATCAGCTGAGAATTTTTCTTTTTTTGATTATAAATTACTCGTTCATATTTGGTGTGTATTTTAGCTTTTTGAATATTTCGATTTTGTTAATTTATATTAATTGAAAATTTCTCGTTCATTCGAAAATATTGAAATATAAATTATGTTGGGTAAACTTTCCAACATTTTGTTTACTCAATCTATACAGCAAGACTATTACACAGGGTTTCCCCCAGAAAATTCCTCACGATATTCGTTTACCAGCGCACATTAGCTCGCCACACGGTAGAGGAACAAAAGGTAGGTTCAAAATAGTCTTTTTTTCGTTGACGGAGGGGGTTTGTTGACGTCACGGCAACGAACCAATCGCAGCGCTCATATTACATCTGGTATCACTGCTACCTCCAAATCAGTCTCCACTATTGGCCTAACGACATGGCGTTTTAGTGACGTCATAATTTTTTTTTTAAATAAAGCTTTTCTATTGGCTAGCCGAACAAGAGCAGGTGTATTTTCTCCCATAGAAACGACCCTACCTTGTTTCCTCTACCGTGGCTCACCATTTGGTACCAATAACCGTCTTTTTCAAGTATGAGTTACCATTCATCAGTAAGATTCACTCCTTGTTACATTTCTTCGGTCGATCGTTTCATTTTGATGTTAATCATATTTAAAAATGAATTTGAATAAACATAAACTGGTTTGATGCGAAAAACAAGAATTTGAAGCCATGATTGTAGCATTCAGGTATCCAGTCTACGGGGTGGCAGCAGCGACGGACGCACCTACCGAGTTAGAAAGCAACAAATTTCTTGCTGGTGTTCCAAAGGATACAAATATCAACTTTATAATGGTTAATATTTATTCATATAGCCAATACAGTGTCTATAACCTAGCGTGAGCCAAATAGTACTTTACCTTTTATCACACACAACATGAAAGGGGTAAATGAGAGTTCTTCTACTCCTCACATTCATCGCTTGATTCAATAGGCGATGAATGTAGGGTAACAAAAACTCCGGCAAAACAATGTAACAAAAACTCCAGCAAAACAACGTAACTAAAACTCCAGCAAAATAATGTAACAAAAACTCCAGCAAAACAACGTAACTAAAACTCCAGCAAAACAACGTAACTAAAACTCCAGCAAAATAATGCAACAAAAACTCCAGCAAAACAACGTAACTAAAACTCCAGCAAAATAATGTAACAAAAACTCCAGCAAAACAACGTAACTAAAACTCCAGCAAAATAATGTAACAAAAACTCCAGCAAAACAACGTAACTAAAACTCCAGCAAAATAATGTAACAAAAACTCCAGCAAAACAACGTAACTAAAACTCCAGCAAAATAATGTAACAAAAACTCCAGCAAAACAACGTAACTAAAACTCCAGCAAAATAATGTAACAAAAACTCCAGCAAAACAACGTAACTAAAACTCCAGCAAAACAACGTAACTAAAACTCCAGCAAAATAATGTAACAAAAACTCCAGCAAAACAACGTAACTAAAACTCCAGCAAAATAATGTAACTAAAACTCCAGCAAAACAACGTAACTAAAACTCCAGCAAAATAATGTAACAAAAACTCCAGCAAAACAACGTAACTAAAACTCCAGCAAAACAACGTAACTAAAACTCCAGCAAAATAATGTAACAAAAACTCCAGCAAAACACCGTAACTAAAACTCCAGCAAAACAACGTAACTAAAACTCCAGCAAAACAATGTAACAAAAACTCCAGCACATTGATTAATGATGATCATTTATCGTAGGTTTTGTTGAATGTGAAGCGCTTACGAACGAAAACCAGAAAACCGTTTAGAAAGAACATTTCAGTAAAGAAACTTTGTTAGGATCGTACTAGCATGAACTGGCGAAGGAATTAGACCGTTCTACTATGGTGGTAACGTGAATGGTGAGGAGTATTGTAATATTGCTTAATTGTAACTTTGACGTTCTTTGCACCGAGAGCTGGCTCGATGACTCAACTAAAACATGATTCAAATGCAAAATTATCATGGCCACCACTCGCTACGCAGTAATAATGAGCGCGGCAGAGGCGTCAGTACTTAAATATCTAAACACATAGATTCGAGAATAATACCAAGTGCAGCTATGAATCGCGATCACATAGAAACGCTTTTCATAGAACTGACGAAGTATAGTTAATGGATTATGCTTGGATTGGTGTATAGGCCTCCAACAGCCTGCCCGGTATCTTTCCTGAATGTATTGTTTGGCATCGTATTATGTCGTAGCTATACAAGTCTTTATATTGACAACAAAATCCGCAGCCCCTTCAATTATGATCTTTTGAATCATGAAAACAGCGAGCAAATTTCAAATTTCATAAATGTCATTCAGTCTGAATTTTTCATCTAATTATCGCGAAGCCAACAAGTTTATCATCAAAATCAGATTGTGTAGGCTCTCAAAGGTTTCATGAGAATTTAATACGCTGCTCGATAATAGCTTCATGACATATCCCACTGATTTTCTGACCGGAATAATTACTACCAATTTATGGGATCATTTTCCAATTTTTCTAATTAAGAGAAATGTCTATGTTACTTGCACCAAGCCACAGTTTGAAACTTACTCATATCGTAGCGTAAATGAGTCGAATTTAGGATCACTGTACATTGTTCTAGAAGAACTGATGCCGGACATCTCTCAACAGACAACAGAAAAATAATGAAAAGAACACTGATGAACCAATACTAAACTTTACTGAAATTATAATAACTATAAAATCAATGTTGTCCGATCATCACTAGTACAATTTTAACAAATAATTCCCAAAAGCCCTGGATTAGTGATGAAAGAGTTTTTGAAATTGAAACGTACCTAGCTCTTCTCTGATAAGGGTGAATATATAGAGAAATATATAACAGATTAAAAAAACCGGGCGGATGCTTCATTCTTGTCATAAACCTTATAATTCGGCTAAGGAAAAGATTGAACCTATTGTTTGAGATGATGTGAAATATGACGAGGAAAAAGATATTGCTAATCTTTTTATCGATTTCTCCGTAAATGTAGGAAAAAATAGCTCATAGTACTCCTAACGAACCTACTGGTCACTGGAAATATATGGATCATGCCCGTGAACACAACTCTATTTTCTTTACGCCTAGCAACTCTTCCGATGTAATTGCGTACATAAACAACCTGAAAAATTATTCAAGTTGATTAAAAACGTTTTCGACTATAATCCTTTGAGTTATAACTGATGCTATAGCCCCGTTCATATCTAGCATTATTTACCAGTCGTAATCCTAGGTATTTTCCAGAACTCTCTCAAAATTGCTAGAGTTTCCCCTATTTTTGAAACTGGTATAATAATTTTGGTAAACAATATTATTATAGATCTGTCTCAATGGTACTAATTATCAGCAAAATATTTGAGAAAATTGTATAAAAATGTGTTCTTTGTTTGAACTAAAATCATTTCTCTATGATAAACAATTTGGTGTTCTCTCTCTCTTAAAAAATCAACAACACAGGCCTGTATTAAATCATTTACAATACCTTTATTCTGAAATAGCTGAAGGACAGCTTGTTTTCTCCTTATTTATTGACTTTCGAAAAGCATTCGATTCTGTCGACAACAACATATTACTCTTGAAACTCCACTGTTATGACATTAGAGGAGTTGTTCACGATTGGTTCTGATTGTACCTAATAAATCGGAAGTAATACGGTGTGATTGACGATGCACAATCGGAACTACTGGCAAATAGCCATGGAGCTCCACGAGGGTCTGTCCTTGGGCCTCTCCAATTTTTATTCTTTACCATCAATATCGTTAATTCGATATCATTTTTAAAATTCATGTTGTTTTGCCGATGATAGCAAGCTTCCTTCGGTCCTTCCTAATGAAAATCCCGCTCTATTTGGGGGAGAGTAAAAATAGCCAGCTCCAAAAGGTTCCAATGCCGCTTAAAGCTAATAAAATAGGCCTTAATCTCGATAAGACATAATACGTTATATTCTCATACAAGAGAAATTTATCTCTTCTATGCATTAAAATTAGCGAAAGTGAAATTGAAGAAACCAACTCAATTAAGTTTCTGGGCATTATAATAGATAAAAATCTGACCTACAAAGAGCGCATTGCTCATATTAGTACTAAGTTATCAAAATCTGTTGAAATGTTCCATAAAATGAAAAATGCATTGCCTGAAAATGCTTTGCAAATACTTTACCAAAAACTCATTTCACCAAACTTACATACGGGACTGAAGCATGGCACGGAATTGATAAAAACAAAACCTATGTACTCTTTACTTGGTGATAATGAGCCATTAGAGCGGTAAAGAAACTAGAATATAGTGCTCACACAAATGATTCATTCAAAAGTTTAAAATACACAAACTTCTTGATCTTTTCACACCCCCATATGCAATTTCATGTTTAAAACATTAACCAAGGATGGCGGCAAAGCCTTCAAACAATTATGAAGTGCACAAACTGGTCATCACGACCATTCAACCCGAAATAGAAATAACTTCATGCTTCCTTATTATTCAGACGCTCTGTCACAACACAGTATGCTCTTCATTGGAACTTAGACTTGAAACTCAATCCCAGCGGTTATCCGTGAAAGAAATTTTTACAAAGTTTTCAAAATGATTCTCGAACTCTTTTTCCCATCGGAATATTAATCATGTAAGATAACAAAGTTGAATCTTTTCTTCTAAATGACTCGTCCTTATTAAGTGATTTGCCATGGCATCTTCAGTCTGTTCTCAAATCGTTTCTAGAATATACTGTTAACATTTAGCCCAAATTAACTGCCTTGTAAAATTCAGCATCGAATCTCGAGTGAACTAATTCATTGATCAGTCTAGTGCGCAACTAGATTAAGCAGGAACATTAATATCTAGGCGTCTAGCTCTAAAGCCTCCGTGACTGTGAACGATCTGTGTTCAAGTGAATTAGGTTAAATATAGTTGTTCGTGTTAGAATAGCATTGGTGGTTCTAGAAGCCACTGAACTTATTCGGGCCCACAGACAGCTATACTCAAATTTACTCTTTGAACTAGACTTAAGAAACAATCTCCTACCGTATCAATTGTGGTAAATAAATTTTTAAAATTTTTAAAATAAGGACCTCTTCCAATTGGGGGAACTCGTCTCTCAACTGAGGGTTGAATGCAAGAAAAGGTTTCAACGCGTGTGACCGATGCGGGACGGCTCTCCAAGCCGCAGGTCAGTTCGTATAATGAAGAGTTGGGCACAAATTTGTAGAGAGCGTGTCGTGGGAGTTGGACAGGTGGAAGAGTGGCCGCCTGGGGATGTCCATTACCGAATCAAAGGAAAGTCAATCATGGTTCATATGCTCCTTCAGCAAGTTCAGCATGGTTGCCTTGCTCGTTCGACAAGTCTACCATGGTTGACTTGTTCGTTCGACGAGTCTACTATGGTAGACTTGCTCGTTCGACAAGTCCACCATGGTTGCCGTGCTATTTCAACAAGTCCACCACGGATGATGTGCTTCTTCGACAAGTCCATCGTGGTTAACGTGGTTGCCAGGCGAGTTTAAGGAGTGCAGATGAATCGACCAAGAAAGCCACAGTTTGTATCTACCATCCTGAGATTGTGTTTTACAGACACCTTGGCACACTCCCCGTTCCCTACGGGGGACCCTGATGCCCACGGGTCTGCACCCACCACCGGGGTGACCTCAACCCTGTCACCCCACGTCCATTTCTGGTCGCCCGTTTTGGTTATGTCCACCCAGTAGTACAAGGAGTCTGCAAGATGTAGATGACATTTAGAATGTTGGACGCAGTTTTATCTGCCATCATACTTATAATTTTCAAGAATGAATGAATTTTTTTATTAGATGCGCGTGGAATACTTATGTAGTCGGTGATGTGTATCTGTCTGCTAGCTTTAATATCTCTACTCTGAGTATCATTAACGGGCATGTAGTAACATCATCACATCAGCGAACTGGATGTCCATTACTAAAATATTGAATCCCTTTTAATTAAAAACAAACTTCTGCCAATCCTTTATTAATACTAGTCTTCCTTCCTTGAGTACACAATTAATTATAAATTTAACCTTTTTTAATGCTCTAATTAAAGCTATATCATTACACCTGGATCAATAGTATTAGTAAATCCCATTATCTGCAGGCCCGCATTAGAACAGAGTAATACGGTACCTCGTGAGTTGCCGTATTTCTCTTTGTGAATCTTCGCCAGCAGATCGAGCGATGCAGCGTCTGAAGGCGTAGCCAGGCGCATACCCAGGTCTCGGCAGGCTTTTTTAGCTTCGGTGATTTTCTGTTGCGTGTCTGAAAACTTTACCTGGTACCCTGAGGGTAGATTTTAAGAAAAGTTAGTACCAGCATAATCGAAAGCGTAGGTTTTTCAGTTAACTTGGCTGCACTACGAGTATTTTCTTCTCCGTTAGATCCAAGAGTTTGAAATTGAAATTTGTGTAAAAAATGAGTTCATCGAGCATCTGGTAGCTTTGGAAGGTTGCCAAATGCACAGAGCGAAATTATGAAATCTTTCCTATTTAAGCAATGTTCTTCCTACAAGACTTTGCGTTGAAGTGAGGGGAAAAGTTGGTGATGAAGTGGATTGAATAAATACAGTGTTGAAGTTAAATAAAGCTTTGAATATTATGAGTTTGAAGGTCTGTGAGAAGTTCGGAGATAAATAAAAAGTTAAATTTATTTGAATAAATTAGATGTAGAAAAATAATGCGTAGAAGAAGTGATGAATTTTTGAGAATTTAAGAAGAGACGTTGAAGCGCGCTGAATATGTGCATACTTTGTTGTATATGTTACATTACTTGCACTGTCGCGGTAGAAAAGTTGCATCACGTGTGATATCTCATTGGCATAGTTACGTCACTTGCAGTATCTATAACTAGGCTCTCACATAGTAGCTTTAATAATTAAATCGGGCAGAGATATACATATGTATATGTATATTATTCAGCTATAATTGAAATGGAATGGAAAACACAAGGATTGTCGAGATTGCGATGCATGCAAAGCAAGTTGAGATACGCAAAAGTCCTTGACGTATGATTGTTATTTATCTCTTAACCCGTAAAAACAGAAGCATTTAGCAAGATTATTCAGTTCGGACATCACATACCAAATGAACAATTAAAAAAATTGGAACATTTTGAAGGCAATGAAAATCAGGAAATAATGCTGCAGACCACTTGAGCAAATGAATTCAGACAGTACGACTGCACTTTATTACATCTTCAAAAATAATACATCAACTCTATCATATCAACATTTTTTGAATTTGCACTACTGATATGGTTCGTGAAATTTAAGAAATTGCCTTCCGTAATTAAAGGGGGAAAAGTACAACGCGCTTTTCGGAAATTACAGAAACAGAAATCCTTTAATAAAAAGAGAAACTAACTATCGACATCCAAATATATATATATATATATTTCTTTAAAGATGAATCATATTACAATATTCAATACAATATTCATGGTAAAAAATATTGTTTGTAACATTTTAGCCAAAGTTACGATGGTATTTGAGACTTCGCGTAATCGTTTGCGTTATTTATCGTATTTTTTGTAGTTGAGGACAACATTAGTTGGTCCAATAAAACAGGTTCACTAATGGGCCCATGAATCAGGTGAATAAACGGGCATTTTATATTAGGTTCAGTAATGGGCGTTATAAATCAGGTGAATAAACGGGCATTTTATATTAGGTTCACTAATGGGCCCATGAATCAGGTGAATAAACGGGCATTTTATATTAGGTTCAGTAATGGGCGTTATAAATCAGGTGAATAAACGGGCATTTTATATTAGGTTCACTAATGGGCCCATGAATCAGGTGAATAAACGGGCATTTTATATTAGGTTCAGTAATGGGCGTTATAAATCAGGTGAATAAAAAGGCATTTTATATTAGGTTCAGTAATGGGCGTTATAAATCAGGTGAATAAACGGGCATTTTATATTAGGTTCACTAATGGGCCCATGAATCAGGTGAATAAACGGGCATTTTATATTAGGTTCAGTAATGGGCGTTATAAATCAGGTGAATAAACGGGCATTTTATATTAGGTTCACTAATGGGCCCATGAATCAGGTGAATAAACGGGCATTTTATATTAGGTTCAGTAATGGGCGTTATAAATCAGGTGAATAAACGGGCATTTTATACTAGGTTCACTAATGGGCCCATGAATCAGGTGAATAAACGGGCATTTTATATTAGGTTCAGTAATGGGCGTTATAAATCAGGTGAATAAACGGGCATTTTATATTAGGTTCAGTAATGGGCGTTATAAATCAGGTGAATAAACGGGCATTTTATATTAGGTTCACTAATGGGCCCATGAATCAGGTGAATAAACGGGCATTTTATATTAGGTTCAGTAATGGGCGTTATAAATCAGGTGAATAAACGGGCATTTTATATTAGGTTCACTAATGGGCCCATGAATCAGGTGAATAAACGGGCATTTTATATTAGGTTCAGTAATGGGCGTTATAAATCAGGTGAATAAACGGGCATTTTATATAAGGTTCACTAATGGGCCCATGAATCAGGTGAATAAACGGGCATTTTATATTAGGTTCAGTAATGGGCGTTATAAATCAGGTGAATAAACGGGCATTTTATATTAGGTTCAGTAATGGGCGTTATAAATCAGGCGAATAAACGGGCATTTTATATTAGGTTCAGTAATGGGCGTTATAAATCAGGTGAATAAACGGGCATTTTATATTAGGTTCAGTAATGGGCGTTATAAATCAAGCGAATAAACGGGCATTTTATATAAGGTTCAGTAATGGGCGTTATAAATCAGGCGAATAAACGGGCATTTTATATTAGGTTCAGTAATGGGCGTTATAAATCAGGCGAATAAACGGGCATTTTATATTAGGTTCATTAATGGGCGTTATAAATTAGGTGAATAAACGGGTACGTTAAATTAAGTGCTCCAATGAACCGTAGGAATTTTTAAGTTTGGTGTTTGAAGTTTAAATATTAATTTAATGCTTGAATACCCAATGGCTGCAAGATTAGTTCTTCATGTTTTCAGTTTAGAATTTTCCTGTAAATTTGTATAAGTCTCGAATAGCCGTAGAATATCTAATGAAATTTACAGTTCCAATTCAAGAAAAAAATTTGAACCGATATTACCCTTAAATGAGTATGGGCTATAGAAAAAAATATCTAAATCAAAAATTATCATTCATTCCAAGTTTTTTGAATGACAATGGGATGATGAGCAAAAGAACGAAAATATGAATATAGGCTGCAAGTTCAGCTTTAAAGTTTAGAAGGGACTTTGAATGACGATGGGATGATGAGCAAAAGAACGAAAATATGAATGTAGGCTGCAAGTTCAGCTTTAAAGTTTAGAAGGGACTTTAGGAGCAGCTCTTACCCTTGATGATAGTTGTGTGAAAGTCAGCATCTCCGACGTCGAGGTCCGCCTTGGTGATGTAGCGTGTCTCAGAAACGAGACAGTTTGGTTCACTTCCAGGCTTGTCGACGTGCGTTGCAGCCGTGCAGCTGACCATCGCCTTGCACGCGTTGTGGCACTCACCTGAAATGATCCCCACCCCAAAAAATTACAGTCCGTTGATAACAATGAAATTCAATACCTTGTTAATAACAATGAAATTAATAAAAATAAAATTCAATACCCCTCCCCCCTAATAAAAAAACATAGAAAAAATGGTTTGCTAATGATAGTAAAATATCCATATACGCAAATTGCTCCTTTTTCCAGATAAAGTACAATTCGTTAATAAAAATAAAACAAAAAAATGGCATCCCTATAATAATACAGTTCACTGCTTGCTTCCCACAGCGCATCGGCCTAGAAAAGTTGAAACTTAGAAAGAAAGTTGACGATTGCCATCAACCTTGTCAGGATCGTTTTCGTTGCGATTTCTTTATTTTGTTTTCATGGTATTTTAATCGATCCTGTCATGATCATTATCAGTAATATTCTTTGTTCAGATTATTATTGTTATTACTGCCACGATCATTTTTGACCGATAATGTGGCCAACCTAACAACACCAAGACATTGTGCAACGATATTTTTTAAAGGTATTATGAAATAAAGAAAACTGTTATAAGCAATATAAATGCATCTTCGTGAATACTTTGAGAATCTGACATGAAGTGAAGTGGGAGACCGCTCCTGGCTTATTGTATTCGGTTATTGACAAGAGGGTACAGTGAGAACCCTCAGTTAGCCACAGGTCAAGAAAGGTTCTGTTTGTGTCACTCACGCAAGCTATTTAACACAGAGCCGTTAAACACATCTTAAAATTCGTATTAGATAAATGCAGGAGAAAAAAGGTCTCCATGACGATTATATCAGCCATAAAAAAAGAGGCACCCGTAAAAACTGTCTTACTGGGTATCTTTATGACAGAATTTTAGGGAGCCTGAACATTGGCTTCAAAACTTATGAGCCTCGTCCGGTAGGAAGAACAAGCCTGAGCTTAAGAACATTTTCAAGAATACAAGCAGCGTCAGTACAACCGCTGGAATATGGGAGGCACGCAGCATATCGTGGTTTCGATTAAGAAATTTAAGCGTTAACCTTAGTGGACAGTGAAGTTTGTGTCACTTGGAAGTTATTTAACCTTATTTTCACAATACCGTAAAATAAGAATTTATAGTATCATTCAGCAGTAAGGAGTGCTGTTAGCATAGGTATCATTCAATATTTAGTAATAAACATTACAATTGTTTTGGATAATTCAAAGAATGAAGCACATTGAAGACGTATCGTGTTCATGAGTACAGGTGAATGAGTTCTTCGATCTATCAAACAGCTGGGTAAGTATTGGTCATAAATTGCCAAAGAGTATCATTGTCTCTTGAACTTGAGTGGGTTCGATCATTGTTCCTTGGATTGATATATCGAGCAATCACAGTAGCTCATATTCTGAATTGGTTTGAAGACGTCAATGCTATGAAATATGTTTCGGAGAGGTCAAAACAATTTTCTTTAATGAATTTCATCTCTATTATCCTAAATTGCATGAAACTGTTCGTGTAATGAAAATATACACAGTGTCCATGAAGTATCTTCACCAATTTCAAAATTTAATAAATTCGTATGATATTTACTAGAAATGCAGCTATTTTCCCTCTCGTAATTGCTACTGTTGCTATTAACAATTTCGCGGTTATTGTTATTATTGTTGGCGTATTTGATCATTGCCATAATAACGACCAGGATAATTATTAACATTTTAAATTATACAGCCACGATTGTAATTATTTTTCTGCTGCTTCGACCATTATGATCATTAGAACGATCATGATCATAATCACTCAGTTTGTAACAATCATAAACCATTTTCAGAATTTTAAAACTGGGTTCATGTAAGTACTAAAATTATTTTCTGACTATAATTTGTTGAATTAACATTTGTAACCAAAAGCCGTCGCATATTTCCCTTCAGTAAACAAACACAAGCGTTTTCTCGTATTTAAACACAGTAACATATAAATATCAACACATTACGCCTCGGGGAAAAAACATCTACTTCTTTTTACATTTCCACACAGTAAAAAACAGGTCCTCATATTTCAGTACGGTAAACAAATACTAAATATTTCCCCCCATTCCCACACAACTCACATATCGTCGACAGCGGCAGCGTGGTAGCGAAGTCCTTTACTGCGAGCCCCTCGTAGAACGAATAGTAGTCGAGGGCTGCACACAAGTGCACACACAGCACCAGCAGCATATATTTGGTCAGCAGGATGTGAGGTGCGAGCTGCGAAGCTTCCATTTTTTTGAGTATAGCTTTATTTCTTTGAAAGGTCTCGAAATATATTATCAGGTCTCAAAAGTTTTCACAATGAATTTTTTTCGTGACTTTAAACATAAATATTTATGACTCTGTATTGCATCAACAACCATAAACATGCACAACCACAAAGTTGTATGAAGTAATACTAGTACAGACAAATAATACAGCTCCTACGCGGCCTCTCCTTGTTTCGTGTATCTATGTACTTCTATCGATATTCAAATTCAACGTCCAACATCGATTGAATGCTAAAAAAATAATTCAAGAATTAGGTATTCTACCATTAGAGAACGTTAAACGATACATTCATAATTTTTCGACACTCACGGTCACTCAACAGATACACCCCCAAAAAAAGTGATTTCACAGCTTTCTTTCGAATGATAAAATATTTTCCATTTGTTCACAGTTTATTGCTATTGCAAAAGTTGTTCTTATTGACAGTTCATTTAATGTTACATTCTTATATATTATTATTTCAAACTGGTAAAGCCAGCGAAATTTAGAATGGGAGCTATAGAGGAGGTAAAACCCACGTCACTGCAGCCATTTCCGTACCACCAAGTCTAACTTAGTCCTTACCATATGTAACCAATATTAATTAGACATAATTTAGGTAAGAAAAAGTTTTACCTAACAGTGATTTGAATATTTATGATGAAAACGCAAGTAGAATACTTTCACACCATAGTAAACCATGAGATTCAGTGTGAGACGTTGCTATTATACATCCTTAAACTTCCACCATCACTTCATGTACGACACAACAACCCATATAATTTTATGTCCTTATCTGAAAAAACTAAAATCAAGAAGCTTAAAATTAGTTCACGTACCATAACCTGAGTTTCATCCATTTTACTAAAGCATAAACCACTGAACATCAAATCCTGAAGTTTTTTCGTAATAGCACGTCACCTGATCTTAAATCACCTGTGACTTTAGTTCTGATCGTGCACGAGTTTACTAAATTTTACCTGGCCAAGCCCAGTCTACACCTCACATACATAATCTTATCCGTTATAACCTTAACCTTACCTAACCTCACCTAACCTCACCTAACCTTACCTAACCTCACCTAACCTTACCTAACCTTACCTAACCTCACCCAACCTTACCTAACCTCACCCAACCTTACCTAACCTTACCTAACCTCACCTAACCTAACCTTACCTAACCTCAGCGCGCGACACACTGGCTGTCAGAACGACCACTCGTGTTTGCAGATATTTTTACCTATCTAGCGCCAATGAGCTGGCGATATTGGGGAAGAATATTTGACTGACAATCTGATTGGTCACGCAGACTAGAAATCTGCGCCGAACGATACTTAAAGGGCTTAAATATGTAAACAGCAATCTTGATCTGTCTGCTGTCAGGAATAATCACTAGCAGTTCCAGACATCAAGGCGCAGCTAATATATAGGCGTGAAATGCTGTGTTATCGCTTTCAAATTTACTGCATCTCGTTGACTGACGGCACAGAAGCGCGGAACGCTTCGAAGCAGAACATAAAGAATATGGAAGCAATACTCAAAGCTGTTCTTAAGTACTCGTACTTGCCCTTGTTATCTTATATTTTTTGTGACCGTAAAACTGCAAAACCTAAGAAATACCCAGAGTTACTTAATCCAAAATTAAGCAACCATATTTTTAAGTAAGCCTTACGCAACCCTAACGCAATTCTAACGTAACCCTAACATAGCTGCAACATATGTGACCCTAACGTAACACTAATGTAACTCATACGCTTCCTTAAAAGTTAAGTTAAGGTTGTGTAACCCTAACGCAACCTTACCGTTACGTAACCCTAACGCTGTCCTAAGGTGTTGCCACCTAGACCTTATATAACTTAAACGACCCTTAACGTACAGTAATCTTACCGTAGCAATAGCGTTATGTTCAAAATGTAACCCTAACGAAATTGGACCTTTATATTCACCAACTTTACCCAAACGTCGTGTAACTCTAAGTCTCTAACGGAACACTAACGTATCTCTAAAATAACCCTAACACAAGCTTAACGTAACCTTAAAGCAATTTTCCGATATAGAATGCAAGCTGAAACTTGGTGTGAAGACTTTAATAGAAAAAAACCGTTAGGTTCCTTTGTAAACTTTCATGTTATAAATGCGCATCATTATTGAACCACTTTTGAAGCTATGAACACATACATAAAGCAACACCGAGGAAAGATGATATTAAAAAACGTCTTTAAATGCCGTAATTAGAACTACTCCTGAGGTTGATTTGCGCGTTGTATGCGTTGTAGAACTATCTCTACCTAACATATCGGTTTTATTGACTGAACCTAACTCAACATAATAAATAGCTCGCTTGTGGAGAAATGCTTAGTGTCCAATGACTACGAGCACAGGTCTTTAAGAAATTTCCACGCTCCCAGTATAACGAGGTAATTAGCATTCGCAACATTTGATATTCCTCGAATTCACAATATTAACACATATTAATTATCTCATGGATCAAATGATGAATAGTTTGAATTTTTTTGAGAAGCGATGAGGTTCCAGTTGATTCCGATATATTTTTCTGGAGTAATAATCCCGATGGTAATCATTGGTAGCTACCGTGATAACTATTTTGTAAATGCCCATGGTCTCAATTTGGTTCATTACCGCTCCCTGACTTTCAGTGCAGACCCTCAAGTGCGAGAAGTATGGAACCCCCATCTTGAGGCGTATTGCTCAAGACCATCACACCAGCTCTCTCGCAAGCGCACGGTCTGATACATCTCTGACATAATTACACCAAACATTGTCGACTTATAGTTGGAACCCACCTAGACATAGTTTCCATTAATAGATGCATTGCCGAGAGAATTTTGTACAACACTGTGGTGTATGCTCCCAACAGTTGCCGATAAAGGGTGTTGCAGTGAAGGGTTGGAGCCAGTGGCTAACGAGCAGACGAGCTACGGAGTTAGGTAGTGAGCCTACGCACAGCGCGAGGTCGTTGCATACATGCTCAGTGCATTTTCCTCCGTGTGTTCCTAGGAAGTTGTAGCTGCGGCAGCAATAATGTTGCGGGACTGTGCGTAAGTCGGAGCCTTGTGAAGAAAGTGTTCTGTAGGTTGGGCTCGAGGTGAGACGAGGCAGCGGTGGTTACATGGGTTCGAGGAGACCACGAAACGGCGAGTGCAGAGGTGGACGTTACAGCTGGGCTGCGGAAGAGGCTCATTCGCACACGAGCATCTGGCCTGCGAGTGTTTTAGAGGCGAGTGAGTTGATGTGCAGCTGGGCTGCATGCACACGGTGTGTGTGTGTAGATGGGCTACGTTTTCAAGCACTGTATTATTTTGTTCTTCGCCCACAAGCTATCTAGTCATAGAGCTTTGGGATGTAATGGATATCTATACTGCCAGCTGGGCAGTGTTATGTCCCTAGTACGAACCGTTAAGTTTCACCACAAAAAGGAGTAAGGACGGTTGAACATGAGTCCGACATCTGGACTGCTATAAAAAAAAGAATCATGCAACTCAGCATAAACCCGGCATGAGAGAGAGCAACGCTTACGCAGCGAGGGCTCGGCCGTTACAAAAAAAAAGAAAGGAGAAGGCGACGCCTGCGCTCCCAACTACAGCGTGGCAACGTGGCAACGATGTGGCATCAGCGTGGCAGCGGTATGGCAGCGTGGCAGCGTGTGGATGGCAACAGCAGCCCGGTCTCAGCAGGCTGGCGGCTGGGCCATAGCCACAACAAACAATGGCGATCAGCGGCGGCATCGGGCGAGTGGCAGCGAGCGAGTGGCAGAGTGGCCGAGTGGCAATGAGTAGCCGCGACGATGCTGCGGGCGTCAACTTCAACGGCTATGATCAGCTGCGGTAACTCCTGCAGCACGACAGCTACTTAAAGGGTTCGACGAGGGTTAGGGCATCATCATTAGAGAGTGAAACTCCGTCACTAGAAGGTCTCGTCGTGCCACTTCATTTATTTTGTTTGCATACGGCAGGCACTCCGTATTAGTCCCGGACTCTGTGTTAAATCGTCCTTACTCCTTTTTGTGGTGAAACTTAACGGTTCGTACTAGGGACATAACACAGGACAGATGGCGGCAGCTGAGAAGGCTGCGCCGTTTGGGGCTGACGATCTAGGACGGTCAGTGCCTTCGGTTGTTAGCAAGCAGGGCTTACTCGTGGATGTTGGCATGTTGGCTAACATTCTGACTCAGTCGCGTTGACCGATTCGGGATCGATTGGGTAGGCAGCTGCCTAAGTTGACAGGCGGTGGGTCGGTCGATGTGCTTGAGAGGCTTGGGAATCTGGAGAAGATCTTCCAAAAGGTTCATTGGCTTTACGTTCGACGAAAATACCGCTAGGGTGTATCGCCGTATGACAGTCGATGATGCTGCTCAGTGGGAGGCAGTGAAGGCTACTCTGATTGCTGAGTATGCGTTGCCAAGGCAGGAGGCCTGGAGGTTGTTCACCGAGCATCAGCTTGGAGCTGGTGAGTCTGTGGCATTTACCTGGACAGCTTGGAGCGTATAGGTGGGAGGGCACAATCTGTATGTCTGGGCAGTTGTGCATATTCTGCTCCGTTCGACGCTGTGGTGTCGAGGATGCGTGACCGTACGTCCGCACAGAGAGCTGTTGACGGGCGAGGCTGAAGGGCCAAGCCCGTGGCAGACCTCGCTGTTTTAGGGAAGCAGGGTAGTGGTGGCAAGGTGACTTGCTACCGCTGCGACGGTGCACACCGCATGAAGGTGTGCCTGAGGAAGCAAGGTACTGCAGCGCCTGCTGGAGGGGCGCCTGTAAGGGCCCCTGTTACCTTTTTAGTCAGTTACATTTTCTAATTAAATGGACTCGCACTTGTAGGCGTGAAATAATTCATTATTTCTACATTCCCGTACACGAATAATAGATTGGGCCCAGTTTACCTGGGCAGATCGAAGATTTATTAATGAAAAGAAATTGTAGGAACTATAACTTCAATTTATTTACTGTTAACGTTAAATAAAGAAATCCTCCACTTCACGCCACCTCGCTACGGTCGACTATGGAGACGAGCGCTTCCCCCCCTCTGCGAGCGGTTGGTCGCGGCTTGTCAGGTCTCCGACGGAGGTTTGTTGCGTCCGGCTCCCGCTGGCCTCTTTGTTGCCTACCGAGCTGCGGCTGCTGCGGGTGCCCTCGTCCTGACGGAGGAACATCTCAAACTCTCGCCTCGCGCTCATTTTCTTGGAACATTTACACCTACGGGTTGTGCAATTTTGTGGCATGAGGAGCTTAGGGAATGTCAAATTAACGTCTCAGGTCTAGTTCTGTTGAGAACTAGACCCAGTCTAGTTCTCAGGTCTAGTTCTGATAAACCAAATCATTCCAATTATTGAGATCATCCTTTCGAAGGAATTAGGTCCTTGATTTTAAAAGTTTTCCTTGATGCATTGCCAATTCTTCCAGCGACGTAAATTAAACATTGAACATAGAATTTGATGCTTCCTGTAAAACGCTTTAGAGTGAGAGTCAGAGATGTTTATTAACTGCTTGTGCATTAAGCTCTTTAGTCATTTATCACAAATGTACAATTAAAGTGTGTGTTAGAGCTTCGTATATTGTGCTTCCTTGATTTAGATTGATCGTTTGTAAAGTGGCCTTATAGAAATTTCTTTATATTAGAGTCTTGATCGATTTATCGATCTTTCATCGATTCCATAATCATACAGGGTTTATTGGAGTTGCTCATACCTGGTTTAAAATATCGTTCTTTCTAATGAAATACTATTCTCGTTTAGGCCATTTAAAATATTGTGTTGACTCGAGGAGCCAATCAAATGTCTAACCATAATTTGGTCGGTCGAGATTATGAGTAGGTTTATTGTGATAAGGTGGATGTAATTATTTAACTCATAATAACGTTTTGATAAGATGCCTTAGAAGTCACTGAACTTATTGTGGCCCTCAGATGACTCTATTCAGATGTGACTTTTTTAACAACTTTGAGAAACTATATTCGTGACACATAAGTAACTGAGTTCCGCTTAAACAATAATTTTAAGCTGTTATTTAACCCAAACCAGACGAATCGCAAACAATTTGTTGTAATTAGTAAACAACACTGAAATTTGTTTAAATTAGCAATAGCGTTCCTCAGGGATCAGTTTTAGGACCTCTTCCGTTTTTGAAATTCACCTTTCTAGAGCTTTTCATACATCATCTTTCAGTAATTTTGTTGTGAAAAACAGTAAGTTGAAGCCATGATGTAGTGTTAAGGTATCCAGTTTACAGGGCGGCAGCAGCGACGGACGTACCTAACGAGTTAGAAAGCAACAAACTTCTTGTTGGCGTTCCAAAGGATACAAACATCAACATTACATTGGTTAATATTTATTCATAGTGCCAGTACAATGTCTATAATCAAGCGAAAGCCAAAAATTACTTTACCTTTTATTACATTCACTACATGAATGCTGCAAAAGTCAGTACTTCTACTCGTTAACTACATCGCCGGCTGAAGTCTTCAAACAGCGGATCTAAGCATATCTATGTATGAATAGGTAAAGTGATTTATGGCCCACTATGCATAGTGGTATATTTAAATTTGAAAGCGAAGTCCAATGAAAGTTAGGAGGAGGAAAATCTAAGGAAGCTAATGAAACAGTGTATAGTAAAGAAATTAAGTACACTTGTTTTCCTATTTTGTTATTGGCAACCAAGTAATTGATAGTATGATGGTTGGAATACACCTTAAAAAGCTAATAAAAATTCCTGACAAACTTCTTTTGAACATTCAATATTTAGACTATACCATAAAGAGGACAGGAAAAATTTGTGAAGCTTTATGAACTGACTTGTAAAAATTTACGTTTGTTGCTACCTTTGAAGTAGTTAACATAACAAAATAAATATTTCTCAATCAAACTGTAGACATCATCGGTAAAATAGTGAACAATCTCGGTATAGAGAACACACAAGAATAAAATGCACTTCTATCAAACACCCTAACGAGGCGTACACACACTGAAGCACAACTAACAACGCTAAGACTTACAACAAAGATGCGGTACAACACACGGCTGTGAACAGAGGAGCGGCAGAGACGGGACTAGAGTACAGGCATACTGGTGGCGAGACTGAACAAGTTTCAGTGATGTGAATGACTAATTGAGGTAAATCTCTCTATTACAGTTCGTAATATCTCTTGCTTTCACTATTTCAAGATCGATTTAGTAGTTAAATTGCTGAATAACTTTGAAATGATATATTTAGAAATTGAAGGGAGTTTCATTGCTGGTCTGTACTGCAATGTTGGTAAATACTGCTCTAGCTGTACTGGTGCTGCTTGCATCTCTTCCCTAGGGTATTGGCAGGGCACCCAACATAAGGAGCATCACAGCTGCCTTCAGTACAAGTAAACAGCCACACCACTACACCAGTACACCAGTTCACTTCCCTAGGGTATTGGCAGGGCACCCAACATATGGAGCATCACAGCTGCCTTCAGTACAAGTAAACAGCCACACCACTACACCAGTACACCAGTACACTTCCCTAGGGTATTGGCAGGGCACTCAACATAAGGAGCACCACAGCTGCCTTCAGTACAAGTAAACAGCCACACCACTACACCAGTACACCAGTACACTTCCCTAGGGTATTGGCAGGGCACCCAACATAAGGAGCACCACAGCTGCCTTCAGTACAAGTAAACAGCTGCACCACTACACCAGTACATCAGTACACTTCCCTAGGGTATTGGCAGGGCACCCAACGTAAGGAGCATCACAGCTGCCTTCAGTACAAGTAAACAGCTACACCACTACACCAGTACACCAGTACACTTCCCTAGGGTATTGACAGGGCACCCAACATATGGAGCTTCACAGCTGCCTTCAGTACAAGTAAACAGCCACACCACTACACCAGTACACCAGTACACTTCCCTAGGGTATTGGCAGGGTACTCAACATAAGGAGCACCACAGCTGCCTTCGGTACAAGTAAACAGCTGCACCACTGCAGCTGCACCACTGCAGCAACAGCGGGACCAGGGGAGAAATAAGGGTTAAGTTTAAATGACTTGAAATAAGGTCCAAGTGATACCGCAAGGGTTTATTCGTGTGGTTTCACGGGATACTCAAGCAATAGTGTTCTTATTAAATGTAACAAATTTCATCCATAACTATAAAAAGTAGTGCAGAGGAAATTATGTACCTTTTATCTGAGTTACGTAAGATTGTATCAAATTTTGAAGTAGTCATTACTTTCACATGCTTGCTTCAGTCTGTCTAATTCATTAAGAGCATGTAGTCAAGAAGTTCTATATTCGAGTGCTTGATTCACTGAAGTTTTCACGTAAGACATTTCGTAAGCAAGAGGCACAAACGAGTCAAAAGATAAGTAGGCACCTGAGTTGGTTGCTTTGGTGGTACCGGAAATTGGCATGCGGTCGTCTGCCCACTTTGGGATTTGTAGTCCAGGAACTGGAAAGTGTTTCCTGTCATTGGATGTGCCGTGAAGGTTGGGGTAGACTTTCTCCGTAGTTCGTACGCAGGGTAACGAATGTGGGCCGTTGTTTTGGAAATTGTAAACATATCTTCAACAACTTTGGATGCATCATATTAAACCAAATGCTGATTTATATTTTATATCGTAGGCTAACATCCGTACCATATTTGATTGCACTCAAGTAGACTTCAATGTTATTCAAAACACTGGCTTAGAAATATTCAAATACATGATGCATTCGACACACGTGCTGCACTCGGCTCCTGGAGCCAACTTCTATTGACACTAATAAGAGACAATATAATTAATAATAGTTTTCAAAATGATGGGTGTTGTGTATTCATAAACTCACAAAGTGTGCTCAAAATATATAGGTATAAATAAACCAGCAATCGTAAATCTTGTTGCATGTGTAGCCTTCATGAACAGAAATCAGAAAACCATTTCGAAAAAACGTCTCTCGAGAAAAAGTTTGATGTATGTACTTTATGAGCACGTCCAACTCACATACGTACTGCATATGTACATTAATATATGTAATTTAAATATATGACTCACGTAGATGGATAGATGGATGGTATAATCATAATTGAATCCAGGAACATTACATTATTAATATGCTACTAATATTGTCATTTTACTTCCCGTATTAACAATATTCCTCATGATATCATTAATTACATTATTCATTAAGTTATACACCACACGAGTGCACCATTACGAAGGATGAACTGTTTGTTATTCATTTTTAAGGATAAATATGCTGGAAATTCAAGAAATTCTGAAGGCTGTGTCACATACACGCCAGTCACACACATTCAGGTGCTCATTTAAAAGCAGAGCAGCGCTGCTTTATATCGCTAACCTAATTAAGTTATTTAAGTGCTATGGTGATGATAATTGCAAGTCGTCACATTGGACGAGGAGCGTACACCAGTTTTGCAATAATTACACAACAATAACATAAGAACTGAATGATAATAAATAGTAAAGTAAATAGAACAAACGAAAGCTGCTGGGGTGAAGTGTGCGGGTAGTGAAACTTGGGTGTATCGTGGTGCTGTGGAGTGGGTAGTGGAGTGGGTAGCGGAGTGGGGACTGGAGTGGGTAGTGGAGTGGGTAGTGGAGTGGGTAGTGGAGTGGGTAGTGGAGTGGGTAGTGGAGTGGGTAGTGGAGTGGGTTGTGGAGTGGGTAGTGGAGTGGGTAGTGGAGTGGGTAGTGGAGTGGGTAGTGGAGTGGGAAGTGGAGTGGGTAGTGGAGTGGGTAGTGGAGTGGGTAGTGGAGTGGGTAGTGGAGTGGGTAGTGGAGTTGGTAGTGGAGTGGGTAGTGGAGTGGGTAGTGGAGTGGGTAGGGGAGTGGGTAGTGGAGTGGGTAGTGGAGTGGGCGAAGAAAAGAGCTAGCGCTGCTAAGATTGCGAAGTCAGTTAATTTTAGAGAAGCTGGTTGTCTTGGTCGAGTTCATCATGGTTGACTTGCTCCTCTGTTAGGTCTACCATGGTTGACTTGCTCATTTAAGTCCACCACAGTTGACCTGTTCCTATTACAAGTCTGGCATGGTTGACTTACTCCTTCGACAAGTCAACCATGGTAAACTTGCTTCTTTGACCAGTCTGCCGTTGTTGACTTGTTCCTGTGATAAGTCTACCATGGTTGACTTGCTCCTATTACAAGTCTGGCATGGTTGACTTTCTCATTTGACAAGTCCACTATGGTGGACGTGCTCCTTCAACAAACCATTCATGGTTGACGTGGTTGACAGACGAGCTTAGGGAGTGCAGGCGAATTGACGAGAATAAGTACAGTTCACATCAATCAACCTAAAGTTGAATCTTGGATACATTATGGCGCAGTTCCCATACCCTGCGGGCCGCCCTGGCCCCCAAGGGTCCACCCCAACCTCAGCGGTGAACTCAATCCCGTCCCCCCACCTCCACGTGCCGTTGTCCACTTGGGTTGCGTCCGCATAGTACCACCTGTAGTCTGTGAAATATTTATAAAAAAGTGTAATTTTTGAAGCGTGGATCGATTTTTTCACATTAGGTACATTGAAGGCAGGGTGAAGTCGTTTTTTTACCCATGAACTAGTTTTTGAGTTATTTTTTCAGGTAGATACATAGGAGAGCTCAATGACGATGCCTGATCAATAGGCCTAAAAGATGATTAACTTAGCATCAATAAGGGGCTAATACAAAAATGATGTAAAATTAACCCTGGCTTGAAGGAGGGATGGTCAAGAACAAATACGGACCTGATTGAGTTACGTTGTGATACTCCATTAGGAGTTACTAATTTAAACTTATTTCAGGCCTAAGTAATGCTAAATAAAACCCCATTCGTACCGGCAGTAATGAATGTTTACTCAAAACTTATTCGGGACCAAACAATTCTACACCACACTCGCTGCAGGCCCGTGTTAGAACAAAGTAATACGGTACCTCGTGTGTTGCCGTATCTCTCCTTGTGAATCTTCTCCAGCAGATCGCGCGATGCTGCGTCGGAAGGCGTAGCCAGGCGCATGCCCATGTCTAGGCAGGCTTGTTTGGCGCCGGTGAAGTTCAGAAGCTTGTTTACAAACTCTACCTTGTACTCTGTGGTCAGATTTTTAGAAATTTTAGCAACAATAATCGAGAGCTTAACTACTTCTGTCAACTTGACTGCACTACGTGCAAATTCTTCTACGCTAAATCCAAGATTTTGAAATTTGTGAAATAAGATGAGCCCATTGAGCATCTGTCAACTTTGAAAGGTTGCCAAATGCGCGGTGCTAGGTGGTCAAATCTAGATTCGTGAAGCAGCGCTTTTCATGGGAGATTTTGATTTGAAGTGTGGAAAAAAGTTGGCGTTGAAGCGGAGTGAAAATGATGAGGCGATGTTGAAATTACGTAAAAAATTATTTGTGCTGAAATGGAGTGAATGAAAATTGGATCCGAAGTAAAATAATACTGTAGACATTATTACTTTGAAGGTTGGAGCGAAAACTGCGCAAAAAATTAAATGAATTTTTTTCGATAGAATTTAATGCAGAAGAATTATGATATAAGTATTAAGAGTGATAAATTTTGAAAATTTAAGAAGAGATGTTTATTTGTTATATCGTTCACATTATCGCGTTAGAGTAGTTGCATCACTTGTAATATCACATTAGGATAGTTACACCACTTGCACTATCACTTCAGAACACGGGTAGTTACACCACGTGTTCGGTTGATAACCTCTTGCACAACTTTTCTGAGATACCTAAATTTTTCAGGAGCCATCATTCTTTTTCTGTTGAAGAGAGTACGATACATACTTTCATTACCTTCCCTATCTCAAATTGGGCTGCTGGCGCCAGCTTCTGTAGTGCTCATGTCATCTGTTGACAGATACCGCCTCATTCAACAGGTACCTCGTTGATATGAAAGTATGCTCCATTATTTAAAATTACCTAAAACAAATATAGCACACCTTCCAGATTTAACAGATATCTGATTAATTTAGAATTATTTTACCACGTCTGATATTACCAAACATATTTAAAGAATACCTTCTAAATTTTTAGGTACCTACTAGATTCAACAGGTATGTCTTTGATTTAATAGATTGCTAGTACATTTAACATTACTGAATACATATAAATGATTCTCTCAAAATTTTTTGGCAGTTACTAGATTAATGTACATTACTCGCTTGAATGATCACTTGTTGTATAGTTAAATTTTCAATTTCCGAGTTGACAATTTACATTGAATCTTGGATACGGTATGCTCCCGGGATATGTTGTGAAACTTGAGATTTCAAGTTTGGAATAAATTTGAACAAAAATTACGCCTAAATGAATTTAGGGCTTACAGCAAAAACATGCTAATTAAAATTTGTGAAAATAAATCTTTATTTGAAATTTGAATGACGTAGTTAGAGCAATGCTAGAAAACTATGAATTTAGATTACAAATTTGGCTTTCAATTTTAAAAGGAACTTTAGCAGCAGCTCCCACCTTTGATGACGGTTGTGTGAGTGTCGGCATTCGCGGGTACCAGGTCGGTCTTGTAGATCCCGCGTGTCTCAGAAATGAGACATTTAGGTTCACTTCCAGACTCCCTGACGTGCGTTGCAGCCGTGCAGCTGATCATCGCTTTGCACGCGTTGTGACACTCACCTGGAGTGGCCCCAGTAAAAAATGACCGTGTGTTAATAACAATGAATTAAAATATCTTGGAATAACCTCCTTCCTTAAAAAATGTAAGAAATAATAGTTAGTATATCACTATTATAAAAGGAGCCGCGTCCGTCCGTCGGACCGTCCGTCTGTGTGATCCCCTCTTCCAATCGATAGCTTTGATAGTAACAAGGATAAAGCTTAAGAAATACAAGAAATGATTCTATTGCATTATTTTTCTGTGGCGATTCAATTCCCTTTCACTTGGATTATGATATCCAGAATCCGCAATCGAGATATTTTTACAAATAGAAATTTTTCTTGGAGCTTTCTCTGTTGAAATTCATCATGTTGCTTTGATATTTTTAATTGATAATGCAAAAAAATGTTTTAAATTCGTTTGACCAGTAACCTGGCTACCACTTAGTATAAGGCCCAAGATTTTGGAACTTGAGTAATTGTTTTCGAAATTGGGTTTTCTTAGAGATAATAGACATTTCAGAATAAAATTCCGGCAAAAGAGGCCACCAAGGATAGAAATGTGTCCAACCGCAAGAGAGAAGTAGCAAGACTTTGACAGCAAGAAAAACGCTGAAGACGGTCGGATGTACAACATGAAATGGCAAGACGAAGAAATGCTGCTCGCCAACGAGAAGCTAGAGCTAAATTAACCTGTGAACGGCGTTGGTAATTCTACGGAATTGTTTGACGGGCATTTTTGTCGGGCCGTGTGTACTAGTGATTATAACTTACACATCAAAATTCCCCTTTTTTCTAAAAGTACAATTGTTAACAGTAATAGAACACAAAAATTGACTTCCGAAAGATAATACAGTTTACTGCTTGTGTAACGAATATTATATAAAGATTAGATCAGGCTGGAACATTATCAAAGAAAAATACTATTATGTAATAATCTTTTGCACTGGTGCGGTGTGTTATGTGTGGTGTTATCGCAGTATATTATGTGTGGTCTGTTTCGCTGCTTCGCCATCCACGTCAATGAATAGCCCACTCTCAGGCAGCGGGTAGCTGACATTTCGACGGTTTGGGTGTCAAATAAAGTGTCAATAAATCGTGAGAGGAAAAATACAAAGGCTACGAGGGAAGTAGATTTCTCCAGCTACACACGGGCGGCGAAAATGGAACATAATGGGGAGGAGTTACACTAAAAACATGTGTGCTAAAAAATAAAAAATGCCAATAATGATGATTGATCAGTTGAAAGATGTGTACAGTTCATAACTTACACATCGTCGACAGCGGCAGAGTGACAGCGGTGTCCTTTATTTTGAGCCCCCGGTAGAACGAAAACTGGTCGAGGGCTGCACACAAGTGCACACACAGCACCAGCAGCATATATTTGGTCAGTAGGATGTGAGATGCGAGCTGCGAAGCTTCCATTTTGTCTGAGTTTCGCTTTATTTCTTCGAAAGTTAACAAAATTTATACTGAAGTCTGCAAATTTTTGAAACCGTTGTTTGAAGTAATACTGTACACACACTGTAACGCAGCCCCTTACGTGGCATCTACAATATCTTTTGTGTATTTAGGTGCTACTATCACTTCTCCATGTAAGACCCACTTGTGAATTAAATTCTAAAGGGATAGTATTAGATTTAAGAATTCATCAATTAGGAAATGTAAAACTTCGCTTTCATAGTTTTCCAAAACGAAAGAGAACTCAACAAATGTGCCCTAGAAATCTCCACAATTGATTTTAAACCGTTCAAATATTCAACTATTTCCGGTATTTCGTTGAGAGTTCATTAAGATTATAATCTAATACATGTATTACTCATTTGTTAGGAGCTAGGCAAATCGAGTAAGTATTAGAATGAGGTGCTGTAAGGAAGTAAGACCAACGCAACTGATGCCAAGTCCCTCACACTAACTTCACACAACCCATACTCATTAAATTTAATAGCTTAATTGATTTGTTAGGAAAACTTCTTACCACAGTCAATTCACCATGGATGGTGGAAACACAAATAGAAAATTTTTACATTAGACATGAATGAGAATCAGAGTGACACATTTCGATTATATCTTATCTCACTGTAGCAAACCTCACCTTATCTGAGGCACAACATATGCCACACAATGTTGTGTATCCCTATCTAACAAAATGGCCGAAATTACTTAAAATAACTCTCCTAACTCGATCAGAATGTCCTCCAATTTACAGGGGCCTAGGGTACTTAATTAACATTCAAGTCCCTTGAATTCATTCCCCAACAGCACCACAAATATTTTTACTTGCAAAACTACCTTGATTTCACCTATTTTAATTTTGTCTAAGTTACCCTAACCTGATCTGGCCTAACCTAGCCTTAACTTTACTTATCGGAGATATCTTACTTCACCTGCTTTATTTTACTTGATCTAATCTAGCCTAACGTCATCAAGCCGCACCTCCCCTAACTTCACCTAACCTCACCGAACCTCACCTTACCTCACCGCGGCACACACCGGCTACCAGGGCGATCCACACACGCGTTAGCATTTGTCTTAGGCTTTTCATCGACAATGAGGTGTCGATATTGGCGATGAATATTTGAACGACTATCTGATTGCTTGCTAAAACTGAAAAACTGCGACGATCGATCTTGATTGGCTAGGAATTCGTAATAACCAGCCTTGTCAGTCAAAAATATATAAAAACCAATCAAGAATTCAGAGCTCAGCTAAGGAATTGACGGCAAATGTTGTATTTTCGCTGAAACTTTCTTTTTGTCTTGATGATTCACAGCTCAGCCGCACGCCACACTCCGATTCAGAACATAAAGAATGCAAAGATATTCATTGAGTTGAACTTAGGTCGGTGTTCTTGTTAGTTTCTATTTTTAATGTCGTAGATCAATAAAATGCAGCAAAAGAACGATCTTCATTTGAAACTATAGCTAAATTAGTTAGGGAACCCTGAACTTATACCTAACTTATTGTTAGCAACCCTGTCTTAACCCTAACGGTATCTAACCTTTCAAACGCGGGAACCATGATTTTAGTGGTCACCTCGAGAAGTGAGATATGATCGGAAAACGTTCATCCCCTGCTCTTATATTACCTGCATAACCTTCATCCTCCAGTTCCTGTACTCTATTACTAATTTTGTCAAAGAAATATTGAGTTCGATTGTTTGATAAATTATCATTCGCTCAAATTATGAACAAAATCATGAGCCTACAGATCCAGTATAGTCATGAGGTAGGCCTGCTAGACAAGAACGGCAACGTTTTGCCGAATCTGAAAACCGCAACAAAGTTTAAAAATAAATAATTCAAAGGTTAACGATGACGCAGTGAGCGAAGCTACAGTTTTAAATTTAGGTTTGAGGAAAATAAAAGCAACGAGAAGCGAAGTCCTTTATTGTTCTCGTGATGGAAAGTTCCGTTTGACTTGGTGATAACAACTCGTTAATGCTAGAGACTTAAGGGTAGACTGTGCAGCAAGGGCCTGTGGCTGCCAGCACGTACAGTATACTGGCTGCCAGCACGTACAGTATACTGGCTGACAGCACGTACAATAAACTGGCAGCTAGCACATACAGTATACTGGTAATCACACGGCGCAAAATCATGTGCAAGCCTGATATTATAATAATAATAATATAATAATTATTAATAATATAATAATTATTTAAATTATTATATTATCTATTGTAGTATAACGCTCGCTAATATTACCCAAAAGATATACAACCCTAACGAAACCTAAGGTAACTCTAAAATAACCCTAACGTAACCTTAACACAAGCATACCGTATCCCATATCAAAGTTATATACTGTTAAGGGAGCTGAAGATTGGAATGAAGGTAATAATAAAAAGTGCCAAAGTAAACGTTTTAGCATTAAATGCGCATCATCATTGAACCAATTGTGAAGATATAATCACGTACATCTAGCTACAACGAGAAAAGATGAAATTAAAAACTTCCTCAAGCCCATCAAATGAAACTAGGCCTGATGTTGAGCTACGTGATGCACACGGTGTAGAACTGCTTCTGCCTAACATGTCGAGTTTTTGGACTGAACCTTACTCAACGTAGCAATTAGCACACTCGCAGGGGAATGTATAATGTCCAAAGGGTATGAACACAGACCTTGGAGAAATTTTCACGCTCTCTGTGTAACGTGATAATTAGTATTTGCAACATAAATTTGAATAAGTCGAGACTTTTTTAATGGAAACATGTAATAGCAACTAAAGTTTTAATTTATCTACTGTTAACGTAAAATAAAGAAATCCTCCACTTCACGCCACCCCGATACGGTCGACCATGGAGACGAGCGCTTCCCCCTATGCGAGCGGTTGGTCGCGGCTTGTCAGGTCTCCGACGAAGGTTTGTTTCGTCCGGCTCCCGCTGGCCTCTTTGCTGCCAACCGCGCTGGGGCTGCTGCGGGTGCCCTCGTCCTGACGGAGGAACATCTCAAACTCTCGCCTCGCGCTTATTTTCTTGAGACATTTACACTTACGGGTTGCGCAATTTTGCGGCATGAGGAGGTTAGGGAATGTCAAATTAACGTCTCAGGTCTAGTTCTGTTGAGATACAAGAAAGCACTCTAAGTCATTCAAATAATTGAAATCATTCTTTAAATTGAATTAGGTTCATGATATTAAAAGTTTTCGTTGATGCATTGACAGTTCTCCAAGCAACGTAAATTAAAAATAGCATTTGATGTTTCCTGTGAAACGCTTAAGAGTGAGAGTCAGAGATTTTTATTAACTTTTGTGCTTTGAGCTCATTAGTCATTTATCACTTATGTACATATAAAGTTTGTGTTAGAGCTTCTTTTATTGCACTGCCTTGTTTTAGACTGATCGTTTGTAAAGTGGCTTTGTAGAATTTTCATTATATTAGAGTTCTGATATTAAAATCTTTCATTCATTCTTTAATGAAACAAAGTTTAAAATGTTGCTGCTTCAATTGATAAATTGGAGCTGCTCACGCCTGGTTTAAATTTTCATTGTTTTTAATGAAATAAAATTCTTGTTTCGGTCATTTAAATATAGTCTTAACTTGAGCATGAAATGGTGTGTTAAATCAAAATTGATCACTCGAGCATATGAGTAGGTTTATTGTTTTTTAAACGTAATTATTTACCTCATAATATCGTTTTGATAAAATGCCTTAGAAATCACTGAACTTACTGTGGCCCTCAGATGACTCTATTAAGAGGTGATCTTTGTGACAGCTTTGAAAAACTATGTTCTTGATACATAAGAAACTGAGTTGCGCTTAAACAACTATTTCAAGTTATTGTCTAACTCAAACCAGACGAATCGTGAACAATTTGTTATAATTAGTGAACAACACTAAATACTTCTTTATACCAGCATTAGCGTTCCTCAATGATCAGTCTTAGGATCTCTCCTGTACTTTTCATATATCATCCTTCAGTAATTTTTGATGTGAAAACAGTAAGTTTAAGCCATGATGAAGTGTTCAGGTATCCAGTTTACAGTAAGAAAGTGACAAATTTCTTGTTGGTATTCCAAAGGATACAAATATCAACATTACAATGGTTAATATTTATTTATAGTGCCAATACAATGTCTATAATCTAGCAAGAGCTAAAAATAACTTTACCTTTTCTAACATTTACAACATGAATGCTGCAAAATTCAGTTCATCTACTCCTTACCTAATCGCCTGCTGAAGTCTTCAAACAGCATATCCAAGCAGATCAATGCATAAATAGGTAAAGTGATTTATTGCCCACCCTGCATATTGGTACAATTTAATTTGAAAGCGAAGTGCTCTGAAAGTTTGGATGAGGAAAATCTGTGGAAGCTAACGAAACAGTGTATGGTGAAGAAATTACCCTAATTTTCATTTTATAAACCAAGTAATTGAAAGTGTGATAGTTGGAATATACTTTAAAAAGCTGTCGAAAAGCGAATTTAAAATTCCTGACAAACTTGTTTTGAACATTCAATATTTAGACTACACCTTAAAGGTGGCAGGGAATATTTGGCTAGCTTTATGTATTCATTTGTAAAAATTTACATTTGTTGCTACCTTTGAAGCAGTTAGCATGAAAAAATAAACATTTCTGCAGCAAACTGTAGACATCATCGGTGAATTAGTGAACAATCTCGGTTTAAGGAACACACTAGAATAAAATGCACTTCTATCAAACACCCTAACGAGGTGTACACACACTGAAGCACAACTAACATCGCTAAGACTTACAACAAAGATGCGGTACAACACACGGCTGTGGACATAGGAGCGGCGGAGACGGGACTAGAGTACAGGCATACTGGAGGCGGGACTAAACAAGTTTCAGCGATGTGAAAGACTAATTAAGGTTGATATTTTTATTGCAGCTCTAAAATATCTATTGCTCTCACCATTTTTAGAACGATGAAGGTATTAAATAGATGAATAACTTTGAAATGATTATTATAATTATAAATTGAAGGGAGTTTCACATGCTGGTCTGTACTGCAATGCTGGTAAATGCTGCCCGAGCTGTACTGGTGCTGCTTGCATCTCTTCCGTAGGGTATTGGCAGGGCACCCAACATAGGGAGCATCACAGCTGCCGTCAGTACAAGTAAACAGCCACACCACTACACCAGTACACCAGTACACTTCCCTAGGGTATTGGCAGGGCACCCAAAATAAGGAGCATCACAGCTGCCTTCAGTACAAGTAAACAGCCACACCACTACACCAGTACACCAGTACACTTCCCTAGGGTATTGGCAGGGCACCCAACATAAGGAGCACCACAGCTACCTTCAGTACAAGTAAACAGCCACACCACTACACCAGTACACCAGTACACTTCCCTAGGGTATTGGCAGGGCACCCAACATAAGGAACACCACAGCTTCCTTCAGTACAAGTAAACAGCCACACCACTACACCTCTCAAGGGGCCAGCATGAGCGGGGCCAGGGGAGAAATAAGGACTAAGTTTAATTGACTGGAGATAAGGTCTAAGGAATATAGGCTGGTTATCACTGTGGGTTTTTCATATCATTTCATAGGATATTTAAATAGTTTTCTGCCCTTATTAAATAACAAATTATTGCTTAAGTGTCAGTAAAAATTAGTGCAGAGAAAATAATGTACCTCTCAACTGAGTTACTTACGATTGTATTGAACTTTGAAGCAGTCATCACCTCCACATGCTTGCTTCAATCTCTCTAATTCATTGTGAACATGTAGTCAAGATGAAATACGTTTAAGCGCTAAATTGTCTGAAGTTTTTTCTTCATCAAACACTTTGCTAGCAAGAGGCACAATCGAGTCGAAAGACAAGTAGGCGTCTGAGTTGGTTGCTTTGATGGTGCCGGAAGTTGGCATGCGCTCGTCTGCCCACATTGGGATTTGGCTGTCGAGGAGCTGGAAAGACTTTCCTGTCATTGTATATGATCTTTTATATCGTAGGCAAACATCAAAACATAATTGATTGCACCCAAGATGACATTCAACGTTGTTTAGGAAATAAATTTAGAAATATTCAAATACAATGTGCATTCGACACACGTGCTACACTCGGCTCTTATAATAGCAATTATTCATTATATGGGGTGACGTGTATTCAAATACTAAAAAAGTTTCATAGATTGGAATGAGAAAACTAAAAACCATTAACCGTAAGTCTAGTTGTGTGTGTAGCCCTCACGGACAGAAACCAGAAAACCGCTTCCAGAAACGTCAAACGAGACAAAGTTGGATGTACTTGTTGGGTGAGCTTATCTGTGATACGTGCTTCGCTTCCTCATTGGTATAAACATAATTGAATCACATGAACATAATGTTATTAATATGCTAATAACGTAGTCATTTTAATGTCCAATAATAATATCATTAACATAAATCACAGTCAAAATGATTACGTTATTAATCAAGTTATACATTAAACGGTCACACCATTTCGAAGCATACATTTTTACATATTCACTCGTTAGAGAGAAATATTCAGTAAATACAAGAAGCACTGAGGGCTGTGTCATATACACGATAATCACACACTTTGAGATGTCCAATTCAACACAAATTAACGCTGCTTTATATCACTAACCTAATTAAGTTATTTAAGTGCTATGGTGATGATAACTGAATGGCGTCACATCTGACGAGGTGCGTACACTAGTTTGCAATAATTACACAACAATAACATAAGAGCTGAATGATAATGAATAGTAAAGTAAATAGAACGAACGGGAGCTGCTGGGGTGACGTGTGCGGGTAGTGAAACTTGGGTGTATCGTGGTGCTGTGGAGTGGGTAGTGGAGTGGGTAGTGGTGTGGGTAGTGGAGTGGGTAGTGGAGTGGGTAGTGGAGTGGGTAGTGGAGTGGGTAGTGGAGTGGGTAGTGGAGTGGGTAGTGGTGTGGGTAGTGGAGTGGGTAGTGGAGTGGGTAGTGGATGGGGTAATAGAGTGGGTAGTGGAGTGGGTAGTGGAGTGGGTAGTGGAGTGGGTAGTGGAGTGGGTAGTGGAGTGGGTAGTGGAGTGGGTAGTGGAGTGGGTAGTGGAGTGGGTAGTGGAGTGGGTAGTGGTGTAGGTAGTGGAGTGGGTAGTGGAGTGGGTAGTGAAGTGGGTAGTGGAGTGGGTAGTGGATTGGCTAGTGGAATGGGTAGTGGAGTGGGTAGTGGAGGGGGTAGTAGAGTGGGTAGTGGAGTGGGTAGTGGAGTGGGTAATGGAGTGGGCAGTGGAGTGGGTAGTGGAGTGAGTAGAGGGGTGAGTAGAGGAGTGAGTAGAGTGAACAGTAGAGTGGGTAGTGGAGTGGGTAGTGGAGTGGTTAGTGGATTGGGTAGTGGAGTGGGTAGTGGAGTGGGCAGTTGAGTGGGCACAGGAGTGGGCGCTGGAGTGGGCGCTGGAGTGAGCTCAGGGTAGAGCTGACGTCGATAAGATTGAGAAGTCAGTCAGTTTTTTCAGAGTTACTATTTTTGTTGTTCGAGTTCACAATGGTTGACTTGCTCTTTTGACAAGTCTACCACGGTTGACGTGGTTAGCAGACGAGCTTAGGAAGTGCAGACGAATTGAAAAAAATCATCACACCTCTTGTCCATCAACCTGAAGTTGTATTTTTCAAACAACACGGCACACTTTCCCGACCCATTGGGCTCCCATGGGTACCACGGTTCTGCTCCAACCTCAGCGGTGAACTCAACCCCGTCCCCCCACTTCCATGTGCCGTTGTCCACTTGGGTTGCGTCCGCCCAGTACACCCAGTTGCCTGCAAAACGTAGATTGTGCAAATTTTAATTTTGGGGATGAATTATAACGAGATGAATTTTGAATTATGGATCAAATTTTTCAAGTAAGGGACATAGAAGATTTGGCATTATCTATGGCTTTATCAATTGGGTGGTTTTTGGGCTTTGAGTCTTTTTACATTCATGTGCACAATATTGGAGAGCTCAATTTCGATGCGTGAGGAAATAAACCCTCGTTAACTCACAACGTACCAACAATAAGTCCGTATTTGTTCTTGATCAGACATCTCTCAAGCCAGAGTTAATTTTAAATCATTTCGGTGGTAGGCCCTAATCAATGCTAAACCTAGTTCCTATTACGCCTTTGCAAGCTAAATGAGACCGTTCTCTTACCTGTGGAAATGAATGCTAAATCGTATCTCTTTCTTGACCAAGTACTAATTCTACAACACACTCCCAGCAGGCCCGCATTAGAACAGAGTAATACGGTACCTCGTGGGTTGCCGTATCTCTCTGTGTGAATCTTCGCCAGCAGATCGAGCGATGCAGCGTCGGAAGGCGTTGCCAGGCGCATGCCAATGTCTAGGCAGGCTTGTTTGGCGTCGGTGAAGTTCAGCCTCCCGCTTACAAACTTTACCTGGTACTCTGTGGTCAGATTTTAAGGAATTTTAGTATCGGCGTAATCGAAAGTAACAGATTTCCTGTTAACTTGACTACACAATTTCTCGTTCGCTAAATCCAAGAGTTTGAAATTTTTGGCATCGAGCATCTGGTAGCTTTGCAAGGTCGCCAAAAGGGCAGTGCTAGGTTGTTAAATCCGGCCTCATGGAACAGCGTTTTTCGTGAGAGACTTTGTGTTGAAGTGAGGTAAAAAGTTGGTGTTGAACCCGAGAGAAATAATGAGACGATGTTGAAGTGACGTAAAAAAGATGGTGTGGAAATAAAATAAAGCTTTGAGTAAAATAAAGCTTTAGTTTGCATGTTACAATGGAAAATACTTGATGAAATAACACGTATGATACCTTGAAATGAAATTTGATGCAGAAAAATTATATTTAGAAAGGCCGATGAATTTTTGAGAATTTAAGGAAGGATATTGAAACACTCTGAATGTATGCATACTTCGTTTTATATGTTATATCACGTGAACTATCGTCCTGGAATAGTTGCATCACATGTAATATCGCATTTGGATAGTTACAGCACTTGCACTATCACTGCAGAACACTTGTAGTAACTCAACTTTCACTGTTGATATCCCCTTTCAAAATTTCTCTTGAAACATCTCAATTTTTTCAGAAGCCATCATTGTTTTTCTGCTAAAGAGAGTACGAGGCATATTACCTTTCCTATCCCAATTTGGGCTGCTGGGACAAGATTTGTGGTGCTCGTGTCATCTGTTGACAGATACCTCGTGCGTTCAACATGTACTTCACTGTTTTAAACATCTCCTTCCGCCTGCAATTGTCATATATATTGAAATAACACCTTCTAAATTTGAAGGTACCAGCTAGATTCAACAGGTATCTCCTTGACATCAAAGATTTCGACTACATTTAACATTACTTCATACATATGAATGGTTCTTTCTGGATTTTTAGGTACTTACTAGATTTAGCAGATGCTGCCAGCAAGTAGAAGGTACATACCTACTTGGTTTTGCACATATCTCCTTTATTTTGATGCTGAGTAAATTAACTACATGTCTTACCAGAGTTAACATGGACGTACTAAGTTTAAAAGACACACAATACCTTTTAAAAATACATATAAGATTCTACACCTACCAACTTTTATATGATACATAATTGGTTTAACGGGTACCTATTAATTTTTAAACATATACCTACTGCATAAAACAAACAAAAACTGGACTTACCAAATTCTAAAAGCTAGATTCAACAGATGCCTGCAACTTTTTAACGAAACATTCAAGTGAGGCCAATGATTTTGAGAGAAAACTTTTATATTTCAGGGCTTTATTTCAGAATATACTAATGTCTAATCGTCAAAAGTCTTATAATGTAGGAAAATTACCTAAAAGAGGTTTAAAAACACAAAATAATGTCGATTTCACAAAAATTTACTCATATTGTTTTCCTAAAATACGGACAATTTTTTTTGCTGGTTAAAAGCTGACACGAGCATTGTAACTCATGAAAAAAGCGTTTGCAAGGTTAGTGGCATGTTTTCAAATATTTTGTTTAAATAATTTTTCCAGATTTTTGAAAATGTTTTCTTTGCCAGATTCAAAATCTTGGTGATTCCAGTAGAACTTAGGAAAACCATCATTCTTCTCCATCAGAGTGGTCTATCATAAATGGAAATCGTTGCCAAACAACCTGCATCGTCGTCAAATGTCTACAGATTGATAAAACAATTAAACAAAACAAAATCCATAGTGCCGAAGACAGTCCCTGGCAGGAAAAGATAGTCTTTGGTTCGTCAAGATAGGGCTTTAGTGCGCTTCTCGTTCCGGGAAAGGACTGCTAGAAATTCAGAGCTTGCGCTAGAATGAGAGAGGAATGGTGTCCGTGCCTCAGCGCGAACTGTTCGACGTCGAGTCTTCGACAACGGACTTGCTTCAAGGAGAGCTGCGAAGAAATCTCTTTTGACGGCGAAGAACATCAAATACCGGCTCAATTTTTTGCAGGAAGTTCAAGCATTGGAAGGCTGAACATAGGGGTAAAATCATTTTCTCAGATGAATCTCCACTCCCCAATTTTTGCAACTTTCGGGAAAAGCCTAGTGCGGCGAAGAAAAGGTGAGAGATTTAACAAGGAGTGTGTCGTTCCAACGGCCAAGCATCCTGCCACCCTTCGTTTGAGGTTGCTTTCCAGCTAAGGGAACCGGAGCCCTGACGATTTTACACCAAAAAACACAGCAACAAATTCGGCCTGGTACCTGAAAGTCTTAAAAGATAATCTCCTTCCAACGATCGCTGGTCTGTTTCCTGACAAAGATGTGGTTTACCAACATGACGGCGCTCCCTGTCATAATGCAAGAGTGGTTAAGAAGTTCCTTCATGAAAACGTTTTGGAGATTTTGGGTCCTCGGCCTGGAAATTCAGCTGATCTGATCATTTATGGTCGATAATTAAAAGTGGAGTGAACAAGAAGAAGCCAACTAATTTAGCGCAACTTGGAGCCTTAATTGCAGAAGTGTGAAAGTCCTTTGATCATAATATCAAAGGAAAATTCGTAAACAGCATGCCAAAGCGCATCAAAACAGTGTTGAAGAAGCGTGGTCATCGTTAAAAATTTTGAGAATAATTACTTTTTAATTTAGCTGATTATTAAAAATTGTTTGTGGGCAATTTATATTTTTATTTATCCCCTAAAATGTTTTCTGGCAGCAACCAATTAAAAAATACGCAAGACTACATCTTAATTTTAACGAGAAAATATTAAAATTTCCTTTTCCTAAAATCAGTGGCCACACCTGTAACAAATCTTGCATGTTTTATCAGAAGTAACTACAAATGAATTAAATAACACGAAGGATTGCTGTTATTGAGTGGATTGAAATGCATGCAACAGAAGTTGAGATACACAGAAATAATTGATGTATAATTGTTATTTATTAAGTCACCTATAAAATAAAATGAAAGATTTGAAAACATTATCAACCTCTGACATCACTGACCAAAATTAGCAAGTTAAAAAAATTGGAACATTTTGCAGGCGATGATAGACAGATAACATTGGATGAACTAATAGGCACGATATATAAAGTGGTGTAACGGGCACGAATAATTTAGTTAACTAACGGGAACGAAAAACTTGTCAAATAGTTAATTAGGTGGTGGTTGGCCCCTTGACATGAAAAATTTCTAAATCTTAATCTACATTACTCGCTAGAATGATCATTTGTTGTATAGTTAAATTTTCAATTTCCGAGTTCACAATTTGCATCGAAACTTGGATGCGGCTAAAATGCCCCCGAGATATATTGTGGAATTTGAGATTTCAGTTTAGGAATAAAATTTTGATCAAAAATTACGCCTAAAGAATTTAAGGCATTCAGAAATTTGTCTTAACTTAAAATTTAGGAATTTTTCTTCATTTGAAGTTTGAATGACGATGGGTTTTATAGCAATGTTAGAAAACTATACATTTAGGTTACAAATTTAGCTTTCAGTTTTAAGAGGAACTTTAGCAGCAGGTCTAACCTTTGATGACGGTTGTGTGAGTGTCGGCATTCGCGGGTTCCAGGTCGTCCTTGGAGATCCCGCGCGTCTCAGAAATGAGACATTTGGGTTCACTTCCAGGCTCCGTGACGTGCGTTGCAGCCGTACAGCTGAGCTTCACCCTGCACGCGTTGTGGCACTTGCCTAAAATGACCCCCCCAAAAAAATTACAGTATATCAACAATGAAATTCAATTACTTGAAATGACCTCCTCTTTAGAAAAAATTTAAAGAAAAAGTTAGTTTACGATAATAACACATAAACTCAAATTCCCTCTTTTTCTAAAAATACAATTCGTTGTTCGTAATAGAACGCAAAAAATTGACTTCTCAACGATAATACAGTTTACCGCATGTGTAACGAATATCATATGAAGATAAGATCAGGTTTGAATATTATCAAAGAAAAACATTAATATGCAATAACCTCGTGTGTTGGTGCGATGTGTTATGTGGGGTGTTTTTGCAATTTATTTCGTGTTGTTCTTTCTTTCGTTGCTCCGCCATCCACACATACTGTATGAGGAGTCCATATTCAGACAATTGGTTGCTTACATTTCCACAGTTTTTGTATCGCCCTAGATAATCTACGCGTCAAATAAATTGTGAAAGGGAAAACACAACAGCTACGACGGAAATAAATCTCTTCAGCTACACACGCGGGCGGAGAACATGTAACGAAATGGGGAGGAGTTACACTAAAAACATGTGTCCTCATTAATCCTTTCTCAATGGCCAAAGGAGTAAAAATTTTACGTGAGAAAACTTTCAGAATCGAAAAGTTAGTTCTGCTCGAAACCTCATTGAATGTCAGGTACGGACAGATGAGTGCATAGCATAAAATGTTACGAGTAGGAGTGTGGAAGGTTAAAAAAATAATCACGATACGAATACGTCGTAGGTACTTTAGTAGCAGCATAGATAAATGTGCTCTATGTGCGTCAGTGGTGGAATAAAAAAATGTCAATAATGATGACTGATCAAGTGACAGATGTGTAAGGTTCACAACTCACACATCGTCGACAGCGGCAGAGTGGTAGCGATGTCCTTAACTGAGAGCCCCGCGTAGAACGAATAGTGGTCGAGGGCAGCACACAAGTGCACACACAGCACCAGCAGCGTATATTTGGTCAGTAGGATGTGGGATGCTGGCAGTGAAACTTCCATTTTTCTGAGATTAGCCCTATTTATTCGAATGTTCATAAAATTTATATTGCAAGTAGTCGTACTTTCCTGCTCGAGATAGATTTGTGAGTCATAGCTGACGATGTTGAAAAAGATGATAATGTAAATGCTACCTTACGTCTCCTTAAATAATTTCTAATACCTTGAAACCTTACATCCTAGGAAAAATGATCAGTCCTTTTATAGAATTACTTTGATCCGCACCTACGGTCAAGAAGATGCATGAAAGATAGTATACGTCAGTATTCGCCTTGCTATAAAGGAGGTTTTAATAGTGGCAACAATTATTAATCATCACAATAGATTAAAACATCCATCATGGCTAAATTATATCTTTTAAATTTATTTCAAAAGTGATCAACCATCTTGCACATATCTTTACAGCGCCAAAAACTGAATTCCTAGGATAAGTCAACATCATTGCTATCATGTCTAACCAACTTCTCTTTCAACAGCTTTGTGATATATTGATGTCAACGATCAATAGTGGAATACGTGATCTTCTATGATTTGATTCTCTTTGCAAACTAGGAAGAATGAGACCGTAGATTTGAAAAGCTAAGATGAAATCTATAAATGATACTAATGAACACGTTTGAACAATAAACCTTTAAAGTACGGCTCTGATAATGCCATCGAAACTCGCGTACCAAAGATAATCAATTGACCATTATTACCGAAGTGAATCATGCGATTATGTTATTCAATATTTGAATTGTATAATTATATAAAAAAATTAGTCTCATTAAAGGCTGGTGCCAGCATACACCAACTATCCTTCTAATACGATTCGTAAAAGAATTTAATTTCGAATAAAAAAATCTCTCTACAGGAAGACAACAACCGATACCGTAGCGGTTATATCAACCGAAAATTAAACATTACAACTGGTGGCGGAGCGGTAGAATCAACACAATAGGCACAAAACACTCAACTAAACTAACTTAGCCTAATCTAATTTACCCAAACCCTAACCTATTCTTTGCAAACCTAAGCTAATTAAACCAAACCTAACCTAACTTAACCTAATCAAACCTAGCTTAACCTAAACTAACTCACGCAAAAATAACCTAATGTAACCAAAAGAAACCTAAACTAACCTTAATTAACCTCACTTCTTAACCTAACCTAACCTCACCTATCGTAACTTCACCTAAGCCCACCTAACCCAACCTAACCTCACCTAACCTCACATAACCAAACTTTACCTAACGAAACCTCACCTAACCAAAACTCACCTAACCAAACCTCACCTAACCTCATCTAATCTAACCTAACCTAATCTAACCTCACCTAACCCCACCTAACCTCACCTAACCAAACTCACCTAACCTAACCTAATATAACCTAACTGCACCTAATCCCACCTAATCTAACCTCACCTAACCTCACCTAACATCACTTCAGCGCGCTACACACGTACTGTCTGACAATACGACCCACCCTCGTGTTTGCATTTACATTTTACCCTTCAAAGCCAGTGAGCTGTCGATATTGAAGAGAACCTGAACACTGATCTGATCGATCGTGAAATTAGAAGACTGTCGGATGAACCTAATCGGCTTGCAAATTTTAGATAAGCAGGCACGATTGAACAAGAATATGCATGAAACCATTTTAGAAATTATTTCTTTGACCTTGACATGACCCCCCGGTGGTCACTTAGTGGATTTTCACAATGCTGCTGACCAGCCAGCAGTCACGAACTCAATTTTCATAAATACTTAAATGAAAGTAACATGAAGGCACAATCTCTTAAATTGATGCTTGTTATATCCTAAGTTGATTTGTAAATAAATTGTAACTTGAGCCGAATATTGAGCTTCAGTTTAGTCCACCGTAGTTAATGTGTTTAGAAATTAGCGCCGAATACTTAATGTTCGTTTGAAATTTTTATTACCTTGATGATTGACGGCACAGAAGTATGGTTGGGCGAATCTGTAGATCGCGAATGCAATTCAAAAAGTTGTACTTGAACAGTTGATCTTGTGAGCTTCTGCTTTTTGTTGCTGTAGAACCGTAAAAAACTGTAAAAGAGCTATCTTTACCTGATCCTACAGCATAATCAGTTAGGTCACCGTAACCCTATACCTAACCTTTCGTTATGTAACCCTAACGTAACCAAATGTGGTTCTAAGATAGCAAAAAAAAAAACAAAAAAAAAATTCTGAAAAGCCAAAATAAAGTCCGCAGAAATCCGGATTCGCAAAAAGTCTGGATGAAAAGATTAGCGTTTTCTCTCCTAAAATTCCAGTAAAAGCCTCTCTAAGACAATTACCACGCCTGAATGAACACAATTAACAATTAACACGCCTGAGCAGCTCGATCAATATTCGCTGCAGCAAGTGAGCAAGATCTCGAAAAAAATTACTTGTAATTAGTAACTCACTTTCATGCCAGATTTCATGTCATTTTCATTTCTACCCTCATGTTTTTTTTTCTTTGGCTGCTAGAACCTCCTTTTTCTAAAAATTATGTACATTTTAAATGCTTCAGAATTTATTACAACTTCTATATAAAAAATGTAGGTACCTAAGTCAGCTATAACACTTTTATTTCCTTCTATTAAATCTTTTTTCTTTAATTGCGTTACGTACGATTTTTCTTTAATTGCGTTACGTACGATTTAAGTTTGTTTCAGCTATCGTTACAGCTTCTACAGATCCTACAAGCATCCGAGGCATTCACATCAGGTTTTTCATTTCGATTTGTACCCATGAAATTTTTAGTTTTTGTAACCCTTTTTTTTATTAGTTGTTTAACTTCTCTTCCATGTGTTCTCTATGTTACTAGATTCAAGAATTGTTTAGGCATTCAATGTCTTTATGTAATATCATGTCACTTTCAGTTAGACTCCAACCCTTTCAGTGTTTTGTTGCTCCTTTTGTGTTATATGCGGAAACTATTTAATGCATACCGCCTCTTGTACCTATACTATGAGAAATTTACGTACTCCAATAATATCACTCATGGGCTGAATGTACGTACTCTTTATGAAATAATGGTAGATAATAGACTCGTAATTACTGGATGATTTTTTACTTTTTAGGATAAATTTTTTAACAGTAAGTTTTTGTTTGTATATCTTCACTCTGTAATGTTTTCATTTTTCAGTTGTACATGTATTATCATTTTCTCTTAGCTTACTACATGATCACGTTGATATATCTGATCTCAATGCAATCGATCGCTGATGACCCACTAAGAAAAGCAATGATTTTGAATTCAGGTTTGAGGAAAATAAAAGCAACGAGAAGCGAAGTCCTTTACTGTTCTCATGATGAAAAGTTCCATTTGACTTGGTGATAACAACTCGTTAATGCTAGAGACTTAGGGGTAACTGTACAGCAAGGGCCTGTGGCTGCCAGCACCTGCAGTATACTGGCTGCCAGCACGTACAGTATACCGGCTGCCAGTACGTACGGTATACTGGCTGCCAGCACGTACAGAGTACTGACTGCCAGCACGTACAGTGTACTGGCTGCCAGCACATACAATATACTGGCTGCTAGCACGTACAACCTACTGGCTGCCAGCACACACAATATACCGGCAATTACAGGGCGCAAAATCATGAGCAAGCCTAATATTCGACGGAAAGATAGCTCTTAAAACCAACCCTTTTCTGTAGGGATTATTACTTATATTATTATATTACCCATCGTAGTGAGTTATAGTGACGTCAAGTGAGACCTCAACGTTGCTTCATCACTTCTGTGCTGCTCCATCGCTGGTGCATTGGTTGCTTTATCGTTAGTTATCGGAAAATGGAAGAGTTCATCGTAGCAGCTCGCTGGGAGCTCGGGCATGTTTGGTGCGTAGCAATCGGTGGACTTCATGTAAAGCTGCACAAACTGCGGTCCAGTGAGCCAATCAGCAATGTTAGAGCATCAGCGTTAGCCAATCAGGAATGCTGGAGCATCAGCATTAGCCAATCAAGAACGTTAGAGCATGAACGTTCGCCAATCAGGAAAGTAGGTTCGAGATGAGCTCGGCTCAAAGCGTAGAGGATTTTTATTATGTAAATTGAGGCTATTGATTTGTTCTCTGATTGGGTGCCCCGCATTGGATGCTCTCATATTAAATACCCTCGTAAAGGTACTCTTGTATTGGATACCAACACTTTACTGCCCTCGGTGTGTTAGATACCGACACTTTACTGCCCTCAGTGTGTTAGACACCGACACTTTACTGCCCTCAGTGTGTTAGACACCGACACTTTACTGCCCTCAGTGTGTTAGACACCGACACTTTACTGCCCCCGGTGTGTTAGATACCGACACTTTACTGCCCCCGGTGTGTTAGACACCGACACTTTACTGCCCTCAGTGTGTTAGACACCGACACTTTACTGCCCTCGGTGTGTTAGACACCGACACTTTACTGCCCCCGGTGTGTTAGACACCGACACTTTACTGCCCCCGGTGTGTTAGATACCGACACTTTACTGCCCTCAGTGTGTTAGACACCGACACTTTACTGCCCTCAGTGTGTTAGACACCGACACTTTACTGCCCCCGGTGTGTTAGATACCGACACTTTACTGCCCCCGGTGTGTTAGACACCGACACTTTACTGCCCTCAGTGTGTTAGACACCGACACTTTACTGCCCCCGGTGTGTTAGATACCGACACTTTACTGCCCCCGGTGTGTTAGACACCGACACTTTACTGCCCTCAGTGTGTTAGACACCGACACTTTACTGCCCCCGGTGTGTTAGATACCGACACTTTACTGCCCCCGGTGTGTTAGACACCGACACTTTACTGCCCTCAGTGTGTTAGACACCGACACTTTACTGCCCCCGGTGTGTTAGATACCGACACTTTACACAGCCCTAGGACTGCAGACCTTCGTAATTGAAATTCTTCAGATGGATACCTTCGGATTGGATGCACTCAGAAGGTCTTCCAATTTCTAAAGTAGCCCCAATCCAAGGGGATATTTATAAAAATTACATTCAATGTGATCAACATTTATCTTTACGTTTTGTGTTATTCCTGGAACTACACATCAAAATACACAGATGAAAACACATAATAAAAGGCATCTTGAAGCATCCAGTACATTTTAGGGCCGAATATATCGTAATTACTCGTTACAGAGTACCTCATAAGGCAGGCAGAAATGTTCTTCTTGTTTTTTGTGAAGATGAATTGTGACCCATGTTGCAGCCAGCTGCAGCGCTGGTAAGAGGAACGTAAAAACATTCCTGGCAGTATTACGAAAAATCCTGGCAGTTCCTAAAAAACTTGCGGTAGTTAAGATACACAAAAATGTTCCTCGCATTTTCGCGAAAAATCCTGGCAGTTCATAAAAAACATGCGTTAGCAGAGATACACAAAAAAATTTCTGAGAGTAACACGAAAAATCCTGGGAGTAATTAAAAACTTGCGTTGTATTTGGGGTGTTCACAATTGCAATAGGAAATTCTTGATGTTGGCAATTATAGATGGTAACCAAGAATTTTTTAATGGCAACGAGAATATTCTCGATAAAAACGGGGAAATTCCAAATGGCAACGGGAAGTTCTTGATAGCAGGTACGGGGAAATTCCAGAGGGTAACCTAGAAGTTCTTAATGACATATAGAATATTCCCCAAAACAACAGATGTATTCCAGATGGCAACGAAAACGTTTTGTTGGAGGAACGGAGCAATTCTTGACGTCAACGAAGAAATTCTTAACGGCAGCGAAAATGTCCCCGTTAGAAACGGGGAAATTCCAAACGGCAACGAAGAAATTCTAGATGGCACCGAATATATTCCCGAAAGCAACGGGGTAAGTGAGATGACGCTTAGGGTGCTCGCACACCAAAAGACTGAAAGCGAGAAAGCAAGCGAGCTTGAATTGATTAACACTGATCTCTATGGGAGTGCACACACCCAAAGCAAGCAAGCGACCGGGCGAGGAAGACTGAAGATTGTCCGAAGCGAGAAGCGCCTCAAAGCTTGTTTCACGCTTAAGAGCTGCAACGAGAAGCCTTCGTCAGTGCACTAAGGTGCCTCCACGTCACGGAAGGGAAAACGAGGTATGTTCAAACCAGTCTTTTTTCGCTGACGGTGTGGTTTTGCTGACGTCACGGCGGCGAACCAATAGCAGCGCTCATATTGCATCTGGTAGCACTGCTACCCACGAATCTGGCTCCACTATTAGCCAACGATATCGCGTTATGGTGACGTCATAAAGTTTGTTTGAAATAAAGCCTTTCTTTTAGCTAGCCGAACAAGAGGAGATGTATTTTCTCTTATATAAATAACCCTACCTTGTTTTCTCTACCGTGCTGCACACCAAAAGACTGAAAGAGAAAAAGCGAGCGAGAGTGAAAGATGTCAGGCGGATAGTATCGCACACCTCAAGATGACTCTGGCGCGACAGTTCAGGCCTGACTGTCATAGAGAGTGCACTGTAACATAAACCAGCGGTACAAGCATGAGTTTTGTAATGTTGAGTTTCATTCCTACTTTATTGCATTGCTTTGACACATGTAATCTGTCACTGTGCGTTGGGTCTTTGGAGTTCCAAAGGCCTCACAGTACAACATTAACTTCGGATATCAGGAAATCAGTTTGCATATGCTGGAGAAATTGAGCTGCGCACCTCCATTGTCGACTTCTCGCCGCGCACTGACTGAGGCTTCTCGCTTCGGACCATCTTCAGTCTTTCTCGCTTGCTCGCCTTCAGTGTGTGCACTCCCATAGGGATCCGTGTTAATAAATTCAAGTTCGCTTGCTTTCTCGCTTTCAGTCTTTTGGTGTGCGAACATCCTTAGACTCTCCTGATGGTTGATATGAAATTTACAATAGGAATGATACAATTTTCGAAGGCAATCAAAAAATTTTCAATATGAACGAGGAATTTCCTATAATATACATAATTGTAATCATATGGGAAATTATTATCATATAAAAAATAGAAAATCAGGGCTATCGGTGTCTGTCTTTTTAAGAACACCGTTATTATTATCACAAACACGTCACAATCTTTGACGTGATTCTGACATGAACAAGCACGTACCAATCACAAGTAAATTTATTCTATCACAGTTAAATTAGACTGAGAATATAATGGAGTTAGTTGTGAATAAATTCCTATTACTGGGCTTGAACTTTGTTATCCATAAATGAATTGATGCAACAAAATATACTCAGGGTGGTAAAAATTCACGTGCACGGCTTATATTCAAATGAATTTCCCTGCCTTTTGAACTACCATGGGCTGTGAAATTTTATCCACGAATTATTTTTTCAAAAATGGAAATGCAAAAAATTTAAAGGAAGTAATTAACTCAGGACACATGTGTATCGTGTGTATATTGTGTGGCAAGATCATTGACGAGTTATGAGCTGAGTGATACATTAAAAAAATGTTTAACACATTCTTATGATTTGTATAGTGTACTTTGGAAAATAATGTATTTATTGTGAGACGCAATTTGCAGTAAAATGTATGATCTACAATGAGACATTGCGATGTGATGTTACAATGATATGATATATATATATAATATATAAAAATATGTATATAACCTATACTGCGATGTAATGAGATATATGAGCTATAAAACGATGGATGAATTAAAATGAGACTTGGGTGATGAAATGTACGATACATAATGAGATCCATAGTTTATAAACGCAGCACGTTTCGCACACCCGCATAATCCGACCAATCAGGGCTCACCAATGCTGGAGTTTGCCCCATAATCCGACCAATCGAAGCTCAGTAAGTATTTCTAATGCTGGAGTTTGCCCCATAATCCGACCAATCAGAGCTCAGTAAGTGTTTCTAATGCTGCAGTTTGCCCCATAATTCGACCAATGAGAGCTCAGCTTTGTGTGCTATCGAGTATCCCCAATGCTGGAGTTCGCCTCTTGTTTCTGGTAACGGTAAGTTGTGTGTTGAAGATTTTCCTGTTTATTTCAAAAGAAATAACAATCATTAAAAATGAAATAATTATATTCAAGTTTAGGAAATAGTGCGAGTGGGTTGGAAAAATATCAGAAACATAAACATGCTGGAAATTGTAAAATATAAATGGAAAAATGAAGTTAACAAGGATTGTTAATTTTTTCCAATATCTTACGTCATTCGAGAATCAAAACCAAAATGAAATACAACATTTTATAGAGCTTAAAAGAGACAAAACAAGGACAGAAAAATGTAATATAAAGTTGAAAAGAGGTAGAATGAAAACAGGAAAATGTTATACAGAAGTAAAGAATGCAGAAAAAATGAAGATTTAATGTTTTTAGAAAACATTCACATATATAAATTTTGAAATGAGTGACTCAACAAAATTCGCTGTCACTGCACCATTTGATGAATAAATGAAAAGTGGTTTAGAAAATGAATGAATTTAGCTGCATTGGATGGAATTTGGATGTGTTTGATGAATGGAAAATGAATGAATTTAGATGCGTTTGATGAATGGAAAAATGATGAATTTAGATGTGTTTGATGAATGAAAAATGGATGAATTTAGATGTGTTTGATGAATGGGAAATGGATGAATTTAGATGTGTTTGATGAATGGGAAATGGATGAATTTAGATGTGTTTGATGAATGGGAAATGGATGAATTTAGATGTGTTTGATGAATGGAAAATGGATGAATTTAGATGTGCTTGATGAATGAAAAAGGAGTGTATCTAATTGTTTGATCAATCAATGAAAAAGAATGAATTTCGATATTTTATCACTGAAAAATGAATGAATTTAAATGTTTGATCAATGGCAATGAAATATTTATTTTTTTTAGCAAAAGAGGACTCACAGCTCTATCGTTCCAGGAAAAACTTGTCTTTTCTCAACAATGTTTGGGGACGAATAAATCGATAACAAAAATAAATTCTTAGAAGTACATCATGCATAATTTTCTAATGTTGATCACCGTTGATGAGAAGTGAGTAAACCCCTCTAGTCAGAATATTTTGATAAGCCAATAGATAAATGCAGCAAATTGTGAACATTTTTCTTTAGATTTAAAATCTAAAATACGAATTTAACTACAGCATTTTTTTTGGGGGTTCTGCATGATAATAGTATTTGGGAAATATGTTTTGTGTCAAATTTCATTGTTATTTGAAGTATATTGACATACGGAACAATGTTGCAGTTAGAGCGTGAGGCTGTGCGAGCGAGCACGCCGCCTACCTTAAGCACCTCACAGCTTATAAGACCTCTGAGGTGCTTAGGGTAGGGCTCCTTAGGGCTCTGAGGCGGCGTGCTCGCTCGCACAAGGCTTGCAACATTATTTACAGACCCAAAGTCTGTTTTTTTTTCATGTGAGGAAATATATTTTTTCGTATAGTAATAATAAGTTGAGACTTTCTAAAGAATGGCTTCCAATTTCATTAAATTCAACTTTAAGTTGAGAAAAATTGAAAAATGACGATAACTAGAGTAAAACCTAAATGTTTTAAATACACATATATACGATGCACCTGTACATGAATGTAGCACACCTGTACACATATAATGTACATAACTGTGACATACACACGTGCACACCTTTACACAGATGTGGCTCACATGTACACCTGTACACAAATGTGGCACACATGTACACCTGTACACAAATGTGGCACACATGTACACCTGTACACAAATGTGGCACACATGTATCACCTGTAAACACACATGTATCACCTGCACTTCCGAACACAGATGTGGCACACCTGCACTTCCGAACACAGATGTGGCACACCTGCACTTCCGAACACAGATGTGGCACACCTGCACTTCCGAACACAGATATGCACGTCCAATATTTCTAACAAAGCTCCACTTTACAAATAAGAAAATATTTTCATTTCAATTTTCACGCTGCTAAAATATCCCACGCTGCGTTCATGGGTTGAAAATTAGAGAATGAAGTAAAGCCTTACGTGGACGTCTATAATTTCAATTATGAAGCTAAGCGGAAACGTTAGCTCAACAAATTTTCTTCATTTGAATTTTTACTTAGCGGTAGTACGAAAATAAAATCTTTACGCAGGGGTAAAATTGAAGTCGACATTAACCTAAAATATTCACATGGAAATTTCGGTGAAGAATTAGTTGTGACTTTACAATGAAAAATGATAGATTTCACGACATTTTCCCAATTTTATCTCGTTGAAGTTGTAGTTATATGCTTAAATAATTAATTATTTTCAAAATAAACCCGTTTATTGACATTAAATCTAGCTTGAAATTTGAGTTACACACCTGCGTCAAAATTGGTGATAGAGACATTCATCGCAAATTGACTTATGGTGATATAACTTATTTTATTCTGTGTATTCTTATTGATATCCTATATCTCCAGCCTACTATGAACATCTCATTTGTTCACTGAACATCTCAAATGTTCTATGAACATGTCATTTGTTCACTGAACATCTCAAATGTTCTATGAACATGTCATTTGTTCACTGAACATCTCAAATGTTCTATGAACATGTTTTTTGTTCACTGAACATCTCAAATGTTCTATGAACATCTCATTTGTTCACTGAACATCTCAAATGTTCTATGAACATGTCATTTGTTCACTGAACATCTCAAATGTTCTATGAACATGTCATTTGTTCACTGAACATCTCAAATGTTCTATGAACATGTTTTTTGTTCACTGAACATCTCAAATGTTCTATGAACATCTCATTTGTTCACTGAACATCTCAAATGTTCTATGAACATCTCATTTGTTCATTCAACATCTCAAATGTCCTATGAACATGTCATTTGTTCACTGAACATCTCAAATGTTCTATGAACATGTCATTTGTTCACTGAACATCTCAAATGTTCTATGAACATGTCATTTGTTCCCTGAACATCTCAAATGTTCTATGAACATGTCATTTGTTCACTGAACATCTCAAATGTTCTATGAACATGTCATTTGTTCACTGAACATCTCAAATGTTCTATGAACATGTCATTTGTTCACTGAACATCTCAAATGTTCTATGAACATGTCATTTGTTCACTGAACATCTCAAATGTTCTATGAACATGTTTTTTGTTCACTGAACATCTCAAATGTTCTATGAACATCTCATTTGTTCACTGAACATCTCAAATGTTCTATGAACATCTCATTTGTTCATTCAACATCTCAAATGTCCTATGAACATGTCATTTGTTCACTGAACATCTCAAATGTTCTATGAACATGTCATTTGTTCACTGAACATCTCAAATGTTCTATGAACATGTTTTTTGTTCACTGAACATCTCAAATGTTCTATGAACATCTCATTTGTTCACTGAACATCTCAAATGTTCTATGAACATCTCATTTGTTCATTCAACATCTCAAATGTCCTATGAACATGTCATTTGTTCACTGAACATCTCAAATGTTCTATGAACATGTCATTTGTTCACTGAACATCTCAAATGTTCTATGAACATGTTTTTTGTTCACTGAACATCTCAAATGTTCTATGAAGATGTCATTTGTTCACTGAACATCTCGAGTGTTCTATGAACATGTCATTTGTTCACTGAACATCTCGAGTGTTCACCACTCTAATTTGGTCCCAAAACTGAACATGAGATCATAACACGACAGGAGAACATGATACATGCCGCCACGGACAAACATGACTTCGAGCAAGAACTCTACGGGAAATTCCGCCAAAGACTAATAACAATAATCTACGAGTCCCTAAAGATTTTTTCTTGTCAGACTCAGCAGTGAGCGCAGAACCCATGCCGGTATAAGGTACAAAAGGACTCGTAACATTTAAAAAAAAAAAAAAATCGAAAGGCTTAGGTGATTTTTACCGTTGAAAAAAACTTGTACCATTAAAAAATCCATCGGCTTAGATAATTTTTTAACTGGAAATTTTAGAAAAAGAGCAAATTTTTAATTTGTTTAGGTGATTTTCTATAAATTAGAATAAATCGCAATTTTTTTATTTTATCATTTCTATTCTTGGCGACCATCAAAACTGAACCATTTTCTGTTATTGAAATTACCTCCAATGGCTCTTATGACCTGCAATATATTTTAATGGGTTTATATTTAATTTAGATTTATAGCATTCAATTTTAATAGGTTTGTATTTAATTTAAATTTCTAGCATTCATTTTTCAATGGGTTTGTATTTAATTTAAATTTCTAGCATTCAATTTTAATGGGTTTCTATAAAACTTAAATTTCCAGCATTAAATTTTAATGGGTTTGTATTTAATTTAAATTTCTAGCATTCAATTTCAATGGAATTCGTTTCCAAGCTTAATGGCTAGCTTTTAATTTTTCTGGGGCTCAGGTTTACCATTAATGACTTGTATTCAACATTTATGGCACTTGTATCTAATGTTAATAGCTAGTATTTAATTTTAACATTGTTTTATTTATGCTTAGTTAATGGCAGGTAGCATTTAGGAAATTAGCGTCAGGACTTTAGTGACCTCCTCTAGCATCAGGCAGCATTAACCTTTACTTTTCATCTATTATTCAATTTTGAAGTCTCCTGCACAGGAGTACTTGGTTATGTTTTTGTGTGTGTGTGTGGCGATGGGAGAATTTAATACTGTTCTGTAAAATTGTGTGCCAGTTCTATAATGAAATTCCCTCACCATTTCACACTTCTGTTTTATGATAAAACCCTCGGAACATTATATGCTTTGTTTTTAATTTTACAATGAAATTCTCTCACCATTTCATGCTTATGGTTAACATTAAAATCTCCAGAACATAAAATAATTCGTTCTTTGGTTTACGATGTAATGATGTAAAAAAATGAAATGGTTCACTTTATTTAAGTGAACCATTTCATTTTTTTATTCATTATAAAATAAAATTAACCGTCTCATTTTCCATTTCATCATAAAATAAACCATTTCAATATAAAATAGAATAAATAATTTTATTTTCCATTTCATTATAAAATAAAGTAAACCATTCCATTTTCCATTTCATTATAAAATAAAGTAAACCATTCCATTTTCCATTTCTTTATAAAATAAAGTAAACCATTCCATTTTTCATTTCATTATAAAATAAAGTAAACCATTCCATTTTCCATTTCATTATTAAATAAATAATTTCATTTTCCATTTCATTACATAGAACGAAATAAACCATTCCATTTTCAATTTTGAAGTCAGGAAGGCTTTTTTAACTCATAAAATCCTCACTTGTACCATATTCCAACATTCGCCTTCAAAGTCTATATCAGTACTCTGTACAGATAAAAATTACAGCATGTAGTACCTTGAAATGTACAAGGTACCGCCTGCTGAGCAGGGGACAGTGGTTTGAAAAAGAATTTATTTATAATAATTTACTGCTGTTGTGCTGCAGCTTAGGCTAACTTATCGCCGATGTATCTTTGATTCCAGCCGTCCAATTATACCTCTTAACTGAACGGCTAAAATTATACCTCCTGACTGGGCGGCTAAAATCAACGATGCCACGGCGAGTAGGTTAGACCGGGAAGTTTTAACAGGAAGAAAATACTGCTCTAGCAATATCAACAAGCGAGTCTGCTTAATGCAAAAATCTGATTGAACTTCGATGTTTTCGTTCGCTTGTAAAAAGATACGAAAGAGACGTCGATCAAGCGTGGTCAACGATAAGGTTTTCGTCCGGGCGTTTTTTTCAGGTCAAAGTTCCCAAGTTGTGCATTTTTCACATAACATTTGGTTACAGTTGAGGTTTGATTTTAATTTTATCAATGCAAAAATTGAGTATTTTGACCAGAAAGAGAGCCCGAGAAAGAGACGACCAACGTATATATTATACAGTATAAAGGTAGAGGCATGAGCGTGATCTAGAAGTTAAGCGGAAGAGGTCACAACGATTTAATAAACGAAATAGAGGCGCAAGTCTTCCCTTCCCAGTACTACTATTTTCACTTTTATTCCTGGTCTCCATTATAGTTTTCTACGGCATCTTCTCTTTCTTCACACCCTTCCTCTGTCAGATACTAGTGATAATTTTTACATACATTCATCCCTCACTAGTACTAATCTTTTCCTCCGTCACAAATTGCAGCAATTTTTTCTAGTTTCCCTGACAAACGCGTTGTTCCAGCATTCTCTCTTACACTTTTTCTTTTCCATCTCCATCTTCGTTTGAATCACCTTCCACCTTGACCATTTCCTACATCTTCGTCCAGCCACATATCGGAATAGACCCGTACAAACATAGAAATTTTTCATCTTGAAAGTAGGAACGCTTGAACTTTCTATGTTAAAATCAGTAACACTTGAATTTTTCATTTTGAAAAGAGGAACACTTGAATTTTCCAATTTAAAATCAGGAACGCTTGAATTTTCCAATTTAAAATCAGGAACGCTTGAATTTTCCAATTTAAAATCAGGAACGCTTGAATTTTCCAATTTAAAATCAGGAACGCTTGAATTTTCCAATTTAAAATCAGGAACGCTTGAATTTTCCAATTTAAAATCAGGAACGCTTGAATTTTCCAATTTAAAATCAGGAACGCTTGAATTTTCCAATTTAAAATCAGGAACGCTTGAATTTTCCAATTTAAAATCAGGAACGCTTGGATTTTCCACGTTGAACTCAGGAGCACTTGAAATTTCCATTTTTAAATCAGGAACGCTTTTTTAATCCGTCGTCTTCGACCAAAAATCCACTCCTAGCTTCCCGCTTGCTCGAAATATCGAGACAAATATCTTATGACTTTAATCCCTTGAATTCAATTTCACGATATAAATCACATGATACCCAATTCACGAGCTTAAATTTAACGCTATTTTCCAGGAATCAAAATAAAATCTCGTTCGCTCAAGCTTTAAAGCGTAATTTACGACATTAATCCCGTCAATTATGTAATCTCAAGTGGAAACAATCTCACAAAATTAAATATGAAAACAAGTGTTATACAGACTTGAACGACCTGGAAGTTAATCAAAAGATACAATATATACAAGTTAGTGTAATCGGGCCTTAATTTGTAGAGTTTAACTTCCCGGCACAAGTACAGGGCAGTGTTGCCATAATAACATGTTTCCCTCAGCAAAAGTGTTGCCATAATAACATGTTTCCCTCAGCAAAAGTGTTGCCATAATAACATGTTTCCCTCAGCAAAAGTGTTGCCACAATGACATGTTTCCCGCAGCAAAAGTGTTGCCACAATGACATGTTTCCCGTAGCAAAAGTGTTGCCACAATAACATGTTTCCCGGAGCAAAAGTGTTGCCACAATGACATGTTTCCCGCAGCAAAAGTGTTGCCACAATGACATGTTTCCCGTAGCAAAAGTGTTGCCACAATAACATGTTTCCCGGAGCAAAAGTGTTGCCACAATGACATGTTTCCCGCAGCAAAAGTGTTGCCACAATGACATGTTTCCCGCAGCAAAAGTGTTGCCACAATAACATGTTTCCCGCAGCAAAAGTGTTGCCACAATAACATGTTTCCCTCAGCAAAAGTGTTGCCACAATTACATGTTTCCCGGAGCAAAAGTGTTGCCACAATGACATGTTTCCCGCAGCAAAAGTGTTGCCACAATGACATGTTTCCCGTAGCAAAAGTTTGCCACAATGACATGTTTCCCGCAGCAAAAGTGTTGCCACAATAACATGTTTCCAGTAGCAAAAGTGTTGCCACAATAAGATGTTTCCCTCAGCAAAAGTGTTGCCACAATAACATGTTTCCCGCAGCAAAAAACTCGCTAAAAACGTGTCAAATCTTGTCGGGACCGTGTTTCGCGCAAGAATTCAACCTGCATGACAGGCTTCCATTAAAAATGTAACTGGTATTTTCTGAACATTTGTATGACAAATTAAAATATTTTTAGAATATATTTCTTTGACCTTGATACTTCAGTAATTCCGTGATATTTCATTATTACCGTGATACTTCAGTATTTGACGGACATATGAATTTAGGTATAGCGTGGAGCAAATTTTGGTCCCCTTGAATTTCGTACGGATTTGAACGCGTTGGAATTTCATTCCCTGCACTTAGTAGTTATAGTTTGTTTGGGATTTTGAAGTCAGTACGAAGTATGATTTTCGGGAACACTTTGAATCAAATTTTCACACTCTGCAAGTACGTTATATGACTTACGGGTAATCATTAACGATGATATACATGATAAACAATAGCGACATATACAAACATGATGACAATGATGTACGTACAAGTAATGTCATGAAACATGTAGAAATAAACATCCGTGAAATGTTCACAACATAAGACTAGAATTAGCAAAAAGCTAAAAACTCGTAAACACAACCAGAAGCAAATGAAATAGACTAATTTCTAGGAAATCTCACTTTTAAGATAAGAAGGAAAACCAACGTGGCTAAGAATATCATGATAAAAAACAAACGTTTCGGAAAACAAAAAATCAATATTCAGTGCTCTGAAATACAATAAATGAGAGTATTAAAATATCTTAACTCTAAACCTTCTGAGTAAACCTGAAATAAGACATTGGAATTTAAAAGACATAATAAAACAAAAATTAAAGAAAGTTTCAGCAGAACATTTGTTGTTTTTTATCACGATATTCTTAACGTTTATTGTTTATCATGATATTCTTAGCCACGCTGGCTATCCTTTTTATTCTATAACCATATGATGTCGTCAGTGAGCATAGACAAAATAATTTCCAGATGAACATAACGTAGTGGAGCAACAAGGACGGAAATGCAAATAATAATGAGTCCGACATCCAAAATTCACAGCCTGATTTGTAAGGGGATCGTCCGGAGTGTGGAGAAATAGCAAATTCTTCTAATTATTACCGACTTTACATTTATTACAGAGCTATTACTTGGTTGATAATAACATAACTGGCAAAAGTTAATTTGACAATGACGTAAAGGACAGAGAAATAATCATGAAACGAATGGGTCAATTCCTCCGTAGAATGTTGATTGATGAGTGTTTTCAATAAGGCTTCTTCATTGTTACCATTAATGATATATAATTATGGTCATCATTACGAGAAACTATTGTTAAAAACAACGATCGTAATCGATCGTTAGCAATCACGGTCGTTATAGTTGTCGATGATGATGAGGTTTATCGTTATCAATGATGATTATCTTTCCCCGTCCCAAAGGCTGATGGTAGTTATCATCCGTGCGATGGTTACATTTGTTAATGATGGTTGTTATAATAATCAGTACCGTAAATTATCATTATCAGTATCCTTAAACGTGTCGTCAACGACAAAAGATATTTTCAATAACTGTTGAAAATTAGGAAGCTGATTTGATCGCCAACAACAATCTGGCCACACATGATTGGAGGTAATATGCAGGTGTCTCACATGATTGGAGGTAATATGCAGGTGTCTCACATGATTGGAGGTAATATGCAGGTGTCTCACATGATTGGAGGTAATATGCAGGTGTCTCACAAATGTACTTATCCTCTGACTGACTCATGTATTTTATGATGTAGTCTCAGGTGCCAGTAACTATTTCATATGACACCTAAATTTCCTAATATAATGAGCTTTTTAATTTCTTTTAACTCATTAAATTTGTATCAATTTGAATAAATCCGTCCGTTAAAACAAAATTTATCTGTATTTTTAATATTAACGTGGATTTTTTGGTTAAATTTTAATTTTTAATTAAATAAAAATAACATCTGTAGTAGTCAAAGACTGAGTACATTTTTGGGACAACCCTGTAGTTTAGAACACTGTACAGATGCATCCCCTCCATAAAAAAAGCTCACCCATTTATTATGTAAAGACTGGCTTAATAGCTGAATATTTTGATCGTGTTTAGTATAGGTTCGTAGCAAATAAAAGTATTTAAGGTGAAAAAACCCATACTCTATCAGCGTATCTTAGAGGTGTAATGTTCAACAATGAATGTAATGTAATGCAATGTTCAACAATGAATGTAATGTAATGCAATGTTCAACAATGAATGTAATGTAATGCAATGTTCAACAATGAATGTAATGTAATGCAATGTTCAACAATGAATGTAATGTAATGCAATGTTCAACAATGAATGTAATGTAATGCAATGTTTAACAATGAATGTAATGTAATGCAATGTTCAACAATGAATGTAATGTAATGCAATGTTCAACAATGAATGCAATGTAATGCAATGTTCAACAATGAATGTAATGTAATGCAATGTTCAACAATGAATGTAATGTAATGCAATGTTCAACAATGAATGTAATGTAATGCAATGTTCAACAATGAATGTAATGTAATGCAATGTTCAACAATGAATGCAATGTAATGCAATGTTCAACAATGAATGCAATGTAATGCAGTGTTCAACAATGAATGTAATGTAATGCAATGTTCAACAATGAATGCAATGTAATGCAATGTTCAACAATGAATGTAATGTAATGCAATGTTCAACAATGAATGTAATGTAATGCAATGTTCAACAATGAATGTAATGTAATGCAATGTTCAACAATGAATGCAATGTAATGCAATGTTCAACAATGAATGTAATGTAATGCAATGTTCAACAATGAATGTAATGTAATGCAATGTTCAACAATGAATGTAATGTAATGCAATGTTTAACAATGAATGTAATGTAATGCAATGTTCAACAATGAATGTAATGTAATGCAATGTTCAACAATGAATGTAATGTAATGCAATGTTCAACAATGAATGTAATGTAATGCAGTGTTCAACAATGAATGTAATGTAATGCAATGTTCAACAATGAATGCAATGTAATGCAATGTTCAACAATGAATGTAATGTAATGCAATGTTCAACAATGAATGTAATGTAATGCAATGTTCAACAATGAATGTAATGTAATGCAATGTTCAACAATGAATGCAATGTAATGCAATGTTCAACAATGAATGTAATGTAATGCAATGTTCAACAATGAATGTAATGTAATGCAATGTTCAACAATGAATGTAATGTAATGCAATGTTCAACAATGAATGTAATGTAATGCAATGTTCAACAATGAATGTAATGTAATGCAATGTTCAACAATGAATGCAATGTAATGCAATGTTCAACAATGAATGTAATGTAATGCAATGTTCAACAATAAATGAAATGTAATGCAATGTTCAACAATGAATGTAATGTAATGCAATGTTCAACAATGAATGTAATGTAATGCAATGTTCAACAATGAATGCAATGTAATGCAATGTTCAACAATGAATGTAATGTAATGCAATGTTCAACAATGAATGTAATGTAATGCAATGTTCAACAATGAATGTAATGTAATGCAATGTTTAACAATGAATGTAATGTAATGCAATGTTCAACAATGAATGTAATGTAATGCAATGTTCAACAATAAGCCAGTCTTGACTGATCAGATTGGTGTGCTTTTTTAAAAGGACCCGCTGTATTGCAGGAAAAAAATTGGTTCATTGACTGTTTATTATATTTTTTTGGTTCAATGACTGGTTTTTACTCAGTTTTTTTTTAAGAGCAGATGCTTTATACACAGAACCTGAGTCTTATACTTAAAAAACCAAAGAAGCTCATTACGAACTTATATTTCAAAATGTAATGAAAATTCATAATCTTTCGATGGATTTAAAAACTTTATCAGGTCTCATAAAATAAAAATAAAATTTTAGTTGACAAACCAATTCGCACGTGGTTGATCCGTCGAAGAACAATTTTAAAATTCCTAATGATAAAAGTTATAAATTATTTATCGAATCCATTACAGTTTGGGATTCAGATGCTGTCGATCTCGAATATTAAAGTTCGGAATTGTTTAGGGAAATCAATTAAAATCTGTGTTTGCAAGCATATATCTGTAAATAAAATTTGAAGCTTATTCAAGCATGTTTATTAAAGTTTGGAATTTACATACCAACGATTCTAGAGATTGATGTTTTTTCAAAATTAATAAAAACTAATGATTAACCTACAAACAAATCCCCAAAATGAATATTGCTATGAACTTTCCTGCAGAAAGTTAAGTGTCAAACTTTGCAGTACGCCACGGTAGAGGGAACAGGGTAGGGTCATTTCTGTGGGAGAAAATACACCTCCTCTTGTTCGGCTAGCCAATGGAAAGGCTTTATTTCCAACTAATTTTATGACGTCACCATTGCGACACGTCGTTAGGCCAATAGTGGTGCTAGATTTGGGGCTAGCAGTGTTGCCAGATACAATATGAGCGTTGCTATTGGTCCGTTGCCATAACGTCACCATTGCGGCATGTCCTTAGGCTAATGGTAGTACCAGATTTGGGCTAGAGTGTTTTCAGATGCAATATGAGCGCTGCTATTGGTTCGTCGCCATGACGTCAGCCTTTCCACTCGGTCAACGAAAAAAGACTGGTTTGACCCTACCTTGTTTCTTCTACCGTGGAGAACGTAAGTGAGTTTCGCATGAGCTTCAGTAATGTGGCGTACGTGAGTGAAGTGAGTAATTACGCAAACAAATATTTGCGTATTTTGCTACTATGCGTTGCGTGTCAAGCACAAAAGCACGGTGACTTAGAAAATTTGAAACAGTTCCGTCAAACTTTGCATTCGGAATAGCGATCATTTCCGTGCACTACATCAGAGTTGTCTTTTTTCAACGATCTTTGTAAAGCAAGACTCTGCGGATTTGCTAGATTGGCGTATTAAAGGAAATATTTGGATGATTGGCCTTTTCATGAGAAAATATAGGAAATTGGCTTTTTTGTGGGGAAATTTGGGCAATTGGCCTTTTTGTGGGAAAATTTGGGAAATTGGCCTTTTTGTGGAAAAATTTGGGAAATTGGCCTTTATGGAGGAAAATTGAGGAAATTGGCCTTTTTCTGGGAAAATTTAGGAAATTGACATAAGTGGGGGAATTTTGGCTTTTTACGGAAAAATATGGCCGTTAAGAAACCTAAACATCAGACAACACCGAAGAGTTGTCACAAGCAGGATGCTCTTTATTATAGAGATTTTACTTGAAAAAGGCATATGTAAAAAATCTTGACAAGAAGATGAGAAATATGGCAACACCTCATTTTTGAAAGAAGCCGTATCTGAACATTTTTGGCCGAAAGAAAGCCAACCTGGCAATACTGCAATATATAAATTTTGCTGTGTCTGAATTCATTTGAAAGAGTCCAAATATAATAAATCTTGGCCGGAAGAAAGCCTAATCTGGCTACACTTCAGTATCTGAATTCATGTGAAAGAGTTCAAACATAACAAATCTTAGCCAGAAGAAGGACCATTCTGGCAACAGTAGAGTGTCTGAATTCATTTGAAAGAGTTGTAACTAATCTTAGCCAGAAGAAAGCCAATCTGGCAACACTGCAGCATCTCAATTTACGAAGATCACACCTCAATGGGCACAAATCAACGCAAAGTTGAGGAAAAAAGTTGAGCAGGCAAGAAAGACAGAGAAGTGCGCCATAAGCAGCCGCTGCTTCAACACTACGACACTACGTACAAGTTCAACTATTACACGAAGCGCATTTCTTCAGCGAATGTAAAAGTTAAATTAGCTTCTTACACGCTACTTCGAACGCAATCAAGTTCATTTCTTCAGGTTTTGTTACATTTTTTTAGCAGCTCTTAAAAAAATTCAAATATCACTTCACCTATGTTCAAACGCCAAGCTATTACATTAAAACGCCAATTTGTCAAATAAATCAATTTTTTAATTGGAATTTCAATTTTTAAATTAATTCGGGATTTTTTACTTGAAACGTACATTTGTTCAATTTAAGCGTATACAACTTAGATTAAAGCCTCCAAAGAAGCAACCCTTACAAAAAATTATATAATTTTCCGAGTTCAAAATGTATTTTCGGTTTCCAATTGACCTCGAATAGTTTCATAAAACATGGCAGACATTGCACCTCCGTTTCATTTATAAAGGCAGTTTCAAAGCAAAAAAAAGCTTAACAAACCTATTTTTGAACGAGCCTTAAACTGTACAATTGGACAGATGCATGCACAAACGCTCTACTTACTCCTTCTAATTGCATCATGGATTGGCTGTTCATTATTATAACCGTAAGTATAAGAATTTCTAGCCGATAGTTACCTCCCTTTACAAATCAAGACTTCACAACAGGAAAGCATTCGCTCTTCCGCTCAACACACACGAGCAGCTTCCGTAGACTTTTTTGGTTAAAATTCCACCTATTTTTACCAAGAGATTAGATTAGTCATCTCCAGTAAATGTTGCGCAAAACTTCCGTAGAGTTTTTGAGCTACACATTATCAAAATATGGAAAGCAATTTAAGTACTGACCGTACGCTCGTAAGAAACAATTTCACAACCTTTTTTTTTGCGGGAGATACGGAATGTATTGTAAAAGACAGGATGCAAATGCTTAACTGAAAAATATTTAAATTAAACATATATATCTACAATTTTATCTACTGATATCATCAACGATTGAAAAGGTTGAATTTGTAAAAATTAATCACAAAAATGGGAAACATGGAATAAACAACTCTTGGTGCATGAACAGTTCGTTGACAGATAATTCTGTGCTTTATATCATTTTTAACAGCACTGAATCCGACATCTTGGGGTCACAAGATGCAAGTTTCTTCACTTTACCACGACAGGTTCGAATTCCTTGCTGTAGTTTCAGTGGAACACTTCAACACAAATAACCAAAATATATGTACTGTATATCTAGTGGCTTTCGTTTAAAAATGATCTCAGATTTATCACAAAGTTTTTCAACTTATTATTACTCCCACCTTCACTTCACAAACACAGTTTTCTCGAGTGTGGTCTCGCAAAAAGTCATTCAGTTTGTATAGTTATTTAAACTTGAGAACAACCGTGAACTTTCACTTTATATTGCACTGGAATCACAACAACTGTGGTCTGTTGTCCTGCTGAGCTTCTTGATTATCTTCGAGGCATACTAGGAAATTGAGGCATTTTTCAGCCATTTTAAGGCATTTTCCTGCCATTTTGAGGCATTTTCCAGCCATTTTAAGGCATTTTCCAGTCATTTTGAGGGATTTTCCAGCCAGTTAACGATTTTGTTTATAATCTCACGTCAGCGTTCTTCCAAGGTGTGTAATTTAGGATGCGATATGAGCTCTAGAAAACGCTCTGACTGCTCTGAAAACGTTCTGAAAACGCGTTGAAAACGCCCTGACCGATGTTCCATCAAGCGATCGGGCTGCAAAATCCAGTGGAGTTGGTCATATTACGATACGCAAAGCTTCTTATCTAAATTTTCACGCGCTAATTCGAATTCACTACTTCACACAAGCTGAGAAGAAACAATTGAATTTAACACAAAAATGCTGATTGTTAATTTTTCCAAAGCTAGGCGTTCACAGCCCTTCAACAATCGAAGAAGACGAAGAGTTCGGGTTACCGCAAAAAGAAAACGCAAATTTTCTTCCAGTGCCTTGGCACTGAAAAGAAAATAGGAGACTTGATTCGTTCTGGCGGTGGGCCATTTCCTTTCACTTGCAGGTGTCGTGCTGGTCAAAGTCTTTCGTCCTCTGGACTGTATTTCAAAAGCATTCAATTGAACACAGTGATGAATTCTGCCTGAGATCTATGTTATGATTAACACTCCCTCTGATCAATGCTATCACTGTCACAAAATAGCTAGTGATCAAAGTTATTATCATCTCAGCAGCTTTCGGTCAAAGTCATAATTGTGTCAACAGCCTGTGTTCAACATCATGATTATGTCAACAGCCTTAGATCAAGGCCTTGATCGTGCCACCAGTCTTCGAATATAACAATGATAATGTCACCAGTCACTGATCACGGCAATGATAATGCCACCGGCCTTTGTTCATAACAATGATTGTGCTGCCAGCCTTTAATCACGGTAGTGATTGTGCTTGCTACCAGCCTCTAATCGTGGAAATGATTGCGCTGCCAGCCTCCAATCATGGCAATGATCATGCGAGCAGGTTTCGATCAAGGCCAAGTTGAATTTCCGAAGCCCTTTGATATCTTAACAGCAACGCGTATCCATCAAAGAGAAAGGCTGCGTCTTTTCTGAATCAGAACTCAGAGACAGCTGGCCGGAATTAGATCGATGCACTTTTGTGAATATCTCATACACCTTATGAGAGGGAAGCGCCGCATTAGCTCGTTTCGTTACTGGTCATTTGCTGGCTTTCGGGGTCGGAGCAGCTCCGTGCCCCGTTTGTGACGGGAGGGGACACCTCGGGTGGCGACGCAGACTCTTCCTCGGGCTCTGTCTGGTCCCCCTGGTCCCCTTCTGCGTCGCTGTCGCCCGCCTGGCAGATGAAAACCGGAGGTTCGACTCAAATTGTGGGCTACGTACAAGTTAATGGTTTGACTCAAATTATTTGCTATGTGTGAATTACTGGTTCAACTCAGATAATTACTCATTTACCAATCGTTGGTTCAACTCAAGTCATGTTCAACTCAAGTCATGTTCGACTCAAGTCATGTGCTGTGTATGAATTACTAGTTGGACTCGAGTTATGTGCTGTGTATGAATTACTAGTTGGAGTCAAGTTATGTGCTGTGTATGAATTACTTATTTGACTCAAGTCATGTGCTGTGTATGAATTACTAGTTGGAGTCAAGTTATGTGCTGTGTATGAATTACTAGTTGGAGTCAAGTTATGTGCTGTGTATGAATTACTAGTTGGACTCAAGTTATGTGCTGTGTATGAATTACTAGTTAGACTCAAGTTATGTGCTGTGTATGAATTACTAGTTGGACTCAAGTAATGTGCTGTGTATGAATTACTAGTTGGACTCAAGTTATGAGCTGTGTATGAATTACTAGTTGGACTCAAGTCATGTGCTGTGTATGAATTACTAGTTGGAGTCAAGTTATGTGCTGTGTATGAATTACTAGTTGGACTCAAGTTATGTGTTGTGTATGAATTACTAGTTGGACTCAAGTCATGTGCTGTGTATGAATTACTAGTTGGACTCAAGTTATGTGCTGTGTATGAATTACTAGTTGGAGTCAAGTTATGAGCTGTGTATGAATTACTAGTTGGACTCAAGTTATGTGCTGTGTATGAATTACTAGTTGGACTCAAGTCATGTGCTGTGTATGAATTACTAGTTGGAGTCAAGTTATGTGCTGTGTATGAATTACTAGTTGGACTCAAGTCATGTGCTGTGTATGAATTACTAGTTGGACTCAAGTTATGTGCTAAGGACGAATTACTGGTTCAACTTAGGTAATGATATACATAACAACTGTTGATTCAACTCAAGTCATGTGCTACGTAAAAGTTATCGGTTCAACTCAAGTTATGACCCATATACTGATCGATTACGCTGGTTTACTCTAAATCAAGTTTCACACAACAACAACAAATGAAAAATCGATTGTAAAATCATGTGCAGAATATGTTCATTAAGCTTACTTTCACATATACATACATACGGACATACAAAACGTTCACGTGCTAATTTTGATTGGTAAACTTTCACACATACATGTATATCACACAAATACACACACATAAAACGCGTGAAGTAATGGACATGCACACGTGCGGGCCCAGTCACCTGTTTTAAAGGTGCAGGAAAAGGCGATAACCGGTCCGATGTGTCGGACCCACACGACGAAGATTCCGACAATTCGGTGGTGAACTTCCGACCGACGCGGGGGGAGGCAGGAGGCCGTCTGGAGCACACCTGCGACTGTAGGTGTTCGCAGATGCGGCGGAACCTCCGTATGTTACCTGAGCACAAAGTTATATATCATAGTAAACATTTTTTCACAGTTTAGCGCAGTTCAGTGCAGTTTAACGCAGTTCAGTGCAGTCTAGCGCGGATTAGCCCTGTCTAGCGCAGTAAAGTGCTGTCTAACGCAGTTTAGCGCAGTTCTGGGCATTCTAGAGTAGTTTAGAGCAATAACGGTGGTGGGAGGACAGGCCATCTCAGCATTTTAGTTGACGGCCGGGATTGCAGTACGACAGCGCAAAGCTGGGCCGGATATTTGAACCATAGTTCGGGTTTACGATGCAATGAATGTTTCTGCGCTGCCGCTGCGCAGCACCGGCGCAGCCATACACCAAAATGGTGAACTTGTAGTGCCTTGCTTTAGTTACCCCTCAACTCTTGACTTTGGTCATTCAAGTGTTCAGTAAATGTAAGATGTACCAATATAATTTTTGCTATTAAGCGTTCCGTCTTCTACCTGGTGTTTCACCCTTAGACGCTTAAAGTAGTGGTTAATGTAACACCGCTACCGCACGTGCCCTAAAGGAACCATACGGTGCAGGTAGCATCAGCTGGTCTTACAAGCTAATGAATGCTGCCTACGCCAATTGCGGAGGTGATTTCAATTGCCTTTACATGAACAATTTATCATGTATTAGAAATACAGTTACTCACAAACATATTACTTGAATGTTGTGTTAACTGTACGTTACCGCCTATGTACTGATTTCAACATAGCGCACAGGGTTGCTGTTATTATTTCATGAGCTATATTGAACGAAAAAAAGGGGTAGATATGTAGTTGTACACTAGTCATATATGCTTACACTTTCACATTATTTGCGCAATTAACGGTTTTAACAAACAGTTGATTAGTGTATAAAATACGAAATTAGCTCAATAAATGATCAACATTTATTCACATATGAACGAATTAAGAATAATTGCGATAATTTGTTTGATAAACGTTGAATTTTTTAATTACCTTATTGAATCGTGAAATGTTAATTATAGATCAAGAAATGAACATTAATTAATTATTGACCCATTGAAATCAAGAATAACAACCTACGTAAACGTTCAGTTTTTGACTGCCCTAATATAATTGTGACATCTCATTACCTGCGAGGAAACCTGGAATCACCTTAGAGGAGAGACCTGGGGTACACATGCATGGCGTCTGAACCTGGAATTACATTTAAAAAAACTTCAAATTACCCTAAAAACTTGGGAATTGCCTAAGAAAAGACTTCGAAATAAAATTGAAACCCGGGAATTACCTGAGAACAGACTTCGAATTATCCAGAAACGCCAGCATAACTTGAATAACCTTAGCGAAGACTTTGAATTACCCTAAAAACCGAGAATTACCTGAAAATTGACTTCGAATTACCCTACAAACCTCGTAATTACCTGAGAGGAGAATAAAATTAATAGCGAAGAGCTGTCCAGGCTCCTTTGAGGGGCACACGGCCGTTATGTCGACCTGGAAGCGGACGTGGCGCTGGAACACAGCCGGTCCCGCGTTGCCGCGCTTGTATTCCAGACGGAAGCTCATCGGGGAGGTGACGCTGTGGCTCAGCTCTGCCACCTGCAACCCGGGGTTATTGGGGGTTATGGGCGGTAGTTATTGGTGGTTATTGACTGTAGTTATTGGGGTTATTGGTGGTTATTGACGGTAGTTATTGGGGTTATTGGTGGTAGTTGACAATAGCAAATGATGGTTATTGTTGTGGGTTACTGATGATAGAAAATGACGGTTACTGACGGTAGGAAATGGTGGTTATTGTAGGGGGTTATTGACGATAGTAATTGGGGTTATTAACAGTAGTAAGTGGCAGTTTTTGACGGAAGCAATTGGTGGTTTTTGGCTATAGAAATGGGTGGTTGTTTACGGTAAAAATTATAGGTTATTGATTATTGTCATTGGTGGATATTGAATATACCAATGATTGGTTGTTGATGATAGCAATTGGTGGTTATTGATGATAAGAATTGGCAGTTATTGACGGTAGCAATTGGTGTTTAAGATTGATAGAAATTGGTGGTTAATGACGGTAGCCATTGGTGGCTGTTGGTTATAACTATTGGGAGTTGTGGCACTAACTATTGGAGGTTATTGACGATAGAAATTGGTGGTTAATGCCGGTAGCAATTGGGGGCTGTTGGTTATAACTATTGGGAGATGTGGCACTAACTATTGGAGGTTATTGACGATAGAAATTGGTGGTTAATGCCGGTAGCAATTGGGGGCTGTTGGTGATAACTACTGGGAGTTGTGACACTAACTATTGGAGGTTATTGACGATAGAAATTGGTGGTTAATGCCGGTAGCAATTGGGGGCTGTTGGTTATAACTATTGGGAGATGTGGCACTAACTATTGGAGGTTATTGACGATAGAAATTGGTGGTTAATGCCGGTAGCAATTGGGGGCTGTTGGTTATAACTATTGGGAGATGTGGCACTAACTATTGGAGGTTATTGACGATAGAAATTGGTGGTTAATGCCGGTAGCAATTGGTGGCTGTTGGTGATAACTACTGGGAGTTGTGACACTAACTATTGGAGGTTATTGACGATAGTAATTGGTGGCTGTTGGGTCTAAATATTGGGAGTTATTGACATTAACAATTGGCCGTTATTGACCATAGCAATTTGTTGACTCTACTAATTGACAGTTGATCACAAACATAAACAGAAAAAAACGCTCGTACCATGTTTCGCTCTTTAAAAACCGAAAAAAGGTACTAGACCAAGTCTAGGATTGAAGAAAAACAAAAAAAAATGTTGTACCAATGTTCGTGAATAAAAACAACAAAAAATAACTCTAGGCTAAATCCAAACGGCAAACTAAATTGAAAAAAGCCTATTGTGCTAAGCTTAAAAGAAGAAAAACAGTAAAAGGCTTCTGAACCAATTTTAAAAGGCGAAAAGCAGAACAAGACTACTGAACCAAGTTTAACAGGTAAAAAACAGAAAAGGCATCTGAACCAGGTATAACCGGCAAAAAATGGAAAAATGCTTCGTAACCAACGTTAAAAGGTAGTAAAACAGAAAAAAGTTTATTGAACCAACTTTTTAAAGGTTAAATGACCACTGCATCGAGTACAACAAGCGAAAATCGATAAAAAACAGGCACTGGAACAAGTCCAAAATGCAAAAATATCAGAAAAAGTCCACTGGAACAAGTCTTAAAGGCAAAAAACAACAGAAAAAGGCCTCAGGACCAACTCTAAATCGCAAAAAAACAGAAAAAAAGCCACAGGATCAAATCTGAAAGGCAAATAACAACAGAAAAGGCCACTGGACCAAGTCTCACCGACAAGAAGGCGTGTATAAGGTCAGCCTTGACGTGAGCGAGAGCTCTGTCTCTGACGAGGATGGTGTACGTCTCGTCTCTCTCGGTGCTCATCAAGGACCCAAACCAGGATTTCTTGGTCAGCTCCGGCGACGACTCCGGCGTGAGGTGGACTTCGTCCGTCGGTACTGAGAGAGAGAGTAGCGGTAGTCTGTGTGTTACTACCAGTACTGCGCACTGGTACTTAGTGCAGCTGGTGTGTACGGTGTGTATGCATGTGAGGGTGTGTATCTGTATGTGGGCTTGATACCAGTACTACGAACTGCTGCTAAGTGCAGTTAGAATGTATGGTATGTTTAAAAGTGTAAGTTGTGTATGTGTGTTACTTCCAGTACTGCAAACTGGTGCTTATGGGGTGCAGCTGGTATGTGCACATACAGTGCATGGGGTACGTGTATATGTATGTGTATGTGTATTTGTGTGTATGGGATGCGTATGTGCGCTTAAAACCTTAGCTTTGAAGTCTGACGTGGCAGCAAAAGAAGTTCAAAATTCTCTTGATATCTCATTATAATTTTCTTTTCATTATTTCCAATTAAAACAGTATTCAGGTTTAGGTCAAAATCTATGCTGAGTTCCGTATCTGTTGTTATTTTGCGATACATTTGATTTCCACCACGTCCAAAAAATGCACTTATCCGGTGACGGAAAGTTATTCATGTATTTTTTATTTTCGTTTTAGATCCATTTAACGTCTAAGATGAAAATAAATTTTCTAATATATAATATTATTCGTTTATTAGGGTTTATAACCTCATAATCATCTATTGGCGACTACTCAGATATTTTTTGTTTTCGTCTCAGATATTTTTAATTTTCTTATATGATACCAAATTTTTATATTTATCATGTTCTTTTCTTTGAACTAACTAACACAAAATAGCCTATTGTGTCTCTTTAGTGAACGCAAACATCAAATTTTAATGAATGCCTATTTTCCTCGTGTGATGTCATTGTTAAATGTGAAGTAACTGTATTTATAATTTTAGTGAAGATATTTAATTTTGCTACAAGTCTTGTAGAGTGTAATGGCGCTGTTGAATGTGAAGTAACTGGATTTTCTATTGTAATAAATACATTTCATTTTACCATAAGTTATGTAGAGTGTATTGCCATGTCACTGTTGAATGTGAAGTAACTGGATTTATAATTTTAGTGAAGATGTTTACTTTTGCTACAAGTTTTGTAGAGTGTAATGGCACTGTTAAATGTGAAGTAACTGTATTCACCATTCTAGTAAACACATTTCACTTTGCTATAAGTTATATAAAGTGTAGTAACGCTGTTTAATAAGAAGTTGTCTTCAATACGCAAGTTGCCGCAGTTAAATAGAAGGCTGTACAGAAGTAAAATGCGGCACTGTAACACACAGAGGCCTATTATTGCGCGTACAATTGAAATGCAGTTATATTATGAACATAACCAATTGAAACTTAGTTATTTTGAATTTGCTATTTTTGGTTGACTAATTGGTTAATTCACCTAGTAAATTATTCAATACAACGTGTTAGCTACCACTAACAAAAGTGCAATAATTGCGTGAATACATAATCATATGACAACTGTTAACTAATTCCAATGAGGTTGAGTTGATAATTATATAAGCCATAAATAAATTGAATTGATCGTACATATTGACGATGAATAATTATATAAAAGCGTGTTAGCTAACTCACATGAGATTGAGTCTATAGATTGCATAAAATATTCTACAAGTATATTGTACCTCCCATCAACGATATTGGGTCAATTAACTGAATGAATAAACTTATAATTGATTGACTGGACGAATAATTATATAAAATAAACAACAAAATATGTGTTCACTATCACCAACGGAATTGAAGGGACGTCTATGAACAAGTGAGTTAGAAAAATAAATCAGAACACTAATCATTCTGAGACACTTTTCAATGAAGCTTAACAAATGAAAACTACTCAAATTATTTCTATTCATCATCAGAGTCTTGCAAATACATCCGCTGAAGTTTTATTTTAGAGAACATTTTAGTTCCTTAAGACTAAAACATTCCTCGTTTTTAGAACCTTAAATTTACAACATTCCTTGGTTTTCACGCTTGTTTTGAGGTACGCACAGCAAAGGAAACTCGTACGAGTTTTCTTACAATTATAAACCGTGGAGCGAACGACACAAGAACTATAATGTTAAGTATTAGAGCTTCAGATGCAGTTCATCTAACAGGGGAGGAGGTTTATTGGAATAAAACTAAGCTATCGAATGTTTAGGAGCCTGAAGCAAGCGAGGGTGGAGGTCACCGAGAATATTTGCGTTTTAGAACGCAAATAAAAATACTGGATAGATTCAAGTGAAACTGTTGAAATGAAGGGCATAACTGAGTTTTTAAAACCTAAACAAAAAGTATTGGACAAATTCAGTAGAAATTGTAGAAATGAGGGGCAGATCTGCGTTTTTCAAATGCAATTTAAAATATTGGGCAAATTTAAGCAATTTTTTGAAATGAAGGGCAAAACTGTGTTTTTAAAACGCAAATAAAAAATATGGAAGATTTAATAAAAATTGTGAAAATGAAAAGCAGATTTTAGAAATTAAAGAGTAGAAGGAAAAGGAAAATGGCGCAATTTGGGAGAAACAAAACGTTGGACAAATTATAGTATTTAAGAGAATAAGATTATGACTCAATGTGAGCAAAATGAAGCAAGAAAATGAAAATGAAGTTCGTAGATTTACCAATTACATGGAGACGGGGGAAATATTTTAGTGAATTTAGGGGGATAATTTTTTTTGAGGTTGGGCTAAAGTGAAATTAATGAATTTGTGGAAACTCAATTGAGGTGAGGTAACATGGAATATGATTAGTAGATTTATTGTATATCAGTATTAACGAAATTGCTTGAAAGAAAAATTAAGGAATTCATTGGAACTTAATTGAAAGAAAGTTGTGCTGTGGAAAAACAAGTACATGTAAGGAAATTTATCAGAGAGGAGGTTGTCAAAAAAAAATTAGTGCATTTATGATAATTTACTAAAATGCTATTACGTAGAAAGTGAATAAGTGAATTCATGAAAACTTGTATACATGAGGTAATGCGGAAAAGAAATAAGTTAATTTATAAAATAACTTGACTATTATTTTGATAAGAAGGACCTCAAACTTCGGCTTCGTCCTCATGCCAGGAAAAGTGGACTACACATGAGCTCAAAAGTCGATCTAGAAACTCTGTGTTCGAGTATCTGCGGACTATGGGGCTACTCCACACTCACGGTACCATATGGGATGCAATAATGTACAGAACGGCGAATGAATCAACCACTAAGTTACCATCTGCCCACACAAAAAAACGAACATTCCAATACCACATCAAAATTCACAGGTTCAAGTTCGCGTGGTGGCACATGAGGGTGTAGGTGGGAGACATACTGTATCTGCTAGTTCAAGAATCTATTGGGAAACATCACTTCTAGTTCAAGAATCTGTTGGGAGACATCACTGCTAGTTTAATAATTTAGTAGGAGACATACCTTCTAGTCAAATAATCTATTGTTTAGTTAACGACCATGTCAAATCGATTCTAAGGAAAAAATCTACTACGAAAAACTATGCAGGTCGACATTGACTGGTTTCATCCAATACGAACGTGTTGAGATGAAGTCTGGATATAATAATAATAATAATAAGAATAATAACGATAACAATGTAAGAATAGTAATAATAATCATAATAATAATAATAATTCAAGCAGTTCAATCACAACAGTGAACAGTAATAAAAAAAGTCAAAATCGCTTCAAGTTATACATACTCACGAAGGAGGTAACAGTATTCTCTAAAGATTTGAACCATTGAACGTTGTCCACCTGCCAATGAGGTGCATCTCTTACTCAACAAAAATGTTATGAACATATTCATATTGGACGGAAATTTCAGGGTATTTATGTTAAATATATGTACATACACATGGAAAACAAGCACTCGAAAACGTTACTTGAAAATTCATATAAGCTCATGTCCATAGCAGATAGACACATGTCCATACCAGATAGGCCTAAGTCCACATCAGATAGGCTCAAGTCCACATCAGATAGCCACATGTCAATGTCAGATAGACACATGTCCATAGCAGATAGGCCTAAGTCCACATCAGATAGGCTCAAGTCCACATCAGATAGGCACATGTCAATATCAGATAGACACATGTCCATAGCAGATAGGCCTAAGTCCACATCAGATAGGCTCAAGTCTACATCAGATAGCCACATGTCAATGTCAGATAGACACATGTCCATAGCAGATAGGCCTAAGTCCACATCAGATAGGCTCAAGTCCACATCAGATAGGCTCAAGTCCACATCAGATAGGCACATGTCAATATCAGATAGACACATGTCCATAGCAGATAGGCCTAAGTCCATATCAGATAGGCACAAGTCCAAATCAGATGGGCACAAGTCCACATCAGATAGGCTCAAGTCCACATCAGATAGGCACATGTCAATATCAGATAGACACATGTCCATAGCAGATAGGCCGAAGTCCCTATCAGATAGGCACAAGTCCAAATCAGATAGGCACATGTGGAAATCAGATAGGCACATGTCCAAACGTAAGAAAAATGCTTTCATCTAGTGAACCTTATTAATTAGAAAAATGGCATGGGGTCATTTTGACAGAAAGGCTTGCATTCTGTTTAATTTCTCCAGTGAACAGGTCATATCCTAATTTAAATTCAGCATAAAAGTTATAAAATATATTCGTTACTGATGATCGTTGAATTATTTTATTATAAAAAACAACGGCCCTGAAAAATGAGGCTACATCCACAAAACTTTTGATTATGTTTCTAAAAACATAATAATACATGTTATAATATTCTAGAAATATTATAAATAAAGGTTTCACAATTTTGGACTAGATCCAAAAATTTGTGACTATCTTTCAAAAATTAATGCTTTTCCCACAAACTTAAATTGAAATTGTTTTTTTGCACAAAAATGAGTCGTATTTTCTGCATTGACAAATAAAACTGTGAAAAAGCTCATAATTTTTTTGTAAAATGAAAAAAAGATAAAACTTTGGGAGCCCAGCAAACAGTAACAGTCTTATGCAAAAAATAATTCATTCAGAATGTTCTCAGAGCAGCAATCTTCGGATAATATCTATGGTTCTAGAAATCTGTTCTATCATTTGAGTTTATTAAAACTAAAAATAATGCAACTTCTCCCTAGTCGTACCCACTACTTTCTTGGGAATAGCATTTTCCTACAACCTACTACATTTTTACTACGTGCCCTACCCGGCTAGGTTTACTACGTGCCCAGCTCAACTAGGATTACTACGTGCCCAGCTCAACTAGGATTACTACGTGCCCAGCTCAACTAGTATTTTAATCCCTACGAAAAAACTGACGAGATACACTCTACAAAATGACAGTCAACTAACCAAAATAAATTAATCTTAAGGCTACTGCTAAAGATACCCCTCATAAAATAGAAAGTTGCTCCACATCCTCTTACATTTGTGTAACCACTGGACCTTTTTACATTATTGAAGTTAAATAAATTCATAAACCCACAATCGAATAATAAATCCTAATATTTTTGAAAAAAAGGTTATAGCAATGACTAACGCTTTAAAAGACATTTTTTTAAATGAACGTTTCGTTTCTAATATTTTTCATATTTTTTAGCTTTCTTGTGTCCGTCATGGATCAGGTGGATGAAATGAACCCTTCAAGTGGGTGAAATTACCCCACCCCACCAGGTAGGTGAAATTACCCCACCCCACCAGGTAGGTGAAATTACCCCACCCCACCAGGTAGGTGAAATTACCCCACCCCACCAGGTAGGTGAAATTACCCCACCCCACCATGTAGGTGAAATTACCCCACCCCACCAGGTAGGTGAAATTAACCCACCCCACCAGGTAGGTGAAATTACCCCACCCCACCAGGTAGGTGAAATTACCCCACCCCACCAGGTAGGTGAAATTAACCCACCCCACCAGGTAGGTGAAATTACCCCACCCCACCAGGTAGGTGAAATTACCCCACCCCACCAGGTAGGTGAAATTACCCTACCCCACCAGGTAGGTGAAATTACCCCACCCCACCAGGTAGGTGAAATTACCCCACCCCACCAGGTAGGTGAAATTACACCACCCCACCAGGTAGGTGAAATTACCCCACCCCACCAGGTAGGTGAAATTACCCTACCCCACCAGGTAGGTGAAATTACCCCACCCCACCAGGTAGGTGAAATTACCCCACCCCACCAGGTAGGTGAAATTACCCCACCCCACCAGGTAGGTGAAATTACCCCACCCCACCAGGTAGGTGAAATTACACCACCCCACCAGGTAGGTGAAATTACCCTACCCCACCAGGTAGGTGAAATTACCCCACCCCACCAGGTAGGTGAAATTACCCCACCCCACCAGGTAGGTGAAATTACTCTACCCCACCAGGTAGGTGAAATTACCCCACCCCACCAGGTAGGTGAAATTACCCCACCCCACAAGGTAGGTGAAATTACCCCACCCCACCAGGTAGGTGAAATTACACCACCCCACCAGGTAGGTGAAATTACCCTACCCCACCAGGTAGGTGAAATTACCCCACCCCACCAGGTAGGTGAAATTACCCCACCCCACCAGGTAGGTGAAATTACCCCACCCCACCAGGTAGGTGAAATTACCCTACCCCACCAGGTAGGTGAAATTACCCCACCCCACCAGGTAGGTGAAATTACCCTACCCCACCAGGTAGGTGAAATTACCCCACCCCACCAGGTAGGTGAAATTACCCCACCCCACCATGTTGGTGAAATTACCCCACCCCACCAGGTAGGTGAAATTACCCCACCCCACCAGGTAGGTGAAATTACCCCACCCCCACCAGGTAGGTGAAATTAATCCACCAGGTAGGTGAAATTAATCCACCAGGTAGGTGAAATTACCCCACCCCACCAGGTAGGTGAAATTACCCCACCCCACCAGGTAGGTGAAATTACCCCACCCCACCAGGTAGGTGAAATTACCCCACCCCACCAGGTAGGTGAAATTAATCCCCCAGGTAGGTGAAATTACCCCACCCCACCAGGTAGGTGAAATTACCCCACCCCACCAGGTAGGTGAAATTACCCCACCCCACCAGGTAGGTGAAATTACCCCACCCCACCAGGTAGGGGGAATTACCCCACCCCACCAGGTAGGTGAAATTACCCCATCCCACCAGGTTGGTGAAATTACCCCACCCCACCAGGTAGGTGAAATTACCCCACCCCACCAGGTAGGTGAAATTACCCTACCCCACCAGGTAGGTGAAATTACCCCACCCCACCAGGTAGGGGGAATTAACTGATCATGTAGGTGGAACTAACCCATTAATGAATAAAGTTCCAACATAATTATTTCCAAATAATTCATAATTAAATTATTATAATTATAGCATAATTCCAAAAAACATTTTCTAATATATTTAAAAAACATAATTATTTCAAAATTTTTTAAAACTTGTTAATTAAAAAAATAAATTATTGACCTGCCCGTTGTCCACATGGCTAAAACAAGACTTGACTGAAACAACTTTACACAACGTCCGATAAATTTCAAGGTCCCCGACCTGAACAGTTTCGTTTGAGAGAAAATATGGTAAGACTAGGTATTAAAATATAGATGAGCTAATGTTGCTCAGTTTCATTAGATAACCAACCATTAATCAATTTTTATAATTATAGCCTTTCCCATTTGCAAAGAAGGTTTGGTTTCATTAGACAACCAACATCCAATTTTTGGGAGCCAACGTTTCCCATTTGTCGAAAAGATTTAGTTTCATTAGATTCCCAACAATTAATTATTTTTTACAATTAAAGACGTTTCCCATTAGCAAAAAAGGTTTAGTTCCATCAGGCTGCTAACAGTTAAATTTTTTTAACCTTTTTCGTGGGTTAAGGAAAGCTTTGTGAGTGTGAGACTAAAGAATCAGCCATTCTTCATTCACGACATCCATCCCACCAGCACTGGGACTCGCAAGAAACTGCAAACATTCACTGAAAAACCAATGGTAAAAAAAATTTAATACTTGAAAATGAAGATATATAGAATTTTTATTCCATATAACTGATCTGGAGTATCTTATAATGTTGTAGTAATTCCTAACCCACGTGCACGCCTTTATTTTGATAGCTTCAGCAACGTCTCTATTGTCAATTGAATTTTTAAATTTATTCTTGAAATAAATTTAAATTATAAATTAATTTATTTAATTACCAATTCAATTTTTTCACACAATTTCGTAAATCACGTACACGATATTCGTTTGGCAGTTCAAGAACGTCTTTAACATCTTCGAATTTTGTGAAAAGAAATTAGACATTAGACGAACTCCAACTCTGTCTGCCCCTCCCCGATTAAAACTAACGTTTTTGTGTAATTACGTTTTTGTGTAATTTAAGATTTCAAATTAAGTTTGAAATTAATTGAGAGATTTAACTTAAGTGATTCAAAAAGTTAACTATAAGAAACTAATTCAGGTTCAAATTAAAATGTATTGTTATTTTCATCCCATGGGCCTTCACTTCCAGCTCGATGCCTGATCCAGCAGACGTACACAATTAGGGAACTGTATAAAGAAAACGTGGTTCGTTTTCTCGTTGTAAATTGAAAATTGATTAAATGTGCTTTTATAATTCTAGTTGATGTGTAAAATAAATTCAACATCAAGCCAACCCCGGATTTTAGTTGAAGTTCTAATGATGGATTCTTTGTAAAATAAGCCCCTAGGTAATTCCAGTACTTTTTGAAAGCCCTACCTATGAGTACTTTGCAAAATGAGCCCTTGGTTATTCCAAAATTATTGTTACAAGTCGTAGCCAATTGTTTTGACGAAAATAAGCCTTTTGACAACTCCTAAGTCTTAGCTAAACTCATAATTATGTATACTGACCTCCTTACTTACTGATCTTACTAAGGAGAAAACCTATAATAACTTAATAAATACCAAGTTCCCAGTAAGACTAAGACGCTGTAACAAAATACTAATTCCTTACTAAAACCAAAACCCTATAGTGAAATACCAAGTCTTTACCAAGACCAAGACCCTGTAACAAAATACCAATTCCTTACTAAGACAAAAACCCTATAGTAAAATACCAAGTCTTTACTAAGACTAAGACCCTGTAACAAAATACCAATTCCTTACTAAGACCAAAATCCTATAGCAAAATACTAAGTCTTCACTAAGACCAAACCCCTATAATAAAATACCAAGTCCTTACTAAGGGTAGCGGCTTAGAATAGGTCTCACCTTGTAATTTCTTGCGATGGAAGCGAGGTGAGCCCAAGAAGGAATTTTTGATGGTGTTTAATCTGGACTTCCAGTAGGGGGCGGTGTAGGGGGAGCCGGGGGCGGAGGGGGGCTCGCTGGTGTCTTCTGGGGAGGTTGAGGTTGCGTGGACAGGTCCTCCCCCAACCCCATACACCCCTGGGGAGGAGTGGTGGTGTGGACTACTGTAGTGATGGTGGTGGTGCGGGTGATGGTGATGGTGGTGGCGGGGGGTGCGGGGGGAAGACACGGGGGAGGCGGTGGGGGTGGCGTTATTGGAGTGGAGGGGGGAGTGGGTGCCCCCCACTGTGCCCGAGCTGCTTGTGTTGTTGTTGTTGTTGTTGCTGCGGGACCTGTTGCGGCTTGTGGGCAGCGTGTGGGACGCTCTGCACATCAAATTTAAATGAGGTCACGTAAAGTTACCCTAGTTTTCTGAAAGGTACTTAAGTTTTCGGAAATTTGCCCTAGTTTATGAAAGTTGTCCAAGTGTGCGGAAAGTTACCTACCTAATAAAAAGTTATAGTATAGTCCGACCAGAATGAAATGACCGTTTGGGGGCGGGGCATGAAACGTCATCCACGTTGGCAAATTGCCACTGCCCTTTTCTTCTACGAAAAACTGATGCACGTTATAAACGATATCCTTGGCTTGGTTATGTAAGTGACGTGATTCCGTCTCGTGTGCTTCTTTCCCTGCTATTCTGACTGAGCGAGGTACTCAACTGAACAGGTGTTCAGGTGCCACGACCGAAAAGCATCTGGCAACGGATGGCACCCACGTGACACGAATAAGATGTGGCAACAATGTATGAATTCGTTAATAGAAAAGCTGTGCCAAACGTACCAAGAGTGCGGATATTATAAATGTAATATCCATATTTAGCTTAATGGGTGTAAGAATATTTTGATAAATATATTTTGATAATAGAAGTTACCTATTTTATGCTTAAATTATCGTTGTTGTCTACTATTTTCGATGGGTAGGGGTTTGTGATTTGGCAACCGTACATTTCTGGGAACCGCTCTAAAACGGTCATTTCATTCTGGTCGGACTATCGGTGCGAAAATTTATCATAGTGTACGAAAGTTACCTTAGAACGCGGGAAGTTACTTGAGTTTACTAAAAGCTAACCTAGTTACTTGAAAGTTACCTAAATAAACGTTTTTTCATATTTCTTTCTTCATGACCCACAACTCACCGATTTTGAGTAATTCCTATGAAGATCGATGGTTATAATTCTTCACTTCCCGCCCCCAGAACTCACTTAATTTTGAGTTGTTCCTAAACACTTTTCAATACTTTTAAGTTTCCTCCCTCTCCAGAACTGACCGATTTTTTTGTCAAACTCTTCGAAAGTGAACCATTTTTTCATTTCCTTTTTCATTTTCCTTTTTTTCCTACCCTAGAACTCACCAATATTTGTGTCAAGCCCTTCGAAAATGACCCTTAACATCATTTCCATTTCTTCAGTATCTAGAACTTAACAATTTTCACGTTAAACTCTGCAAAAAGAACCATTTTAAACATCTTTTCCGCTTCCTCCCTCCCCAGAACTCAGAGATTCTTGAATAATTCCGATGAAAATAAACGGTTTTAACATTCTTCTGTTCCCCCCCCCCCCCCCAGAACTCACTGATGCACAAGATGTCTCCTGGGGGTGACAGGTGACCCCTCAGCGAGGCGGTCGAAGTGGCTCATGGTGCCGTTGACGGAGCAGGTGTCGACGCGCTTTCTGGGGGGGTCGGGCGTGTCGCTGCGGTGCGTGAACCTGTGCAGCAGGTCGTTCTCGTCCTCACATGCTGGCCGCCGCTTCTTGCGGTCCAGCAGCAGGAAATATATTACTTTCTCCGTGTTGTGCCTGCAGTGTAAAACCGGTCATCAATTTCATGCTAGACGCGACTGAAAATTTAGTTTTTTGTCAAAATTTTTGCTGTACGGGACTGAGAACATGGAATTTTGTGTCAAATTCTTGTTATTTATGACCAAGAATATAGAACTTTGTGTCAAATTCGTGTTATTTGTGACCGAGAAAATAGAATTTTGTGTCAAATTCTTGTTATTTGTAACCAATAATACAGAATTTTGTGTGAAACACGCGTAGATTTTTGTGTTGAATTCTTTTTTTATCGAAATATAAACGTAGAATTTTGTGTTAAATTCCTGCTGTGCGTTACCAAGAACACGCTAAAATTCTGTGTCACATTGCCTGGTATACGTTTATAAGACTTACAGGTATAGAATGTTGAGTTAAAAGTGAGATCTGTTTTTAATTAACTCTTTTTGACACTTGCTATACGGGCATTGAATTTCCTACCATACCTCGAATGATGTGAATGTCATGGATTTGGCTAGAAAATGCATATGGCGAGGGGGGTATTTTTCAAGTCGAGATGCCCACGTTTTCAAACCAAGATGCAAAAATTTTCAACTCAAGATGGAAAATTTTTCAAGTCACGATGGAAAATTTTTCAAGTTAAGATGGGGCAACCCTGCACAACTCACGCGTTGCCTAGAAGCTCCTTGGTGACCTTTTCTCTGTCCTTGAAACATCCAAGGGAAGCCATGTTTTTGATGACGTCAGGGTCGAGTTGGTCCCTGGTGGGGATGATGTGGGTCTGCACCACCTCCATCATGGGTCTCTCCAGCTCCAGCTCCCCCTTGCCCCCCGCCACCACCCACGAATGTTTGTTGATCTCCTCCAGCTGAAAAATATAATTAATAAGTAATGCAATTACATGATGTTAATTGAAATTAATTAAACATTAATGAACTTTTAATGTTAATTAAAAGTTTATTCGTATTAAATTAATACAATCCCATGGCTGTATATATTGTAATACAATATGTAATATTGTATTATAATATTCATTAGATACCGTAATACGTATTAATCCGCCAACTGAAAAATATGATCATGATATAATTCAGCACAAAAATACAATATGTAATTTTGCAATATATTATTTATTACATAATCTAAATAAAATGAAACTGAAAAGAAAGTCACAAAAGGTCCTCGAATTCTGCTTCATATTAGAGTCTCAACTTATATTATATACAATGTAAGCTTTAATATCCTCCTGAAATACACCTTTAACATCACCCCTACCCCAAGACACACCTCTAACTTTACTTTAACATCTCCCAAATACCCTTTAACGTTAACCTCTCCACCCAAAGACACCATTAACTTTAACATCCCCCCAAATACACCTTCTAATTCAATTTCCCCTTTCAAATACACCTTTAACTTTAATATTCCCCTGAAATACACCTTCTAATTCAACATCCCCTTCCAAATACAAATATAATTTCAATAATAATAATTCCCCCCCCCTCCAGCCTCCAAACACACCTCTATAATCAACACTCCCCAAACGCTCCACTAACTTCAACATTCCATCCAAAAAAAGACGCACCGTTAATCTCTTCTCAGGGTTGACTTCGATCATGCCCCTGAGCAGCTCCTGGCAGTCGGGCGGCACAAAGTGGGGGATGTGGAAGGCGCCTCGCTTCACCTTCTCCAGGAGCTGCCGGAGATTGTCATCATCAAAGGGCAGCGCCCCCACCAGAAGGGCGTACAGGATCACCCCACAGGACCATACGTCCGCCCTGCGACCGTCGTACTTCTCGCCCTGTCCGGTTTCAAATGATGCTTTATTCCAATCAACCAAGCCTGATATATATCGTCTTGTATCGTCTTGTACATTGGATTTTCAATTGCCTTATAACTAATATCAGGACGCAAATTCAGGTGACATGCTTTATTCCACTCAATCAAGCCTGATACATATCGTGTTGTACATTGGTTTTCAATTGCCTTATAACTAATATCAGGACGCAAATTCAAGTAAAAATGATGTACGGATTTTTATCATGATACCTACAGTAGCGACTATTATTTTTTCATTCCAGGTTCTTTTTTTGTTTTGTTCCTTTTATTTCGATGTGTTGGTTCTTCTTTTATTGCTGTTCATATCAATTGTGACACCAATTTGGTTTGGCTTGCTAGTTATTTTGGAGTGGTTATCTAGTTATAACCGTTTAACTGTTTTTCTGTTATGTTATCTATAAATAGTTTATTTATTTATCCTCCAACTTCCTCAATGTATAATAAAGGAGAGAAGCTATAAAACCCTGAATAACCTTGGAGTACATTACGTGCTGAAGCACCTAATAAAATCCTCGAATAACCTTACACATAGCATGTACTGAAAAGCCCGAAGAAACCTGGACTAAATGGACATATAATTCGCTCTGAAAGACTCAATGAAACCTTTCATTTTCTTTCACATAACACGTACTTGAATACCTCATAAAATCTGACCTAACCAAACACATTACATGTTCAGGAGAAAATAAAACCCGGGCTAAACTCAAACGTACTGAAGAACCCAACAAAACGCACACTAACCTTGATAAGGACCCAACAAAGCGAAACTAACCCTGACATAAGCCCAACAAATCCCGGACTAACCCTGAAATGAACCCAACAAAACGCAACTAACCCTGATAATGACCCAACAAACCCAAACTAACCCTGATAATGATCTAACAAAGCCCGGACTAACCCTGATAATGAACCAACATACCCGGACTAACTCTTAAATGGACCCAACAAAACGCAACTAACCCTGATAATGACATAATGACCCAACAAAACGCTCACTAACCCTGAAATGGACTCAACAAAACGCAACTTACCCTGATAATGACCCAACAAACCCGAACTAACCCTGATAATGATCTAACAAAGCCCGGACTAACCCTGATAATGACCCAACAAAGCCCGGACTAACTCTTAAATGGACCCAACAAAACGCAACTAACCCTGATAATGACCCAACAAACCCGGACTAACCCTGATAACCTCCGGACAGGCATAATGCGGGCTGCCACATGACGTCTCCAGCATGCTGCCGTCGGGCTGCAGAGACGCCATCCCGAAGTCCGCTATCCGGATGCTGTTCTTCTCGTCCAGTAGCAGGTTCTCGGGCTTCAGGTCTCGGTGACTGCGACGGAAAGTTGAGAAAGTTAAAACCTGATGTGTCGGTACATACTTTGTTTTTCACATGTCAAGGCAATCTCAGATGTTATTTTAGCAATCTCTGTCTCGACCTGCAATTGGGATTGCCATCAGCACACAATCTCTGCAACAGAAGGTAGAGGAAGTTAAGAACTGATATGTCGATACATACTCTGTAATTGTCTTTCACATGTTAAGGCAATCTCAAATGTTACCCTAGCAATCTCTGTCTCGATCTGCAACGAGGATTTTCATTAGCGCGCAATTTCTTATTTTCGTTGAGATTGTTGTGAAATGCAAGTATCGTAAATAATCTTGATAACAAGCAGTCCCGAGGTAAAGCAGCGAGGAGAACAATTATTCGGCAATCATTAGATAGTCACAGATGCGTTTTGTTCTTATGCAATCAGAGTTAAGTACATTCGTTACGCTTGTTCTAAGGCAAATGAAAAAATCCAAGATGCAAGCATATTCAGGTATAATTTTTTTTTGAGTACGTAGAGTACAAGTTCATGGAGGTTAATTATTTTTAGGTACCTTAAATACAAATGATAACCTAATTTTCATGTCCTCCCCCTTTCATGATGTTGTTTGCAGAATATTAGCTCCGTAATATTAATCTAGAATAATACTATTTCCCATGCATGAACACCACCTGTATTTCATTACTACCATAATATTATTCAAGTAACAAAATATCAACCCTGTATGAAAATTATTTGCACAGTGTTACGCTAATAATATTTCCCAAGCATAATGTACTGTATATTATTCCAGTGACATAATATTATCTCCATTTAATTTTTCAGAATAGACACTTAATTATCCCGTATGGTAACGCTTAAGCTGCGCAACATCGCAACATTACCAGATGGACACCCGGGCAGCACAACATTATACGGCATCACAACACCCCAACACCCCAACACCGCAACATTACCAGATGGAGTGGCTGTGGCAGAAGTCGAGGGCGGAAATAATTTGTCTGAAGAAGCGACGCGCTTCCTTGGGCGTGAGGCGGCCCTTCTTCACCAGGTAGTCGAACAGCTCCCCGCCTGACACGTGCTCCAGCACCAGGTACCTGCGGCGTGGGGGTGTGTGGGTACGTGAAAGTAAGACACTTGGACACGTGGGGGGCGGTGGTGAGGGCACGTGAGTATTTAGGTACGTGGGGCTTGTGGGTAAGTGGGCACGTGAAAATAGGACACTTGGGACACGTGGATATTTAGGTACGTGGGACACGTGTGTACGTGGGACACGTGGGCGCGTGAAAATAGGACACTTGGGACACGTGGATATTTAGGTACGTGGGTACGTGGGACACGTGGGTACGTGGGACACGTGATTGTTTACTCTAGCATGTGTAAGTGGACCAGAGATGTTATCGCTCCTAAACCGCTGCTATCTTCCCAAACCAGTTTTTATCTTTAAAAAATCTTTGTTATCTCTTCAAAATTGTTATTTTCTCCCCAAAATAAAATGTTTTCTCTCCAAAAAATGTTTTTTTTCCATAACAGCTGGTCTCTCTTCAAAATAGCAGTCATCTCTCCAGACGGTTGCTATCTCTCTAAAATAGTTGTAAGCTTCCCAAAATAGTTGATATCCTACCATCTACTCAAATAAAAATAGTTCATATCCTACCATCTACTTAAATAAAAATAGTACATATCCTATCATCTACTTAAATAAAAATAGTACATATCCTACCATCTACTTAAATAAAAATAGTTCATATCCTACAATCTACTTAAATAAAAATAGTTCATATCCTACAATCTACTTAAATAAAAATAGTACACATCCAACCATCTACTTAAATAAAAATAGTTCATATCCTACCATCTACTTAAATAAAAATAGTACATATCCTATCATCTACTTAAATAAAAATAGTACACATCCTACCATCTACTTAAATAAAAATAGTTCATATCCTACCATCTACTTAAATAAAAATAGTACATATCCTACCATCTACTTAAATAAAAATAGTTCATATCCTACAATCTACTTAAATAAAAATAGTACACATCCTACCATCTACTTAAATAAAAATAGTTCATATCCTACCATCTACTTAAATAAAAATAGTTCATATCCTACAATCTACTTAAATAAAAATAGTAAACATCCTACCATCTACTTAAATAAAAATAGTACACATCCTACCATCTACTTAAATAAAAATAGTTCATATCCTACAATCTACTTAAATAAAAATAGTACACATCCTACCATCTACTTAAATAAAAATAGTACATATCCTACCATCTACTTAAATAAAAATAGTTCATATCCTACAATCTACTTAAATAAAAATAGTTCATATCCTACAATCTACTTAAATAAAAATAGTACACATCCTACCATCTACTTAAATAAAAATAGTTCATATCCTACCATCTACTTAAATAAAAATAGTACATATCCTACCATCTACTTAAATAAAAATAGTTCATATCCTACCACCTGCTTAAATAAACAGTGTTTATATACCGGCGCGCCATTTTAGAGAACCCATCTAAGATCCTTCCCGAGTTTTCTCTATAAGCCTCATTTTGTCGACCTCATAGTTTCTAAAATATTGCACCTAACAATTTGAAAGTAGTCTCATTATAAAGATCGATTTATTCTCCAAATGTGAGTGTATAATAAAACTGTCATACGCTCCCTGGAGGAAGATGAAGAGCAAGTTTCTCCTAGCCCCTGACTGATTTTTCAAAAGCCTCATTTTGTCGACCTCATAGTTTCTAAAATATTGCACCTAAAAATTTGAAATTAGTCTCATTTTAAGCGTCAATTCATTTTCCAAATGTAGGTGTATAATAAAAATTTCATACGCCCCTCGGTGGGGGACCGGCGCGCCATTTTAGAGAACCCATCTAAGATCCTTCCCGAGTTTTCTCTATAAGCCTCATTTTGTCGACCTCATAGTTTCTAAAATATTGCACCTAACAATTTGAAAGTAGTCTCATTATAAAGATCGATTTATTATCCAAATGTGAGTGCATAATAAAACTGTCATACGCTCCCTGGAGGAAGATGAAGAACAAGTTTCTCCTAGCCTCTGACTGATTTTTCAAAAGCCTCATTTTGTCGACCTCATAGTTTCTAAAATATTGCACCTAAAAATTTGAAATTAGTCTCATTTTAAGCGTCAATTCATTCTCCAAATGTGAGTGTATAATAAAAATCTCATACGCCCCTTGGGGGATGAAAATTACCCTTTTTGTTAGGGTAACTCGGGAAGGATCTTAGATGGGTTCTCTAAAATGGCGCGCCGGTGTTTATATGCCGAAAATTGAAAGAAATACTCGTTACGACTTGAAAAATAATTATACAGATGATAGTAGATACTTGCCATAGATCATGGTATAGAATATCTAGAATGTTATGGAAGGCCTTATTCCGTAGAAAAAAATTCAGACCATGCTCCTCAGTAGTCGCACTGAAGAATAAAGATATTAAACATAGTTATCTGTATATGTAAACATTCAGATATACATGTTTGATGGTTAAAAACAATGCCATTTTCGTTTAATTATTGACCTTTATTTCATTAAAATAACAAATAGTTTCAGGATCAAAAAAGTTTCAAAGGTTACAAATTGCCAAATTTAAAAATAATTGTTGCTACACGTTTCAGTATATTTATATATATTTATATATATATATATATGTACATATATATTTATATATATATGTATATATATATATATATACATTAATGCATTTCAGGTATTAAAAAAATATAGTCGCAAAAAAATGAACAGATCTAATCATTAGTTAGCAACATCAAAAAAAATTTGTTCAACAAAAATGGAAATCATCTTTTGATTATAAAGGACAGGGTGCATGAAGTTCATAATAAGTTTATTGATAATTTTCAATCGTTAATCTTAAATGATTTCGGAACAATCGTTCATTTGATAAATGATAACAAAACAATTTAGGATTCAATCGATGCCAAGAAAACAATAGGCCGTTTAATGTCGATAACAAGCAATCCAGAGGTAAAACAGCGATGAGAACAATCATAAAACAATCATTAAATACTCACAGATAATTTTGTTCTCACTCAATCATATCAATCACTACACAATCATTAGATACAGATGGTTTTGTTCTCATGCAATCATAAAGCTCACAACGCAATCATTAAATACTCACTAGTAATTTTTGTTCTCACGCAATTATAACAATCACAACACAATCATTAAATACTCACAAATATTTGTTGTTCTCACATAGTTATAACAATCATAAAAATCACGACACAATCATTTGCTACTAGCAGATTTGTTTGTTCTCATGCGATCATAACAATCATTAGATACTCATAAATATTTTCAATTCTCATACAATCATAACAATCATTAGATACTCACAAATATTTTTTGTTCTCATAAACATCGTAGAGGCCGAGCACGTGCGGATGCTCTATGAGCTTCATGATAGCTATCTCTCTCTCGACCTGCAACAGGGATTGTCATCAGCGCGCAATCTCCTATTTGCGTTGAGATTGCTATAGCACACAAGGATTGTCCAAGTTCATCATTAAAATCAAATTTGGATAAATTTTACGATTGCGTTAGTGGATTAATTTCAGATTAATTATTGTTTGTCCTCTATGTTCTGATGTTTATTATTTGTGCTTATTAAATACAAATGATTATTATTCAGTTATATATAAAAAATTATTACTAAGTTATTACAAGAAAAGTAATTTGAGCCTGCGTTCTCTCTCGTAGGAGCTGTTTGTTAAATAATTGATAATGCTGCATTTATTGTTTACGCTACATTTATTATTTAAAAAGTCAATTATATCGCCAAACATACAAAAAATATTTGTAATGTTAAGAAAAGTGAAAATAATTCATCAGAATCAAAAGGGTAATTGTTCATGATAGTTCGAGATTCCTCACCAAAATGAGTTTCTTTGCCAAAGAAAATTTTTAGCAACACTACGTTAGGGTAAAACTGTCTACATTCATGGAATTTGAAGGCAAAAATATCTATATCCATGGAATTTAAGGGTAAAAATACATTTATCTATCAAATATTAGGGTAAAAATATCTCTATCCATAAAATATTAGGGTAAAAACATCTTTATACATGAAATTTTGGGGTAAAAATTCATATGAAGCACACATCGTGAGAATACATTCCCGAGATGTATTTATGGCGCAAAACTGAACTCCGTTTTGTATATAAAATTCATAGTCTACCTAGCAAAAACCCTAGGATTTTTATACCTAAAATGCAAATCATTTTACATAAAAAATTCCACACATTCAAGATTAATTAATAATCCTTCACTCTCTCAACTATTAGTTGCGGTGACGTACAATTGAATGCGCAGGTAAACTTCGAGCAATACCAAAAATTTACTCAACTGCTTCATATGAACTCGGTAATCCAAAAAAATCTATAATTCCCCTTGAGTTAAAAGGAAGGGAAATCCAAAGAAAATTTTATAATTTCCCGTGACTTGAGGGAGGAAAATCGAAGAAAATTTTATAATTCATCTGATTTGAGGAATGAAAATTCAAGAAAATATCACAATTACCTGGACTTGAAGGATGATAGTCCAAAAAATATTTATAATATCTTTATTCTTGAGGAAAGGAAATCCAAAGAAAACTTTTGTAATTCCCTTGATTCCTGAGAGAAAAATTCCAGAAAATTTTTTAATTACCCTTCATTCGCAGGACGGAAATTCAAAGTAAATTGTGCAATTTCCCTGACTAGACGAAAGTAAATCTAATAAAGTTTTATGATTTCCCCTGACTTGAGGAATGAAAATCCAAGCAAATTTCTTGATTTCCCTAATTTGAGAAAGGGAAATACAAAAAAAATTCATAACTCCCTCTGACTTGAAAAAGGAAAATCCAGAAAAAAATATTCTAATCCGCCCTAGACTTGAGGAAGGGAAATAGCTTCTATCTTTCCCGCCCACGCACCTTTTGTAAGACAGACTCGCTGAGCTTCTCTCTGTTGATGATCTTGATGGCAACTCTCTTGCCCGAGACGCAGTTGGTGCCGAGCTTTACGAGACCTGCAAAAGCAAAATCCGTCAAAAAATCTAGATTGCAGGACTCGTAAATTAAAATTTAGAAATTAAATCTAGATTAAAATACTTGAAACTTGAAATTTAAGAAATAAATTTATATTTTAATACAGAAAACTTGAAATTTATAAATCAAATCGAGATATTAGTGTTCGAAACTTAAAATTTAGGAAGTAAATCTAGATTACAATACTTGAAACTAAAACTTTAGAATGTATGTCTAGATTGCTATACTCGAAACTTAAAATTTATGAAGGAAAGTTAGATTATAGTACTCGAAATTTACAATTTATAAAGTAAATTTAAAAATAAAATGCTTGTAACTTGGAATTTAGAAAATAAATCTAGATTACAATACTCGTTACAGTAAATTCAGGCTAGATTACACTACTTTAAACTTAAAATTAGGTTGGTAAATCTAGATTTAAATACTCCGTATTTGTGACTCAAATCACGTGTGACGAGTTCCACGAGGCCTGAAAAGAGCAAAATCAGTCAAATAAATCTAGATTAAAATACTCGAGACTTAAGATTAATAGTTGTATTAGTATAAAATTGTTCAAGAGAGCTTAAAAACCCCCAAGCCCTGTTATATATATTTAAATTAACACACTCGAAACCAAACATTGAAAGTTGTGTTTTTACAGCATTAGATGAAAGACTAGAGAAGTCTGAAATCGCTCAAACATATTAATTGAAATTTTCGACTCTTCAATTGGACATTACAAATTTGTTGAACCGTATAGAGCAATAACCTGAAAAAAAAATTTAGATTCAAATTTTTGTAATCAAATATTAATAGCGATTATTTCTCGGCTATATTGATCAGACCTGAAACGCGTTAATTTTTTTAAACAAATGTAGATTTAGATATGTTTGACTTGCAATGAAAATAACATTCCTAGTGCCAAAATTTCTAAAACTGATTCACCGTGAAATTTTTTGGGAGAAATCTAGATTAAAATCCTCGAAATTTGAGATTAAAAATTGGATGTATTTGAGTCATGATTTATACGACTTTAAAAGTTTTATCTATATAATTCTAATGTGAAATTTCGAGCTCACTGAATTCGAACCAAAGCTCACACCTGAATAAATATTATAGGTAAGCCGGAAGAAATGAACAAAAATCGAGATTGACAATTTTATATGATTTACAAGCTTACGTAAATTGGGACTGCAAGATCAAGTGTAGTGGAAAATTCAAAAGACATTTTTTAAGTTCCGCAGAGGCCATAAGTTGAATCAAAGTCATTAGTTAAATTAACTTTATTAGTTAAATTGTGATAAAGAGGAAATCGGAATTAAAAGTGCAAATTAATTAATGACATAAATTGTGAAAAAGATGAAATTGGAATGACGAGTTATGCTAAGTTCATGTGTTAAATTGATATATGAATAAAATCGGGATTAAAAGGTAAATAAAGTTTGTGATTCATATATAGATTAAGATAAAATTGAACATACAACTTCTGTTTACAAATGATGGCCCAGCAAAGACAAAAAATAAAGACTTGGTTCTTCTGCGGGTTCCGTGAGGGTAACACAAAAAGTGGAGTCAAGTCAGGTCTAAAATTAGATATTATCACATTTCTGAGCTAAAATATTACCTCTCAGTGAATTTATTTTGGCACATAATATCATTTCATAATGCTATTTCCTTGTGAAAATCTGGTGTCCTTAAAATGTCATCTGTGATTCACGATGTTCTCTACGAACTCTCCTTCCCCGTTTGGGAACACCTTTGTTGTTGTTAAGGAGGCTTACGTTAACTAAATATTCATTTGTGCTATAATATTTTTATGAGTTTGTTTAATATTATTACCGAGTTTTTTAATATTATTTGAGTTTATTTGATATTATTTGCAGGTTTATTTAATATTATCGGTAAATGTTGAGGATTAACCGGGAACCGATTTTCCACTTTTCGAATCCTAAACATAGTTAATTAGATCGAATTAAACAAGTTTTCTTCTATGCACTTTCCGTCGTAAATGATTATATTACGAGTTATAGCGGTAGGGGTCAATGTGAAGTTTCATGCAATCACGGAAAATAATAATGCCGACCCCAGGAATCACTAAAGGAACACATTTCAGAACGTTTTACATAAATGACATTCTGCTCTCTGATGCGTTATTTTCGAATTATTGAACTTTGAAGTTGGCCGTCGCGCGCCCAAGGAAGCGAGCGTAATTTAATTAAAAACGGAAGCTTACCCCCTATTACAAACGTAAAGAGGTTGGGTCGTGAGGGGGAGGCACAGTTCTTCTAGTGAAAATTATGGGAAATCTGAAGGAGATGACAGTTGTCGATTTTGTAAATTTCGATGCCTTAGCATAGTTAATTAGATCGAAATAAATAAGTTTTCTTCTATGCACTTTTTGTCTCAAATGAGTATTTTATTAGTTATAGCGGTAAATGACTTACCGCAACTCCAGTCTTTGAAGCGGAAAGAAATTCTTTGATCGAGTTGTATGGCAATACCAATGGCGTCTCGCTTCCAGCGCTCTGTCTTGAAAGACGAAACCAAACCTACCGCTATACCTCGTTAAATACTCATTTGACGAAAAAAGTGTATAGAATAAAAGTTGTTTATTTCGATGTTATTACCATGTTTCAAGCAACAAAAATTCGAAAATCGATGAGTAGCTGTTTATTCGAGCGCATTCGTCATCAATGACGAAACTATACTTACCGCTATAAATCGTAAAATACTCATTTGAGACGAAAAAAGAATAGAAGAAAACTTGTTTATTTTGATTCAATTAATTGGGTTCAGGCACCAAAAAGTGGAAAATCGACAACTGTCATCTCCTTCAGATTTACCAAAATTATAAATAAGGCTTCTAACCCACCCATTAGGGTGACGACCGAAATCCTGTTTAAATCAGGTCTAAGATGGCGACCACCATGGGCGCCGCCATATTGGACCCGATGTCAACAAGATTGCGGTCGTCACCCTAATGGGTGGGTTAGAAGCTTTATTTATAATTTTCACTAGAAGAACTGTGCCTCACCCTCACAACCCAACCTCTTTAAGTTTGTAATAGCTTCCGTTATTAATTAAATTCTGTTTCACGCGCTCGCTTCCTTTGGCGCAAAGGCCAACTTCAAAGTTCAATTATTCGAAAATAACGCATCAGCGAGCAGAATATCATTCATGTAAAACGTTCTTAAATGGGTTCCTTTAGTGATTCCTGAGATCGGAATTCTTATTTTCTGTGATTGCATTAAACTTCACATTGACCGGTCTGGTTTCGTCTTTGATGACGATCGCGCTGGAAGCGAGACTCCATTGCAGTGATGTCATACCACGGGATCGATGAATTTCTTTCCGCTTCAAACAAAGGAGTTGCAGTAAGTCATTTACCACTATAAATAATAAAATACTCGTTTAAAACGGGAAGTGCATAGGAGAAAACTTGTTTATTTCGATCTAATTAACTATGCTTAGGTATCGAAATTTACAAACCGATTATTGTTCTTTCCTTCAGATTTACCCTATATTCAATTACTTTTTGGGCCCTGTTTTTACTTCTATATTCAACTATTTCTTGGGCCCTGTTTTTACTTCTATATTCAACTATATTTTGGGCCCTGTTTTTACCTCTATATTCAACTATTTTTTGGGCCCTGTTTTTACTTCTATATTCAACTATTTTTTGGGCCCTATTTTTACTTCTATATTCAACTATTTTTTGGGCCCTGTTTTTACCCCCATATTCAATCTTTTTTGTGCCTGTTTTACCTCTATATTCAAATATTTTTGTGCAATTTCGACGCAGGTTCTTGTGCTATAACGTTATAAGTTTATTTTTTTGTCAGTTTTCCTTTCCAAATTTCCAACATTTGTGTAGTAGTTTCAAAGTTTCGTGCACCTGTAGAAATCTTGGGCTGTTCTTGAAACTTCATACTCATGTTGGTTCCCAAATTGTATTTGTTTGCTTCATTTGTTGCTTTTGCTAACTTTTTGCCCGTTTACCGTTCGCACAATTTTCAAAATATTTTCTTTATGTTGCCATCTTATTTTCAACTACATAAATTTCTCTGCGTCATAGCTAACTTTGTTTGTACATTGTACAACATTTCACAAGTATTACACCTTTTTTTGCTTTCACAATCTCGTAATATTTTCCCAATATCTGGTTTTTCCAATTACACAATTTGAACATTAATATAAAACACTATAAATTCTGTGCTATTTCAACAGATGTTTACAATTTTAACCGTTTTTTTCTGCTTTATTTACAAGCTTTTTTCCATTTTCTATGAGGGAATTTAATAATTTTGAGATTTACCTTCATTTCCGCACTACGGAGTCAATGCGTTACTCTAGCCTAGCTTGGTCTGAGGCAACATTATGTAATATAGTTGATTAAATCTAGCTTACGACGGCTTACATTACTACAGTGACCATTCTAATCGGGTTTTTGGATTCTCTTCTGGCTTTTGACGTTCATGATTTTTTTGCGCCAATATGTTACATGTAAGGAATATCATGAATTTGTTTTGTTGCGAACCATGTTCTCAGATTCTCTGATGTAGGGATCAGGTTCTAAGTGTTCTGTATGGTTTTGAATTCTTGCCATTTTCACCTTTTAGTTTTAGATGTAGAGTAATAACCTACTCCCGTTACCCTAAATATAATTCTCTGGTACCCCAAAAGCACTTTGTTGATGTAAGCGGGGATTGTCAGAAGCATTTTTTCATCAATGTTTCACTGTTTTTTCTTGTATATATAAGTATTATTAAACTGAGAATAACTGAACCTAGAGCATACTTTTTTTTCATATTTTTCGCTCAATTTTTGAGTTCAACACTGACATGGCTATTATGATACCAATTACTGATATTTATGATGAGACATTCAAATAGCTAATGTTAATTTTTGTATCAAATGCATTGATAATAAATTAGTTTTCTTTCCTTTCTTCTCTGTATTCTAACTTATCCTAGCTTAATACGTTAACTACGGAGTGGGAAAAATGTGTACCATTAGGTAAATCGTTCATACAGGCACCAACATAAATGAATAACATTTCAAACCATTTCGCTAACTCTTTTAAAAGGAATTTTATCATACGAGTAAAATATTATTCAGCACTTATATTTTGTACATTTCTTAAAAAGGATGAAAACTTATTCGAGCAGGTAAGACTAGATTAGATTATTAGTTAGGTTAAGCCTCCCTATCCGCAACAAAGGCGATCCAAAGAGAGGAAGGAAGAAGGCGCCATTTGGTATGAAGTTAAGGAAACGCGGAATCTCTGCAGAAAGAGTATAGAAACAGTAAGATGGAAAAGATGTTCGTGAAACAAGATCAAAGTTGAAGAAGAAAGTAGCAGGTGCTGAAAAAACAGGACAGCAGTGAACCTAAAAAAGGAGGTTCTTAGCATAACAAAAGCATTTTATTTCAACACAAAGAAGGCCTGCCTAACTCTCAGCTCGGGCCCTCACATAGTCCCCCTGGGAGCGCTAATTCCCATAGATACAATAGTTGTATCCCCCTCGGGGGTTCGAGCAGGTGAATCGATTTCTCCAGTCTTCTTTTAAGAAGCTAACCAAATCAGCGCATTCGTAGTCAACGTGTTCATTTATTGTAATCTAAGCTTGAGGAATACATCTATTATATCATAAGACTAACGATCCCATGGGGAAGATGTGAGGCTTCGAGCTGCAGGTTAGGTAGGCCTTGCTTTTTGCAAAAGTATTAGAGGTTTTGTTGTTTTGCTACGAACCATCATTTTCGGTTCACTATTTTGTTTTTTTGCGCTATCACTTACTTCAACACTATCTTATTTCGTAAAAGATTTGTATTATCAACAATTTGACCGTGGTCTATAAAACTGAAGTTCAATATTCAACTGAAATTTAAAGTCAATTGTGATAAGCAATGTTGAATATAGCAAATATTAACTCGGTCGTGCCTTCATTTCGGTTTGATTTCGTATTTATGAAAACTGAGCTTGTGACTACTGGTCGGTCAGCAGTATTATGGAAACTCACTCAGTGACCACCGGTGGCTCACAACGCGGTCAAAGTGTAAATTGCCGTGTCTGTGCTCAGTGTGGGGGTACACACTGTGCATATATTCCTAGGTCACAGATGTGCATAGATTCCTAGTTACCTGTGTTTTGATATGACACGGTAGGACAGCCTCCAAGAAAGCCCCATAACATTGCTTGCTAAAAAAGCTGGAAAAGAAAGTAATCTGAATAATAAAAATATCATTTACGAACACAAAAATATCTTTGAGATCAAATAATATTAACGATATTTCTTGGCTTAACTGATCAGACCTGAAACTCGTTAATTTTTTTATTTAAATCCAGATTTAGATCTTTATGACTTGCAATTAATAATTATATTCTTTATGCCAAAATTTTGGGGAGGAAAGACTTGAAATTAGCAAAATTTGTTCAAAATTCGAAAACAATAAATCAAGGCCAAAAAATAGGCTAGAAAGGCTCAATTAAAATATTTTGGGGTTGATTAGGTTGAAACAAAGCACAATAAATATACCTCAATTATGCCACCATTAGGCTACAACGAAGTTTAGCACTTTGACGTGGGCCACCGGTGGGCACGGAGGGATTTTCCTAATGCTGCTGACCGACCAGTAGTCACAAGCTCAATTTTCATAAATATATAATCAAAATTTAATGAAGGCACAATCCAGTTAATGTTTGCTATTTTCAACATTGCTTACTACAATCGGCTTTAAATTTAAGTAGAATATTTAGCTTCAGTTGTACCTGCTGCAGTCAAAGTGTTAATTAACAAGGAATTAATTAGCGCAAAGCAAAGGCCAAATGAGGCTTGTGTAGGACAGAACGAGGTCCAGTTAGGGCAACATCAAATTAATAAAGCTAAATCGTCTCTCAATGAGACAAAAACCATACTCAATCAGGCCGAAATGAACCTCAATAATATCAAAAACGAAACTTCATTATTCTAAAATTTTTCTCAATTAGGCCGAAACGTTTTTCAATTAGGCTGAGATATTTCTTAATTAAGCTAAAATGAAACTCAAAGCAAAACAAGGCATGATTAAATTTTAGGTTGATTAGGTTGACTATAAGGAAGTTCATTGCGATCGAATGCTCGGAAGCATCGCCATATTGCAAGTTGCGTAGTTTAAAAACTTTTAAAATGGAATTTCAGACTGAAAAACATGAAAGTAGAACGCTAATTCCGTTACCCGAAGTACGGTGAATTCTGAGGATCTGTAAAATGTTTATTTTTCGTTCCGTAGATTTTTTCCCTCCGGGAGGACCGGAAGCAAAGTTTTTTATTAATAAAAGTTACGGTGTTTTCTGATACGCATGTGAGAATCCATAAAACTCAAAGGTTTATATTTTATAAAGCACATAGTACACTATTTATTTCTTTATCAAAAATTACACAATGGTTGATTCCGCGAAAGGAAGTGCCGTAGATTTGATACTTTGGGTGCACACTAGAAATAGCTGAACAAAAGAATATGCAACGAGAAAACCTTTCTTCACCAACGAAAGAGATAAAAGCACCAAAAGATACAGTGAACAGAACGCAGTTTTCGATCGTGAGATCACATTCAGAGCGTAGAGCATGCAACTGAGCTGAAGAGGGGAGTTGAATGCTATAGAGGACACTGTGCGAATTGTGTCCTTTGTATTATTGAAGCAGGGAAGTGTGATAGCAAACCAGGACAGGTGAATGTCTTTTATTTAAAGCACATAAGGATTAGGTATTATTCGACGTATGCAAACGTCTTCCATGCGCAAAAGGATTATTTATCATTCGAAGTATGTAAGCGTCTTTTATGCCCGAAAGGATTGTGTAGCATTAGACGTATATAAACGTCTTTTAGGCGCAAAAAGATTATTTATAATTCGAAGTACGTAAGCGTCTTTTATGTACACAAGAACTAGGTATCATTCAACGTATGTTGACATCTTTTATGGGAAAAATGATTAGGTAGCATTTGAAGTAAGCAAACACCAGTAGGTTCCAGTACGTTCATTTTAACTCCAGGAAGAAGACATGTCACAAACGAGTGGGAACATGACAGGACTTTTTATGATATGGTCAGTTTTTCAACTGCATCCGCATTTTATTTCTATTCACGGGAAATTACTTTGAATGGGAAACAACCAAGCGTTTTTGTGCACAAATGATGGATTAAGATATTGCTGAATAAACTATGCATACACTATTTTCTCCTCATATCCATAAAAAAGCTGTCATTAAATCGTTAAAATACCCGCGATATCACATGGATGGGTCAAGTCGATTTTTGGAAGCATTCCCTGCGAAAAATGGAGCGATTCTTGGTTTCAAGTTAAGCAAACTTCAATCAGAGATAAAAATAAATTTGAATATTGATCAATTTAGAGCCTTGCATACTTTCAATGTGAACTCCCACATTCATTTTCGTGATAAAAAAATTTCTGTTCAACACTCTAGTTTGTCATGTCTTTCTTACATTTTGTCTTTTTCCGTCTCTCCAGTTACTTCGCAAACTCTTCCCCAGTTTAGGCCCTTACCAGTTTGTCCCCTCAGCAGTTTGACCTTCAGCAGTTTGTCCCTCAGCAGTTTGACCCTCAGCAGTTTGATTCCTTAGCAGTTTCTCCCCTCAGCAGTTTGATTCCTTAGCAGTTTGTCCCCTCAGCAGTTTGATTCCTTAGCAGTTTGTCCCCTCAGCAGTTTGACCCTCAGCAGTTTGTCCCCTCAGCAGCTTTTTCCCTCAGCAGCTTGTTCCCTTAGCAGCTTGTTCCCTCCGTAGTTTTTCCCTCAGCAGCTTGTTCCCTCAGCAGCTTGTTCCCTCAGCAGCTTGTTCCCTCAGCAGCTAGTTCCCTCAGCAGCTTGTTCCCTCAGCAGCTTGTTCCCTCAGCAGCTTGTTCTCTCAGCAGCTTGTTCCCTCAGCAGCTTGTTCCCTCAGCAGCTTGTTCCCTCAGCAGCTTGTTCCCTCAGCAGCTTGTCCCCTCAGTAGCTTGTCCCTTCAGTAGCTTGTCCCCTCAGTAGCTTGTCCCCTCAGTAGCCTGTCTGCTCGGCAGCTTATCCCCTCAGCTCTCCCACTTTGCCATCTCGGCAACTTTGACATTACTCACAAGTCTGTCCCCTCACCACTTTGCCCCTCGGCCACTTGTCCCCTTGACATCACCCACAACTTTGCCTCCTCACCAGCTTGCCCCCTCGGTAACTTAATTGCTCCCTCAGAAACTTACCCTCTCGGCAACTTGTCCCCTTGCCATCAGTCCCCAGTCTGCCCCCTTGGTAACTTGCCGCACAGTAACTTGCCCCTCACCACTTTGCCCTCTCAGCAGCTTGTCCCCTCAACATTCACCACTTTGCTCCCTCACCAGTTTGCCCCCACATCACTCACCAGTTTGCCCCCACATCCCTCACCACTTGCCTCCACATCCCTCACCACATGCCTCCACATCCCTCACCACTTGCCCCCACATCACTCACCACTTGCCCCCACATCACTCACCACTTGCCCCCACATCCCTCACCACTTGCCCCCACGTCCCTCACCACTTGCCCCCACATCCCTCACCACTTGCCCCCACATCCCTCACCACTTGCCCCCACATCCCTCACCACTTGCCCCCACATCCCTCACCACTTGCCCCCACATCCCTCACCACTTGCCCCCACATCCCTCACCACTTGCCCCCACATCCCTCACCACTTGCCCCCACATCACTCACCAGTCTGCCCCTTGCCGAGTGTCTTCTCTAGCCTGTACGGCCCCACGTACTGCTGGTGGTCAAGACTCGTTTCCTTCTGCATGGTGGCCGCGCGCTGCCGCCGCCTCCGCCTCCTCAGGATGACAACAAGACGTTCCTGCGGCTGCTAACATCAATTGAGGGCGCTGTGGGGGGCCTCCAACATCACTGGGAGCTGCGGTAGGCCTGCAACATCACTTCACTCGCCGCCACAACATCGCACGCGGCCGACATATTGGAAACTGGCCGACTGCGCTGCGACTGCGCCGTGCGGCGCTGCCTTGATCAATACCACCCTCGCTGCTGCTGCTGCTGCTGCTGCTGCTGCTGCTGCTGGCTGCTGCTGCTGCTGGTGTGGTGTGAGGGGGGTTGGGGATTGGGGGTGGTTGTAAGGGGTGTGAGGAGGGAGGGGTTAGGGGTTGGTGGTAATGGGGGTGTGATGGGGTGGGTGTGGTGGCGGTTGTAAGTGAGGGGCTGGTGTTGATGCTATTGTTGTCGGTGTTGATGGTATTTTTCGTGGTGGTTTTGATGCTACTGTTAGTGGTGGTGTTAATGTTATTGATGATGTTTTTTTTTACTGTTATTGATGACGCCTCTAGTCGCTGCAAGGTTAAGAAGTTAGTCTTTCTTGTTTCGGTCGATACTTCTTTTAAGATAACTTTCTGTTGTTTGTTCAGTCATAACATTCTCTTTTTACGATAATTTTTGTTATTATTGTTGATAGATAATGGGGATGGTCCTTTGTCGGGTGCCACCCTTTTGACAATGTCTCTGTCTTAGGGATACCTGAGGGTAGTTAGTTGATAGATAAAATGTGTTACTCATTTGTGTCACTCATTTGTGTCACTCATTTGTGTCACTCATTTGTGTCACTCATTTGTGTCACTCATTTGTGTCACTCATTTGTGTCACTCATTTGTGTCACTCATTTGTGTCACTCATTTGTGTCACTCATTTGTGTCACTCATTTGTGTCACTCATTTGTGTCACTCATTTGTGTCACTCATTTGTGCCACTCATTTGTGTCACTCATTTGTGTCACTCATTTGTGCCACTCATTTGTGTCACTCATTTGTGTCAATAATTTGTGTCAATAATTTGTGTTACTCATTTGTGTCACTCCTTTGTGTCACTCCTTTGTGTCACTCATTTGTGTCACTCATTTGTGTCACTCATTTTTGTCACTCATTTGTGACACTCATTTGTGACACTCATTTGTGCACTCATTTGTGACACTCATTTGTGACACTCATTTGTGCCACTCATTTGTGCCACTCATTTGTGCCACTCATTTTTGCCACTCATTTTTGCCACTCATTTGTGTCAATAATTTGTGCCACTCATTTGTGTCAATAATTTGTGCCACTAACCAAGTGGCAGACACCAGTTGCTGGAACTTCCTAAAACGTACGAAAAATTGTACTAGAAAGCAATGTCGATGAAAAATGCGCAAGAAAATTTCCCGAGTGTGGCGGAAGTAGAACTCCTACGCTCTAAAGGAGTGGTCCTTCTGTCATTGAATCTGTCATTGAAAAATGACACATCTGTCATTTTTACTCCCACGCCCCCTTAAGAATTGGCACGGGAGAATTGTGTGCAGATGGACTGGTAAGTAAGAGCTCACAACAAAGAACATTGTAAATAGGTCTTCAAATATATTCAGCAGTGTAAGTTCACTCTTTTTTCGAAAACATTATTGGGAAAAATCAGGCTTTACTGCGGAGACCTCTTGGGGGTCTCCCCCCCCCCCCCCCCCCCCCCTCCAGGTTAAGAACCCACTGGTCCAAACCAAACGCTATCAGCATCATGCCCTCTCAGGGGGGTACAACTATTGTATGTATAGGAATTGCACTTCCAGGGGAAAAATGCGAGGTCCCGACCTAAGAGTTAGGTAAGGCATTTTTTGTTGGAATAAAATGTTTTTAGGATGTTAAAGATCTTCTTTTCCGGTTCGCTTCGGTCCTGTTTTTCAGCACCTCTAACTTTCTTCTTCAAGTTTCATCTTGTTTCGAAACCTTCCTTCTCATCTCACTGTTTCTAAGCGCATGGGATCCTTTGCGGGAAACACCCTTTGTGCGTAGATTCCACGTTTCCTTAACTCCATACTAAATGGTGCATTCATCCTTCCCCTCTTTGAACAACTTTGTTATGGTAAAGGGAGGCTAGAATAAATTAATAATCAACTGCAGGAGATTGCCATACCCTTTTCAGTCGAATGATTTGTTAGGATCTTGAAATATGTATTTTTTTTGGAAATGCGAGCCCAATTTTCCTCAAGAAATAATTTTTTGACTTTTTTCAATTATTTCATTAATTTACTACACCAAATAAGCTTTGATTTTCATCGTCTTCAGCAAAATCGAAGTTGCTTGCAATATTTTTATGCTTTACAACTCAGATTGTGCAGTTAACTGTGTGCAGTAACTGTAATGTGTGCAGTAACTGTCGTCATGTTGCTAGTAAATGTCGTAATGTTGCCAGTAATTGTCGTAATGTTGCCAGTAATTGTCGTAATTTTGCCAGTAATTGTCGTAATGTTGCCAGTAATTGTCGTAATGTTGCCAGTAATTGTCGTAATGTTGCCAGTAATTGTCGTAATGTTGCCAGTAATTGTCGTAATGTTGCCAGTAATTGTCTTAATGTTGCCAGTAGTTGTCGTAATGTTGCCAGTAGTTGTCGTAATGTTGCCAGTAGTTGTCGTAATGTTGCCAGTAGTTGTCGTAATGTTGCCAGTAGTTGTCGTAATGTTGCCAGTAGTTGTCGTAATGTTGCCAGTAATTGTCGTAATGTTGCCAGTAGTTGTCGTAATGTTGCCAGTAGTTGTCGTAATGTTGCCAGTAGTTGTCGTAATGTTGCCAGTAGTTGTCGTAATGTTGCCAGTAGTTGTCGTAATGTTGCCAGTAGTTGTCGTAATGTTGCCAGTGGTTGTCGTATAGTTGCTGAAGTGAAAAACCGCCGAGTCACGTGACCACTCTTCTGTGTAGCGGTCGTTTTAATGTTCCGGTCCGAATGCTCTGATGCCTGTGCATGATGGCTTGCAACTCTGTGGCCGTTATCACTCTGATGCCTGTGCGTGATGGCTTGCAACTCTGTGGCCGTTATCACTCTGATGCCTGTGCGTGATGGCTTGCAACTCTGTGGCCGTTATCACTCTGATGCCTGTGTGTGAGGGCTTGCAACTCTGTGGCCGTTATCACTCTGATGCCTGTGCGCGATGGCTTGCAACGCTGTGGCCGTTATCACTCTGATGCCTGTGCATGATGGCTTGCAACGCTGTGGCCGTTATCACTCTGATGCCTGTGCATGATGGCTTGCAACTCTGTGGCCGTTATCACTCTGATGCCTGTGCGTGATGGCTTGCAACTCTGTGGCCGTTATCACTCTGATGCCTGTGCGTGATGGCTTGCAACTCTGTGGCCGTTATCACTCTGATGCCTGTGCGTGATGGCTTGCAACTCTGTGGCCGTTATCACTCTGATGCCTGTGCGTGAGGGCTTGCAACTCGGTGGCCGTTATCACTCTGATGCCTGTGCGTGAGGGCTTGCAACTCTGGCCGTTATCACTCTGATGCCTGTGCGTGAGGGCTTGCAACTCGGTGGCCGTTATCACTCTGATGCCTGTGCGTGAGGGCTTGCAACTCGGTGGCCGTTATCACTCTGATGCCTGTGCGTGAGGGCTTGCAACTCGGTGGCCGTTATCACTCTGATGCCTGTGCGTGATGGCTTGCAACTCGGTGGCCGTTATCACTCTGATGCCTGTGCGTGAGGGCTTGCAACTCTGGCCGTTATCACTCTGATGCCTGTGCGTGATGGCTTGCAACTCTGGCCGTTATCACTTTGATGCCTGAGCGTGATTGGTGTCTGACAAAGCGACCAAGGTGGTCCTTGTCGTCACATTCTTCCGAGTTTTTCTCTCCAGCTCTTATTTTTGTCATTTCTTTATTATTTTATTCAAAGCATTACATCTCACGCGAGTTTTATTGAGATGATCCAATTTTAACCAATTTTCATTTCTCGTAAATTTTATTGTACGATATTGACGACGCGATTTTAAATTATGTGAATTTTGAATAGGCAAGTTTTATTTACCCAATTTATAGATATATATATGTATATACACATATACATATATATATAAATATATGCATACGCGTTTTTTATTTACGTGACTATCATATATTTCTTCAATTTCTATTCAGTCGAAAGTACATCTAGTGAGTTCAGTTTACCCAGATTTAGTTTTCGCGAATTCAATCACCGGAAATATTGGGCGTGATTTTTATGGACGTCATTTTTAATCATTTACGCGTTTTTTATTTGCACGATTTCTACCCACGCGAGTTAACGCCGCAATTTTCATGCACGGAAATCAATTCGCGATAATTCAGTCCGCTCGATTTTGATGTACGAGAATTTAGTTTACACGATTTTTATTTATGCAATTTTTGTTCGCTTAAATTTTATTCACTCAATTACTACGAAACCGGTTTTCATTCTCGTAGTTTTACCTTCGTGGTTCATGTTTCGTGGGTTTTAGCTTGCAAGATTTCTCTCCGCGGGTCCATTATTTTGGCAAGCCTCTATTTTGGCTGGCCTTTATTTTGGCGGGCCTCTATTTTGGCGGGCCTCTATTTTGGCGGGCCTCTATTTTGGCGGGCCTTTATTGTGGTGGACCCTTATTTTCGCGGTGCTTCATTTTCGCAGGTCTTTATTTTCGCGGGTCTTTATTTTCGCGGGTCTTTATTTTCGCGGGTCTTCATTTTCGCGGGTCTTTATTTTCGCGGGTCTTAATTTTCGCGGGTCTTAATTTTCGCGGGTCTTAATTTTCGCGGGTCTTTATTTTCGCGGGTCTTTATTTTCGCGTGTTTTTATTTTCGTATGTCTTTATTTTCGCGCGTCTTTATTTTCGCGCGTCTTTATTTTCGCGCGTCTTTATTTTCGCGCGTCTTTATTTTCGCGCGTCTTTATTTTCGCGCGTCTTTATTTTCGCCCGTCTTTATTTTCGCCGCTCTTTATTTTCGGGGATTTATATTTTCGCGGATTTTCATTTTTGCGGGTCATTATTTTCGCGGGTCATTATTTTCGCGGGTATTAATTTTCGCGGGTCTTTATTTTCGCAGGCCTTTAATTTCGCGGGTTTTTATTTTCGCGGGCCTTCAATTTGCGGGCCTTCAATTTGCGGGTCTTTATTTTCGCGGATCTATATTTTCGAGGATCTATATTTTCGCGGATCTATATTTTCGCAGATCTATATTTTCGCGGATCTATATTTTCGCGGATCAATACTTTCGCGGATCAATATTTTCACGGGTTTTAATTTTCGCGGATCTTTATTTGCGCGGATCTTTATTTTCGCGGATCTTTACTTTCGCGAGTCTTTACTTTCGCGAGTCTTTACTTTCGCGAGTCTTTACTTTCGCGAGTCTTTACTTTCGCGAGTCTTTACTTTCGCGAGTCTTTACTTTCGCGGGTCTTTACTTTCGCGGGTCTTTATTTTCGAGGATCCTTATTTTCGAGGGTCTTCATTTTCGCGGATCAATATTTTCGCGGGTTTTTATTTTCGAAGATCTTTATTTTTGCGGGTCGTTATTTTCGCGAACTTCAGTAACGCGACTAACCAGCGGTGAGGTGCAGCAGCGCATCTCATAACACAAGGTCAGTAAAACATTTCCAAAAAACAACTCACTACCGTAGGCAGGTTGCATCTCTTTTTTATTGAATGATTGGTCTCACATCACGCAGTGTAAGTCGAACATTAACAAGATTTAGCTCATTATCAATTCCTTAAAATTAACGCTTGATATACAATCAATACATCAAAAAAAGGATCGTGTTGACGGTACCTAAAAAGAGGCCCTCAAGTGTAGCATTCAACGCGTACGTTGTCCAAACACAGTGCATATAATGGTTCCAACAGGTTAACATTCACGTTCTTATTTATGAATTCCAAGTATTCTATTTTTCGCTCACATAATCCCACATTCCTTCATTTACTCTTTTAATCCATCATTCTCCCATTTAATCTTGTATTCGTAAATTCATTGTTTCTTGCATTCATTCCTTATTTCATTCATTATCTCAAATTAATTCTCAATTTCATATACATGTAGAATTAAATAAATGTTACATGAAATCAACTTCAAAATAATTTTCTGTAAGTCACTACTGCGCGTGTATCAATTATATGTTATAACTACATATAAAATACTAGACTACGACACACGTCATTTTAATAATATTTTATTACCCAAGTCTATGAAATAAAAACATGAAAATTGAATGCTCTGGAATTATTACACAAAAAATAAGCACCTTGGCCATAAAATTCAAGCATAAAATTCAAGCATAAAATTAAATCCCAAGCCGTAGAATAATCCCATAAAATCTAAAGCTTTAGCCATAGAATAATTATAATTCAATCGAAAATGGAGGCCCGATTCGTTTCCTCTCTCAGTATAATAACCGAAATGTTAGCTTTAAAATGAATGCTATATTTTTTTATTCCTATGAAATTGGGCGCCTTAACCGCAAGTTTCCTCTCAATTATTGCTTTTTCACGCATATTTTGTGAATAAATACTGTAAACATTCATTTTTAGTCCTTTTTCTTTTTTATTCCGCCCACTTCTGTTTTCATTTCCCTATATTGTCGAAAATTACCGTCTGTGAATTTCCGCTATGTCCGTAAACAGTACATAATTTCGCAATTTTTTTTCCTAGTTTGGGGTATTTCCTTCCATTTTCGGAAATTTTCGTCGATTATCGTAAATGTTTGTCCATTTCCGTAAATTTTTGTAAGCTGGTAAACCCGAAAATGCGCGTAAAATTTACACTTCAATAATTGATACCGCATAAAAAATGTCCATAAGTAAACGTGTCTGCATCAACAGAACACCGCCACCAAACGGATTATTTGCACCAAAATGCATAAAAAATTATCATTAACAAAATCCAATTATTGAATTTTCCCTGATAATAACCATTAACGAAATGCAATCATCGATTTTCCCTCTTGAAAATAACCAAATAACGAACTCTAATCATCGAATTTCCCCTACAAAAAATTGATTCATTAATAATCTATCCTAATCATCGAAGACTAGCATACTAGAGAGCTAATACTGACTTGTTGACTAGTGTCTCGTAGACAGCTAGGTATGACGACTAGATATATATACACATATGTACACACATACACACACACACACACACACACACGCTGTAGACACACACTAGCGCTCGTGGACATGTGTGTTATGGTTCGAATGTAAACCAAACATATGTGGTGTAGTGCGTGTACAGTAGTACTCTGTAATAGTACAAGTACACTATATAACAGATACAGTGGTACACGTACACAGTAAAACACATACGCACAATAGTACATGTACACAGGATAGCACATATACACAGTATAACAAATACAACAGTACACGCACACTGTATAACATAAAATAATCCATGTATACTGTATAACACATACAATAATACATGTACACTGTATAACATACAATAATATACGTACATTGTATAACACATACAATAATACATGTACACTGTATAACAAATACAATATTACATGAATACTGTATAAAACATATACTATACACGTCTACTAAAGAAACTGTAGATATCGCAAGTCGGAAACAGAATTTGATGCTTCCCTTGTGTACGATGGGATTGTTTACTACACGCACACACTCACACACACACGCACACGCTTGATTGTGCATAACACCCATACACATACTACACACATACGCCTGCTGTATGCTCCACAAGGGTGGCCAGTACTCATAGGGTAGATTTTTTTTCGCAGAATTTTCTTGACGGGACCCCCTAAAAAGGTGAGGTTGATAGAAAAAATGATACTGGTAAAGTTTCAGACCATTTGAACATCGTTAACCCGTGCCCCAACGGCCTCAAAGTTCTGAAAAATCGCGCAGAACTTTGAGGCCGTTGGGGCACGGGTTAACGACGTTCAAATGGTCTGAAACTTTACCAGTATCATTTTTTCTATCAACCTCACCTTTTTAGGGGGTCCCGTCAAGAAAATTCTGTGAAAAAAAATCTACCCTATGAGTACTGACCACTCTAATGCTCCACACGCCCACTGTGTACTGCATACACACACTGTACTCCACACATTCCCTATGTACTCCACATACTATGTACCATACACTATCTATTCCTCACACACTAATATAAATAGTATTACACACGATAACACAATGTACACAGATTACATCACTACACAACACACAATTTGGGACTTGAATGTTCACGTTCCATCAAAAGCACTTCGCGTTCTCTTATTGTAGTAACTTTATTCATTGGAATATTTTACGGTCGTTGCAAAACATTTGTTAGATAAGATTTTCATTTGTGTATGTTTTTCTATTTTTAGCTTCAGATTGGTAATTTTTGGGAGGCAACTGTGAAGTAGGGACTAAGAAAGTAGGCCTACCCAAATTGCCCTGTAATTTCGATTTCAATGCAAAATTTCAATTGTAATAAAAAATTCGAATTTCAACGAAGTTAAATAACATTTATACTGCATACATTATTATATAAGAAAGCTATAGCCTCCCTTAACCACGACCAAGATGCTCCAGGAGAGGAAAGAGGAAGGCATCATTTAGTATGGAGTTGAGGGAAAGCGGAATCTATGCACAAGGTGCACAGAAACAGTGAGCGAAGAAAGAAGTTCATGAAATAAGAAAAAGTTGAAGAAGAAAGTAGTTGGTGCTGAAAAACCAGGACAGCAGTGAACCGGAAAAAGATGGTTCGTAACAAAACAATAACCTATTCTATTTCAACAAAAAGGAAGCCTACCTAACCTTTAGCTCGGGCCGTAACATAGTCTCCGTGTGAGCGCTAATTACCATAGATACAATAGTTGTGTCCCCCTGAGGGGAGTTGCGTTGATGATATTCAAATAATTATCTATATCAGTAAGTATTCAAATAATGACGCACGTCAATCCACATTATGCAGGGTCTCCAAAAAAATATTTAGTGATCCCATGACTAATTATTCGTCATGCATTTGTTTGTTTGTATTTCAAGTGCAACAAAGTTTCCTTGAATGTCGTTTAGCACACGAAAATTCTATTTTCTTTCTTTGATTAAACTCATTAGGCTTGTACCTACGTCAATAAACCCTTACATCAAAGCAAAATACGCGAGTACTGGGCAGTCAAAGATTGAGTACAATAAGTCAAGAGTGTCAATGCATGCTTTGCTTCGCTGAGAAAGGAAGGCGCAAGCATCTCAAAGAGACAAAAAAAAAAAATACTATCGTCTGAAAAAAGAAGACTGTTGCACAGAAGGTCGGTTTCACGGTACGCCGATCTCTCCAATGAAAGAGATAAAGCAAAGAACGAAATAAAAAGCATGTTGAGGTGTGAATCTAAACCCACAATCGACTCCTGCACTGATTCTATGGACATCCACTGACGGGAACATACTCTGTCATATTACCCGTTTCGGGGCAACTCAGGAATCCTACTTATTCCCAAGGAGCGCTGAGTACCCAGAATGATAGGATGCTTTATTCCAATCAATCAAACCTGACACATCATCTTTTACACTGGTTTTACAAATGCCTCATAACTAACACCGGGACGCAATGACGGTTACCCCCGGTCAAGCCGGTACCCATTTCCGGCACCTGGGTAGGTTGGAAAATTGTGCATGAGTTCTCTCTTTTCCTGAAAGAGAAAAAACACCTGATGGCACCGGGATTCGAACTGCCGACACCTTCCCTTGAAAAGCGCGCTCTTAACCACTCGGCCACGGTGACCGATACCCTTCAGTCTCCTTTCCTTTGGGGTAGAAAAATAGTTCAGAACTCGGACACGGACCGCCATTTCATAGTGAACCATCCGAACTATTTTGATGACTCGGGAAGAAAAAGTTACAATAATCCGTAACAGTAACACGTATTTGTGATACGTTGTAATACGTTGCAGTTAGATGTATTCGTGATTCGTAAAAACACGCTGCAGTTAACCTATTTGTGGTACGCAGTAATACGCAGTAATTGAACTCAGAAGCAATCATTAATACGCATCCGTTATTCACAATAATACGCAGCAATAGTCAGTAATGAGCATCAGTAATGCACAATAATACGGAGTATTAAGTAATACGCAGCAATGACCAGTATCACGCCCGTAGCGGCCAGTAATACGCTCGTGCTATTCAGTAATACACAGCGTTCATGCGCAATAATGCACCGCAGTAATAAACAATAAAAAACAGTAATAATCAGTAATTCGCAGCCAAATTAGTAAACGCCAGTAGTATTTATCAACACGCCCGTACCATTCAGTAATACGTCCGTACCATTCAGTAATACGTCTGTACCATTCAGTAATACACCCGTACCATTCAGTAATACACCCGTACCATTCAGTAATACACCCGTACCATTCAGTAATACGCCCGTACCATTCAGTAATACGCCCGTACCATTCAGTAATACGCCCGTACCATTCAGTAATACGCCCGTACCATTCAGTAATACGCCCGTACCATTCAGTAATACGCCCGTACCATTCAGTAATACGTCCGTACCATTCAATAATACGCCCGTACCATTCAGCAATTTGCTATAACTTATAGCAATAATCAGCAATACGCATCAGTGATACACCCGAAAGCGAGGCGAGGACAGCCCTACGCTCTTCCTATTAACACAATTATTGACAAAAATCAACAAATTCTTCTTTATATTAACATTTAATAATTGAAATATGAGCCCATGTTATTAGACGGGATCCCGTGCACATAGACACAGTAAGTTGAGAAAGAAGTTTATGAAACAAGATAAAAGTTGAAGAAAGTAATGGGTGCTGAAAATCAGGACTGCAATGAACCGAACAATTACAGTCATTAACAAAACAAAAACGTTTCACTTCAACAAAAAGAAGGCCTCTCAGCTTGAGACCTCACATTTTCCCCTTGTGAGCGCTAATTCTTATAGCTACATAGTTGTATCCCCTGAAGGGAGTAGCGTCAGTCTACCTTACCTATTTTTCCCACTTCTTGTTAATTACTGGGTCATTTAGTTAACTTGAAGATGAGGGGTTGACTCATCGCTGTGAACAAATAACTTTAACTGACACGAACGTTCCACATAAAGAAATATTCGGTACTATGCAGAAAATTTTACGTAGAAATTATCCTTGATACTAAATAGAAAATTACACGTAAAAATAACCCGTGGTGTTATACAGCAAATTGTACGTAAAATAACCCTTGGTAGTTTACAGAAAAAACGACACATTAAATTCGCAGCTGGTTAGTCGTAAAATTACGAAGAACATTCACCATTTACTGAAAGATTTTGGGTTTCATGGAAGAGAATGAGTTGCTAGAAGAAAAAAACTTGATCTATTTTGAAAATGAAATCTTGAAAATATGTTCAAGATTCCATTTCCTACCAATTCATTAATCACAGTTTTGATCGATCCAAAAATCAATAAGAAATGCGTTTTGTGTATTTTGTTAAGCGTTCTGTCAACCTCTAGATCGACCTTGGCTAAAAAATAAAAAACTCATCAGAAACACAAAGGCCTTTGCTAGAGACTCGAACGCCCTTAACCAGAGACTCGTCACTAGCTAGTGACGCAAAGGCGCTTGAGCAGAGATTCGAAGGTCCTCTGTCAAAATACCGAAGGTTCTTTCCAAGAGATCCAAAGGTCCTTTACCAGAGATCCGAAGGTCCTTTACCAGAGATCCGAAGGTCCTTTACCAGAGATCCGAAGGTCCTTTACCAGAGATCCGAAGGTCCTTTACCAGAGATCCAAAGGTCCTTTACCAGAGATCCAAAGGTCCTTTACCAGAGATCCGAAGGTCCTTTACCAGAGATCCGAAGGTCCTTTACCAGAGATCCGAAGGTCCTTTACCAGAGATCCGAAGGTCCTTTACCAGAGATCCGAAGGTCCTTTTCCAGAGATCCAAAGGTCCTTTTCCAGAGATCCGAAGGTCCTTTACCAGAGATCCGAAGGTCCTTTACCAGAGATCCGAAGGTCTTTTACCAGAGATCCGAAGGTCCTTTACCAGAGATCCGAAGGTCCTTTACCAGTGATCCGAAGGTCCTTTACCAGTGATCCGAAGGTCCTTTACCAGAGATCCGAAGGTCCTTTACCAGAGATCCGAAGGTCCTTTACCAGAGATCCGAAGGCCCTTTACCAGAGATCCGAAGGTCCTTTACCAGAGATCCGAAGGTCCTTTACCAGAGATCCGAAGGTCCTTTACCAGAGATCCGAAGGTCCTTTACCAGAGATCCGAAGGTCCTTTACCAGAGATCCGAAGGTCCTTTACCAGAGATCCGAAGGTCCTTTACCAGAGATCCGAAAGTCCTTTACCAGAGATCCGAAGGCCCTTTACCAGAGATCCGAAGGCCCTTTACCAGAGATCCGAAGGCCCTTTACCAGAGATCCGAAGGCCCTTTACCAGAGATCCGAAGGCCCTTTACCAGAGATCCGAAGGCCCTTTACCAGAGATCCGAAGGTCCTTTACCAGAGATCCGAAGGTCCTTTACCAGAGATCCGAAGTTCCTTTACCAGAGATCCGAAGGTCCTTTACCAGAGATCCGAAGGTCCTTTACCAGAGATCCGAAGGTCCTTTACCAGAGATCCGAAGGTCCTTTACCAGAGATCCGAAGGTCCTTTACCAGAGATCCGAAGGTCCTTTACCAGAGATCCGAAGGCCCTTTACCAGAGATCCGAAGGTCCTTTACCAGAGATCCGAAGGTCCTTTACCAGAGATCCGAAGGTCCTTTACCAGAGATCCGAAGGCCCTTTACCAGAGATCCGAAGGCCCTTTACCAGAGATCCGAAGGTCCTTTACCAGAGATCCGAAGGTCCTTTACCAGAGATCCAAAGGTCCTTTACCAGAGATCCGAAGGTCCTTTACCAGAGATCCGAAGGTCCTTTACCAGAGATCCGAAGGTCCTTTACCAGAGATCCGAAGGTCCTTTACCAGAGATCCGAAGGTCCTTTACCAGAGATCCGAAGGTCCTTTACCAGAGATCCGAAGGTCCTTTACCAGAGATCCGAAGGTCCTTTACCAGAGATCCGAAGGCCCTTTACCAGAGATCCGAAGGTCCTTTACCAGAGATCCGAAGGTCCTTTACCAGAGATCCGAAGGCCCTTTACCAGAGATCCGAAGGTCCTTTACCAGAGATCCGAAGGCCCTTTACCAGAGATCCGAAGGTCCTTTACCAGAGATCCGAAGGCCCTGTACCAGAGATCCGAAGGTCCTTTACCAGAGATCCGAAGGTCCTTTACCAGAGATCCGAAGGTCCTTTACCAGAGATCCGAAGGCCCTTTACCAGAGATCCGAAGGTCCTTTACCAGAGATCCGAAGGTCCTTTACCAGAGATCCGAAGGTCCTTTACCAGAGATCCGAAGGTCCTTTACCAGAGATCCGAAGGTCCTTTACCTGAGATCCGAAGGTCCTTTACCAGAGATCCGAAGGTCCTTTAACCAGAGATCCGAAGGTCCTTTACCAGAGATCCGAAGGTCCTTTGCCAAAGACCCGAAAGTCCTTTCCCAGAGATTTGATAAAAGATCCTTCATCAAAGACCCAAAAGTCCTTTTCCACAGATCCGATAGTCTTCTGCAGAAAAAAACATATGTCTTTTGCCAAAGACCCTAATAATCTTTCCCAAAACCCAAAAGTCCTTTGCCAGGGCTTAGGCAAAAGCTGAAAGAACTCTTTTAAACTGCGAACATACTTCCTCATGCGCATGTTGAGGTTCACGTAGTTTGTTGCCATAGTTATTGCATAACAGAGAAGCACCAAAAAATTAAAGAAGTGTTTATGCACCAAACTGATTGTCCTTTACTCCTATGAGCCTTCTGTGGATGACCCATGGGAGTCATCTGGGAGGCACAAATGTGGAAGCGTGGGTGTGAGGGCTGGGTGGAGGTTAGGGGGGATGACTGGGAGAGCTGGGGATGGTGATCTCCTGGGTGTAGGCGATGGGTGATAAGCAGCGCCTGAGAAATGAGCGGGTGAAGATGCAGGGTGAGATCTGGGGGACGAATGAGTCGAAGATATCGTGTAGCTGCCTGGTGGAGCCGCGAAGGAAAGAACAGCTGAACTCGCCAAGTTCGTGACTGCCGATACACTCCCTCCCACACACGCGTAGACCCCAACCGAAGGTGCTGGAGGTACAACCACCGATTGCTTCGACAATCCAGCAACGGCTGCTGGTGCACCACCGTAGTACTGACCAAGGACGGTATGGCCAATACCTGACGCATAAGTGGAAGGAAGTGATAAAGAATGCGACTCTAATCCAGATGGAAAAGTGCAAGGAAGTACGCCGGTCATCAGAGAGTGGGATTCTAATCCAGACGGGACCCCCATCCCGGCTGAGCTTAAACTTTGAGGTCCACCTAACATTGAACTTCCGAACTCGGACGTGAGGCCTCCAAGCCCATAGCTTGCAGCGGCCCCCATTGTTGAGGATGACGAAAGCAAGCTGGAGGTCCCCCCAGCGGTCATGACTTTGATGGCGTGCGCCATGTCTGAAGGAATGTGCAGCGTGCTTGGCGGCGACGGCTTCCCAGTGCACTTCAGGTGGAGGGTTGCGTTGGGCACGAGCCCCAGCTCTGCCATCGTCGCTGAGGTCTGGTCCAACACCTGCGAAAAGTGGGATAGTAAAGAAAAAGCCTGAAAAAATTAGGGTAGTGGAGAAAAAACTGGGTAATGGAGGTTAGTGGAGAAAAACTGAGAAAAGGAAGGTAGTAGAGAAAATACTTAAGAAAGCCATGATGAAGGAGAAAATAGCTGAGAAAAAACAGATGTGAGACAAAATACCTTAGAAAAAATAGAGATAAAACCTGCGAAAATCAGGATAGTAGAGAAAAAGCCTGCTAAAAATGGAGAGTAGAGAAAGAATCTGACAAAATTAAAAAATTAGAAACACAAACCTCCCAAAATCAGGATTGTAGAGAAAAAACTGAGAAAATGTTAGAGAATTGATATAATCAGCCCTAGCCCACCGAGACGACATGCACCGAGACTCTCAACTTCTTATGTCAACTGTTAAAAGAAAAGAGACATGGATTATCATTAAAATGTGAGGTGTTTCATTAAATTATATTAGATAAATTAATTTAGGTCTCCCTAACTACAACAAAGGTGTTGCAAAGGAAAGAAGGAGGAAGACACCATTGGGAAAAGAGTCAAGGGAGCAGAGAATCTATGCACAAGGTGTGTTCCCACACAAGACGCATAAAAAGAGTATATTAAAAAAAGGTTCTGAAACAAGGTAGAAGTGGAAGGAAAAATTCAGAGGTACTAAAAACAGAAAAGCAGTTAACCCGAAAAAGATGGTCTCTAACAAATGAAGAAACATATTCAATTTCAGTAAAAATGAAGACCTACCTAACCCACACTTTAGGACTTAACATTTTTTCTTTACGTGTTTCACTTGTTTCAATTAGCTACCCAAAAGAAGTTTATTATAAACACCTTCGCTATGGTTCCGCGGTTGTTAACGGTCGGCTTGGTAAGGTTGTAAGCAGCATGATCTAGAAATCGACTTCACTGCTCGAATGCATTTTTCATAATTCCTAAGAAATGTGAAAAATGTAATCGCACGATAAGATTTAACCTGGCATGATAACATTTATTTTCTTTAAAGGTCGAGAAACAAACGAAATGCCATTCACTCATACTGATACGCAAATGAGTTATTTACCTACAGGCAAACACTAAGTCACCTGGAAGGGGAAAGACCCAATACGGGGGAATATGCTAAGTCACCAGGAAGGTGAAGGACTCAATACGGGGGAATATGCTAAGTCGCCTGGTAAGGGAAGGACTCAATACGGGGGAACATACTAAGTCACCTGGAAGGGGAAGGACCCAATACTGGGGGAATATGCTAAGTCACCTGGTAAGGGAAGGATCGCACGACCTCGAAGTTGTCATCACCGTCTCGATAGGACCGGAGGTAGGCCCTGAGTTTCTCCAGAGTGTCGTTTGCCTTGAGCTTTATTAGATATGTCTGGGTGCCTGTAATGCAACCAGATGTGAATTAATTAAATTTTTCTGGGTGCATTTAATGCAACCAAATGCAAATATGTGATACGAGTTTCACCAGCCCACAAGTACAGGTATATTTTAATCACTTGTACAATTAGAATGGATACATTTATTCGTCATCCCCATCTGCAAGTTTCATTAAACAAAATATCGAATCCCGTCATTTTTGACGGGTCGTTTACAATAGTGACACACAAAGCTCACCGTTGGCAGCCCTGATTCTGAGCGTGGTGATGATGACCGGCTGACGAGGATGGACAATGGACGACTTCCGACCTGCCATCTTGCCCGACATGGCGCACACGGCAGAAGATGACGCTGCAAGCGGGGAAATTTCTTGCACTTTTTTCGTGATGATCCCCAGAGGGGAAGAAGACATCATACTTCCTGCAGAAGGAAGTGGTCCAGCAAGCACTGGCGGCTTCGGAGGCGGGACAACGCTTTCTGCTTTCCAGGTCTCCGGCTTTGGAGAAGGGGTCTTTGAAGATTCTTCTTCTTCTTCTTCTTCTTCTTCTTCTTTGTCGTCTTCTTTGAGTGGTTCTTCTTCTTCTTCCTTCTCATCGGAATCCTCGTCTTCTTCTTCCTGGCTTTCTCCTGCTTCGTCTAGGATTGGAGTGTGCACCAGCGTCAGAGAGCTTTTTCGAGATGAGCCCTGAGAAAAACAGACTTGTACAACTCGAGCAATTGTGTGGAATTTTATTCTTAACTTTACAGAGCTACTGCTACGAAAAAAGTTAAAATTAAGTTTTATTCTAGTTTAAGTGGATCGCGGGTTTCACTATAATTTAAATTAATTTTATCTGCATACTTTTTGATATTTCGGGACATTTAGAACTCGGGGAAATATGTGAAACTCGGTGCGTAATTTTACGATAAGTTACGGCGGCGAAAAAATAGAAATAAGCATTTATTCTATTTAAGTGGACGGCTTATTTTAAGATTTCAGTTTCAATAAAATTTGAGTTAATTTCATCAAATTGAACACTTTTTGAAAATTCTTAGTTTAACCTTTGTTTTCGTTCATGCTTTTACACTTTTACTACTGCAGGTTTTATTTTACATTCGAATATTTTACAATATTCGAATCAAATTGAATTCAATTGTAGTAAAGTAAATATTTAAATAGCGAGCATTAACTGGATCGTGCCTTCATTTGGTTTTAGTCAAGTACTTATGAAAATAGAGTTTGTGACTACTGGTCGGTCAGCAGCATAATGAAAACTCAGTTAGTGACCACCGGTGGCGCACGTTACAGCCAAAGTGTTGATGATGTAAAATAAAACGATTAACCGGCGTTCAACTGGGAGCCAGTAAGACAAAAATAAAATGTGCGTGTCAGACTAACCTTTAATGACCCTTTCTGAATATCGGCAGAACACATTAAAACGTTGTACACGTAGTATCATCAAGGAAAAGTTCAAAACTAAATTTAACATCAATTTAAACCAATTAAAATTCCACTCTGGTAGCTTAAGTTTAAACTAACTATGAGCACGTTGGAAACTTCTCCGCAGAGGTTAACTATTTTCAAGATCAAGACCAAATATAACATCACTTTAATCTAATCTAAATTCAACTCAGAATACTTAAGTTTAAACTAACCATGAGCATGTCGGAAACTTCTTCGCGGAGGTTAACTATTTTCCCATTCTTGACAACGCAGGCCGGTACGCGGGAGAGAAAATCTTCAACGGACGTTCGTCTTTTCCTGAGACTATCCACATCCACGTCCGTGGCTGCGACGCCTCCACCGACGACCATCCCAATGCTTCCACGTCTTCCAGATCCACCCATAGCAGCGGCTTCCATCTCGTCGTGGAGGAGCAGAGCTCGGTTCATCCTGTTCCACTCCCTGGGGCTCTTTCTCCTGCCGATGTTGAGGGCCCGTCTTGCCACTTCACTGACCCTCCTTGCGTCGCTGCCCCTCCGCACCTCACTCCCTCTCCGGCCCTCCGTTCCTTTCCGGGCATCGCTGCCCCTCCTCACTTCCAAAATCTTCCTCACATCACTGCCCCTCCGGGCGTCGCTCATTCGCCGCCCATCGCCGCCCTCGAAATGCCTTGACGCCTCGCTGCCTCTCCGACAGCTGTGGACCCTCGGAGGCGGTTCTGATGGGGCCGGAGCCGAGGGTTCTGGGGGTATGGATGTTGTCACAACCACCGTTTGCGGCGTAGAGCTTTGTATCACCTGATGAGACGTTTGAGGTACAGTGGAACTTTGGACCACCTGTAGCACCGTGGAACTTTGGACCATCTGTGGCACCGTGGAACTTTGAACCACCTGTGGCACCGTGGAACTTTGTATCACCTGGTGCGACGTTTGTGGTATCGTGGAACTTTGGATTCCCTGATGCGAGATCACGTGGACGCTTTGGGTGGTGACTTGGGTTGTCACACACGTCGGTGTGCTGGAAGGCAAAGGCTTCACTTCGATTTTAGTGGCCTCACTTTCGCTCTTGTCGCTGGTTCGTTGCAGGGAATCCCGCCGGCTGCTTACATGCTGGAGGTAAGCAAAAGCTTTCGTCAGCACCTCAGGAAGCTTAGGAGGAAGAGACCGGGTTGGAACGCTGCTGCAAGTCTAGAAAGCCAACACCAACCGAGCCACTTGTCAATGGTCCGTCAAAAAATAGAATTCTACATTCAATTACGCTACTTAACTTTCATTTTTCTTGTCGTCTACAAAAGAGTTCGTCTCTAAAAAGTACTACGTGCATTTTATAATTTTGTGACACTGCTACTATTAATTAAAGCAAATAACATTTTATAACTTTGTATCACTGCTACCATTTGAGTACATTTTATTTTATATCTATATACAGCTCCTGCAATTTGAGTACATTACATTATGAATGATCGTAATGTAATTTATCATGGTTTTCGAAGAACGCATTACTGTAAATTGACAAATTTAAGCTTTTTAATCCCAATGAAAGTCATAAGCTCGATCTTTGTGACTGAAAAGTAAAAATCAGATAAAGCAATTTCCCCAAAATGCCGTTGTCAGTTTGGCTCTGTTGGCAGTTTCAATCTCGTAAAGAATCACACGCCGTGTGAGAAGGTGCACTGTCTTGTTGAAAGTCCACCATCTCTTAGTGCACTGACCAAAGCAAGCACATTACAGCCGCAGTTTAGGAAAACCACTGCAGTCACTGATACTGAAATAATTAAGCTGTGACCGCTTTTTCTTTTACTCTCAAAAGTTCTTAGCAAATGATCGTGCTCAAGTTCCTCGAAGCATTGAAGTCATTTTAGAACGTAGTCCTCTAACGCAAGCAACTTGTGCAACTTGTATTGTATAGAAATTATATATAATGCTCTGTAACGCACTTGGTAAAGAGAAATATACCGTTACAGTCAGTGACAGCAACGACATTAGTAACCAAAGCCTGGGTTATTAAAGTGCTAAAGTAATTAGCGTGAAAGATAATTGCAGCAATGACTTAATCGAGGCAATAGTGGAAGTATGAGTGACAATCACAACGATCCCAGCAGCTATGAATCTAGACAAAGGTGCGAGAAAGTAAAAGTGGTTACATTAAGAATAGCCAATACAAAGCAACATACCGAGTCAGGTACCTACATCAAGCCCCCAATCCATCAAACCCCCATCCATCAAGTCCCCCCATCCATCAAGTCCCCCCATCCATCAAGTCCCCCCCATCCATCAAGTCCCCCCCATCCATCAAGTCTCGCCATCCATCAAGTCTCGCCATCCAGTAAGTCTCGCCATCCATCAAGTCCCCCATCCATCAAGTCCCCCATCCATCAAGTCCCCCATCCATCAAGTCCCCCATCCATCAAGTCCCCCATCCATCAAGTCCCCCATCCATCAAGTCCCCCATCCATCAAGTCCCCCATCCATCAAGTCCCCCATCCATCAAGTCTCCCCATCAAGCGCAAGCCCCATAAGTACCTCGCTGGACTCGCTGCGCGACGCCCCTCCGGCGGGGAGGAGCTTGCAGGGGTCGGCCCCCTGGTCCCCCTCGGACACGCTGCCCCCCACCAGGAGGCTGGCGGTGGAGGCGAGGGAGGAGCCCGTCAGCCCGGAGTCCCCCATCGAGATGCGGGGGCGTGGGGGGAGAGAGGGGCGCCCGCCCCCCCGCCGCCTGCTGGTCGTCGGCAGGTAGATCACCTGGCGCTTGTCCCGCACCTGCGGAGAGTGTGTGTGTGTGTGTGTGTGTGTGTGTGTGGGGAGTGTGTGTGTGGGTGGAGTCTGTGTGTGTGTGTGTGGAGTGTGTGTGTGTGTGTGGAGTGTGTGTGTGTGTGTGGGGAGTGTGTGTGTGTGGGGAGTGTGTGTGTGGGGAGTGTGTGTGTGGGGAGTGCGGCGGCGACTCATCGTGGCCTGGAGCTGTGCTCCAAACTATATCTCAGGAATCTCAGGAATCTCAGGAGTGTGTGTGTGGGGAGTGTGTGTGTGGGGAGTGTGTGTGTGGGGAGTGTGTGTGTGGGGAGTGTGTGTGTGTGGGGAGTGTGTGTGTGTGGGGAGTGTGTGTGTGTGGGGGTGTGTGTGTGGGGGGGTGTGTGTGTGGGGAGTGTGTGTGTGGGGAGTGTGTGTGTGGGGAGTGTGTGTGTGGGGAGTGTGTGTGTGGGGGGAGTGTGTGTGGGGGGAGTGTGTGTGGGGGGAGTGTGTGTGGGGAGAGTGTGTGTGGGGAGAGTGTGTGGGGGGAGTGTGTGTGGGGGTTGAGCGTGGGGTTGTGGGAAGAGTGGGGTTGTAGCAAGAGTGGGGTTGTAGCAAGAGTGGGGTTGTGGGGAGTGTGGGGAGTGTGGGGAGTGTGGGGAGTGTGGGGAGTGTGGGGAGTGTGGGGAGTGTGGGGAGTGTGGGGAGTGTGGGGAGTGTGGGGAGTGTGGGGAGTGTGGGGAGTGTGGGGAGTGTGGGGAGTGTGGGGAGTGTGGGGAGTGTGGGGAGTGTGGGGAGTGTGGGGAGTGTGGGGAGTGTGGGGAGTGTGGGGAGTGTGGGGAGTGTGGGGAGTGTGGGGAGTGTGGGGAGTGTGGGGAGTGTGGGGAGTGTGGGGAGTGTGGGGAGTGTGGGGAGTGTGGGGAGTGTGGGGAGTGTGGGGAGTGTGGGGAGTGGGGAGTGTGGGGAGTGGGGAGTGGGGAGAGTGGGGAGTGTGGGGAGTGTGGGGAGTGGGGAGTATGGGGAGTGGGGAGTATGGGGAGTGGGGAGTATGGGGTTATGGGGAGTTTGGGGTTGTGGGTACGTTGACTTACAGCCAAGCGAACTGATGATGAAGCAGGCTTAGTGAAAAGCGAAAGAACTAAGCATACGTATAAAAATTGATTATTCTTAGAGAATCAAATAGTAAAATGCACGTTCCTTGTATTTACACGTCTGCCGTGAACAATGAAGCCTGAAAACACAAAACGGATATCGCACCTCCCCCATCATGCCTTCCAGTGCCTCCCCTTCCTCCCCTTGTACCCTCCTTTGTACCCCCTTGTACCCCCCTCTGAATAAATTGTATTTATCATGTACTGGTCACAAGTAGGCAGGAGGCTTAGTAATGGACGTGGAAAACATTTCTTCTTGGCTGGGCAAACGTTTATGAGCGAGCGCCAGAGGATGGACATGAGTTGATGACGAGACAATTAAGAACTAACCGCACTTTCGCTCCTCATATTCTAACAGGTAGCAGAGACCTCCACAAATTACGAGAGCCATAATATGACAAAACAAAGTTATTGGAGAGCGACCCACACCGGGTCCCGTGTTCACCCATGTGATTGTACACCACACCGGGCAAAGCCTGAGTGACCGCTCAATGTATCCCCATCCTCTACTCGCTCTCGCCCTCTCCTTCCCTTGGCTGTACGCCTTTGTGGAAGTCTCCTGTGATGAGAATATGAAGCAAGGACTTACGTTCTGGTCGTGGGACAGAGCGGTCAGGGCGAAAGAGCGGGGAGTCACTCAGGATCCGGTCGCAAGACAGAGAGGAAAGATTCGAGACGGTGGTAGACAGACTCGAGTAATAGACATGGTCAGTTCTCAAGTATTGAAGAGACGATAGAGCCCAAGCGAAGCGGCACTGAAGTTATTATAGTATGATTTCGTGGGTATTTATCGAGGGCTAAGATTAGAGGGGTCGGGTTTCAACGTTGTTATCGGTTGTGGTGGTTTCAACAAGCTGTTCGCTTCAAGCAGCCAGGCGCCACCTCAAGACACCACCACACAAGCTTAGAAGCGCCACCTCGCGCAGCAACAGCCTCGAGCCGCCACCACCCGCCGACCAATGGGAACGCATGTTCAGCGCGTTAACGCCGCACCAAGAACTATATAAGGAAGTACAGTGGGAGATGAGTCAGTTTCCTCACAGCAGCGGCTCGCACAAGTCTTCTCATGGCGACTCTCCTCATTACAGTTCTCTCCCAACGGCTCTGATATTCACAACTCATCCAAGCCAGCAGTAGCCTCACTGACTCTTCCACCTCCTCGCACTTGACCGCCATCCACGCTGCAACTCCACGTCAACTGACAGTCCTCCAATGCCTCCCAGGGTGCAGTACTACCTGACTAATATTTTCCTGGTGTAACATTACTGTCGGCGATATTCTCAATTGAAGGGCATTTATTCCACTCGTGTATTTCTTATCCTGTCGGGTTCGTTCGTACCTCAGGCACTCGCTTCGGGCATTGATATTCAAAGTCTTTAGATATTCACAGTATTCCCGGAGCATAAAGCAGCCCGAAGGAAAATACTACACGGTCCTGTGTGAGCCAAGATGTGGACAGTAAATAACGGGTTACTAAAGTCGCTGTCCTCTCGTTGAGACACTACTAAGTTGTATGTCAGGTGTCATGCGCTTGCTCGCTATCCTCCTCTGTACTTATCTTGCACACCAGTGAACCATTGAATATTTTTTTGTGCGTCTTACTACTACCCTCAACTCGCACGAACCACAACAGAAACACGCGCCTAAAAACACGTGCTCGGTCAGCGCTGCCAAAGTTGTTATTTGCAGAAAGACGTAGAGGTTGGGCGTGACAACTATCGTTCTCGTGCCAACGCCACCCGTAATTTATAGGACCTCTTAAATTCATAATCTTAAAACTTGAGTCCCCAAGCCTCTGGTGGCAGCGACCCTTTTCTTTCATTAGCTTTATAATATTTACATTAACGTGGAGAGTATAAAACTTTACCCTTATACCTCGTGCCCCCCCCCCCGTGCTCACCCCGTACCTCCGGTGTCCTCCCGTACTTCCTTTACCCCCCCCTCCGTGTCCCCCTCGGTGCCCCCCGTGCCCCCATACCCCAGTGCCCCCCCCTGTGCACCCCTCTATGCCCCACCGTGGTCCCCGTGCCCCCCCCCACCCCTCACCTTGACCAAGGTGCCCCGGGTGCCCGGCGTGAGGACCTCGTCAGGCAGGAGCCCGTCCAGGAGGTCCTGCAGGAAGCTCCTGGTGGAGGAGGAGTCGAAGCTCCTGAAGGGCGCGTCGGCCCCCCCCACCACGATACCGTTTTTGTACACCGCCACCTCCACGCTCACCAGCGCCGCCTGGGGAGAAGGGGTTAGAGGGCGACCTTAGTAGTCCGAGGGTGACGGTATTTCGAGGGTGAGATTCATGTTTCGAGGGTGAGGTTCATGTTTTGAGGGTGAGGTTTATGTTTCGAGGGTGAGGTTTATGTTTCGAGGGTGAGGTTTATGTTTCGAGGGTGACAGTTCGATGGTGGCCTTATTTCGAGAGTGACCTTTATGTTTCGAGGGTGACCTTAATGTTTCGAGGGTGACCTTAATGTTTCGAGGGTGACCTTAATGTTTCGAGGGTGACCTTAATGTTTCGAGGGTGACCTTAATGTTTCGAGGGTGACCTTAATGTTTCGAGGGTGACCTTAATGTTTCGAGGGTGACCTTAATATTTCGAGGTTGACCTTAATATTTCGAGGGTGACCTTAATATTTCGAGGGTGACCTTAATATTTCGAGGGTGACCTTAATGTTTCGAGGGTGACCTTAATGTTTCGAGGGTGACCTTAATGTTTCGAGGGTGACCTTAATGTTTCGAGGGTGACCTTAATGTTTCGAGGGTGACCTTAATGTTTCGAGGGTGACCTTAATGTTTCGAGGGTGACCTTAATGTTTCGAGGGTGACCTTAATGTTTCGAGGGTGACCTTAATGTTTCAAGGGTGGCCTAAATGTTTCGAGGGTGACAATATTTCGAGTTTGGTATTATTTCGATGGGCGACCTTAATATTTCGAAGATGACTACAAAAGTTTGTCAGACCTCAATGCTTCAAGTCCAAACATTAAACCTGAAGTCTTATTATAACTCAAAGTCTTCTGAAGCAATTCGAAGTTAGAAAATCATTAAAAATGAATTCTACACTCACATTTAGAAAAAAAATTACACGCCGAGGGTACATTACAAGTAAGGGTTATCCCAAACATTTAATTTAATTAGATGTTGATTTAAGCCTCCCTAACCGCAGAAAAATCGTTCCAAAGAGGGAAACAAAGAAGGCGGCATTTAGTATGGAGATAATAACCCTCACGTAACGACCCCCATGTAACTTACGTCAGCCAAAGTCGGCATTCACTAAACTGACGTAAGCCCCTCAAAACCCAGAAAAATGCTGACGTCAGTCTCTCAAGACTCCGCCACACGCTGACGTCAGCCCTTTAAGACCCCTCGTAACTAATGTCAGCCCCACGAAAACGCGCCCTACTGACCGGCGGCCCCGCAGCCGTCGTGCTGACGTCAGTCCTGACGCTGGTGGTGCTGTTCCTGGTGAGAGTGTCAGCGTTGAGCGCCTCCACCGCCGTCAGCAGCTCCTCCAAGTCGAGGTGGAACGGCTCGGCCTCGGAGGAGACGCTGCGACTTGTGGAGTCCACGGCCGTCCTCCGAGTGCCTCGGCCGAGCAGAGTGGAGTCGGGAGGGGACCTGGGGTAGTGGAGGGGTGTAGTGGGAGGGTAGTGGAAGGGTAGTGGGAGGGTAGTGGGAGGGTAGTGGGAGGGTAGTGGGAGGGTAGTGGGAGGGTAGTGGAAGGGTAGTGGAAGGGTAGTGGAAGGGTAGTGGAAGGGTTGTGGAAGGGTAGTGGAAGGGTTGTGGAAGGGTTGTGGAAGGGTACTGGGAGTTATATCGCCCCACTAATGGGTAAAATTCTGTTATTTCAGTCTAGCGTACGACTAGGTTAAGTGAAGTAGGTTACTCAATCGTAGATCTCAGAACAGCGTTGGTGGTAGGATGCCCTAGAGGTGGCTGAACTTATCAGGGCCCACAGGTAGCTATACTCAAATGTGTCCGTTGTAATACATTTGACCAACAATGAAATGCTGTACCGCTTGTGGTGAAAGAGTTTTGAAATTTGAGTTTACTGGAGGGAATACGTTTTTTATTACAAAAGTCATTCATTGAACTTGTGCGAGTTCACTGTACATACACTTTGTTTTTAATTACTGATTTTATTTTCAGTGACACATTGATGTTTGAAAAAAATGATCAATTAATACATACAGTGATATTTTAGAGACGATCAATAAAAACGGTTATATATAAGAGAACAATAAACAAAGAAAATGAAAATATAAGTAAAATTTGATTACCGATAATATTTTTCAACTTAATAAGAGAATGCATTGCCATTAAAACAAACAATAAAATGATTTATTATTTTAAAAACGTTCGATAGATAAAACACATAAATCGGTACGATTTTAACGCATCACACCCTCTATTCATCGCCCACTTTGCATCGCCCACTTTGCATCACCCACTTTGCATCACCCACTTTGCATCGCCCACTTTGCATCACCCACTTTGCATCACCCACTTTTCATCACCCACTTTGCATCACCCACTTTGCATCACCCACTTTGCATCACCCACTTTGCATCGCCCACTTTGCATCACCCATTTTGCATCACCCACTTTGCATCACCCACTTTGCATCACCCACCTCCTGTTCTTCTTGATCTTCACCCTAGGGGGAGGCCTGCCCGGCCTGGGGGAGCGGCTGGGGGAGGCAGTGGGTGTGGTGTTGGCGGAGGAGGCAGTGGAGGAGGACGAGGTGGAGCACGACCTGGAGCTGGAGGAGGAGGGGAGCGGCTGGAGCACGTATGCTCCATCCGCCTCGCTCCACTCCATGCCGTACTCGCCCAGGAATTGCTGCTCAAATGGAGTACATTAAAGGCTTCTATAAATTTAATTTATTTATCAATAAATATTAATTACTTAATCAAAATGAATTATTTAATTAAAATGAATTATTTAACTGAAATTAATTATTTCATTAAAATAAACTAAATAACAAAAAATTGATTAATTACATTTAATTAATTATTAAAAAGAAATTCAGTGACTGTATACTTAAGGTATTAATGTATAGTTACCGTAAATTTAGGGTATTAATCTATATTTACCGTAAATTTGTGGTTATCATCAATTTGAATCGACCATAAATTTTATGGCATTGTGAATTTGGGCTGCCATAAATTTTGGGCTAACGTAACTTTGAAGGCATCGTGAATTTGTCGCGGTAACAAAATCAGAAGTATTCTAATTTGAATGCTACCATAAATTTATGGCTATCGAATATTCAAGGCAACTGTTCGCTTATTTTTGTCGTAAATTTAAGGCAACCTTAAATACCCAGTTACCATAAATCAGAATAAATCATAATAATATACAGGGTGTTTTTTTTTTACCTTGAACAAACTTCGAACTTAGGTACAAAAACTCAAATAAATCGATTTTCATGAATGACAAAATGTCCAAAACTCTTTAGTTTTCGAGTTATAGTTACTTGAAGAATATTAGAACTTCAAGTAGGATTGCACGCGCGCACCATTTTTGGCGCTACCTTTGATAGTTAAAAAGGTTTTTGGGCCCCACTAATGTAGTATTTTTGTAATTTCACAATGAAATTTGCGTGTACACGTTTTACAAATAAGAATAAATTGTCCTAAATGAGTAATTATCAATTATCATCATGTAAGCTAACCATTAATCAGTAAGCATTGCAGGACACAGGTAAAAAACATAATCAATACAAACTTTAATGTAAGAACTTTAACGCAAGAACAAACTTGAATACAGTTTTATTACAACAGTTACTCGAAATGGCCTCCATGAACTTCAACACATTTACGACATCTAACAGCCAGTGAGCGCCTTACAGATTGAAACATGCCAGGCATTTCCGTAATACGGCCAGCTGAGTCCACAATGCGTCCAACCAGATCCTGTTCCGTTTCAACAGGAGTGGCATACACGAGGTCCTTCATGGTTCCCCACAAGAAGAAATTCAGTGGCGTCAAATCAGGCGACCTAGCTGGCTCGAAAACTAACAACTTTAAATAACAATTGGTGTGCGGCCCAGTTATAACATGCACTTCTAAACATGCTTTGCGACGCCATAACTCAAAAACTAAAGTGTTTTGGACATTTTGTCATTCATGAAAATCAATTTATTTTGAGTTTTTGTACCTAAGTTCGAAGTTTGTTCACAGTAAAAAAAACACCCTGTATAATCATAAATAGTAATCTATAATAAATAATAATTATACTAATGTTAATTTGATATTCCCCAGCCACAACAAAGGCAATTTCGAGAGAGCGATCAAGGAATCTATGCACCAGGTGACTTCCACAAATGATACTCTGCGCATAAAAACGATTTTGGAAGAAAGAGGAAACAAGGCAACGAACATTCAACGAATAAGGTAGCAAAATCCTAGAAATCACAAAGTTTCAGAAATTACACCAGCCCCAGAAATTACATTAGCCCAACAAAGACTTTTGATCCAGAAATGACACTAGCCCCAGAAACAACAACTCCTTGAAATGACACTAGCCCCAGAAATGACAACTCCTTGAAATGACACAATCCCCAGAAATGCCAACTCCTTGAAATGACACTAGCCCCAGAAATGACAACTCCTTGAAATGACACAATCCCCAGAAATGCCAACTCCTTGAAATGACACTAGCCCCAGAAACAACAACTCCTTGAAATGACACTAGCCCCAGAAACAACAACTCCTTGAAATGACACTAGCCCCAGAAACAACAACTCCTTGAAATGACACTAGCCCCAGAAATGACAACTCCTTGAAATGACACAATCCCCAGAAATGCCAACTCCTTGAAATGACACTAGCCCCAGAAATGACAACTCCTTGAAATGACACAATCCCCAGAAATGCCAACTCCTTGAAATGACACTAGCCCCAGAAACAACAACTCCTTGAAATGACACTAGCCCCAGAAATGACAACTCCTTGAAATGACACAATCCCCAGAAATGCCAACTCCTTGAAATGACACTAGCCCCAGAAACGACAACTCCTTGAAATGACACTAGTCCCAGAAATGACAACTCCTTGAAATCAAAACTCCTTGAAATGGCACGCGTCCAAGAAATGACTCAAGTCTCAGAAATAACTCATCCTAGAAATAACGCAAGTCCCAGAAGTGACAAGTCCCAGAAATGGAGCACAAACCTCCAGTTTGAGGAGGTGATGCTCCAACTTGGCGCAGGTAGACTCCAGCTGGAAGATGCGCTGCTCCTTGTAGGGGTCAAGTAGACCCCCCATTGCCCCTCCCCCCTGCCCCTCCCTCACGCACATCCTGGGGGCGAGTCAAGGTTAAGAGGGGATTGGTAAGGCTAGATAAGGTCAGGCTAATGTTGAGGTTAGTCAGGGTCAGGGAAATGTTAAGGTTGATAATCATGGTCAGGGTATTACTGAAGGTAATGAAATCTGAGACAGGTTTAAGTTAATCACGGTCAGGCAGTGAAGCCACTTTGTAAACATGCTATTGGTTGCCCGGTGTGCCAGCTCGGTGTATGGTATTCGTACGAGCGGCTCTCACTTTAGTCGTAGCGTCCGTTGCATAGGAAGCACAGAGCTGGAGTCGAGGTTGAGGCTATTGGTTCGCGTTGGGTGGAGACTCAATATGTGTTATTCGTACGAATAGCTCACGGTTAAGTTGCAGTAGTGAGTGACCGAGTCACTACAAGGGTTAAGCGGAGGACGGAAAGGTAAAACATGAAAAGGCTTAAAACATGAAAAAGCGTTAAACAGCACAAGGTTAAGCAAGACAAGCATAAGATAAAGCAAGAACTCATCCTGCTTAAGAAAATAGTTTTTAATATTTATTGTAATGAAACTGTTTATTGTACAATCCGATATATGTATAATATTACTTAATATTTCGTTTCAGTAAATACGTACATCTTTCGGGAAAATTCTGTGTTTGTGTTGAAAGTTATCCATTCCTTAACTCGTACTTCACCCTTTACCACCTCATCCCCTCCCACCCAAACCTCTCACGCCTTCCTCCTCACCCCTCACCCCTCCCCCCACAAGTCGACCAAATACCCAAAGATTTACTGCCCTCACCGCAAGCCGCACAAAGCAGCTAAGTACACTCACAAATTGTGATCAGTTACCTGAGTTGTGCCTTACTTTTTCTACTTGAGGTGAACTGCAGTGTGTCTTGTGTGGTGTGTGGTCTGTGTAGTGTGCTGGGTGTGCTGTGTCTCACATATAGTGCAGGGGTTTTTTGAATTCGAAATATTACGTGAAAATACAACATTTAATATTAATTCGCTATGGTGTCTACATTAACATTCTGCACATAATCCCTCGTGCACACACTTCAGAAAACATCACACACCCAGCACACTTCATACCCTCCACACACACACACACACACACACACACACACACACACACACACATCACACACACACCCTACACACACACCCTACACACACCCCCCCCCCCCCCCCCTCACACACACACACCCGACGCACACCCCACATACACTACACACACACACCCGACACACACCCCACACGCCCCATACCCCCACCCCCACCCCCGCACACACCACACACACACACGCCTCATACCCCCCCCTCCCCACACACACCTGACTTTCTCCTCCAGCACGGCGATGCGGAAGTCCCGCTGCCGCAGCGCCTGGCGCGCCTGTGCGAGCTTGGCGTCCATGTCGACGAGGCGCAGCGTGAGCGCCTGCAGCAGGTCCCGGTCCCCTGGGGGGGTCTCGACCCCGGCTTGTCTGGGGGTTGGGGGGGGGATCGTGAGATGGTGAAGAGATGGCAAGGAAATAGTTAGGAAATGATCAGAAAATAATGAGGAAATTATGAGAAGAAAATTAGAAGATAGTGAGGGGTAATGGCGGGGGGTAATGAGGGTACCCACTTTTTGCAGTCTCTAGCAGTGGTGGCAAGCAGCACAAGTGACAGCATTAGTGAAAACGAATTAGATCCAAATGCGGGCCCAAGATACCAGCTGCACGACACCAGGTTAAGATTATAGATTATAAGTTAGTTTTAGCCTCCCTAACCGCTACAAAAAAGAGCGTCTCGAAGAGCGGAAGGACGAAGGCACCATTTTGTGTGGAGATAAGAGAATGAGGAATCTATGCAGATGGGGCGTAGAAACAAGCAAGTAGAGAAAGAAGTTGATAAATAAAATGTGTGTTGAAGAAGAAAGTCAGCGGTGTTCAAAAACAGGACAGTAGTGAACCGAAAAAAAGGTGGTCCTTAACAGAACATAAAAACATTTTATTTCAACAAAAAGAAGGCCTACCTAACTCTCAGCTCGGGCCCTCTCATTGTCCCCCTAGGAGCGCTAATTCCCATATATACAATAGTTGTGTCTCCCTGAGGTGGCACGACACCAAATCCTTGGAAACGAGGGCTGCAACTTTGGACCGAAATAAGGTATCCGACAGAACTGCTGTCATTGGAGTTAGTGAAACTGTCCGCACTTTGAGACGAGAAATCTAGCCACTAGCCTTGAACCCATCCAACATCAGAGGGCAATGACAGCAGCATCGTAAATTCAATTCGGAAAATTTCAGGAAAAGTTTGACCCACAGTTGCCTCTTCATCGTGCACTGGGATGGGAAGCTAATCTATCCCAGTTCTCACTGGCATTGGAACTGAGGAAAGATTGCCTGTGCTATGGCTTCTACTTTACAGCTTCTTGCAATCCCAAAGCTACCATCGGGGAGAGGAGAAGCACAAGCGCAGGCTATCTTTTATGCTCTGAAAGACTGAAATTTAGAGTAAAAGGTCTAGGAGATGTGCTATGACAGAACCAGCTCTAATACTGGTCGGTACGAAGGAACGTGCATTCTTTTGGAACAGCTTCTCGGTCACGAACTGATGCACATGTGCTTGTCGCCATCAGGTTTTGGAGCCGATTGCTTTTAACCTTTTTAACCTTTTCAACCTTTTCTCAAGCCTTGGGGACTTCACCTGTTCTAGATGTTCTATTATTCAAGGGTTTCAAAACCAGTTTTGCATAATATTGACAAGACCACATACGAAGACCAGCATTATTGTCAACTACAAAGATGAGAAGGTGGAGATCTTGGAGACGGCTGTCAAAGTCACTTGGTCCTGAGATGGTTACAGAGAACTCCTTGATCAGACTATCATCTGCCTTGGAGATGTCCCTCTTCGAGTCATCCACTTTGCAGCTCCCGGACCATCTAACCACATTCGGTAGATGGCAAGAGTGATCTACGCCTTCAAAGTCTGGATGTTTCGTTCACAGTTCAAGCTGACAGCATGCGAGCACCGAGGATTGCAAGAATTCTGTATTTTTTTACCCACATCTACATTGAAGAGTGGGTAACATCAGCATTGCTCCGAAGGCCCCGAGAAAGGACTTGAAGTTGCTGCAGCAATGTCAGATGTACCACACGACATATCCAACGCCACGGTGGAGAAGACGAGTTGGTTGCTTTGGCATTGTTTGATGATGACTTGGACGATGACATCAAGGCTAAAGATGGTATCAGCTATGCAAGTAAAAGATGACGAGGGAAAGCCACCGGAACGTGCTGCTATCGACAAGAAACTCATTCAAGAGAAAACTTTAGTTGACTTTATGCCAAAAAAATCAAGGTTTCTTTTTAGTAACTGGCGTCTTAGAGATGATTTCTTCGAACATCCGGCAGTGGGAGCATCATCCCAGCTTCAAAGCTGTAAAAAGTTTAGTCAGCACATAAGCTGTCATCAATGAGAATTGCCTTGGTCGCGGACTTTTCTAGCCGTTTAACAATGTATGAGCAACAACTCCTGTTTGTACTGAAAAGTGTTGTTGCAGAACACCGCAAAAAATTCCCTGGCACTCACATGAGGACTGGGCAACAATGAGTGATTTTGGTCATTACGTGACCAATATAACTCAGGCCCAGGCTTGTATGATTTGGGAAGAAACCAAACCAGTGAAATTACTGCATAGTCCTTTAACTCATAGGCAGAACTTCAGATCCATTGAGCCGCCATTAAATATTTATAAGCCCCCAATCGGGTGCTTTTCAACCAAATGGCATAAATTGACAGGGTCACAGCGAAAATAAAAAAAACAATTTTCGCCTACAAACAAGGACCACCCTACTCACCATGAACAGCATGTCTGGAGGGGCGGTGGTGATGGTGGTGATGGTGGTGGTGACGGGCGGAGGCGGTAGGGGTCGGGTGGGGGGAGGGACCCCCCGGCTGGGGGAGCTCGGCGGGGAGGGAGCCCGTGTTCATGGCGGTCCTAGGCGGGGGGGACGAGCCCATTAGGGGGTCGGACCCCGCCCTTGCAAGGAGGGGGAACCCGTCGGTCCTCAGTCTCTGTGGGCATTGGGGTAGGTTGGATCCGCGTGGATGTCCACGTGGAGAATAAGTGGGATTCACGTGGGCCCCATGTCAATATACACAAGTTAATACCGATATACAAGTATCATTACACACCTATTCACCTATATATATATATATATATATATATCACCATAGAGCTCTCAGTTATGAACCATGGTTCAAAGCCAGTTAGAGTCCCCAGTTAGAGTTAGTTATACCTCACTTAGCATCTTGTCAGAACACCCAGTTAGAGCCCTCAGTTAACACCCAGTTAGAGCCCTCAGTTAACACCCAGTTAGAGCCCTCAGTTAACACCCAGCTAGAGCTCCTTTAATACACAGTTAGAGCTCCATTTAATACACAGTTAAGACCCAGTTAAGACCCAGTTAAGACCCAGTTAAGACCCAGTTAAGACCCAGTTAAGACCCAGTTAAGACCCAGTTAAGACCCAGTTAAGACCCAGTTAAGACCCAGTTAAGACCCAGTTAAGACCCAGTTAAGACCCAGTTAAGACCCAGTTAAGACCCAGTTAAGACCCAGTTAAGACCCAGTTAAGACCCAGTTAAGACCCAGTTAAGACCCAGTTAAGACCCAGTTAAGACCCAGTTACGACCCAGTTACGACCCAGTTACGACCCAGTTAAGACCCAGTTAAGACCCAGTTAAGACCCAGTTAAGACCCAGTTAAGACCCAGTTAAGACCCAGTTAAGACCCAGTTAAGACCCAGTTAAGACCCAGTTAAGACCCAGTTAAGACCCAGTTAAGACCCAGTTAAGACCCAGTTAAGACCCAGTTAAGACCCAGTTAAGACCCAGTTAAGACCCAGTTAAGACCCAGTTAAGACCCAGTTAAGACCAGTTAAGACCCAGTTAAGACCCAGTTAAGACCCAGTTAAGACCCAGTTAAGACCCAGTTAAGACCCAGTTAAGACCCAGTTAAGACCCAGTTAAGACCCAGTTAAGACCCAGTTAAGACCCAGTTAAGACCCAGTTAAGACCCAGTTAAGACCCAGTTAAGACCCAGTTAAGACCCAGTTATTACCCAGTTATAACCCACAGTTAGAACACCCAATTGAATCCCCCAATTAATACCCAGTTAGAACCCTCCCACATCCCCCAGTTACCTGTATGGTGGGGGAGAGGATGGGGGAGGAGCATCTGGAGTGGGGGCGGGAGTGGGAGCGGTGGGAGGGGGCGGAGTGGGAGGGCCGGTGGGAGAGCGCCGTCAGCTGCCGGATCTGGTCGTCGGAGAAGTCGGGGTGACGGAACGGTAGTGCTCGCCTGCCGGGGTGACGGGGTGATTAGTGAGGTTGACTGGGTGATTAGTGGGGGGACGGGGTGATTAGTGGGGGGACGGGGTGATTAGTGGGGGGACGGGGTGATTAGTGGGGGGACGGGGTGATTAGTGGGGGGACGGGGTGATTAGTGGGGGACGGGGTGATTAGTGGGGGGACGGGGTGATTAGTGGGGGGACGGGGTGATTAGTGGGGGGACGGGGTGATTAGTGGGGGGACGGGGTGATTAGTGGGGGGACGGGGTGATTAGTGAGGTTGACTGGGTGATTTGTGGGGGGACGGGGTGGTTAGTGGGGGGACTGGGTGATTAGGGGGGGGACGGGGTGATTAGTGGGGGGACGGGGTGATTAGTGGGGGGATGGGGTGATTAGTGGGGGGACGGGGTGATTAGTGGGGGGACTGGGTGATTAGTGGGGGGATGGGGTGGTTAGTGGGGGGACTGGGTGATTAGTGGGGGATGGGGTGATTAGTGGAAGGACGGGGTGATTAGTGGGGGACGGGGTGATTAGTGGGGTGACGGGGTGATTAGTGGGGTGACGGGGTGATTAGTGGGGTGACGGGGTGGTTAGTGGGGTGACGGGGTGGTTAGTGGGGTGACGGGGTGATTAGTGGGGTGACGGGGTGATTAGTGGGGTGACGGGGTGAGTGGTTAGTGCTTAGTTAAAGTGGGGTGACGGAACGGGAGTGCTCGCCTGCCGGGGTGACGGGGTGATTAGTGGGGGTGACTGGGTGAGTGGTTAGTGCTTAGTTATAATGGGGTGATTAATTTATGTTTAGTTGTAGTGGGGTGACATTTAGGTTAGTTTAGGTTAGTTTATTTAACTAGCCTAACTTTGCCTAGCCTAATTTTGCCTAGCCTAACCTCACCTATCGTTACATCAAAATGTATTTCACCTTATACACGTGTCCGTTTCTTCAATTTTACACACGACGTTCCCATAACTTCAAAGTTGAATGCCTCGAAAACTAAATATTTGCCAGCACAATGTCATTGTGTGAAACGTTTTCAAGTGTACCATATTACTTCAATGAGGCAACGAAATTATTAAAATCGTTGAAAACATTAAAGTCAATATTGACCAAATTAAACTACAAGTTAAACCGCAAGTTAAACCTCAAGTTAAACCTCAAGTTAAACCTCAAGGTAAACCTCAAGTTAAACCTCAAGTTAAACCTCAAGTTAAACCTCAAGTTAAACCTCAAGTTAAACTACAAGTTAAGCCGCAAGTTAAACCTCAAGTTAAACTACAAGTTAAACCGCAAGTTAAACCTTAAGTTAAACCTCAAGTTAAACCGCAAGTTAAACCGCAAGTTGAACCTCAAGTTAAACCTCAAGTTAAACCTCAAGTTAAACCTCAAGTTAAACTACAAGTTAAGCCGCAAGTTAAACCTCAAGTTAAACTACAAGTTAAACCGCAAGTTAAACCTCAAGTTAAACCTCAAGTTAAACCGCAAGTTAAACCGCAAGTTGAACCTCAAGTTAAACCTCAAGTTAAACTACAAGTTAAACCGCAAGTTAAACTACAAGTTAAACCGCAAGTTAAACTACAAGTTAAACCGCAAGTTAAACTACAAGTTAAGCCGCAACTTAAATCACAAGTTAAACCTCAGGTTAAACCCCAAGTTAAACCTCAGGTTAAACCCCAAGTTAAATTTCAGGTTAAACCCCAAGTTAAACCTCAGGTTAAACCCCAAGTTAAACCTCAGGTTAAACCCCAAGTTAAACCTGAAGTTAAATCACAAGTTAAACCTCAAGTTTAACCTCAAATTAAATTTCGTAAATCTGAAGGATATGACAGTTAACGATTTTCCACTTTTTGGTGCCTGAACCTAATGAATTAAATCAAAATAAACAAGTTTTCTTCTATGCACTTTCCGTCTGAAATGATTATATTACGAGTTATAGCGGTAAGTTTAGTTTCGTCTTTGATGACGAATGCGCTCGAATAAACAGCTACTCATCGATTTTCGAATTTTTGTTGCTTGAATCATGGTAATAACATCGAAATTAACTACTTTTCTTCCATACACTTTTTTCGTCAAATGAGTATTTAACGAGTTATAGCGGTAGGTTTGGTTTCGTCTTTGATGACGATCGCGCTGGAAGCGAGTGCGTATTTCAGTGTTGCTGTCAGACGTGCTCCTTGAATTACTTGCAGCTTCAAACACTGGAGTTGCGGTTAGTCATTTACCGCTACAACTAATAAAATACTCATTTCAGAGAGAAAGCGCATAGAAGAAAACTTGTTTATTTCGATCTAGTTAACTATGCTTAGGTACCGAAATTTAAAAAATCGATAACTGTCATATCCTTCAGATTTACCTTAAGTTTAAAGTTATTGTAAATAAAAACGGTAAATTCAGGGTTAAAGCAAGCTATATGGAAGGGGTAAATCTGAAGGAGATGACAGTTGTCGATTTTGTAAATTTCGATGCCTTAGCATAGTTAATGAGATCGAAATAAACAAGTTTTCTTCTATGCACTTTTTGTCTCAAATGAGTATTTTATTAGTTATAGCGGTAAATGACTTACCGCAACTCCAGTCTTTGAAGCGGAAAGAAATTCTTTGATCGAGTTGTATGGCAATACTGCAATGGCGTCTCGCTTCCAGCGCTCTGTCTTGAAAGACGAAACCAAACCTACCGCTATACCTCGTTAAATACTCATTTGACGAAAAAAGTGTATAGAATAAAAGTTGTTTATTATTTCGATGTTATTACCATGATCCAAGCAACAAAAATTCGAAAATCGATGAGTAGCTGTTTATTCGAGCGCATTCGTCATCAATGACGAAACTAAACTTACCGCTATAAATCGTAAAATACTCATTTGAGACGAAAAAAGAATAGAAGAAAACTTGTTTATTTTGATTCAATTAATTAGGTTCAGGCACCAAAAAGTGGAAAATTGACAACTGTCATCTCCTTCAGATTTACCACGGAAGGTTACATTAAGATTGAAGAAAGAACTGAATTCAACATTGTACAAAGTGTTGAGAAAGCATAATTTAGAATACATTAAGGTTTACAGGAAGGATTGAGAGGTTAGATTTAAGGTTACAGCTGGACTAAGATAAGAATAGAGCAATAGGTTAAAGAAAAGCCTTAGTTAAAAGTTTAAAAACTGTTAACTTGAAGTAAAGACTAACTTTAAGATAAATCTTGAGGGTAAAATGAACCTTAAAGTTGATTTTAAGCTTGGGTTAAATCAAGGTTAAACTAAGGCTAACATTAAAGTTGAAATTAAATGTAAATTTAAGACTATTTACCAATTAACCCCACGAATTAAGCCTACCAATTAACCGCACGAATTAAGCCTACCAATTAACCGCACGAATCAAGCCTACCAATTAACCGCACGAATTAAGCCTACCAATTAACCACACGAATCAAGCCTACCAGTTAACCGCACGAATTAAGCCTACCAATTAACCACACGAATCAAGCCTACCAATTAACCACACGAATTAAGCCTACCAATTAACCCTACCAATTAACCCCATAAATTAAGTCTACTAATTAACCCCACGAATTAGGCCTACCAATTAACCACAAGAATTAAGCCGACTAATTAGGCCTACTAACTAGGCCTACTAACTAGGCCTACTAATTAGGCCTTCTAATTAAACTCCTGGAATGTGCCTGCTAATCAAATATTTGAATTAGGCCTACTGATCACACTCAGTAATTAGGACTTACACAAAATTTTCTCAACAACATTTGCCTGCAAACAACATCTTCTTTCGCGTTGCTCACATCAAACTCCTCACCTCAACATCACAAAAGGACACTCCTTCAAAATAACAAGAAGCACGCGATGAATACTCGACTAATGTAAACAGAAGCCTGGTGTGCCTTGGTAGATCCGTACACATCTAACTCTGAGTCCGATATTTTACCCCGAGTTTCTTTACATGTACCCCGAGTTTCTTTACATGTACCCCGAGTTTCTTTACATGTACCCCGAGTTTCTTTACATGTACCCCGAGTTTCTTTACATGTACCCCAAGTTTCTTTACATGTACCCCAAGTTTCTTTACATGTACCCCAAGTTTCTTTACATGTACCCCGAGTTTCTTTACATGTACCACATGTACCCTGAGTTTCTTCACATGTACCCCAAGTTTCTTTACATGTACCCCGAGTTTCTTTACATGTATCCCGAGTTTCTTTACATGTACCCCGAGTTTCTTTACATGTGCCCCGAGTTTCTTTACATGTACCCCAAGTTTCTTTACATGTACCCCGAGTTTCTTTACATGTACCCCGAGTTTCTATACATGTACCCCGAGTTTCTTTACATGTACCCCGCGTTTCTTTACATGTACCCCGAGTTTCTTCACATGTACCCCAAGTTTCTTTACATGTACCCCGAGTTTCTTTACATGTACCCCGAGTTTCTTCACATGTACCCCAAGTTTCTTTACATGTACCCCGAGTTTCTTTACATGTACCCCGAGTTTCTTTACATGTACCCCGAGTTTCTTTACATGTACCCCAAGTTTCTTTACATGTACCCCGAGTTTCTATACATGTACCCCGAGTTTCTTTACATGTCCCCCGAGTTTCTATACATGTACCCCGAGTTTCTTTACATGTACCCCGAGTTTCTTTACATGTACCCCGAGTTTCTTCACATGTACCCCAAGTTTCTTTACATGTACCCCGAGTTTCTTTACATGTACCCCGAGTTTCTTTACATGTACCCCGAGTTTCTTTACATGTACCCCGAGTTTCTTTACATGTACCCCGAGTTTCTTTACATGTACCCCGAGTTTCTTTACATGTACCCCGAGTTTCTTTACATGTACCCCGAGTTTCTTTACATGTACCCCGAGTTTCTTTACAATTACCAGGAGTGTGTATAAATTTATCAGGAGTTTTTGAATTTAATGGGAGTGTGCTTACAATTACCAAAAGCATGTTTAGATTTAGCTGAAATTTTCACATTGTATGTTATTTTTCCACTGACCGGAAGTGTTGGTAAACAAATTTTTCACCATTCGTAAATTTCATATTCGTCACACACAATCATTTGAATAACTGAAGAATTCTGATAACACAAAATAGAAAAAGAGCAAAAGTAAATTTTCCTAAAAAATACGTAAAATTACTTTATGAAAAATGTATTGTAACGAGCTGTCGTGACGACCTGCTTATTGTTGAGGGGAAATGTTCTCTCAGTTGCATGATAATACGTTTTTTTTGCTAGCTTGTTTACTTGTTTGTTTACGGGTTTGCTTGTTTGCTTGTTTGTTTGTTTACTTGTTTGTTTACGTGTTTGCTTGTTTGTTTGCTTGTTTGTTTGCTCGTTCGTTTGCTCGTTCGTTTGCTCGTTTGTTTGCTTGTTTGTTTGCTCGTTTGTTTGCTCGTTTGTTTGCTTGTTTGTTTGCTTGCTTGTTTGCTCGTTTTTTGCTTGTTTGTTTGCTCGTTTGTTTGCTCGTTTGTTTGCTTGTTTGTTTGCTTGTTTGTTTGCTCGTTTGTTTGCTTGTTTGTTTGCTCGTTTGTTTGCTCGTTTGTTTGCTTGTTTGTTTGCTTGTTTGTTTGCTCGTTTGTTTGCTCGTTTGTTTGCTCGTTTGTTTGCTCGTTTGTTTGCTCGTTTGTTTGCTCGTTTGTTTGCTTGTTTAATTATTTGCTCGCTGACTTGCTAGTTTGCTTGGTTGTTTACTTGTATGCTTGCTGGCTTGCCTTCTTGCTTGTTTACCTGATTGTAAGCTAGTTTGCTTATTTGTTTGATTGCTTGATTGTTTACTTTTACCTTTGCTTGTTTCCTGAGTCTGCACTGAAATCTCGACAACTACTTCAGATGAGAGCGAGTCAAGGATCGTCGCTGAAATTTCAACGCAAATACAATTTCATGGACGAAAAATTCCGGTATCAATATTTAAACGCCTGGATATCAAGGTGCCCTGGATATCAAGGTGCCCTGGATATCAAGGTGCCCTGGATATCAAGGTGCCCTGGATATCAAGGGGCCCTGGATATCAAGGGGCCCTGGATATCAAGGTGCCCTGGATATCAAGGTGCCCTGGATATCAAGGTGCCCTGGATATCAAGGTGCCCTGGATTTCAAGGGGCCCTGAATAACAGGGCTTTCTGGTTATCAAGGTGCCCTGGATATCAAGGTGCCCTGGATTTCAAGGCTTTCTGGATATCAAGGTGCCCTGGATATCAAGGTGCCCTGGATTTCAAGGCTTTTTGGATATCAAGGGGCCCTGGATATCAAGGTGTCCTGGATATCAAGGGGCCCTGGATATCAAGGCTTTCTGGATATCAAGGCTTTCTGGATATCAAAGTGCCCTGGATATCAAAGTGCCCTGGATATCAAAGTGCCCTGGATATCAAAAGGCCCAGGATATCAAGGCTCGGTAAGCACGGGTTCAAAGAGGTTCTCCAACAAAATTCTCAGTTGCAGAAAAATATAACGGTAATTAATCGGAATTTCTGACAGAAATCCGTTTTAAAGAAGTTCGACGGTCCGATCACTCAAATGCTGATTTTTTGTTCCTTCTGGAAATTCGCAGGCATTTTGTAGGCCTCTAATGAAATTTCCTTCATTAGACCTGCAGCGAAATCGTTCGTTTTCGCTGAAAAATTTTCTTTGTGCGCCCATGAGGCAGAGGGAAGCAGACGGGGTCCCTCGGTAGGTCTACTGATCATTTTATTTTTCCCTGCCTAGGCCTTCTAAATTTTTTGGAGGCCTACCTGCACGGAAGCCTAATTGACACACTCTGTAATTGAGGCCTAATAGACGCACTGTAGTTTAGGCTTAATTTAGCTCTGCAATAGTTGAGGCTAATAGAGCGGTGTAATAGTTCAGGCCTAGTTTCCTGTACGATAATTTAAGATTCAAATTCAGGCCTAATTGACAGGCACGATTTTTGAGCACGAATTAATGAGCAAATTATTTGAAAAAATATACAGCAATAATAATTGAGGCCTAATTGACGGGCTTAATAATTAAGGCCTAATAAATCAAAGGTAAATCCACCAGATGAATAAATAACATGAAAGTTGATAAATGACTCACAACATTGATGTGAAAATTAATTAAATTTTATAGAATTAATAAAACAAGAGAAGCTGTTATTAGATTTTTCCTGCATTTTATCGGAAAAAATTCAATTTTTGAAAAATTTCGAAGGTGATGAAAATTTTTTACTGCCTTAGAAACAGAACTAGTGCAGCTGTGCGCAATTATTTTAACTCGAATACAGCTGCTGCCGTAATAGCGACAGCTGTAAATAGACGGTCGTAACAGCCGCACCGTAATAGCTGCATTAAAGAAGAAGCTCTCGTTCTGGCTGCTCTCCTTTAAGACTTGCAGGTGGTGCAGGTGTTTTTATTTTTTCAACTCTTTCTACATAAAAGTTAAATTAAAAAAAACGTGTTCCACGAATCAATGCACAGATGGTGCTCAATTCTCCGTAAACCCAAATTTCCCAGATACTGAAAAGCTGAAAAACCCAAATGGCCGTGAATCTGAAAATCTGGCATGCCTAGAAATCGGGAAGAACAAATGCACAAAATTCCCAAACTCAAAATCCCTAAGAGCAAATGAGCGAACACCAAAATAAGAAAAATCCCCAAAACCCAAAAACATCACAACCCTAAATTTTGAAACCTGAAGGGCAGGCCCTAAAAACAAACAACTAATAAAAATGAAAACCTCTCCAACCCAAACATAAGAGAAAAACAACTGTAAAAGACCCCCAAAAAACGAAATACCTACAATCAAAAACCCAAACGCCTAGAAATTACGCAGCCCAATAGTTTATAAGCCCGAAGCCTTCAAAAAGCCAAAACCCCTAATGTTCCAAAACCAAATGGTTTTAATGCCCTAAAAACAACTGTCCACAGCCCAAAAGACCCGAAATCCCAAAAATTCCTTCAGCCCAATCACTTAAAAGCCCCAAAAAAACAGCCCAATCACTTGAAAGCTCAAAAAACAACAGCCCATTCACTTAAAAGATCAAAAAACAACAGCCCAATCACTTAAAAGCCCCAAAAAACAGCCCAATCACTTGAAAGCTCAAAAAACAACAGCCCATTCACTTAAAAGCCCAAAAAACAACAGCCCAATCACTTAAAAGCCCCAAAAAAACAGCCCAATCACTTGAAAGCTCAAAAAACAACAGCCCATTCACTTAAAAGCCCAAAAAACAACAGCCCAATCACTTAAAAGATCAAAAAACAACAGCCCAATCACTTAAAAGCCCAAAAACAACAGCCCAATCACTTAAAAGCCCAAAAAACAACAGCCCATTCACTTAAAAGCCCAAAAAACAACAGCCCAATCACTTAAAAGATCAAAAAACAACAGCCCAATCACTTAAAAGCCCAAAAACAACAGCCCAATCACTTGAAAGCTCAAAAAACAACAGCCCATTCACTTAAAAGCCCAAAAAACAACAGCCCAATCACTTAAAAGATCAAAAAACAACAGCCCAATCACTTAAAAGCCCAAAAAACAACAGCCCAATCACTTGAAAGCTCAAAAAATAACAGCCCATTTACTTAAAAGCCCAAAAACAACAGCCCAATCACTTAAAAGATCAAAAAACAACAGCCCAATCACTTAAAAGCCCGAAAAACAACAGCCCAATCACTTAAAAGCCCAAAAACAATAGCCCAATCACTTAAAAGATCAAAAAACAATAGCACAATCACTTAAAAGATCAAAAAACAAGAGCCCAATCACTTAAAAGCCCAAAAACAACAGCCCAATCACTTAAAAGATCAAAAAACAACAGCCCAATCACTTAAAATCTCAAAAAACAACAGCCCAATCACTTAAAAGCCCCAAAAAAAACAGCAAAATCCCTTAAAGCCCAAAAAACAACAGCCCAATCACTTAAAAGATCAAAAAACAAGAGCCCAATCACTTAAAAGATCAAAAACAACAGCCCAATCACTTAAAAGCCCAAAAACAATAGCCCAATCACTTAAAAGATCAAAAAACAAGAGCCCAATCACTTAAAAGATCAAAAACAATAGCCCAATCACTTAAAATCCCAAAAACAATAGCCCAATCACTTAAAAGATCAAAAAACAACAGCCCAATCACTTAAAAGCCCAAAAACAATAGCCCAATCACTTAAAAGATCAAAAAACAAGAGCCCAATCACTTAAAAGATCAAAAACAATAGCCCAATCACTTAAAAGCCCAAAAACAATAGCCCAATCACTTAAAAGATCAAAAAACAACAGCCCAATCACTTAAAAGCCCAAAAAACAACAGCCCAATCACTTAAAAGCTCAAAAAATAACAGCCCAATCACTTAAAAGATCAAAAACAATAGCCCAATCACTTAAAAGATCAAAAAACAAGAGCCCAATCACTTAAAAGATCAAAAACAATAGCCCAATCACTTAAAAGCCCAAAAACAACAGCCCAATCACTTAAAAGATCAAAAAACAAGAGCCCAATCACTTAAAAGATCAAAAACAATAGCCCAATCACTTAAAAGCCCAAAAACAACAGCCCAATCACTTAAAAGATCAAAAAACAACAGCCCAATCACTTAAAAGCCCAAAAAACAACAGCCCAATCACTTAAAAGCTCAAAAAATAACAGCCCAATCACTTAAAAGCTCAGAAAACAACAGCCCAATCACTTAAAAGCTCAAAAAACAACAGCCCAATCACTTAAAAGCCCGAAAAACAACAGCCCAATCACTTAAAAGCTCAAAAAACAACAGCCCAATCACTTAAAAGCCCAAAAAACAACAGCCCAATCACTTAAAAGCCCAAAAAACAACAGCCCAATCACTTAAAAGCCCAAAAAACAACAGCCCAATCACTTAAAAGCCCAAAACACAACAGCCCAATCACTTAAAAGCTTAAAAAACAACAGCCCAATCACTTAAAAGCCCAAACAACAACAGCTCAATCACTTAAAAGCCTTAAAAACAGCAGCCCAATCATTTAAAAGCCCTAAAAACCAATAGCCCAATCACCTTAAAGCCCAAAAACCTACAGCCCAATTACTTAACCCGCGAACTATAACTGGTCGCCTCATTTACCAGGCTCACTGGTTGCCAGACGTAAGGCATAACCCCAAGTTGTTATACACCAAAATGATCGTCCCAGCGAGTGCTACACAGCTGGAGCCAGAAACCCCCACATTGTGGGGGTTAAGGCAGAGCTCCAACCACTTGGAAGTTGGGAGGGGTAAGCACAGTCAGTGTGGTAAATGAGGCGACCGTGAGAGGGTGTGCGTGCGAACAGTCAGTGGCAGCCTCAGTTACCAGCGAAACTACTCAGGGCCTTATTTCGCCTTATTTCGCAAAAATGGCAAATAAGACAAATCTGAAGTAAGTAGCGTGTAGAGCAGTATTTTATTCATATTGTGTGAAAATTACAAGTTTCGAAACACTATACTTACAGTAATATAACCAGACATGCAAACATGCATTTATGTAGGAACTAAAACGAAGAATGGATAACACTTAGTAGACATAAATGGTCATAACTTTTTTTCTAATTGTTGTAGAGGAAAAATAAAACCATCAGCAGGTTTGGAAGGATTTTCTGCATAAAATAGCAGTGAAAAACATTACATTGTTCCCAAAACAAAAAAATGGCCATTGATCTCTTTGAAGCAATGTTGTGCAAAAATCTACGGAGTTTGACTCCATATTACAAAGAAACGGTTCAAGTTATCAAAAATCTGACAACATCAAAGTGTAAAGCAACATTTTTTACTCATTACTTCATATTTTTACATCTCTGCCTATTACGGTAAGTGAACAGGGAACGGCAGAGTGACGCGGGTAAATTGACTACTTTTCTGAGGGATGCGCGACCGTGCGCGGGTTAAAAGATCAAAAAACAAGAGCCCAATCACTTAAAAGATCAAAAACAATAGCCCAATCACTTAAAAGCCCAAAAACAATAGCCCAATCACTTAAAAGCCCAAAAACAATAGCCCAATCACTTAAAAGATCAAAAACAATAGCCCAATCACTTAAAAGCCCAAAAACAATAGCCCAATCACTTAAAAGATCAAAAAACAACAGCCCAATCACTTAAAATCCCAAAAAACAACAGCCCAATCACTTAAAAGCTCAAAAAATAACAGCCCAATCACTTAAAAGCCCAAAAAACAACAGCCCAATCACTTAAAAGCTCAAAAAACAACAGCCCAATCACTTAAAAGCCCCAAAAACAACAGCCCAATCACTTAAAAGCTCAAAAAATAACAGCCCAATCACTTAAAAGATCAAAAACAATAGCCCAATCACTTAAAAGATCAAAAAACAAGAGCCCAATCACTTAAAAGATCAAAAACAATAGCCCAATCACTTAAAAGCCCAAAAACAACAGCCCAATCACTTAAAAGATCAAAAACAAGAGCCCAATCACTTAAAAGATCAAAAACAATAGCCCAATCACTTAAAAGCCCAAAAACAACAGCCCAATCACTTAAAAGATCAAAAAACAACAGCCCAATCACTTAAAAGCTCAAAAAATAACAGCCCAATCACTTAAAAGCTCAGAAAACAACAGCCCAATCACTTAAAAGCTCAAAAAACAACAGCCCAATCACTTAAAAGCCCGAAAAACAACAGCCCAATCACTTAAAAGCCCAAAAAAACAACAGCCCAATCACTTAAAAGCCCAAAAAACAACAGCCCAATCACTTAAAAGCTTAAAAAACAACAGCCCAATCACTTAAAAGCCCAAACAACAACAGCTCAATCACTTAAAAGCCTTAAAAACAGCAGCCCAATCATTTAAAAGCCCTAAAAACCAATAGCCCAATCACCTTAAAGCCCAAAAACCTACAGCCCAATTACTTAAAACCCCATAAAATAACAGCCCAATAAAACCGGCACAGCCCCTCTCTGCGCAGCGTAATGGTGGCCTCCAAAACGGGACTGTCCCACACTCTTTTTTGGTGTGGGACCATTCCCATGTGGGACTTGTGCCATGTGGGACCTGTGCCATGTGGGACCTGTGCCATGTGGGGCTTGTGCCATATGGGATCTGTCCCATGTGGGACTTGTGTCATGTGGGACCTGTCTCATGTGGGACCTGTCTCATGTGGGACCTGTACCATGTGGGACCATTCCCATGTGGGACTTGTGCCATGTGGGACCTGTGCCATGTGGGGGTTGTGCCATATGGGATCTGTCCCATGTGGGACTTGTGTCATGTGGGACCTGCTCATGTGGGACTTTTCCCATGTGGAACCTGTCCCAGGTGGGACTTGTGCCATGTGGGAAATGTGCCATGTGGGACCTGCCCATATGGGACCTGTACCATGTGGGACCTGAACCATGTGGGACCTGTCCTAAGTGGACTTGTGTCAGGTGGGGCTTGTGCCATGTGGGACCTGTACCATGTAGGACCTGAACCATGTGGGACTTGTGCCATGTGGGACCTGTCCCATGTGGGACCTGTCCCGTGTGGGACCTGTCCCGTGTGGGACCTGTCTCATGTGGGATCTGTCCCATGTGGGACCTGTCCGATGTGGGACCTGTCCAATGTGAGACCTGTCCCATGTGGGATTTGTGTCATGTGGGACCTGTCCCATGTGGGACCTGAACCATGTGGGACCTGTCCCAAGTGAACTTGTGGGACCTGAACCATGTGGGACCTGAACCATGTGGGACCTGTCCCAAGTGAACTTGTGGGACCTGAACCATGTGAGACCTGAACCATGTGGGACCTGTCCCAAGTGAACTTGTGCCATGTGGGGCCTGTCCCATGTGGGACAACTGCATGCAAAGGCAATTGCCCGTTTCTTAAAAGCTCTTTTCTATCCGTTTTCCGTGTCATTTCTTTTCTTGTTTAGTGTTATTTTTAATTTCTACATTTTCTCTTCTTATTTAATTATTTTGCTTCATTTAAAATAAAAGTCTTACGTCTTCTTTTTTTCTTTGGTGGTTCCTATATCTTCTCTCTCTTCTTTTCTGATTCTTCTTTTCCTTCTCTTTCTATCTACTTTCTGCCCCTTTCCAACATTGCTTGGACCTTTCTTCATCCCTTTTCCTGTCCATCTCCATTCCCCCTCCGCCATTCTCTGTGCATTTTTTTGCCTTTTTCCATAATTTTTTGCCAATATCTATATTCTTTCCCCTTCCTTTGCATCATTTTATGCTCTTTTCACCCTTTCTTCAACCCGGGAGCAGCGCAAAATGTGGGAAAAGGAAGGAAGGGGGAGGGTGGAAGGGCAGACGAACAGGGAGGGGGCAGCAAGGGAGGAGGGGAATGTGTTGGGTCCCCTTTAAAGAAGCGCACTCGATGGGGACCTTCTATGGCCCACCTACAGTCTGGCCCACCTACAGTCTGGCCCACCTACAGTCTGGCCCACCTACAGTCTGGCCCACCTACAGTCTGGCCCACCTACAGTCTGGCCCACCTACAGTCTGGCCCACCTACAGTCTGGCCCACCTACAGTCTGGCCCACCTACAGTCTGGCCCACCTACAGTCTGGCCCACCTACAGTCTGGCCCACCTACAGTCTGGCCCACCTACAGTCTGGCCCACCCATAATCTGGCCCACCTACAGTCTGGCCCACCTACAGTCTGGCCCACCTACAGTCTGGCCCACCTACAGTCTGGCCCACCTACAGTCTGGCCCACCCATAATCTGGCCCACCTACAGTCTGGCCCACCTACAGTCTGGCCCACCTACAGTCTGGCCCACCTACAGTCTGGCCCACCTACAGTCTGGCCCACCTACAGTCTGGCCCACCTACAGTCCGGCCCACCTACAGTCTGGCCCACCTACAGTCTGGCCCACCTACAGTCCGGCCCACCTACAGTCCGGCCCACCTACAGTCTGGCCCACCTACAGTCTGGCCCACCTACAGTCTGGCCCACCTACAGTCTGGCCCACCTACAGTCTGGCCCACCTACAGTCTGGCCCACCCATAATCTGGCCCACCTACAGTCTGGCCCACCTACAGTCTGGCCCACCTACAGTCTGGCCCACCTACAGTCTGGCCCACCTACAGTCTGGCCCACCTACAGTCTGGCCCACCTACAGTCCGGCCCACCTACAGTCTGGCCCACCTACAGTCTGGCCCACCTACAGTCCGGCCCACCTACAGTCCGGCCCACCTACAGTCTGGCCCACCTACAGTCTGGCCCACCTACAGTCTGGCCCACCTACAGTCTGGCCCACCTACAGTCTGGCCCACCTACAGTCTGGCCCACCTACAGTCTGGCCCACCAACAGTCTGGCCCACCTACAGTCTGGCCCACCTACAGTCTGGCCCACCTACAGTCTGGCCCACCTACAGTCTGGCCCACCTACAGTCTGGCCCACCTACAGTCTGGCCCACCTACAGTCTGGCCCACCTACAGTCTGGCCCACCTACAGTCTGGCCCACCTACAGTCTGGCCCACCTACAGTCTGGCCCACCTACAGTCTGGCCCACCTACAGTCTGGCCCACCTACAGTCTGGCCCACCTACAGTCTGGCCCACCTACAGTCTGGCCCACCTACAGTCTGGCCCACCTACAGTCTGGCCCACCTACAGTCTGGCCCACCAACAGTCTGGCCCACCTACAGTCTGGCCCACCTACAGTCTGGCCCACCTACAGTCTGGCCCACCTACAGTCTGGCCCACCAACAGTCTGGCCCACCTACAATAAATGAGGCAGCGCGTGGACTGGAGTGGCAGAAGCGCGTGGAGTGGAATGCCAGTGCGTCGACTGGAGGGGCAGCAGCGAGTGGACAGGAGTGGCAGTGAGTGGACTGGAGTGGCAGCAGCACGTGGACTGGAGTGGCAGCAGCGCGTGGACTGGAGTCGCAGCGCGTGGACTGGAGTGGCAGCAGCGAGTGGACAGGAGTGGCAGCGAGTGGACTGGAGTGGCAGCAGCGAGTGGACAGGAGTGGCAGCGAGTGGACTGGAGTGGCAGCAGCACGTGGACTGGAGTGGCAGCAGCGCGTGGACTGGAGTGGCAGCAGCACGTGGACTGGAGTGGCAGCAGCGCGTGGACTGGAGTGGCAGCAGCACGTGGACTGGAGTGGCAGCAGCACGTGGACTGGAGTGGCAGCAGCACGTGGACTGGAGTGGCAGCAGCGCGTGGACTGGAGTGGCAGCAGTGCGTGGACTGGAGTGGCAGCAGTGCGTGGACTGGAGTGGCAGCACGTGGACTGGAGTGGCAGCACGTGGACTGGAGTGGCAGCACGTGGACTGGACTGGCAGTGCGTCGACTGGAGGGGCAGCAGTACGTGGACTGAAGTGCCAGCGCGTGGACTGGATAGCAGCACGTGGATAGGAGTGGCAGCAGCGGGTGGACAAGAGTGGCAGCGAGTGGACTGGAGTGGCAGCAGCACGTGGACTGGAGTGGCAGCAGCGAGTGGACAGGAGTGGCAGCGAGTGGACTGGAGTGGCAGCAGCACGTGGACTGGAGTGGCAGCAGCGAGTGGACAGGAGTGGCCGCGAGTGGACTGGAGTGGCAGCAGCACGTGGACTGGAGTGGCAGCAGCGCGTGGACTGGAGTGGCAGCAGCACGTGGACTGGAGTGGCAGCAGCGCGTGGACTGGAGTGGCAGCAGCACGTGGACTGGAGTGGCAGCAGCGCGTGGACTGGAGTGGCAGCAGCGCGTGGACTGGAGTGGCAGCAGCACGTGGACTGGAATGGCAGTGCGTGGACTGGAGTGGCCGCGAGTGGACTGGAGTGGCAGCAGCACGTGGACTGGAGTGGCAGCAGCACGTGGACTGGAGTGGCCGCGAGTGGACTGGAGTGGCAGCAGCACGTGGACTGGAGTGGCAGCAGCGCGTGGACTGGAGTGGCAGCAGCACGTGGACTGGAGTGGCAGCAGCGCGTGGACTGGAGTGGCAGCAGCACGTGGACTGGAGTGACAGCAGCACGTGGACTGGAATGGCAGTGCGTGGACTGGAGTGACAGCGCGTGGACTGGAGTGGCAGCAGCACGTGGACTGGAGTGGCAGCAGTGCGTGGACTGGAGTGGCAGCACGTGGACTGGAGTGGCAGCACGTGGACTGGAGTGGCAGCAGCACGTGGACTGGAGTGGCAGCACGTGGACTGGAGTGGCAGCACGTGGACTGGAGTGGCAGCACGTGGACTGGAGTGGCAACAGTGCGTGGACTGGAGTGGCAGCACGTGGACTGGACTGGCAGTGCGTGGACTGGAGTGGCAGCGCCTGGACTGGAGTGGCAGAAGCACGTGGACTGGAGTGGCAGCAGTGCGTGGACTGGAGTGGCAGCGCGTGGACTGGAGTGGTAGCGCGTTGACTGGAGTGGCAGCAGCACGTGGACTGGAGTGGCAGCAGCGCGTGGACTGGAGTGGCAGCGCGTGGACTGGAGTGGCAGCGCGTGGACTGGAGTGGCAGCGCGTAGACTGGAGTGGCAGCGAGTGGACTGGAGTAGCAGCAGCGCGAGGACTGAAGTGGCAGCGCGTGGACTGGAGTGGCAGCGCGAGGACTGAAGTGGCAGCGCGTGGACTGGAGTGGCAGCGCGTGGACTGGAGTGGCAGCGCGTGGACTGGAGTGGCAGCGAGTGGACTGGAGTGGCAGCGCGTGGACTGGAAGGGCAGCGCGTGGACTGGAGTGGCAGCGCGTGGACTGGAGTGGCAGCGCGTGGACTGGAGTGGCAGCGCGTGGACTGGAGTTGCAGCACGTGGACTGGAGTGGCAGCGCGTGGACTGGAAGGGCAGCGCTTGGAGTGGCAGCGCATGGACTGGAGTGACAGCACGTGGACTGGAGTGGCTGCGAGTGGACTGGAGTGGCATCGAGTGGAATGGAGTGGCAGCGCGTGGACTGGAGTGGCAGCGCGTGGACTGGAGTGGCAGGACGTGGACTGGAGTGGCAGCGCGTGGACTGGAGTTGCAGCGAGTGGACTGAAGTGGCAGCAGCACGTGGACTGGAGTGGCAGCGAGTGGACTGGAGTGGCAGCGCGTGGACTGGAGTGGCAGCGAGTGGACTGGAGTGGCAGCAGCACGTGGACTGGAGTGGCAGCGAGTGGACTGGAGTGGCAGCGCTTGGACTTGAGTGGCAGCGCGTGGACTGGAGTGGCAGCGAGTGGACTGAAGTGGCAGCAGCGCGTGGACTGGAGTGGCAGCGAGTGGACTGGAGTGGCAGCGCTTGGACTGGAGTGGCAGCGCGTGGACTGGAGTGGCAGCGAGTGGACTGGAGTGGCAGCGAGTGAACTGGAGTGGCAGCGCGTGGACTGGAGTGGCAGCGAGTGGACTGGAGTGGCAGCAGCGAGTGGACTGGAGTGGCAGCGAGTGGACTGGAGTGGCAGCGCGTGGACTGGAGTGGCAGCGAGTGGACTGGAGTGGCAGCGAGTGGACTGGAGTGGCAGCAGCGAGTGGACTGGAGTGGCAGCGTGTGGACTGGAGTGGCAGCGAGTGGATTGGAGTGGCAGCGCGTGGACTGGAGTGGCAGCGAGTGTACTGGAGTGGCAGCGCGTGGACTGGAGTGGCAGCGAGTGGACTGGAGTGGCAGCGCGTGGACTGGAGTGGCAGCGAGTGGACTGGAGTGGCAGCGCGTGGACTGGAGTGGCAGCGCGTGGACTGGAGTGGCAGCTCGTGGACTGAGACTCAACACATGGACCATAGAACAGCATGGAGGGGTCGAGGAGGGTGATGTGACGGAGGGAGGGGTGAGGTGGGGGATAAATATGGGAGGGGGTGGGGAGGGTGTACAGTGGAGGGATGAAAGAAGCAATGGGAAAGTAGGGGTCGTGTTAGAAGGGGGGAGGGAAGGTCAAATGCAGAGAGGGGGGAGGGAGGAAGAATGGGGACGGTGGGTCAGGAAGGGTGCGAGAAGACAGAGAAGAGAGGTAGAAGTCAGAGGGGTAGAGGACAGAGGGGTAGAGGCGGGAGGGGGGCAGAGGGGGAGGGAGGCAGAGGGGGAGGGGGGCAGAGGCGGGAGGGGGGAAGAGGGGGGAGGGGGGCAGGGGGAAGGTGTTGCGAGGGTCACCGACATCGATTCCAGGAATTCAAGGCTGATAGCGCAAACGGCGACTTCACTTTGGCTGCGATTATGGTATGGCGATTATGGTGTTGCGATTATGGTGTGGCGATTATGGTATGGCGTTTATGGTGTGGCGATTATGGTGTGGCGATTATGGTATGGCGATTATGGTGTGGCGATTATGGTGTGGCGATTATGGTATGGCGATTATGGTGTTGCGATTATGGTGTGGCGGTTATGGCATGGCGATTATGGTGTGGCGATTATGGTATGGCGATTATGGAATGGCGATTATGGTATGGCGGTTATGGTATGGCGACTATGGTTTGGTGATTATGGTATGGCGGTTATGGTTTGGCGATTATGGTATGGCGGTTATGGTTTGGCGATTATGGTATGGCGATTATGGTATGGCGATTTTGGTAGGTCGATTATGATTAGGCGATTATGGTAGGGCGATTATGGTTTGACGATTATGGTTTGGCGGCTATGGTTTGACGATTATGGTTTGGTGACTATGGTAGGGCGATAATGGTATGGCGATTATGGTTTGGTGACTATGGTAAGGCGATTATGGTATGGCGATTATGGTTTGGTGACTATGGTAAGGCGATTATGGTATGGCGATTATGGTTTGGTGACTATGGTAAGGCGATTATGGTTTGACGATTATGGTTTGGCGGCTATGGTTTGACGATTATGGTTTGGTGACTATGGTAGGGCGATAATGGTATGGCGATTATGGTTTGGTGACTATGGTAAGGCGATTATGGTATGGCGATTATGGTTTGGTGACTATGGTAAGGCGATTATGGTATGGCGGTTATGGTATGGCGACTATGGTTTGGTGATTATGGTATGGCGGTTATGGTTTGGCGATTATGGTATGGCGGTTATGGTTTGGCGATTATGGTATGGCGATTATGGTATGGCGATTTTGGTAGGTCGATTATGATTAGGCGATTATGGTAGGGCGATTATGGTTTGACGATTATGGTTTGGCGGCTATGGTTTGACGATTATGGTTTGGTGACTATGGTAGGGCGATAATGGTATGGCGATTATGGTTTGGTGACTATGGTAAGGCGATTATGGTATGGCGATTATGGTTTGGTGACTATGGTAAGGCGATTATGGTATGGCGATTATGGTTTGGTGACTATGGTAAGGCGATTATGGTATGGCGATTATGGTTTGGTGACTATGGTAAGGCGATTATGGTATGGCGATTATGGTTTGGTGACTATGGTAAGGCGATTATGGTATGGCGATTATGGTTTGGTGACTATGGTAAGGCGATTATGGTATGGCGATTATGGTTTGGTGACTATGGTAGGGCGATAATGGTATGGCGATTATGGTTTGGTGACTATGGTAAGGCGATTATGGTATGGCGATTATGGTTTGGTGACTATCGTAGGGCGATTATGGTATGGCGATTATGGTTTGGTGACTATGGTAAGGCGATTATGGTATGGCGATTATGGTTTGGTGACTATGGTAGGGCGATAATGGTATGGCGATTATGGTTTGGTGACTATGGTAAGGCGATTATGGTATGGCGATTATGGTTTGGTGACTATGGTAAGGCGATTATGGTATGGCGATTATGGTTTGGTGACTATGGTAGGGCGATAATGGTATGGCGATTATGGTTTGGTGACTATGGTAAGGCGATTATGGTATGGCGATTATGGTTTGGTGACTATCGTAGGGCGATTATGGTATGGCGATTATGGTTTGGTGACTATGGTAAGGCGATTATGGTATGGCGATTATGGTTTGGTGACTATGGTAAGGCGATTATGGTATGGCGATTATGGTTTGGTGACTATGGTAAGGCGATTATGGTATGGCGATTATGGTTTGGTGACTATGGTAAGGCGATTATGGTATGGCGATTATGGTTTGGTGACTATGGTAAGGCGATTATGGTATGGCGATTATGGTTTGGTGACTATCGTAGGGCGATTATGGTATGGCGATTATGGTTTGGTGACTATGGTAAGGCGATTATGGTATGGCGATTATGGTTTGGTGACTATCGTAGGGCGATTATGGTATGGCGATTATGGTTTGGTGACTATGGTAGGGCGATAATGGTATGGCGATTATGGTTTGGTGACTATGGTAAGGCGATTATGGTATGGCGATTATGGTTTGGTGACTATGGTAGGGCGATAATGGTATGGCGATTATGGTTTGGTGACTATGGTAAGGCGATTATGGTATGGCGATTATGGTTTGGTGACTATGGTAAGGCGATTATGATGAGGCGGTTATGGTTTGGTGACTATGGTAAGGCGATTATGGTATGGCGATTATGGTTTGGTGACTATGGTAAGGCGATTATCGTATGGCAATTATAGCGCGTCGAATATGGTGCAGATACATGGTGCAGGTATGGCTGTGTAGATATATGGTACAGTCATGGCTGTTTACATACATGGTACAGTTATGGCTGTGCAAATATATGGCACAGGTATGGCTGATCACATATATGGTACAGTTATGACTGTTCACATGTATGGCCCAGTTATGGCTGTGCAGATATATGCTACAGTTATGGCTGTGTAGATATATGCTACAGTTATGGCTGTGTAGATATATGTTACAGTTATGGCTGTGCACTTAAATGGCACAGGTATGGTTGTTCACATATATGCTACAGTTATGGCTGTGTAGATATATGTTACAGTTATGGCTGTGCACATATATGGCACAGGTATGGCTGTTCACATATATGGTACAGTTATGGCTGTGCAGATATATGCTACAGTTATGGCTGTGTAGATATATGTTACAGTTATGGCTGTGCACTTAAATGGCACAGGTATGGTTGTTCACATATATGGTACAGTTATGACTGTGCACATATATGGTACAGTTATGGCTGTTCACATATATGTACAGGCATGGCTATTCAATTCTAGACTAATTTCTACAATTGAAGATCGAGGTTGATTAGCTGGTTGGAGTTGATTATATGTAACTCTTAAAAATTGCACTTGATTAACGTATTTGGATTCACTGATAAAGATTACATCTGATCAACGGATTCTTGTTGATTATTAATTACTATATATGAATAACAGATTCCGGTTTATCATTGAATATTTTGGTTGATTAACTGATTCTGATCGATTAGTTATTAAAGATCAATTTCTATTGCAGGTGGTGGCTAGCGATTAAGAATCGTGGTTGACTTAGAGTTTCCTGTGATTAATCATCTACATATTTTTACGGATTAACGACTGATATGGGTGCGTGTCCACCATTAATTAGTCATAGTGTGATCACTGGTAATAATTATGAACCATTTTTAATCTTCATTAGTCACTATCAATCATAATTAAACCATATTGATCATCATTAATCATTGCTAATCACTATTACTCACTCCTAATCCTTCCAACAAATCCCAAAATTTAATAACATGTAAGGGTATAGGTGGGTGTGTGAGGGTATGTGAGGATATGTGAGAGGGTGAGGGTGTGTGAGGGTGTGTGGGTGTGTAAGGAGGGAGAGGCGAGAGTGAGGTGTGGGGGGAGCGTGTAGAAATGTGTTGAGGTGTGTGAAAGTGTGAAGGAATAGAGAAGGGACTGGTGATTGGAGATGTGTGTGAGGGTGTGAAAATGTATGGGGTGTGTAGGTGGTAGAGAAAAGTGTGGGGTGTGTGGGGTGCAGACGACCTCAGCTGTTTGGGTCGATAGCACACACAGTCTGACCTCCACTCCACCCACTCCACCCACTCCTCCCCCATCTACCCCCTCTCCACCCTCACTCCACCCTCACTTCACACAATCCACCCACTCCTTCCCTCTCTACCCCAACTCCACCCAAACTCCACCCCCACTCCACCCCACTACACCCCCACCACACCCCCATTACAACCCCCACCACGCAGAAAATATGTTTTTAATTTGTTATGAATTATGTCATTTCGGTTAACTATTGTCTTTTTTATGCACTTAGCACGTTTAGGTCTTTCCAAAAAAGTTCTTTTTATTCTTATTGTTGCTGCCCACAGGGAGTGGGGACACACCTTGTGCATAGATTCCACGTTACATTTATTCCATAGCAAACGGTGTATCTGTTTTTCTCCCCATAGAAGTCTGTTTTGTAGTTAATGAAGTTCCTAATGACTTATTTAATGGTACCCCAACAGGGGAGTTTAGCGTCGACATTATATCGGTGCATCATTGCAAGACTGTCGTAACTCAAAAGAGTTATGACAGTCTTACAATGTGTATAAGAACGTTGAATTAATTTTGGGTCTTTTGGCAGTAAAATCCTAAGTCTAAGTGCATTTTTGGCCGGGAGATAGCGTTGGTTTGTTTGCGTAAAACTATTAATGTTATATGACACACACTTTTGAATGTTTCTCTTGAAGAATGAAGGAATTGAAATTTCAACAGTCTTGTAATGATGTAGCGATATGCAGAAATAAGAGTAACGAACGACCGCTGCGGGACGTTCAAGTCTACGGATTTTACTCCGGGTATTTCGTTACTCTGCTTGTATATCACGATATACAGAGTGCGGCAGTCAATCCTGCATTTTCGAGAGAGCTGTGGGAGGCTAAAATGCACGATTGACTGCTGCATTGGGCTTCAGTTGTTTAATTTGAATTCTACATGGATTATGTCGTGGAATGAAGGAATTGCTGAAATTAAATCGTCGGGTGATAATAAATGAATTCTTTCGGCCACATATACGTACACTATATTTTAGTCGGACAAAATAACGGAAACATTCAATTTCTGGAATCATAATCTTTGAACTTGTTGTACACAACCAAAACTTTACGCGGTTTAATGCTTTGTTGTTTATTATTGTAGCTATTCCGAATTTTATTTAAATTAACGGTTTTTACATATATCTAAAAGATATACTTAGTTATACCCTTATGAAAAAGATAGAATTCTCTGACTTTCAAAGAGGGTAAGCTGTCGGTGCTCGTATGGCAGGTGCTAGTATGACAGAAAATGCCCGAATGTTCGAAGTTTCAAGAGTTTCTATCCCGAAAGTACTGACTGCCTTTGAAAGAGAAGAAAAAGTCCTCAGCAAAGCACAGGTCTGGCCGAAAGTCAGAGTTTTCTGAGAGACCGTCGGTCTCTAAATCGAATTGTTAGAGAGGGTTGCAAGACCACGGCTCTTACAATCACTGTAGAGCACAATGAACACCTACAGAACCCATTTTCCACAAAATCTGTTCGTAGGGAGCTGCAGAAATCTGGATTCTACTGAAGAGCTGCAATTAGAAAACTTCTACTCTCAAAAACAAATGTTTCGAAGCAATTGGAGTGGCGTAGAAATGACCAGAATTCGTCCGTAGGGCAGTGTAAAAGTGTGATTTTCTCTGCCGAATCATCGTTTACCTTATTTCCGACCTCAAAGAAGCCTTTAATCCCGACTGCGTTCTCCCAACCGTAAACCGTGTTGTAGGTTCTGTGATGATCTGGGGTGCTATTTCTGGGATACCCGCCGGGCCAATGATTTTCCTTCATGGAAGAATTAACATTCGAGATTATTTAGGAATTTTGGGCTACCAAGTGCATCACATGGACCAAGCACTGTTTCGAGAGGGAACGCCATCTTTCAAGATGAAAATGCCCCAGTCCATACAGCTATAATTGAAAAAGAATAGCACAAAAAACACTCTGATGAAGCTCAGCATTTCATCTGGCCGCCAGAATGCCCAGATCTTAACCGTATTGAGCATTTATGATCGGTTTTAGAGATTCAAGTAAAAAGTCGATTTCCACCGCCATCGTCGCTAAAAGAACTGCGGGTATTTTAATTGGAGAATCTGTTAAAATAGCTGTGAAAATAATTCACGATTTATATGAATCAATACCTCCGAGAATTGAGACTAATTGCCTCTAAAGGTGGACCTACACCACATCAAAATATATTTCGTTGATTTTCCATAGTGTTTCAAAAATATTAACCAACCCGTACATGTGTACCACCCTGTAAATTGCCCATTTCCGTCCCAGTAAAAATTTCTACCATTTCACCGGTTTCACTACCATTATTTAAATTAGAATACGGAGTACAAATTATAATGGTATCGTGCCATTGTGTTTCCTCGTGTGTTGGCAAGGATAAGATTGTAATCAGCCAATAAAGATGGCTTTTCAAATCTGTTTTTCCCAACCTAACCAAAGAGACCGTAGAGTAGTGACTTAATTGTTGTTGACAGAAATTTCTTTAAAATGTGTTGGGAGAAATGAAATCTTTGTCAAAGGTTCCACAAAAAATGTAACGTAAAGTATTAATTTACACTGGTTCCTTGAAAACTTTGTAATATTTTTAGAGCATGTACAGTATATACAAGGCGCGTTTCAGTGGAAATTAAAATAGGAGATATTGGAAACGTGGCTTGAAAACATGAAACTCTAAAAGCCACCCAAAAACTTAGGGATTTTTAAAGAATATCTTAAAATTAAAAACTTTTTAGAGTTGACTTTAAAAGTTTCTAGTTTTAAACAAGCCCTGTTGGGAATTACCTTTTTAGGTAGCACCCATGAAAATAGGTATTTTGGCGTGGTATAAATTGGGGTCTTTAAACGCACCTCACAATTTAGGAATTTTAGACACAAATTTATCAGGTAGATCAAATTAAAAGAATAAATTTAAATTTAGTATTACATTACAACACACCCCATTTAAATGCACCTCAATATTTAGGAATTTTTTGTGTATATACATGAACCACATTTCAATTATACAATGAATTTAAATTCATACATTACAAGTAACTACATCACATTCAAGGGCACCTTCCGACAAAGTAATTTTATAAACAAATACATTGAACCTATTCACAGAGCGTCTGAAAGCTAGTGAAACGTCTAAGAAAATTAATACGGGTGTAAATTATGAAAATAAGTACTAGGTATACATATTTAAAAATATAAGATTATCACACTTATCGTCAAGTAGCATGATAGATTTTTTTGCAAATGATGAGGGAAAAAACTTAGCAATTTATTACAGTAAAATCTTAAACAGAAGACCTTAGGAGCAAAATTTTTAGAATTTACAACTCTATCTTCAATGTTGAAATGGAAAAACAGGCAAGTTTTAAATATGCATGAAAAAAACATCTCTCAGTGTAGTTATTCTTCGAAATTATGATTATTTTATTCTATGTCACTTAATTTCTGTAGAAAATAACCATTCCTCAACGTTATTATTTTATATAATTTCTATCTATTTTAGCCTAACCTAAAATATGCTGAAAATATTCATCCATCCATGCCATTTTATATCATTTTTTTCATTATAATTTGAGTTATACAGATGATAACTATCCTTCAGCGTTAATATGTGATATTTTCTTCATTCCAACTTGATTTACGAAGCAAATAACTATCCTCCAAAAATATTATACGTGATTTTCTTCATTCCAGCTCTAATTACACAGAAAAAAAGCATCCATCCATGTCATTATACGGTATTTTCTTCATTCCAAGTTGATTTAAGCAGAAAATAACAATCCTCCAACGTTAATATCGCTATCTCCTTCAGTGCAGGAATAACCTGGCTTCAAAGCTGTCTCTTTTTAAACGTCGCGTCCAAACAAAAATAAGAAAACCTCGCAAACAAGACCCCTGAACCCCCTAGACGGGGTTCAACACGGTTAAGTTGGATGGAACTTTGCAAAAGTTTACCTCAGAAGTTCGAACTTGGCGAGTTTGCTTGCAAATTGTGCAGCTTTGTCTTGCGACTCCGAGGTCCCGACCATCCTCCTCTCACCACTGCTGCAGCAACACTGAACTTCTCAAGACGAAGCTAAGTATTTTACAGACTGAAATTCTGTGTCCATACGACGAGTATTTTCTCTGCCGGTGTTCTAGAAAAATTTATTTGTAAAAATGCCATACCCAAGTTAAATAGAAAATTATTTTGATAGCAGAGGTGTACTAAAAGTAGCTGTATCTGTTGTTATTTCTTCAGAAACGATACCAATGATGGAAAATGATAAGCCAGGAAGCATTTTCTTGTTTTCATCTGAACACCGCAAAAAATTCTTGGAAAGCACAGACAATTCCTTGATCTGGCAACGCCTGAGATTTTTTAACCCGAAGGCCGTCTCCAGGGAAGCTCTGTTTTCTCACAGATAGAATTTTAATTTAAAAAAGCTTGATCAAACATAGGCCTACCAAAGTGAAGTGCCAGCGCAGCCATATATTTATATTCTTCATTTTTTTATATTTCGTTCACGTAAACAAAGAAACACTGGAAGTTAAAAACATCAAGAAAATGAAAATTCATTCATATTCAGCCGTGAAGGTTATTATTCCAAGAATTTTCCTTTTTTTTGTCGGGCTCAAACATTTGAACGAACCAAAATACTTTTAACTGACGCTCATTATGGCACATAAATTTTATTTGTCGTACACGGAGTACACGGAGCACAAATAAAATATTTTCTATAATATTTTGCTAATTTAGAGGGTTCAGATTTGGAATCAATATTAATATTTCAGACAACCGTAGTTCTAACAAAAAATGCAAAAGCTAACACTTGGACCCTTTTATCATTATTTTCATTTATTAGCTATTATTAGTTATTTATTTATTAGTTATTTATTTATATTATTATTAGTTATTCATTAGTGAAAATATTATCATTTATTAGTTATTTACCATTCACGTTGATTTCAGAATTCGGTTGTATTAATATTTAATTCTTGGTAGATTTTGCACCCTGATTTGTTATTTGAATTTCAGTGGCGAGTGTCAATTCCTTCCTCATTGTGATGGCGGTGGTTGTAATGGCGGTGGTTAAAATGGCAGTAGTTGTAATGGCGGTGGTTGTGATGACGGTGGTTGTAATGACGGTGGTTATAATGCCGGTGGTTGTAATGACGATAGCTTTAAAATAATGATTAATGCTCATACCCGCTAAATTTTAAAATACTGAATAAAAAAGGTCTCCTTTTGACCAACATTATAACTAAATGTCAAGTGTAAATCATCTGAGAAATTAAGCATCATATACCTCGACAAGACAATTAAATGTTAGGTCTAATGCCCGTAGAGTTTTTGAAATCACTCAGGAAATTAGGCGTTTATGATGCCGGAAAGATAGTTAAATGTTAGGTCTAATATCCGTAGAGTTTTGAAACGATTCTTATCCGAAAAGATAGTTAAATGTTAGGTCTAATGCCCGTAGAGTTTCTCTACTATACATAAAGTTCCAAGTCAAGGTGTGGAATTCGAGTCTATATTGTTATTTGAGTTAGGTGGAGTAAAAATAATATACAGTAAGCATTTTGGACGAGAAATCTCTCAATGTCCTACCTCAAGTCTCTGTCTCGAATTATCAGTGTTTCACTCAGTCTAGCTAGCGGGAATACCACAGATTCGAGCACACAAGGATTTCCCAGGTCTTAATTTTCCAAGCGGGAAAACCGCTGCCATGAAAAAACAGGAAATCAGTAATTTTTAGCGGGAATAACGCTACCTGGAATAAACAGGAAGTCGTTACTTTCCTAGCGGGAATACCGCCGCGTAGGAAAAGCAGGGACTTCAAAAAATAATTGACTGGATGGTTAATGAAAGAAAAATGTTTATAAAAGTTTTACTGAGACATTCGACAGAAAATGTTAAATATTAAGTAATATCTTTAATAAACATGCTGCAGAGCTTTGCCTCTCGTCACTGCTCAGGTTTATCCAAAAAATGATTAGATACTTGCAGAAAATAGTTTGTTGTGGTTTGTAAACAACTTCGTCAGCCTCGAAACTTATATGAATAGAGAATAGTGAAAATAATTTTGTAAGAATGATGGAATTGAATTGATATGGATAGTGCAAATAGTAATCATGGTTAACCTAAGCATTTTTTTCATTTTAGAAATGAAGCCCATCGCCGATATCATTCTTAATAAGAAATGCATTTTTTAAATAATTTCATGTAAATGTAATTGCAGGAAATATCATTGCATTTACTATATTTGAATATAAATATTTGCGTAACGTAAAATTACTTTCATTAAATTTGCGTAAAACGTCACCCTGGTAATACCAAACGGTCATTTAAATAAAGTTCAAATTTTAAGTTCAAGATTTTTTAAATCAATCAATTTAATCAAGATTTTTTTTAAGTTTAAGATAATGAAAATTTAGATGCTCAAGTGAAATATTGTATAAAATATTTCTAACGCAGAGGGTGGTAAAAGTAAACAAGAAATTAAGAGTTATAAGAGTTTGTAGGTGTGACTTGCTGCAGTTATTAGCGCATTTTACTGACGGAAAGTGTATGTTTCTTCTCCTGTTATCTCACTCTTCTCCTGTTGTCATACTCTTCTCCTGTTATTATACTCTATTCCTGTTGTCATACACTTCTCCTGTTTTCATACTCTATTCCTGTTGTCACTTACTTCTCTTGTCATACTCTTCTCTTGTTATCATACTCTATCCCTGTTATCACACACTTCTCCTCTTGTCATACTCTTCTCTTGTTATCATACTCTATTCCTGTTATCACACTCTTCTCGTGTTATCACTCACACTCTTCTCCTGTTATCACAACCTTCTCCTGTTTTCACGCGTCAGCTGGAAATGTGTTAATGACAACAAAAAACCTAAAAAGTGGCTTTCTGAGCTCGTAGCTGAAATTCTTCTCGGAGGACCACCGTGAATCTATGCAACCAATGTTTTTGCAAGTCATATTATGTTTTTATTTGATACGAGTGACTAAAATTCCCTTTCTATTCTGCTTGAAGTCGGTTCTGCCGTGACATCATTAAAAAATTACGTTGCGCCGCTGGAACATGTTTTTGATGTCGATAGTAATGAATTTAGGTCAGCCTAATTTGTGAAACTTTTTGTTTTAATATAGCTTATTTTAATTAAACTTTTTGATTTAGGAATTAATGAAACTGCGATTAACGATGATCTCAAAAACAACATTGAAGATTAGCTTTAAAGTTGTGGAGTTGTTGTTTAGAAAATTAGCTCTTTCTCCTACATTATCTTGTATATCAGGAACACATTAAAATGCTTCAGAAATTCGTGAGTATTTTCATACATCTGGAAGGAAATTATGCATTTCAAATGACAAGTTACATCATGACATTTATTATAATATTAGAAATAAATCAGCAGAAAAAAGAGCAGAAAACAGAAAAAGTGGCTGTCTCAGACCGGCTGCTGTTGGTACATTAGCACCTCAGTTTCAATTACGTTATATTGGATTTTATTGTATTACATTTTATTATATTATAGAACATATTTATTCGTCGAAACATTCAAAACAATTCAGCTAGCAGAAAAAAATCCTGATATTTCTGGACCAAAAATTAACTTAAATCTTACATAAAATTTTACGTGGGAAAAAATGAAAATCAAAATTTCGAAAATACCTGTCCCTACTTCGCTGTAAAAATACTTTGCGCGTCTTAAAAAGAAATATAAATTTGAGCTGCAGTGTTGGTAGTAGATTCTTGATTTATGAGTAGAGATTCTAGAGCAACTAGTTGTTGTATAGCAGCTGGTTGGTGTAGAGCAGCTGGTTGGTGTAGAGCAGCTGGTTGGTGTAGAGCAGCTGGTTGGTGCAGAGCAGCTGGTTGGTGTAGAGCAGCTGGTTGGTGTAGAGCAGCTGGTTGGTGTAGAGCAGCTGGTTGGTGTAGAGCAGCTGGTTGGTGCAGAGCAGCTGGTTGGTGTAGAGCAGCTGGTTGGTGTAGAGCAGCTGGTTGGTGTAGAGCAGCTGGTTGGTGCAGAGCAGCTGGTTGGTGTAGAGCAGCTGGTTGGTGTAGAGCAGCTGGTTGGTGCAGAGCAGCTGGTTGGTGTAGAGCAGCTGGTTGGTGTAGAGCAGCTGGTTGGTGTAGAGCAGCTGGTTGGTGCAGAGCAGCTGGTTGGTGTAGAGCAGCTGGTTGGTGTAGAGCAGCTGGTTGGTGTAGAGCAGCTGGTTGGTGTAGAGCAGCTGGTTGGTGTAGAGCAGCTGGTTGGTGCAGAGCAGCTGGTTGGTGTAGAGCAGCTGGTTGGTGTAGAGCAGCTGGTTGGTGTAGAGCAGCTGGTTGGTGCAGAGCAGCTGGTTGGTGTAGAGCAGCTGGTTGGTGTAGAGCAGCTGGTTGGTGTAGAGTAGCTGGTTGGTGTAGAGCAGCTGGTTGGTGTAGAGCAGCTGGTTGGTGTAGAGCAGCTGGTTGGTGCAGAGCAGCTGGTTGGTGTAGAGCAGCTGGTTGGTGCAGAGCAGCTGGTTGGTGTAGAGCAGCTGGTTGGTGCAGAGCAGCTGGTTGGTGTAGAGCAGCTGGTTGGTGTAGAGCAGCTGGTTGGTGTAGAGCAGCTGGTTGGTGTAGAGCAGCTGGTTGGTGCAGAGCAGCTGGTTGGTGTAGAGCAGCTGGTTGGTGTAGAGCAGCTGGTTGGTGTAGAGCAGCTGGTTGGTGTAGAGCAGCTGGTTGGTGTAGAGCAGCTGGTTGGTGTAGAGCAGCTGGTTGGTGTAGAGCAGCTGGTTGGTGTAGAGCAGCTGGTTGGTGTAGAGCAGCTGGTTGGTGTAGAGCAGCTGGTTGGTGTAGAGCAGCTGGTTGGTGTAGAGCAGCTGGTTGGTGTAGAGCAGCTGGTTGGTGTAGAGCAGCTGGTTGATGTAGAGCAGCTGGTTGGTGTAGAGCAGCTGGTTGGTGTAAAGCAGCTGGTTGTTGTAGAGCAGCTGGTTGGTGTAGAGCAGCTGGTTGTTGTAGAGCAGCTGGTTGGTGTAGAGCAGCTGTTTGGTGTAGAGCAGCTGGTTGGTGTAAAACAGCACAAAAAAAAACACAAAACCCACAATTTGACACACACATACACACACACACACACAAGCACGCACAAGCACACATGCAGAGCGACAACACACAGGCCAAAAACACAAGCCTCAACAACACAACATCCACACATTCAACTTTGTGTGTAAATGTCTTTACTCTCGAAGCTTTCTTCTCTTGCCATGGTGACAAAAGGTCTCGTTTTGCTCCTAAAGCAATGTTGTTGTTTTGTTCAACAAAATTTTATTGTTCCCACTGGTTATGTTGTTTTATTTAATAAAATATTGATGTTCCTATTGGTTATGTTGTTTCCATTTTATGAATCCTTGTTGTCACCATTGATTTTATTATAATTTCAGTTGATGAATAATTGTTGTTTCCATTGAGTTTATTATTATTTCCATTGAGTGCAATTTGTGTCGTTACGCTCGTTATTTTACATATCCATTTAAAAATTTTGTTGTTTGAATTGAATTCATGTGTTTTTTGTATTCGGTTACTTCTGTAACTTGAAGTAGAAGCACTGGATTTTTTTCAAGTTTCACACATTCAAAAAATGCAGTGTTTCAATTGCCATCAGTTTCGCATTTAAAAAAAAAACGCTTGTACGCCGTTACTTTACATACTTAAAATGATCAGCTTTTTTTACAAATTTCTCGCTCCAATCAAAAGCAGTGGCGATTGTACAGCAGTTTTACATTTCTGTAAGATGCCATCGCTACATTTCGCATTAATTTTACATTTCTATCAGAAACCGTGTTGTTGTCCATTGATTTTACACTGATATTAAAAGGAATGTTTGTTTATTTATCAGTATAACGTCTACATTGAAGCTGCGTCGTTGGTTTTAATCAGTCTCCCACAACCATTAGATTGAAAGTATGATATTTCCATTAGTTTTCATTGATTAACAAATAAATAAATAAATTCACGTTTTGAAAAATTTCTTCAATTTTGGATCACAAATGAAGCCGGAAGATTTCATTTTTTATTCATTCAAATTGTAATTCAAATCATAATTCATGCCACAATTCATACCATAATTCAAATCATAAATAAAGATATAATTCGTACCAGAATTCAGACCATAATTCAGGCCATAAATAAAAACGCAATTTGTACCGTAATTCAGACAACATTCAAAATACTTTTATACGATAATTCAGATAATCATTAAAACCACAAATAAAGCTATAAATCGTACATAATTCAAACCATCATTAACATTGAGATTCAGATCATGGTTCCTACTGTGATTTAGACACAAATTTTCTTCATAATTGGAACCTAAATCAATATTTCAATAAGCATCATAGTTTAGGCCGTAATTCAATCAGTAATTCAGAGCCCAATCCTATTCATGACTGAAATCACACTGTAGATCGTGGAATAAATAACTGAGGGTAATAACTTATTAGAAGTAAATGGAACAATTAAAAAAAATAAAAAATTACGGCGGCTAAAAACAAAACTTCTACCATGATCATAAAATGGTCTAAAAATAGTTTACTTTGAGTAGACTACAGTAGAGGGCAGTACAGAATGGTAGAGTGTAGTAGAGCAGAATTAAGAGAGCAGTAGTGGAATATATTAGAGCGCAGTAGAGGACATTAGAGCACAGTAGAGTACAGTAGAGCACAGTAGAGTACAGTAGAGCACAATAGAGTACAGTGGAATGCGGTAGTTGTGTCTACATGTCTCTCGAGTCAGCCTGAAGTAGATCAAGGATTACCTACATCTAGACTACGGTAGATTATTGAGAAATTAGATAAAATTTTGACAAAACCAACAGAACTCGTGACAGAATATTCCTGCAGTACGAGTAGATACAACTGTAGAACGTGGATAAACTACCAGTTAAACGCTCCTGCTCTACAAGTAGATACACAAGTAAAACAGTTCACCACTACGATTAGACACAGCAGTAGAACGTAGACAAGCTATGAGTAGACCATTCCTACGCTACGAGCAAATAGAACAGTAGAATGTAGACAAGCTACAAGTAAACACAACAGTAGAGTATGGCTGAACACGGTACTGTTGACAGCAATCTACGCAGAACACTACATGATTCACAGGCATCTACATACAACACAAGTAGAAGGTAGATTCTAGCTACTCTCGAGCTGTCTACTTACAACACAGGTATAAAGTAGTCTCTAGCTACTCTCAAGCTGTCTACTTACAACACAACACAAGTAGAAAGTAGATTCTGGCTACTCTCAAGCTGTCTACTTATAACACATCACAAGTAGAAAGTAGACTCTGGCTACTCTCAAGCTGTATACTTACAACACAACATAAGTAGAAAGTAGACTCTAGCTACTCTCAAGTTGTCTACTTACACCACAAGTAGAAAGTAGCCTCTAGCTACTCTCAAGCTGTCTACACACATCATAAGTAGACAAGTAGACACTACGTTGGCAACACACACAAATGTAGACAAACATTCCCTCCTAGAAACACACAAACATCAAAAGTAAACACGGTTCAAACATTCAAACATCGAAACAGTTTCAAATTTAAGTTAACATTAAACACAGTTTTATTTTCCATCGCTATGTTTTATAAATAAGTTATCAATACATGACATCTCTTATTACACGTAAATTATATATGTCTTATATTTAAATTATATATAATCAACCACAACGGACTAACACATCTCGTGTGGTCACACAAATTGTATATTTTACATATAGGACATGTTGCATGTTTCTAAATATGCTAAAAAATGTTCTACTTATATTCTAAAGCGATATATTTATATGTATGTATAAATAATGTTCATCTTTATATTAATGAACGTCGTCCCTAATATGGCTGTTTCATTAGAGACGTCGTTTGAAATTGTTCGAGTGTCCTCACAAAATGTCGGTCACTTTCGTTCAGTTACGAAAAATTTCCACAAAATTTCGGTTACTTTTGACCAGTTAAGAAAAAAATTTCTACAAAATTTCTAGCGCTTTTCTTTAGCCAGAAATAAACTTGAACTGTACCAATCAGAATTTGCTTTGAAATATAATTTGTTTTATATATGTTATTTGATTAATCTTTTCGAATAATAAATTTGAATGTAAAATTATATAAGTGGATTTTTTAACGTCTCATTTAAAAAGATCAAAAACGTAAAAGTATAAATTCAACAGCATAATTTCTCTTGAACGTCTGATTTAAAAATCCTGAAATATATTAACAGAATTTTTGTGAAACATGACTCAAAAAACACACTTTCATAAACACAACTTTCCTTGACAGCGACTGACACAAAACGCACAAATTTAAAACAGAGTTTTATACCAGATTGAAAAGCAGAAACCAGAAATGTCAGTTCCAAATTCTACCCTCTTCCTGCTTACGATTTTGTTTTGTAATGAAAAAGTTCATGGAAGGAAAACTTGACGGAAAGATTATTCAATTATTAAGAAAAATTCCTTTAAAATAATTTTTTTCATCACCCTCGTCTCAGTGATGTTGTGTGGTGACGTGTGGGGTTGTGTGGTGACGTGTGGGGTTGTGTGGTGACGTGTGGGGTTGCGTGGTGACGTGTGGGGTTGCGTGGTGACGTGTGGGGTTGCGTGGTGACGTGAGGGGTTGTGTGGTGACGTGTGGGGTTGCGTGGTGACGTGTGGGGTTGTGTGGTGACGTGTGGGGTTGTGTGGTGACGTGTGGGGTTGCGTGGTGACGTGAGGGGTTGTGTGGTGACGTGTGGGGTTGTGTGATGACGTGTGGGGTTGCGTGGTGACGTGTGGGGTTGCGTGGTGACGTGTGGGGTTGCGTGGTGACGTGTGGGGTTGTGTGGTGACATGTGGGGTTGTGTGATGTGTGGGGTTGTGTGGTGATGCGTGAAGTTGTGAGGTGACGAATGGGGTTGTGTGGTGACGTGTAGAGTTGTGGGGTGATTTTACAAAAGTTTCAATATTACTGCAACCACGTTCGAGTGATGAACTATGAAATAAAGAAAATATGAAGCGTGAAAGTATTTGAATGCCCTAATGTTTGGTGTTGTTAGTGCTTGGTTTCTCATTTAGGACTCTCACGACATCGTAATGTTTTAATTAGTTACATAAAATCATCCTATGCATGTTATTCTGATGACATGCATGTTGATGCATGTTATTCTGTCTACAGCACTCACGACATCGTAATATTTGCATTAGTTTTATAAATTACTTTCGCGTGTTTTTGATACGTCGTACTTTGCCCACAGCAACCACAACATCGCAATGTTAGAGTTCAATAACTGACTGTTCTACATACGTCAAGTCTGGCGAACGACATTTACAACATCGTTAATAACAACAATTGGGAACTACCTGAACTATCACTATCACCAACACTCACGGCCGCAACACCATCAATAACAGCGGACTTTATTACAGAACGGAGGGTATGTTCAGAGTACGCGATGAATACAATACACATTTACTCTCGTTTCTACCACATCTATGGAGCTTATCTATCGTGAATAAGTACATTGTAAATAAGTACATTGTTTACATGTACATTGTAGATAAATACAACGTAAATAAGTACATTGTTTACATGCACATTGTAAATAAGTGCACTGTAAACAAGTACACTGTAAATAAGTACATAGAGCAGTTACGAGGTCACAAACCAAAAATTACATAAGTTTGTCTTAAAATTAATTTATCGTAACATCGTTTTGCAACAATTGTAACATCGTTATGTTGCAATTGTATTATTTTTTCTTGCTACAAAAGGGACTTCTTTTTCTGTTACAATTGCAAAATAGTTTTTGTAACCATTGTAGCATCGTATTCACAACAATTGTGACATCTTTTCTGTAGCAATTATTGTAGCATTGTTGGTGTAACAATTGCTACACCGTTTTGTACTAATTGCAACATTATTTGGCAACAATTGCAACGTCGATTTGTTACATGTGCATCATGGCTTATGTAACAATACGTGTATTCATCAATATGTATATGTACGTGTATGTGTATATATATGTGTATTTGTTCATGTACGCATATGCATTTGTATGTGTTTATATACATCTATATGTACATCTATGTGTATATCCATGTATGTGTGCATGTATATTTGGACATGTGTGAAATTCTGTACATGTGTTTGCGCTTATGTAGAAGCATAATATGCACACAAATTAAACAGCCCACACAACACGGCTATACATTCATCCAGTACATAACATTACCTGTATATCGGCTGTAAACATTCATGCTGAAATATCGAATCTTGAACTTTTGATTCAAATATCCCAACCTCAAACTTCCAACCTTGCACAATTCGCTAAGGATATTCAGCCGTGAATGTTCACCCTTCTATATCTTATTTAAGAATTCGTCGCTAAAATTGTAACCTTGAATAATCGTTCTCAAAAATCCAGAGGTGAATATCTAGCTATAAATATTCTTCCTTAAAAATTCTTCCATACATATTCGTCCATAAATGCTATTCCTTAGAAATTCCTCTTTACACTTTAGTCTATAAATTTTCTTCCTTAAAAATGTGTCCGTTCATATTCATTCATAAATATTCCCTCTTAAAAATTCCTCCTTGCATATTCGTTCATAAATGTTCTTCCTTGAAAATTCCTTCGCACAAATCAATTCATAAATGTTCTATGTTAAAAATTCCGTTATAGACATACGTCCATAAATATTCCTCCTTAAAAATTCCTCCGAACATTTTCACCCATAAAAATTCCCCCTTAAAAATTCCTCCATGCATATCCGCTAATGAATTTCACGCTCGAAATTTCCATTAATATTCCTCATTAAGAATTTGGCTAGGAATATTAAACATCTACACAGTAATACCATACAAACATTTATGTGATATTATGTGTGGATTATTTTATGACAATAAACGCAATGGCGTCTACTTCTACTACGTCATTCTACACACGCATATCTACGTCATTCTACACAAACATATCTACGTCATTCTATACACACATATCTACGTCATTCTACACACACATATCTACGTCATTCTACACACACATATCTACGTCATTCTACACGCACATATCTACGTCATTCTACACACACATATCTACGTCATTCTACACACACATATCTACGTCATTCTACACACACATATCTACGTCATTCTACACACACATATCTACGTCATTCTACACACACATATCTACGTCATTCTACACACACATATCTACGTAGAATTTCATCATTCTATTTACATTTTTCTCAAGCACATTTTCAACGCACATGTATGAGATATTGCACCCCAAAAAAGGTACAAAATAAGTCTTGCTTTGAAAACTTCAAACATTAACCTTTGTTAAAATTTTAATTTTGCGTACTAATTTCTCGTATCTTCAGTCCACCGAAAGATAAGTTGCAAATTTATAAATTAATAAGATTTAACTAGAAAATGTAAAGTCACAACAAATAAAAAGTTAATGGAAAAAATACTCTTAAAAAAGAAGAATTACCATTTATATGTCAGTGATGAGTAAGTGATGAGCAAGTGATGGGTGAGTGATGAGTAAGTGATGAGCAAGTGATGGGTGAGTGATGGGTTAGTGATGGGGGAATGATGAGTGAATAATGGGTGAATAATGGGTGAATAATGGATGAGTAATGGGTGAATAATGGATGAGTAATGGGTGAGTAATGGGTAAGTGATGGGTAAGTGATGGGTAAGTGATGGGTAAGTGATGGGTGAGTGATGGGTGAGTGATGGGTATGTGATGGGTATGTGATGAGTATGTGATGAGTATGTGATGGGTAAGTGATGGGTAAGTGATGGATAAGTGATGGGTAAGTGATGGGTAAGTGATGGGTAAGTGATGGGTAAGTGATGGGTAAGTGATGGGTAAGTGATGGGTAAGTGATGGGTAAGTGATGGGTAAGTGATGGGTAAGTGATGGGTAAGTGATGGGTAAGTGATGGGTAAGTGATGGGTAAGTGATGGGTAAGTGATGGGTAAGTGATGGGTAAGTGATGGGTAAGTAATGGGTTAGTGATGAGTTTTCTAAGTTAACAATTTTCCAGGTATCCAAATTTCCATCTTTCATTCACCCTTTAAAAATAACTAGTACCGTAACTCAAAAATTCAATTTTATGCAAGTAAGGTTAATTTTCTTTGAAAACCTCGAATTTGTAAAAACTATAACACAAAGAATTATTTGCGGGGGCATTCGTAATACGTTTTATTTATACGCGCTTTTCTTCTACATTTTTCTACATTAACCAACCGTGCTGCAGTGATGTACCGTACATACGCACAAACTCAACATGTGCACATCTACATACAACATTCAATGCTTATTTTACATGTTATACACGCACATGTATTGACAGGCTCCATAGTTCTAGACATCTATACAAGAGAAACATGCATTATTGAATCTAAATACGCAAGCTGTATTAACATTGACAGCAACATACTATTTAATCTATGTAAATCGTTTAAACATTGACAATAATGTCCTATTAAATCTAATCAAGTCGTATGGACAAGGACAGAAATAAACTATTTAATATAGATGAATCGTTTAGACATTGAGAGCAACATACTATTTAATCTATGTAAGCCATTCGCGCATGGTCAGCATCATTAGTCGATGTTAATCGTGTAGAGATGGACAGCAATATACTATTTAATCTATGTCAATCATTTAAACATTGACGGCAACATTCTATTTAATCTATGGAAATCGTGTAGACATTGACAGCAATATACTATTTAATCTATGTTAATCATTTAAACATTGACGGCAACATTCTATTTAATCTATGGAAATCGTATAGACATTGACAGCAATATACTATTTAATCTATGTTAATCATTTAAACATTGACGGCAACATTCTATTTAATCTATGGAAATCGTATAGACATGGACAGCAATATACTTTTTAACCTATATAAATCGTATAAACATGGATAGCAATATACCATTTTGTAATATGCACTAGTTTGTTATCTAAAGCTTTAACTAGGAAGCAAGACGATGTTCACTAGCTGATCCTTAACATTTACGTTCAGATCTAATAAAAAGTTCAAAACAGTTTATTTACATCCTACAAAATCCTTGTATAAATGATTAAATCTTAACAAACCTTTGTAAATCCAATTAACTTTAAATCCTAAATCCCACAAACCTATAAATTATAAATCTCATACGATGTCCTGGATAGTTCATTCAAATTCATATAAATTTTTCGTAGGTCATTGATTTGTACCCCAAATTTCGGTAGATTATTTTAACGTGTGAAACTTCCTGACTAGTTAAATTTGATCTTACACAAACCCCGTGTGAATAATGACAACATATACAAAATTTCTGGTAAATCATTAAACTAGGCACCAACTAGTCCTTCACTTGGTGTTAAATAGGTAGCTCTAGGTATAGTCATTCTGGCCAAATGAGCAAATCTAAAACAGACAGGAGGCAGACAGGAGGCAGACGGGAGGCAGACGGGAGGCAGACGGGAGGCAGACGGGAGGCAGACGGGAGGCAGACGGGAGGCAGACGGGAGGCAGACGGGAGGCAGACGGGAGGCAGACGGGAGGCAGACGGGAGGCAGACAGGAGGCAGACAGGAGGCAGACAGGAGGCAAGCAAGAAGCAGACAGGAGGCAGACAGGAGGCAGACAGGAGGCAGACAGGAGGCAGACAGGAGGCAGACAGGAGGCATACAGGAGGCATACAGGAGGCAGACGGGAGGCAGACAGGAGGCAAGCAAGAAGCAGACAGGAGGCAGACAGGAGGCAGACAGGAGGCAAGCAAGAAGCAGACAGGAGGCAAGCAAGAAGCAGACAGGAGGCAGACAGGAGGCAGACAGTAGGCAGACATTAGACAGACAGTAGACAGACAGTAGTCAGACAGTAGACAGTTACTGAACAGAAGAACTCCAAGGCTTCTTCTCGAGAGGTACGATTGCCGCTTGGAATTTCTGCAATAGAAAAATAATTTCCATTTCAAAATGAAATTCAAATAGGAGCATTTATTTCTTGAAATGGCTTTCGGGTGCTGATAATGTTGTAAAATATTATGGCAATTGCGTATATTTTGTTTTGATGTAATGTTGAGAACGGCATATTTTATGTCACACCTTTGTTGCTTTTTTGCGAATAAGAATACATAGAGGGAATGTATATGTTCCCTTCTCTATCCGGAATATATTGATGTACAGAATATATTGAGGGGTTGGGTTATATATATAACCCAAGAACTCCAAGAAAACATCATAAATTTCCCAAGAACTACAGAAAATCTCACGAAAGCCAAGAATACCACAAAAAATCACAATATCCAAGATCATAACAAAACCTCAACAATCCCCCAAAAACAAAAGACTCCTAAAACCCAATACTACAAGAAAAACATAAAATCCCAAGAGCCATAGAAAAAACTGAAAAATCCCAAAAACCCCAGAAAAAAAAATAAAAAATCCCAAGAACTCTCAAGAAAAACTCAAAAATCCCAAGAACTCTCAAGAAAAACACAAAAATCCCCAAAAACAGAAAAAAAACCAAAAGCGCCAAGAAAAACCCCAAAGTTACAACACCCCAACATAAGATTCACCTCTTTACAGGAGCCATGGGGCTGCCTGCACACGCTGATCACCATCCAGAGGGGGATCATGAGCATGGAGGAGCAGGTGATGGCCCAGCCCAGCGCCTCCGCCCAGCGCGGGTACACGTACAGCACCAGCCCGTGGTACTCCAGCGCGTGCGTCGCCATCGACCAGATGCCCATCAGGATCTGCGGCGGGCAAGGGGTGGCGCCGGCTGATTTGTTGCAGTCAATAGGTCTAAAGTTTAAGGACCCATTTAAGGACCCGTCTAAGGATCAATCTAAAGTCCCGTCTAAAGACCCGTCTAAGGACCCGTCTAAAGACCCGTCTAAAAACCCGTCTAAAAATCCCGTCTAAAAACCGGTCTAAAGACCCGTCTAAAGACCCGTCTAAGGACCCGTCTATGGACCCGTCTAATGATCAATCTAAAGTCCCGTCTTCCCGTCTAAAGACCCGTCTGAAGACCCGTGTGAGGACCCGTCTGAAGACCCGTGTGATGACCCGTCTAAAAACCCGTCTGAGGAATCGTCTAGGGACTCGTCTAGGGACCCGTCTAAGGACTAAGGACATTAAGGAGCTGAAGACGCCAAATTTTCTCACAAGAAGTGAACTAAGCGAAGCTGGCGACAGAAGTTAGAGCGTCAGATGCAGGTTTCATGACTCAAGTTACAGGAACTTGAGTTTGCCGGCAGGAAAGGCGCAATAAGGATACAGTAAAACTTTCCTAAGTTGAACGTAGTGTACAATTATTTAAACACAACTCACCGTAATTTCAACGCAACTCACCGCAATTTCAACCTAACTCGTCGCAATTTCAACACAACTCACCGCAATTTCAACACAACTCACCGGAATTTCAACGCAACTCACCGCAATTTCAACCTAACTCATCGCAATTTTAACACAACTCATCGCAATTTCAACACAACTCACCGTAATTTCAACACAACTCACCGTAATTTCAACACAACTCACCGCAATTTCAACACAACTCACCGCAATTTCAACACAACTCACCACAATTTCAACACAACTCACCGTAATTAAGATAAACAGTGGAGAAATAAACTTCCAGCAGATGATCCAGTACATGCTGGGCTGGAAGCCTAGCATGTGACGGATGTCCGATGTGAACCGGTCCAGGCCTGGAAGGGGGGGTCCAGTTGAGGTTAAGCAGATTCAGTTACGTCGGTAAAGTTAAGTTGATAAAATTAAGTTGATAAAGTTAAGTTGATAAAGTTAAGTTGATAAAGTTAAGTTGATTAAGTTAAGTTGATAAAATTAAGTTGATAAAGTTAAGTTGATAAAGTTAAGTTGATAAAGTTAAGTTGATAAAGTTAAGTTCATAAAGTTAAGTTGATAAAGTTAAGTTGATAAAGTTATGTTTTCCTCCAGTTAAGTTGCTCTAGTTAAGTTAGGCCAGTTAAATTACTCCAGCTGAGGTGGTCCAGTTAAGCTGGTCCAGTTAACTAGTCCAGTAACTTGATAAAGTTAACCTGGTCCAGTTAAGATGGTAAAGTTAAGCTGTCGGTTAAGTTGATAAAGTTAAGCTGGTCCAGTTAAGTTGATAAAGTTAAGCTGGTCCAGTTAAGTTGGTCCAGCAGTCTACACTGGAGAAAGTTGAAATATTTCAAGTTTTTTAGCCTAGGCTGTTGAAAAGCTCAAACTTTTCGTGGTACTTAATGTCTAGGCTGCTGAAAAGATGAAAAACAAGAACAACCAAAATTTCTGGGTAGGTAAAGCTGAAAATTTATTGCTTCGCTCCGGTTACGTGAAGCTTTGTAGATATTGATGCGGTTGTGCAACAGAGGATCATGGTGTATGGTGGTAGTGAAGGATGGCACTGAATAGAGAAGTAAAAATTAATGGAAACAAGGAATCATAAAAAAGGTAATTCAAAAACACATTTTTTGATAAATTAATTCGGCTTCACCGTATAACAACGCAACAAAATAATACACTTTGCTTTAGATTGACGACGTATGTTGGTTATTTACCTCACGATAATGCAAGTAACACGGCAATAATTTTTTGAAGTAGAATTAGGTCGCTCCGTATAATTCGATAATACATTTATTGATACACTAGCTTAGCCTCACCATAATACAATGAATTTATTGATAAGCCTCACCATAATACAATGCATTTATTGATAAGCTTCACGTAATAAAATACAATTATTAATAAGCCTCACCGCAACACAACACAATAATTAACACACTAATCAAGTAACTAAGCCTCACCATAGAACCACACTAATCAGGTAACTAAGCCTCACCATAGAACCACACAAAACAAGTAACTAAGCCTCACCATAGAACCAAGCGACGCCGATGCTCTCGAACAGCGCAGACGACAGCAGGGAGATGCCCGCAGCGTAGGTGTCCAGCCAGTGGAACATGTACATGCCGCCCTGTGGACAGTATGTGTGCAGTATACTGTCGTGCATGCAGTATACTGTACAGTTTATAGTGGTGTGTGGTCCTTTGTATGTCAGTATACAGCACGTTGTGGTGCATGCAGCTTACAGTATATTGTACAATATATAGTGGTGTTAGGTCCCCTGTACGACAGTATACAATATATTGTACAGTATATAGTGAAGTGAGCGCCCCTGTAGGACAGTATACAGTATACTGTTGAATGGGTTTTCGTCAGCAAAAAGGTATCTATTTTCAAAATGCAAACAATACACACGGACATCGAAACTTAAATATTTTTTTAGAATTAAATAAGTTCAAATGAGTAAATGATATCGAGAACACGGTCTACGTGCTTACTATCCTGGAATGGTCTGGCCAAGACCTGCCAAGACCTGCCAAAACCAGCCAAGACTCGCCAAGACTCGCCAAGACCCGCCAAGACCTGCCAAAACCCGCCAAGACCCGCCAAGCCCCACCTGGCAGAAGTTGCCGATGGACACGAGGAAGGAGGAGGTGACGACGACGGCGGTGAACACCTCCCGCCGAATCACCCGCCGCCCGTACGTCTCCCGCACCTCGTCCAGCAGCCCCGTGATCACGCACTCCAGCCCGCCCATCTGCGGGGGGGGGAGGGGGAGGTTAATAGCTCGGCTGTTAGAGGCTGTTATTTGAATGAACTGGTAAGGGAAGGCTGTTTGGGGGTAATAGTCCAGCTGTTATGGGAGTCTGTTTGGAGGGTAAACAGCCCGGCTGTTATGAGAGGCTGTTTGGGGCTAAACAGCCCGGCTGTTAGGAGGCAGCTGTTTGGAAAGTAAACAGCCGGCTGTTAGGGAACAGCTGTTTGGAAAGTAAACAGCCGGCTGGTAGAGGCAGTTGTTTGGAAAGTAAACAGCCGGCTGGTGCGGGCAGCTGTTTGGGGGCAACAGGGTAACAGTCCAGCTGTTAGGGTAAACTATTTCTCCGAGGTATTTGGCCCCTCCGATTGCGTCAGCTATTTGGTCCAGCTGTTTGAGCAAGCTATTTAGGTAAGCTATTCAAGCAAGCTGTTTTAGCGAGCTGTTTAAGCAAGCTGTTTCAGCAAGCTGGTTGGGTCATCTATTTAAGCAAGCTGTTAGGGTCATCTGTTTAAAGCAAGCTGTTTGGGTCAGCTGTTTAAGCAAGCTGTTTGGTTGAGCTGTTTAGGCAAGCTGTTTTGGTCAGCTGTTTAAGCAAGCTATTTGGGTCAGCTGTTTAGGCAAGCTGTTTTGGTCAGCTGTTTAAGCAAGCTGCTTGGGTCAGCTGTTTAGGCAAGCTGTTTGAGCAAGCTGTTTGGGTCAGCTGTTTAGGCAAGCTGTTTAAGCAAGCTGTTTAAGCAAGCTGTTTAAGCAAGCTGTTTAAGCAAGCTGTTTGAGCACGCTGTTTGGGTCAGCTGTTTAAGTAAGCTGTTTGGGCTAGCTGTTTGAATCAGCTTCTGGGTCTGCTGTTTTAGTGAGTTTTTTACATAGCTATTTTAACCAGCTATTTATTCTAGCTGTTTGGCTCACTTGGTCATAGTTGCTGCCTGGAGAGCAGGGAAAAATAGCTAACTGGGGAAAATACTGTAAACAGGTGTGATAAATAGCCAACTAGAAATAAGGCTGTAAAAAGTAATATACGGAGTTATACGAGGGTATGCAGAAGTAGACAGGGGTATACGAGGGTATGCAGAAGTAGACAGGGGTATACGATGATGCAGGGGAGTATATAGGTGGAATACAGGAGGTAGACGAGGGGTAGGCAAGGGTATACGGGTGTATACGGGTTAGACAGGGGTGGACAGGGGTAGACAGGGGTAGACAGGGGTAGACAGGGGTAGACAGGGGTAGACAGGGGTAGACAGGGGTAGACAGGGGTAGACAGGGGTAGACAGGGGTAGACAGGGGTAGACAGGGGTAGACAGGGGTAGACAGGGGTAGACAGGGGTAGACAGGGGTAGACAGGGGTAGACAGGGGTAGACAGGGGTAGACAGGGGTAGACAGGGGTAGACAGGGGTAGACAGGGGTAGACAGGGGTAGACAGGGGTAGACAGGGGTAGACAGGGGTAGACAGGGGTAGACAGGGGTAGACAGGGGTAGACAGGGGTAGACAGGGGTAGACAGGGGTAGACAGGGGTAGACAGGGGTAGACAGGGGTAGACAGGGGTAGACAGGGGTAGACAGGGGTAGACAGGGGTAGACAGGGGTAGGCAGGGGTAGGCAGGGGTAGGCAGGGGTAGGCAGGGGTAGGCAGGGGTAGGCAGGGGTAGGCAGGGGTAGACAGGGGTAGACAGGGGTAGACAGGGGTAGACAGGGGTAGACAGGGGTAGACAGGGGTAGACAGGGGTAGACAGGGGTAGACAGGGGTAGACAGGGGTAGACAGGGGTAGACAGGGGTAGACAGGGGTAGACAGGGGTAGACAGGGGTAGACAGGGGTAGACAGGGGTAGACAGGGGTAGACAGGGGTAGACAGGGGTAGACAGGGGTAGACAGGGGTAGACAGGGGTAGACAGGGGTAGACAGGGGTAGACAGGGGTAGACAGGGGTAGACAGGGGTAGACAGGGGTAGACAGGGGTAGACAGGGGTAGACAGGGGTAGACAGGGGTAGACAGGGGTAGACAGGGGTAGACAGGGGTAGACAGGGGTAGACAGGGGTAGACAGGGGTAGACAGGGGTAGACAGGGGTAGACAGGGGTAGACAGGGGTAGACAGGGATAGACAGGGGTAGACAGGGGTATACAGGGGTAAACAGGGGTAGACAGGGGTAGACAGGGGTAGACAGGGGTAGACAGGGGTAGACAGGGGTAGACAGGGGTAGACAGGGGTAGACAGGGGTAGACAGGGGTAGACAGGGGTAGACAGGGGTAGACAGGGGTAAAAAGAAGTAGACAGAGGTAGACAGGGGTAGGCAGGGGTAGACAGGGGTAGACAGGGATAGACAGGGATAGACAGGGGTAGACAGGGGTAGACAGGGGTAGACAGGGGTAGACAGGGGTAGACAGGGGTAGACAGGGGTAGACAGGGGTAGACAGGGGTAGACAGGGGTCACAGGGGTAGACAGGGGTAGACAGGGGTAGACAGGGGTAGACGGGAGTAGGCGGAAGTAGACGTGAGTAGACGGGAGTAGACAGGAGGTAGACAGGAGGTAGACAGGAGGTAGACAGGAGTTAGACAGGAGTTAGACAAGGGTGGGCAGGGGGTAGGCAGCGGGTAGACAGGGGTAGACGTGGGGTAGACAGGGGTAGACTCACCCCCGAGTCGAGGCCGAGCATGATGAGCATGAGGAAGAAGAGGATGGACCAGAACTGCGAGAAGGGCAGCGTCGCCACAGCCTCGGGGTACACTTGGAACACCAGGCCCGGGCCTGCGCAGTGGCAACTGTCAATCCTGCCCGTCTGCCTGTCTACTTTCTGATTTGAGTCTGTCTGTACCGTGTTTGTCTACCGTCGGTTGTAACTGTCTGTCTATACCGTTAGCTCTAGGTCTGTCTACCGTCTGCTCTGCCACTCTACCGTCAGCTGGGCCTGTCTACCGTCATTTCTGGCTCTCTACTGTCAGCTGCGCCTGTAAACCGTAAACCCTCAGATAGGCTTGTTTACCCTTAGCTGTTCCTGTCTACCCTCAACAGTGCCTGCCTACCCTCAGCTGTGCCTGTCTACCGTCAGCTGTGCCTGCCTACCGTCAGCTGTGCCTGTCTACCCTCAGCTGTGCCTGTCTACCGTCAGCTGTGCCTGTCTACCCTCAACAGTGCCTGTCTACCCTCAGCTGTGCCTGTCTACCGTCAGCTGTGCCTGCCTACCGTCAGCTGTGCCTGCCTACCGTCAGCTGTGCCTGTCTACCCTCAGCTGTGCCTGCTTACCGTCAGCTGTGCCTGTCTACCTTCAGCTGTGCCTGTCTACCCTCAGCTGTATCATCTTCAGTCTAGCTTTACACATCTTTTCAAACACGTCAAACATAAACCCATATTAGTATTTGGAAAGATGAACTGTACGTATAATGGTAAATGTAAATAAAACTATCTTATATACATTCAAAATATGATATTGCAAGGGTTTCAAATAATAAAAGTTTCCTAAAACATTATGTTCTATTGAGTGGAAAAATTTGTTTGAATAAGCAGAATATCACGTGAAGTCCAGGGAGCAAAGCCCGAAGATTTTTCTAAATATCGAATTCACACATGAAAATTGATAGTCAAGACTGATCTTGCTGATAGCTGCACTTGTACGAACTTAGTTGAAGTTGGAAATTTTTAATGAAAATCCTGGTACTTTGCCCGTTCATAGTACAGCCTGAAGACACGCTGTCTAATCAGACAGTATACACAGATGAGAGAAGCAAACGGTCAACCCGCGATATGTCACACGGTCAAAAATGATAAGTGACTCACCGTTAAAACAGACAGTTAGCTCCCCCTCCCTCGGAAACAGCCAACCCCCTACCGTTAAAACAGCCAGTCCTCTACCCTCAAATAACTGTCTGACCCCACACGGTTAAAAAAACATTTGCAGTTCAAATAACAGACAGTCATCCTCCTACCGACAAAAAAAGCAAGCTTCTACAGTCCAAAAAGCAGTCAGCCAACTCCCAGTCGTCAAAAAAAGACAGCCAGCTCTTAACCGTAAAAACAGCTTGCCCCATACCGTCCCAAAAACACCCACTCCCATACCGTCCTAAACAAAGCCACAACCCCTTCTACCATCCACAAGCAACACCGTACCGTCTGTAGCGACAGTGGCGACGGTGGAGATGGGCATGCCCTGCTTGAAGGCCATGCATGTAGCCGAGGTAGGTGAAGGTGAATACCGTCTCAAAACAACCCTATACCAGCCCACAAAACGCCCCAAACCACCCCCAAAACGCCCTAAAACGCCCAAAAAACACCCCCCCCACCGTACCGTCAGTAGCGACGGTGGAGATAGGCATGCCCTGCTTGACTGCCAAGTAGCCGAGGTAGGTGAAGATGAATACCGTCCCAAAACAGCCCTATACCAGCCCACAAAACGCCCCATGCCGCCCACAAAACGCCCCATACCACCCACAAAACGCCCTCAAGCCGCCCTAAAAACGCCCCAAACTACCCCAAAAACGCCCCAAACCGCCCACAAAACGCCCCATACCGCCCAAAAAACACCCCACCGTACAGTCAGTGGCGACGGTGGAGATAGGCATGCCCTGCTTGAAGGCCATGTAGCCGAGGTAGGTGAAGGTGAATACCGTCCCAAAACAGCCCTTTACCAGCCCCCAAAACGCCCCATACCGTCCATAAAACACACCATACCGCCCATAAAACAACCCTATACCGCCCAAAAAACACCCCACCGTACCGTCAGTAGCGACGGTGGAGATGGACATGCCCTGCTTGAAGGCCATGTAGCCGAGGTAGGTGAAGGTGAATACCGCCCCAAAAACAGCCCTATACCGCCCACAAAACGCCCCATACCGTCCACAAAACGCCCTACACCGCCCATAAAAAACCCTATACCGCCCTTAGCACCCCCACGGTACCATCAGTAGCGACGGTGGAGATAGGCATGCCCTGCTTGAAAGCCATGTAGCCGAGGTAGGTGAAGATGACGAGGCCGGAGTAGAAGCTGGTGAAGGCGTTCACGAGGCTGGTGATGAGGCAGTCCCGGTAGCAGTTGTTGCTGAAGGTGTTGTACGACGCGTACGACAGGTGCACGCCGAACCCCGCCCCCACTGAGAAGAACACCTGCACCGCTGCCTCGTACCACACCTGTGCGAAAGCTCATTAGCGCACAGGTGTTGTTGGGAAGAGGGGAGGGGCAGGTGTTGTGGGTGTTATTTGGAAGAGTTTTTGTAAGTTTTTTGGGACAGGTGTTATAGGGGACAGGTGTTATAGGAGGCAAATACTTTAAGAGAGAGGGGTTATAGGGGATAGGTGTTATATAGGGGAATAGGTGTTAAAGGGATAGGAATTATATCGGGGATAGGTGTTATAGGGGACAGGTGTTATAGAGGATAGGTGTTAAGATCAGTGATTTTTCTTAGAACAAGTTCATGTGATATGGACAAAATAAATTTCAACTAATATTTTCGTAACTTGGTTCAGAAAATATCCAAGTTTCCATACTGCTACCACAAAGATTTTCTAAATCAGATATTTAAAATAAAAATTGTCTAAGCCGAATAAAACACGTATTAATATTAAGAACATCGAGATCATAAGCGTGTACATCAAATGAATTTTTTTGCCTAACATGTTACACATACAAGATGAATTTAAGGCATCCAAACATGTTTTATTTACTTCCAGTATAATATGCTTCTTTTTTTCTATTAGTTGTAATTGGTTTTATCTTTTAAAATTCGTTTGAATTATCATCACAGGATTTTCAACTCATCATTCTTTGGTTAACGTGAAATTTGGCAACAGAAAATAATAGTTTTCTTTATACCTTAAAATAATTCAAGGGCAAACTACTCTATTGAAAAAATTTTTAAACGATACCGAAAATATTTAAAATCAGTTCAAGAGTGAATTGTTGTAAGTAGCATTACTAGGGAAAATAGCGTTAATAACATATTGTGCAAAAGAGAATGGTGAAGAGGAGATATTATGAAGAGGAGGAAGTGTGAGAAGGGAATATTTTGAAAAGATGAAAGTGGGAGAAGGGAATATTTTGAAAAGATGAAAGTGGGAGAAGGGAATATTTTGAAAAGATGAAAGTGGGAGAAGGGAATATTTTGAAAAGATGAAAGTGGGAGAAGGGAATATTTTGAAAAGATGAAAGTGGGAGAAGGGAATATTTTGAAAAGATGAAAGTGGGAGAAGGGAATATTGCAAACCGTATAAATTCTAACGAGGGGAAAGTGTAAAAAAAGAATATTATGGAGAAGGAATGCGGGAACTTATATTCGGGAATAACGGAATATTTGAAAAATCATTTTTTTGTGGTGATTTTGATGAGCATGAGTAGTGAAGAGGAGGAAGTGTAAAGATGAGGGGAAAGTGTAAAAGGAAGAAACAGTGAACAGGAAAAATAGTGAATAGTGGAATTTCAGCGAAGAGAAAATGTTGAGAGAGCGAGTTATAAAGCGTCAGAAATTCATCATCAATTATATCATTACTTTTAATTAATAATTAAGGTTACATATTTTAGTTATGATTGTATAACATGATTATGATTATACATCTGCCTTCTTTATATACCTGTATACTTCCAAGATCTGTACACACTTGTAACACCTGTACACTTCCAAGATCTGTACACACTTGTAACACCTGTACACTTCCAAGATCTGTACACACTTGTAACACCTGTACACTTCCAAGATCTGTACACACTTGTAACACTTGTACACTTCCAAGTTCTGTACACACTTGTAACACCTGTTCACTTCCAATATTTGTACATACTTGTAACACTTGTACACTTCCAATATTTGTACATACTTGTAACACTTGTACACTTCCAATATTTGTACATACTTGTAACACTTGTACACTTCCAAGTTCTGTACACACTTGTAACACCTGTTCACTTCCAATATTTGTACATACTTGTAACACTTGTACACTTCCAATATTTGTACATACTTGTAACACTTGTACACTTCCAATATGTGTACATACTTGTAACACTTGTACACTTCCAAGTTCTGTACACACTTGTAACACCTGTTCACTTCCAATATTTGTACATACTTGTAACACTTGTACACTTCCAATATTTGTACATACTTGTAACACTTGTACACTTCCAAGTTCTGTACACACTTGTAACACCTGTACACTTCCAAGTTCTGTACACACTTGTAACACTTGTACACTTCCAAGATCTGTACACACTTGTAACACCTGTACACTTCCAAGATCTGTACACACTTGTAACACCTGTACACTTCCAAGATCTGTACACACTTGTAACACCTGTACACTTCCAAGATCTGTACACACTTGTAACACTTGTACACTTCCAAGTTCTGTACACACTTGTAACACCTGTTCACTTCCAATATTTGTACATACTTGTAACACTTGTACACTTCCAATATTTGTACATACTTGTAACACTTGTACACTTCCAATATTTGTACATACTTGTAACACTTGTACACTTCCAAGTTCTGTACACACTTGTAACACCTGTTCACTTCCAATATTTGTACATACTTGTAACACTTGTACACTTCCAATATTTGTACATACTTGTAACACTTGTACACTTCCAATATTTGTACATACTTGTAACACTTGTACACTTCCAAGTTCTGTACACACTTGTAACACCTGTTCACTTCCAATATTTGTACATACTTGTAACACTTGTACACTTCCAATATTTGTACATACTTGTAACACTTGTACACTTCCAAGTTCTGTACACACTTGTAACACCTGTACACTTCCAAGTTCTGTACACACTTGTAACACTTGTACACTTCCAAGATCTGTACACACTTGTAACACCTGTACACTTCCAAGTTCTGTACACACTTGTAATACCTGTTCACTTCCAATATTTGTACATACTTGTAACACTTGTACACTTCCAATATTTGTACATACTTGTAACACTTGTACACTTCCAAGTTCTGTACACACTTGTAACACTTGTACACTTCCAAGATCTGTACACACTTGTAACACCTGTACACTTCCAAGATCTGTACACACTTGTAACACCTGTACACTTCCAAGATCTGTACACACTTGTAACACCTGTACACTTCCAAGATCTGTACACACTTGTAACACCTGTTCACTTCCAATATTTGTACATACTTGTAACACTTGTACACTTCCCATATTTGTGCACACTTGTAACACCTGTACACTTCCCACATCTGTACACACTTGTAACACCTGTACACTTCCCATATCTGTACACACTTGTAACACCTGTACACTTCCCATATCTGTACACACTTGTAACACCTGTTCACTTCCAATATTTGTACATACTTGTAACACTTGTACACTTCCCATATTTGTACACACTTGTAACACCTGTACACTTCCCACATCTGTACACACTTGTAACACCTGTACACTTCCAAGATCTGTACACACTTGTAACACCTGTTCACTTCCAATATTTGTACATACTTGTAACACTTGTACACTTCCCATATTTGTACACACTTGTAACACCTGTACACTTCCAAGATCTGTACACACTTGTAACACCTGTACACTTCCAAGATCTGTACACACTTGTAACACCTGTACACTTCCAAGATCTGTACACACTTGTAACACCTGTTCACTTCCAATATTTGTACATACTTGTAACACTTGTACACTTCCCATATTTGTACACACTTGTAACACCTGTACACTTCCCACATCTGTACACACTTGTAACACCTGTACACTTCCCATATCTGTACACACTTGTAACACCTGTACACTTCCCATATCTGTACACACTTGTAACACCTGTTCACTTCCAATATTTGTACATACTTGTAACACTTGTACACTTCCCATATTTGTACACACTTGTAACACCTGTACACTTCCCACATCTGTACACACTTGTAACACCTGTACACTTCCAAGATCTGTACACACTTGTAACACCTGTTCACTTCCAATATTTGTACATACTTGTAACACTTGTACACTTCCCATATTTGTACACACTTGTAACACCTGTACACTTCCCACATCTGTACACACTTGTAACACCTGTACACTTCCCATATCTGTACACACTTGTAACACCTGTACACTTCCCATATCTGTACACACTTGTAACACCTGTACACTTCCCAAATCTGTACACACTTGTAACACCTGTACACTTCCCACATCTGTACACACTTGTAACACCTGTACACTTCCCATATCTGTACACACTTGTAAAACCTGTACACTTCCCATATCTGTACACACTTGTAACACCTGTACACTTCCCATATCTGTACACACTTGTAACACCTGTACACTTCCCAAATCTGTACACACTTGTAACACCTGTACACTTCCCATATCTGTACACACTTGTAACACCTGTAGACTTCCCATATCTGTACACACTTGTAACACCTGTACACTTCCCATATCTGTACACACTTGTAACACCTGTACACTTCCCATATCTTTACACACTTGTAACACCTGTACACTTCCCATATCTGTACACACTTGTAACACCTGTACAATTTCTTTGTGTTTTAAAGCAAGATATTCAAGAGAAAAGATTTTCATTTTGGACTTCTCATATACATACTAAACTTCTGGCAAGGCTGATGTCTATTTATTATGTTTTGTCTGTAATTTAATGCATTTATGCCGCAATGTATTTAAACCCCAACTGTTTATATCGCATTTAATGAACTGTCTTTTTTTAAATACACGTTTTTTTCACTTCTTTGTTTCTGTACGCACTTGTAACACCTGTACGCACAGTTCCCATACATGTACGCACTTATAACACCTGTGCTGCTTCCCAACCCTCTCTTTCCCCCTCCCAACAATCCCTCCTCCTCCCCCCCCCCCCCTCTTCCCCCACTTTCCAACCCACGCCGTGTTTACAAATGCCTGCGCGTGGCGGCGCCCTATGGTTGCCATGGCAACACGGATGCCGCTTCTCGCTCTGCCGTCCGCATTGTTATGAAGCTGCCGCACAGATTTGATTATGCCGTCCGTTCTTCAGTGAAATTCAAAACTTAGTTCAGCTATTGATGTCTATTTCGGGAGACGCTGTCCTGTCGTGCGCAATATAATGCAAGAGCACTTGAAGTTTGTTTACGAGCAATACGTGAATGGTGCGTAGGAAATATTTCAGCTATACGACATCGTTTTAGATCTTTGAGCTATCGACGCGGTTTCAGATCTTTGAGCTCTACGATATCGTTTTAGATAGTTGATTGACTTATGTGACATGATTTTGAAAATATGACCTATACTACACGGTTTTAGGTATTTGAGCTATACGACATGGCTTAAGATCTTTGAGCCATACGATATCGTTTTAGATAGTTGATTGACCTATGCGACATGATTTTGAAAATATGACCTATAATACACGATTTTAGGTATTTGAGCTATACGACATGGCTTAAAATCTTTGAGCTATACGATATCGTTTCAAATAGTTGAGTTATAACGACACCGTTTTAGATCTTTGAGCTATACGACATCGTTTCAAATCTTTGAGCCATGTGACATCGTTTCAGATATTTGAGCTATAATACACGGTTTTAGTCGCTTGAGCTATACGACACCGTTTAATGTAAGCTTCACCCCACTTAGATGAAAACTAGTTTTTGTTATATTTATATAAGTAATATGAGGTTTAGTTATTTATAGGTAGGAGGGATTTCAATCCCTCAGAGATTACTCGTTGCCATCGACAAATAAAGGTTGCCGGGCTATCAGAGGTTGCCAGACTATAGTGCATATAGTATATATTTTTATACTATACTCGATAGATAACACCAGGTAGACACAGTGTGGTAGACTACACCAGGTAGACACAGTGTGGTAGACTACACCAGGTAGACACTATGCGGTAGACTATATCAGGTAGACACAGTGTGGGAGATTGACTGGGTAGACACAGTGCGGTAGATAACACCAGGTAGACACAATGTGGTAGCTACCACTACGCTCAATAGACACTAGGATGTAGTGGTAGACTGAACAGGTAGACAGGGCGCGGTAGATAGACCTGGTAGTTGAGGAGTGCAGAGATGGACGGATTGGGGTAGACACAGTGCTGTAAACAACACAGGTAGACAGCACAGGTAGACAACAGAGGTATACAGACCTAGTAGTTCAGGGGTGGTAGAGAAGACCGAGTAGACAGGGTGCAGTAGACAACACAGGTAAACTGACCAGGTAACCAACACAGGTAGATCAGATCAGGTAGACAACATAGGTAGACAGACCTGGGAGTTAGGGAGTGCGGAGCTGGACAGATTGAAGTAGACACAGTGTGGTAGACTGACCAGGTAGACAACAGAGATAGACAAGAGAGGTAGACAGACCTGGTAGTTGAGCAGAGCAGACACGGAGGGCTTGAGGTAGTAGATGACCCCGTCAGCAGCTCCAGGCAGGATGGCGCCCCGGATGAGCAGCAGCGTCAGGATCACGTACGGCATTGTGGCCGTCACCCACACCACCTTGCCTGCGCGTGGGACACCGGTGGGGCACGGGACATAACATACAAAATACAACACAATACAACACAGTCAACACACACAGCACACGCAGCACAACACACACACACACACACACAACTCACATACACAACACAACACACAATACACACAGCACACACAGCTCACACACACAACACACGCAACACAGCTCACACAACACACTTGTAGAGCTATAGTGAGGCCAGTTTTTTACCTGGAGACATGATCTTTTGTAATAGAATTAGTCACAACTTAATGACTTGCCCCAGCCAATACCTGATGACTTGCCCCCCAGCCAATACCTGATGACATGACCCCCAGCCAATACCTGATGACATGACCCCCAGCCAATACCTGATGACTTGACCCTCAGCCAATACCCGAGGACTTGACCCCCAGCCAATACCCGAGGACTTGACCCCTCAGCCAATACCTGATGACTTGACTCCCAGCCAATACCTGAGGACTTGCCCCTAACACCTGAGGATTTGCCTCCGACACCTGAGGACTTGCCCCTCAACACCTGAGAACTTGCCACCCCAACATCTGAGGACTTGCCCCCAAACACCTGAGGACTTGCCTTCGACACCTGATAACTTGCCCCCCCCTGAGGACTTACCCCCCCCTAACTAAGGTCTTGCCCCCCACACCTGAGGACTTGCCCCCCCAACCTGAGGACTTGACCCCCCAACACCTGAAGACTTGCCTCCTAACACCAGAGGACTTGCCCCGCAACACCTGAAGACTTGCCCCAACACCTGAGGATTCGCGCCCGACACCTGAGGACTTGCCCCCAACACATGAGGATTTGCCCCCGACACCTGAGGACTTGCCCCCAACACCTGAGGATTCGCCCCCAACACCTGAGGATTCGCCCCCAACACCTGAGGATTCGCCCCCAACACCTGAGGACTTGCCCCCCACACCTGAGGACTTGCCCCCCACACCTGAGGACTTGACCCCCTTGAAGAGGGACAGGTACAGGATGACGTAGGTGATGAAGCCGCACACGATGAGGCCGAGCTGCGGAGGGCCCAGGTCGTCGAACCCTGTGCTTTTGTCCATCTGCAGCACGATGATGCTGGGGGCGAGGGGCGGGGGTTATGGGGCGAGGGGCGGGGGTTATGGGGCGAGGGGCGGGGGTTATGGGGGTTGGGGCGAGGGTTATGGGGTGTGGGGCGAGGGTGATGGGATGTGGGGCGAGGGTTAGGGGGTGTGGGGCGAGGGCTATTGGATGTGGGGCGAGGGTGATGGGATGTGGGGCGAGGGTTATGGGGTGTAGGGCGAGGGTGATGGGATAGTAGATGGCGCCCCGGATGTGGGGTGTGGGGCGAGGGTTATGGGGTGTGGGGCGAGGGTTGTGGGGTGTGGGACGAGGGTTATGGGGTGTGGGGCGAGGGTTATGTGGTGTGGGGCGAGGGTTATGTGGTGTAGGGCGAGGGTTATGTGGTGTAGGGCGAGGGTCAGGGGGTGTGGGGCGAGGGTTATGGGGTGTAGAGCGAGGGTTATGGGGTGGGGGGCGAGGGTTGGGGGGCGAGGGTTGGGGGGTGAGGAACCTACAAAACCATTTTACCTACATACGACTGATTCTAGACCGACGCAAGCCTTTGCATATCTTCATAATGAACTTTTCATCATTAAATGTTTTCATCATAACAAACTTTTCATTACAACAAACTTATCATCATAAAGAAATTTTCATTACTATAAACTTTTGCTCCTCATCCTAGTGAAAATGCCAACAAATTTTCCACAACCGTGCTAACTACAGTATGTGTACGATTCCTTCTGATTCTACTTAGCACAGGATCTAATTCTCCATATCACACAGGGCACACAGCGGTACGTGTATTGCTACGAGCCCTACTGAATGTGTTTTGCGTGGTGTGTTGTGTCTATTTCTCTTCACACAGGCAAATGTTATTCATTTTGAAGTTTCTTCCCCACACTGTTACTCCCCTTGACTCCCCTTGCTTTTCCTTGATTCCCCCAGACTCCCTCTAACTCTCCTTGCTTTCCCTTGGCTCCTCTTCCTGTTCCCTTTCCTCCATTCTTCTTCCTCCGCCTCCCCCTCTCTTTATTCACCCTCCTAATTATCTCTGCTCCCTTCCTCCTCCTCCCCTTTCCTCCTCTCCTCCCCCCCCCCCCCCAGAGGAGGAGGCAACAAAGCCGGGGCCGTCACAGCACAACACACATCAACATACCCGAAATAATTACTGCCCGCACGCTAATCTAGATGCACATAACAACCACGGCAGTGTGTATGTCCAGAGTGAGTGAGTGTGTTCCGGAGTGTGTGTGGGAGCTCATATATTCATCGGTAAATGATGGGCTGTGCTGTGCTTAGTGCTTGGTGCTTAATGCTTAGCGCTTGGTGCTTAATGCTTAGTGTTTGATGCTTAATGCTTAGTGCTTGGTGCTTAATGCTTAGCGCTTGGTGCTTAATGCTTAGCGCTTGGTGCTTAATGCTTAGTGCTTGGTGCTTAATGCTTAGTGCTTGGTGCTTAATGCTTAGCGCTTGGTGCTTAATGCAAAGTGCTTGGTGCTTAATGCTTAGCGCTTAGTACCTATTGCTTAGTGCCTGGGGCTTGGTACCTCGTGCTTAGTGCTTAGTGCCTGGGGCTTGGTACCTCGTGCTTAGTGCTTAGTACCTATTTCTTAGTACCTTAGTACCTTAGTGCTTGGTACCTCATGCTTAGTGATTGGTGCCTAATGCTTAGTGCTTGGTTGGCTTAATGCTTAGGGTTAAGTGTATAGTGTTTCTTGTAAAGTATAGGGTGCGGCTGTAAATCTTGAATTTTAGGCTTTCTCGGCCATCTCGGAAATGCAGGATTGACTGCCGCACCCTGCACCTACTGCAAAAAGCTTTTAACGATAAAAAATAAAAATTACACAAAAAGAAGCTCTCACTTGATATATAAAAATTAGGTAAAAAGAAGCCCAACATTCAAAATAAGGTAATTGCACTTGAAATATGAAAATAAGCCGAAAAAAAGCGCTCAAATGAAGTATTTCTCACGTAAATTTCCCAATTAAGTAAAAATGATAATATAAGCCCGTCACTCACAATAAGGAAATTACAGAAAAAGAAGGGCTCACTTGAAGTACTCCTCAGAGGGGGAGGTCATATTGGTGTCATTGGGACGCGGCCCCTGGGACGTGACCCCGTCCCAGCAGCTGGGCGTGTTCCACGTGTGGTTGCAGCTGGTCCAGGGCAGCTCGTACGCGAACGACGCGTACACGAAGTGTATCGCCCACGCGATGATCACGTTGTAGTAGAAACTCACGAAGTACGCCACGAGCACGGCGCAGTAGCCGACCCCTGAGTCACAACGTGTAAGTGGCGCAAGCAGTATTTTGAATATAACAGGGTTCTGAGTCACGATTTGTAAGTGGTGTAGTAAAATTAAGAGAACCTAAGTTGCGATGTTTAAGTGGCGCAAGAGGTTTTTTGAGTATAACAGGGTTCTGAATCTCGATTTATTATAGTCCAACCAGAATGTAATGACCATTTGAGGGCGGTTCCCAAAAATGCACGGCTGCCAAATCACAAACCTCTACCCATCGAAAATATGAGACAACAACGGTAATTTAAGCAGAAAATAGGTAACTTCTATCATCAAAATATATTCATTAAAATATTCTTACATGCATTAAGCTCTACATGTATATTAAATTTATAATGTCCGTACTCTTGGTTCGTTTGAAACAGCTTTTCTAGGAATTCATGCATTGTTTCCCTATCTTATTCGTGTCATGTGGGTGCTATCAGGTGCCAAGTGCCTTTCGGTTGTGGCACCTGTACACCTGTTCAGTTGAATACCTCGCTCACTCAGAATAGCAGGATAAGAAGCACACAAGACGGAATCACGTCACTAACGTAGCCAAGCAAAGAAAATCACTTGTATCGTGCATCAGTTTTTCGTAGAAGAAAAGGGCAGTGGCAATTTGGCAACGTGGACGATGTTTCATACCCCGCCCCCAAACGGTCATTTCATTCTGGTCGGACAGAGGCGTTGAGTTACGACATGTAAGTGGCACAAACGGTATTTTGAATCGAACGAGGCTCTGAGTGACGACATATAAGTAGCGTAAACAGTATTTTGAAAATAACGAGGCCGAGTCATGACTAGTAAGTGGCGCAAGCAGTATTTTGAAAATAACGAGGCCCTAAGTCTCGATTTGTAAGTGACGTAAACGGTATATTAAAAAACAAGCCTCTGAGTCACGAAATGTGAGTGGCGCAAACAGTGTACATATTTAGGAACACCTGACAAGCGTACCTGACATGTGTACCTGCGCTTATGAAACAAACGGTAACTCATTTTACACCTCAAAGTGAGCATTTTATGAGGAGAAAAACACAAGTCAACTGACCTACCAGCTTCCTCATGACACGTGTCCTATGTCCGGAAACAATACGGTAAAACCGTGAAAAATGTAGAAATAGCTTAAAAATAGAATAAAAATTTATGAAAATCAGAATTTTCAACAATAAATGTCAAAATTACCAAAAAACGTTACCATAAATGATATTTAAAAGCTCAAGAAAACCATCGTATAAAAAATTACAACAGAAGCTACCCACAACAGCTAACACTCTTTGGGTATGTAGAGCAACATAGTAAAATACCGGAAAAATACCATACATACCATATAACTCAGACACACAGACGTACACATACAATACAAATACACACACAAAGACACAAATAACACGCACACACAGATACACACACAGACACACACACACAGGCACACACAACACAAACACACGAGCGCCTTAAAAAGTCTCTGAAGAATGCCCAGCAATTATGCAAATCTGCCCTCATTATCTGTAATTAAAGCTATCAGTAATTACGGTTGTGTTGTGCTCACCTGTTGTGCTCACCTGTTGTGCTCACCTGTTGTGCTCACCTGTTGTGCTCACCTGTTGTGCTCACCTGTTGTGCTCACCTGTTGTGCTCACCTGTTGTGCTCACCTGTTGTGCTCACCTGTTGTGCTCACCTGTTGTGCTCACCTGTTGTGCTCACCTGTTGTGCTCACCTGTTGTGCTCACCTGTTGTGCTCACCTGTTGTGCTCACCTGTTGTGCTCACATGTTGTGCTCACCTGTTGTGCTCACCTGTTGTGCTCACCTGTTGTGCTCACCTGTTGTGCTCACCTGTTGTGCTCACCTGTTGTGCTCACCTGTTGTGCTCACCTGTTGTGCTCACCTGTTGTGCTCACCTGTTGTGCTCACTTGTTGTGCTCACCTGCTGTGCTCATCTGTTACCAGCAGTCTCCACCTATCAAAATCTTCAGCAATTGTCGCCATCTGTCACCAGTAGTTGACGGCTGTCTCCAGGTATCTTTACCTGTTGCCAGCTGTTGCCTGTCAGGCAACTGCGGTTGCCATCTACCCATAAATTCCCCAAACGGCTGCAAGGAACTATCACCGGTTGACAGCTGTTGCCTGATGTTGCCAACTGTTAACAGCTGTTACCAGCAGCTACTGGCAACCTTCAGCGGTTGCCACAGAAGTTACCAGCTGTCGCCAGGGGCTCTCTGTTTTACCAAAGGGGTTGCCAGTTGCCCGAGGTTTCCAGTTGCCTGAGGTTTCCAATTGCCAGGGGTTGCCAGCTGCCAGGGGCTGCCAGTAATCAGGGGTTGACACAGAATTTACCAGCTGTCACCAGGGACTCTCTATTTTACCATCAGTTGCCAGGGGTTGAGAGTTACCAGAGGCTGCCAGGTGCCAGGAGTTGCCTCAGAATTTACCAGCTGTCACCTAGGACTCTATATTTACCATCAGTTGCCAGGGGTTGCCAGTTGCCACCCACCTCTGAAGAAGGGGCACACGCGCCACACCGTGATGGGCCCCTGCCGGTTGTACTGCCCCAGCACCAGCTCCATGAAGAACAGCGGCAACGCGCCGAACACCGTGATCAGGAAGTATGGCAACAGGAAGGCACCTGGCAACAAAGCACCGTGATCAGGAAGTATGGCTACAGGAAGGCACCTGGCAACAGAGCACCGTGATCAGGAAGTATGGCAACAGAAAGGCACCTGCCAACAGAGAGCAGCAAGAAGGTATCTGTCAACAGAACTCCGTGGTTATGGCAACAGGTAAGTAACTGTCAACAGAGGGCAACAGAAAGGCACCTGTCAACAGAAAGGCATCTGTCAACAGAGGGCAACAGAAAAGCACCTGTCAACAGAGGGCAACAGAAAGGTACCGGTCAACAGAGCACCGTGATTAGGAAGTATGGCAACAGGAAGGCACCCACTCCTACCATTCCCAGTCCCCCATTCCCACCTCCACCATTCCTGTAGCACAGGAACGGGAATCTCCACACGTTCGCCAGATCCACCGCGAAGCCGATGATGGATAAAAGGAAATCCATGCCTTTCCCCCACGATTCCCTGCCATCCTCAGGGTCGGGGGGGACAGGGGTGTGGGGGCCCTTGCCCCCCAGGGGGATCACCTGGTTTGGGGAGGTCTCGTTACCGTGCACGCTGTCGGGAAGCGGGGGGCTCCCCTCGGGGGGATGAGCTTCACCAGAGTCCCCGACATTTGGTTCTCCTGTAAAAAAATTAAACGTGGTGACTGTTTACCGTAGATTTTTAGATTCAAAGTTGTGTGAAATGTGATGACGGCTTACCGTAGATTTTAGAAAATTGGATTGTGTGAAACGCGGTGATTGTTTTCCGTAGATGTTAGGATAAAAAATAATGTAAAATGTGGTGACTGTTTATACCTTAGATTTTTGGAGATCAAGTTGTGTAAAATGTGGTGACTTCTTTCCGTAGATTTAAGCAGGTTCAACTACGATGTAGATTGTATTGACTTTTTACCGTAGATTTTAATAAATGAAAGTGCTTGGAATGTAGTGCCTTTTCCAGTAGACTTTAGGATGAAATTGTGTGAAATATGGTGACTTCTTTCCGTAGATTGACTTCAAAAAGTGAATTGAATTGTGGCACGTATTTATCATACGTTTTGACACGAATAATCACGGAAATTTTGTACATCTATTCCCGTAAATCTGTGTAATTTAAATACCTGATAAATAGAAAGACTCTCCTGCATAAATTTTACATTAAAATTCACAGACTCAATTCAGCATTAATGTTATAAAAACTTGCAAATAAGGTTCGATGGGCATTTTCTTCAAAGTTTATACAAAAACTTATAATTAGAAAAGTTAGGTGAAGACTCCCTAGCTAAAACAAAAATAGTCTCAAGAGAGGAAGGAGGGTTGCACCATTCTGTGTAGACGTAGGAAACAGGAATTTATGCACAAAGTGTCTTCACTAGGCATGAAAACGGCAAAATTATTGAGTGAAATGATGAGTGATGTGTTCTTGATCTGTTATTGCAGCTGCAGCAGCTAACATCCAGCACTACAGCTGCAGCAGCTAACATCCAGCACTACAGCTGCAGCAGCTGACATCCAGCACTACAGCTGCAGCAGCTGACACCCAGCACTACAGCTGCAGCAGCTGACATTCAGCACTATAGCTGCAGCAGCTGACATCCAGCACTACAGCTGCAGCAGCTGACATCGACTGCTGATAATAAACAACTTCACCAGAACTTAAGGCTTCAGAAATAACAATAATTTGGGAAATGAAGTTCGCAGAAATTTTGCTCATTTCCGAGGAAATTTTTGAGCAGACAAAAAATCGAAGATTTGCGCGTCGCTCATTTCAGGGCTCGTGAAAATGAGGATTTTATTGAAATGGTGTGGCGTTTTTGGAGGGATTTATTGACGACTTGTTAAGATTTTTCGGTGTTTTGCTAAGATTTATTGACGATTTGTTAAGATTTGCTGACGATTGGTTAAGACGTCTTGGAGCTTTGTTTTGTTAAGATTTTTTTCAGTTTGCTAAGGTTGCTTCGTGTTGGCTGATATTTTTCTCTGTTAGAATAAGATCGCTTCAAATTTTGCGAATTTTTTTGGCGTTTCTTGATATTTCTTGAGTTTTTTGAAGATTTCCTGGGATTTTGTAACGAGTTTTGGGCATTTTACTGTAATTCCGGCAAGATACCTTACGATATTTTCATGGGGTAAAAGAAACTGACACCACTGATCATTTTAAATTTATAAATTGGGTAAGTAGTTAATAATGTTGTTTAGTACCCAGCTAAAACGTGCACTACGCTTCGGCGGTGGCTACGGTCGGTTTGGTTAGGTTGGAAGAAGTAGAATTGAAAAGCCCTCTTTAGTCCCTGATTACATTCCTACCTTTTCTAACAAATGGAAAAATCTAATTGCACAAAAACATTTTAACTTGCATGTCTTAGTCAAATTCAAGCAGAGGTAGTGAAACCAGTGAATATTACGGGGTACGTTAGTGATCAATTTACCAAGTGGTACATAAATGTACTAATACGTAGTGATCGTGTTAATTAATTAAAAATTATTTAAAAGTCAATTAAATATTTTTACAAAATAATTAAATAAGCTTCAAAAATAATTAAATATCTTGAAAAATATTTAAAAATGAATCAAAAATAATTGAAAAATTTAAAAATAATTTAAAATGAATTTAATAAAAAATAAAAATTAATTAAAAAATAATTGCTAATTAATTAAAAATAATTTAAAATTAATTTGCAAATAATTAAAAATTATTTAAAAGATCACTTACTTGGGGTGAGGCCGATTAAAGTCAGGTTGCGGGCTGTGGGGGCAAAGGCAGGCACGTTAGGGCATCGCGATAACTGTTTAATTCCTTAACTTTATTCTATTTTTTATTAAGTTCAGCTAATAAACTCGAGTTTCTAAACTTCTAACAAGCTAAACTCCTCCTAATTATGCTTCAGTTTATGATGGTGTAGTTAATTTCCCTCCAGTTCATTAAGCTCTCGTTGGCCATTATCCAGTTCGGCCAGTTGGTAAATGTTAGCTTTAAATAAACTTGAAGCTTGATGATCTAGTGTTTTAATTTCAACCTAATTTGAAATTTCAACATTTAGGTTTCTAGTTTTACATAAACTTGAAGCTTGAACATCTAGTTTTTTAGTTTAAACTAAACGTAAAATTTGAACATCTAGTTTTTTACTTTAAACTAACCTAGTTACTTGAACATCTAGTTTAGGTCATTATGGAGTCTAATGCGCTCACGGAAATTAAAAACTCTGTTCCAAAGAATCACTAAAGAAATACGTTTAAAAACGTTTCACATGAACGACATTCTGCTCGCTGATGCGTTTTTTCGATATATAACAATAATTACGTTCAGGTAGGAATAACATTATATGGTCGGCTGCTTAGTCGCCGCATTGTTGGGTCAGGCCCACTTTTTTGGCGGGAGAACAACAGCGTCAGCTTGGGTAAGCTAAGGTAAGCTATTCAAAGTTTATTTATGTTATTTTAGGTTAGCTGATATACCTAACCTAACATTACCTAACCTAACCTCACCCATCGTTACGTCAATACCGTATTACAGCATATTTACGTGTCCGTTCCTTCACTGTTATATACGACGTTCCTATAACTTCAAAGTTGAATAATTCGAAAATAACGCACCAGCGAGCAGAATGTCATTCATGTAAAACGTTCTTAAATGTGTTCCTTTAGTGATCCTTTGGAATAGAATTTTTAATTTCCGTGAGCGCTTTAAACTTTATTATAACCCTAGTTTTCTAGCTTTTAACGAAACTTTAAATTTGAACATCTAATTTTAACTAAAATTGAAATTGAACATCTAGTTTTCTAGTTTTAAATAACTTGAAATTTGAACATTTAGTTTTCTAGTTGTAACGAACACTCGTTGTCGTAAATTTTCAGTTTAAATATTCTTCATAAACTGCATGCACTCTTACTACATAAGTTTACCGAACACAATCATAGGAGTCAATAATTCAATAATTATTACATATGATCTATAATTCAAAAGTGCTTCAATCGAGTGAGTTTGATCAACCCAGAGAGAAAGATTCAAAATTCGATTCAGTTCAATTTATCTCAATTAGGTTCGAAGTTCATATTTAGAAGGAAGTAAAGTTATGATAAAAATTTTACAAATCCTAAACTTGCTCGTCAAGTATTCGTATTAGTATCTAAATAAAACAAAAACATGGCGTAAAAACTCAGAAAATCTAAATAACAGAAATTTACTATTCCGTATAGTAAATGCAAGTTAAAACGGGGAAAATAAAAAAAAAATAAAAAATAAAAAAAAATAAAAAAATACAGGGGTACAACTAAAATGCGGAATGACAATACGATCGAATGAGATAGAGGTAATAGAAATTATAATGAACTTACAATACAACATTAATATTATGTTAATAAAATAATATCTTATATAACAGTATGATACAATGTTTATCAAAATTATTGCATGAGCAATATTAACAACTAGGATGAGACAATATAAGGACATTATTTTAATAATTTAGTAAGAAGATTTTAAGGAAAAATTATTTCGAACAATAAAAACGATATTATCATTATATAACCTAAAATAAAATTGTAGTAATAATATTAACAACGTTATGATGAGATAGTCGAATGTTATTTTATTACCAATATTATGGCGATATACTAAAATAATATTGTACTAATATTAGTATGGTGAGATGAGTATTAATTTTATATTGACAATATCAACAATATTATGGGAAAAAGAGCGTGAAAACGGCTCGGTTTCTCACGAAATAAAGCAATTACGCATTTAAATATAGTGATCAATTTAAAATATTCCAATTTAATCACAGCGACAATTAGATTATAAATGACTGAGACATGTGAGAAAAAAAGTTAAAAATATCTTCTATATAAAAGTTTTAGCTTTATAGAGTAATAAAATAACGTTATCTGTTAATTTTATGCCAGTGCTGAGATCTTGTGTGATTAGTTGCTTCTTTATTCTTAATTCCGTAGTTTCACTTGAATAAGTTCTTCTGTATTCGTAATTTCGGAACCATATACAAACGGTTATTTATTCATAATGCTGCAGTCGATTATAATTATAATAAAAATTATAAATAATTAAAATAAATAAAAAAATTAAAAATAAAATAAATTATAAATAAAGATTATAATAATGCTGCAGTTCTTGATAATTTAATAAGTTCTGGATTCTAATTTCGTAACCATATTATATTGGTTCTTATTACTAATTCTGTAGGCGTATATGAATAAGTTCTTATGAGTTCATAATTCCCGATGAAGGTTTCCATAATCATGAATCTGTACACATGCAAAAAATTCATCACACATGTATTCCAGAATTCTAAAACGCCAGCTCAACTCCGTCGCAAAAAAAATCCAATTTTTTTTGCATTTTCACCTCAGGGAAAAAATGGCAAAATCCACCTAATAAAACGTTCAACATTTCACATATCTCTTTCTATTACATAAAATCTAACACCGCACGACCAAAACATAAGTTCAAAAACGGTCTAAGATAGAGCATCGGGTAGCTTTAAATGCAGAGCACAAATGTCCCTTGAACAGAAATACTTATGGCAGCTCCTTACGATTAGTTTAGGTGTTTATGGCCCCATATTATGGTTCCGAGTGGCACCACAAGGGGCATAAGCCATAATCTAGCGCCTGGAGGAGCCTGCTAAACTAATGTCCATATGTGCTGATCTTTATGAGTGCCTTGAAATTTATGGTGGCGCCAAAATTTACGGGCGCCTTAAAATTTCTGGAGCATCGGCGAGTGCTCGGGAGGAACCTTTATTGGTCGAGCTTAAGTCTGCTTTTAAATTACTGTAGCACCAGCTGCAGCACCAGCTGTAACACCAGCTGCAGCACCAGCTGTAACACCAGCTGCAGCACCAGCTGTAGCACCAGCTGTAGCACCAGCTGTAACCCCAGCTGTAGCACCATCTGTAACACCAGCTCTAGCACCAGCTGTAGCACCAGCTGTAACACCAGCTGTAGCACCAGCTGTAGCACCAGCTGTAGCACCAGCTGTAACACCAGCTGTAACACCAGCTGTAACACCAGCTGTAGCACCAGCTGTAACACCAGCTGTAGCACCAGCTGTAACACCAGCTGTAGCACCAGCTGTAACACCAGCTGTATCACCAGCTGTAACACCAGCTTGATTCCTTTTTAAGGTTAGTAAGAAAACTGAGACAGAGTATTTAAAAAGAGTCTTAGATGTCATTAATCCTCAATCCTCTCAATAAATCTTGCTGTTAATAAATTAATCTATGTATGCGTTGATAAATCCAGCTATTAATAAACATGTGTCTCCTCTTAATTCCGTTGTTTATTATGATAGGCCTAGTCCTCTGATATGAAATAAACCCTGAACTTATTATTGAAAATGTACGTAGATTTCGCTTTCATTATTTCTTGGTATGGTTTTCATAAATAAATAGCATTTTTCATCACTTTAAATCAAATAATCGTGCGATCTTACTTACTATGGTACATCAAATGAGCATAATTTTCCTATCCTTGGCCCCAAACAACCGGTCGACAACATTTAACTGGCTACCCCACATCAATAAAACGAAATAAAGAAATTAAATTTAAAAAATGAGATAAATTGTCCATTCTCGGGTCGTCCCAAAGTCGCGCGACTTCAGACATTAATCACATATAATATTATCAACACAAACAAAAAATATTGCCATCACCACCATCACACCACCATCACACCACCCCGCCACCATGAGATAGAACATTTGAATATCACCCAAAAAGATATTAATACTATTATAATCAACACCAACAAAATTTATCATCATACCACCATCAGGAAGAGCATTTGAATATCACTAAAAAAAATCATTATTATTATAATCAACACCAACAAAAAATATTGCGATAATCACTATCACACCACCAAGCCTCCCTCCATCAGGCAGAGCACTTGAATCACGCCCAAATACATTATTATTAAAATCAACATCAAGAAAAATATAACCATCAAGCCACCATCAAAGATAGCATTTGAGTTACGTGTAATATATTATAATCAACACCATCAAAAATATATCTATGACCACCATCCCACCACCTCGCCACCATCAGTATCGCCCAAATACATTATTATTGTTACAATCAACACCAATCAAAATATAGCGATGACCCCATCCCACCACCACGCCACCATCAGTGAGGGCATTCGAATATCGCCCAAATACATTATTATTGTTATAATCAACACCAATCAAAATATAACCATGCCCACCATCCCACCACCACGCCACCATCAGTGAGGGCATTCGAATATCGCCCAAATATATTATTATTGTTATAATCAACACCAATCAAAATATAACCATGCCCACCATCCCACCACCACGCCACCATCAGTGAGGGCATTCGAATATCGCCCAAATACATTATTATTGTTATAATCAACACCAATCAAAATATAACCATGCCCACCATCCCACCACCAAGCCACCATCAGGCAGAGCACTTGAATATGGCCCAAATATCGGAGGCGGGCCGGAATACCGAGGTGTGGCTGTGCCGGCATGCGATGGGACCTCTAATGGAGGTCGGCGGCTGCTCAGGAATGCCAAAGCTTCAAACTGCGTACCTCATCATTTTTATTTGAAAACCGAGCGTTTGAAAAAGAGCTTTATTTTCGTTCGAAGGAGTCCCATTGCGGTCGCGATGGAATTCCGAGTTCGGCAAACTCTTCGTGGAATGCCAGGCCTCTTCGTCTTCCGCACCCTCAAGGGATCTCCAAGATTCCATCTTCATTTCAGCGGTCATCGCGTTTTCTTCCTCGTGGAAGTCTTTGAGAGATTCTTCCGTGTGATTGTGTTTCAAAAGCCATTTCTTTTTCGTTTCAAAAGCCACGACTTTTTCGCTTCAAAAGCCACGACTTTTTCGCTTCAAACGCCACTACTTTTTTCGTTTCAAAAGCCACTACATTTTTGTTCAAAAGCCACTACTTTTTCGTTTCAAAAGCCACTGCTTTTTCGTTTCAATAGCCATTAATTTTTCGCTTCAAAAGCCACTAACTTTCTTCCGTGCTAAAAGTTTCTCAGGGGTTATTCTGTGTCGTCGTGTTTCAATAGCACTACTTTTTCTTCCTGGTAAAAGTTCTTAGCAGGATCCTCCTATGTAATCGCGTTCCAAAAGTCATTTCGTCTTCATTTATTTGAAATTTTCTGATAGATTCTTCTTTTCAATCGTGTTTCAAAGACCAATACTTCCGCATCCGGCAAAAGTTTTAGAAAGGGTCTTCTGTATAATCGTGCTTCAAATGCCCCTTCTACATTCGAATAGAAGTTTCGCTCAGACTCCACTCAAAAATTTCTCTTCGAGTCTAGTACCTAATCTGATGCACGAGTCCAGTTTCACCGATAGAGAATTACTCTGGGACCGATACTCCACTCCATCCGACTTATGGGAGGCCGTTCACTGCTTCAAATGACAGTTCTGCAGCCAACTCGAACTTTTTGGAGTGGCAATAGCACCGTACTTGTGACGATAGAGTGCAGTCAGAATGTTGTTTATTTTCAACCGGTTCAAGATCAAGAGGAATATAAAAAATTTGTTTACACGCCCTTGACTGCCTCTCTAGATCCTGTTACGAATGTGAGAGAGAATTTCGAGTTGAGATAAAGTTTCAAGATTTCATAAATTTGTTTCTTATTTTTTTAATGTGTGACTCATTAGAGAGCTCTTAGATGGTCTGTTCATGGGCCTGACATTATAATTAAAGGACTTTTTTCATCGTGGCGGGATGCTTATAATTCTGCCGTGACTGATTCTGTTTCTTCGTCCGTTCGTAGGTTAATTATAACTTTAGGAGCTGTTCAACGGTGATCGGGAACTATTTTCCCTCCGTGGCCAATGAAAGCAATGAGACGATCACTACGATTAGCCCTTTCAAGGGTTAATCCTGATTATCATGAACTTACCACCAATTTCGTTAAACACTTAACAGTAAAACTGGAAAAAACGGAACTCTAGCAAAACTTTAAAAGAAACGTAACTGATTTCGCTAATTTATATAGAATAGAAGGGTGTGTCTTGCTAACCCTCTCACGTTTTCTCCATCACCTGAGAAGCCGCTCTCTACGGCAAAATTACTGCGCAGTTTCGTGGACTCGAACTCAAAACTTTCGCGTCGGAGCTCAACGTAGAGAACGAGAAGTATAATACAATTTATCACCGTGAGAATCAAATATCAATTCAATAACCTAGGTTCAAAGAGAGAATTAAGACTCAGTAAGATGACGAGTTAAGGAGTCTCAAGTTATATCAATGCTAAACAAGAGCACATGACAGGAGTTAAGTCTCAAAGCATTTAGTATCGTCAAAAAGAGCCTATGTACTAAAAAATTCCAGCATACAGGGAATAGACCAGTATACTGGGAAGAACCCAGTATACTGGGAAGAACCCAGTATATAGGGAAGAGCCCAGTATACAGGGAAGAACCCAGTATACAGGGAAGAGCCCGGTCATTGACCCTCAATAATTGAATGAAGCCAGAAAACGGCCATCCACAGCCCCCGTCCCCCCCCCTCTTCCCCCTCTCCCGAACCCCCATTCTATTTGTGATGACGTGCATTTGTGCTGACGTACATTTGTAGTGACGTACTTTTGTGATGACGTACATTTGTGTTGACGTACATTTGTGATGACGTACATTTTTAGTGACGAACATAGGTGGTGACGTACATTTGTGATGACGTACATTTGTGCTGACGTACATTTGTGCTGACGTACATTTGTGATGACGCACATTTGTGATGGCGTACATTTGTGATGACGCACATTTGTGATGACGTACATTTGTGGTGACGTACATTTGTAGTGACGTACATTTGTGATGACGTACATTTGTGATGACGCACATTTGTGATGACGTACATTTGTTGTGACGTACATTTGTGGTGACGTACATTTGTGATGACGTACATTTGTGATGACGCACATTTGTGATGACGTACATTTGTGGTGACGTACATTTGTGATGACGCACATTTGTGATGACGTACATTTGTGATGACGTACATTTGTGATGACGCACATTTGTGATGACGTGCATTTGTGCTGACGTACATTTGTAGTGACGCACATTTGTGATGACGTGCATTTGTGCTGACGTACATTTGTAGTGACGTACATTTGTGATGACGCACATGTGTGATGACGTACATTTGTGGTGACGTACATTTGTGGTGACGTACATTTGTGATGACGTACATTTGTGATGACGCACATGTGTGATGACGTACATTTGTTGTGACGTACATTTGTGGTGACGTACATTTGTGATGACGTACATTTGTGATGACGCACATTTGTGATGACGTACATTTGTGGTGACGTACATTTGTGATGACGCACATTTGTGATGACGTACATTTGTGATGACGTACATTTGTGATGACGCACATTTGTGATGACGTGCATTTGTGCTGACGTACATTTGTAGTGACGCACATTTGTGATGACGTGCATTTGTGCTGACGTACATTTGTAGTGACGTACATTTGTGATGACGCACATGTGTGATGACGTACATTTTTAGTGACGAACGTATGTGGTTACGTACATTTGTGATGACGTACATTTGTGATGACGTACATTTGTGGTGACGTACATTTGTAGTGACGTTCATTTGTGATGACGTACATTTGTGATGGAGTATATTAGTGGTGTCGCTAATGCATGTGAGTACAAAGTACGGGTCGATTTAAAGTTAACGCGTAAGATTTACGTACAGTGTTATGTGCAGTGTGCGCACACTTGTGTTCATGTGCGTAATGTGTGTAGGTGTCTCTAAATATTCATGATGCACACAAGTGCGTCGTTAGTAAGTTATTTATTATATGCATATTTGGCTCACACTTGTTCACATCCAACACACATGCTCTTTCAATTTCAAAACGCAATAAGTTTTGCGCATCACTTGCGCAAGCTTTGTGTCATTATTCTTTTAGTCCAAGTATGATCCATCATGACATATGAGAGCGGCATTTTCTTTTAGTTGAAATAAATAGTATCGCCGGAGAGAAAAAACGTTGATTGGTCATGCATTTCTCCTAATGGTCACGAAAATGGTTATCGTTACGAAACGGGTAATGGTTAAGAAACGGGTAATGGTAAAGAAACGGGTTGAGTTCACAAAACGGGTAATGGTTAAGAAACGGGTTGAGGTCCCAAGACGAGTAATGGTTAAGAAACGGGTAATGGTCCCGAAACGGGTAATGATTAATGAACGGGTAATGGTTAAGAGACGGATTGAGTTCACAAAATGGCTAATGGTTAAGAAACGGGTTGAGTTCACAAAACAGCTAATGGTTGAGAAACGGGTTGAGGTCCCGAAACGGGTAATGGTTAAGAAACGGGTAATGTCCCGAAACGGGTAATGGTCAAGAAACGGGTAATGGTTAAGAGACGGATTGAGTTCACAAAACAGCTAATGGTTAAGAAACGGGTTGAGGTCCCGGAACGGGTAATGGTTAAGAAACGGGTAATGTCCCGAAACGGGTAATGGTCAAGACACGGGTAATTTTTAAGAGACGGGTTGAGTTCACAAAACGGGTAATGGTTAAGAAACGGGTTGAGGTCACGAAACGGGTAATGGCCCCAAAACGGGTAATGGTTACAAAACGGGTTTCCATTACATACAATTTCTCTCTTTGAAACTGGGAAGGCGAAACCACTCTAAATGTTTTGTGAACACATTTTCTCCTGCCAAACAGCTATGAAACTATCACTTTAACCATCATTCTTACCGTCTTTCTAACCGTCATCCTAATCATCATTCTAATCTAACCATCATTCTAATCTAATTGTCATTCTAACATCATTCTAACCATAATCTATATAATTCTATAATTACTATGGTCGTGATTCCAATCATCATTCCATTCGTAATTCTGATCGGGTTCTATAGTCTATTCAGTCTGCCTGATTGACAAAATATCAAACATTCATGCCTTGAGACCGGCTGCAACCCTCACGATATCTGCTGAACTTTTCTTGTATCGAGGTTGTGGTTAGAAAGTCAATGACAGCGTATAAAAAACACTGACAGCGTATAAAAAGTACTGACAGCGTATAAAAAACACTGGCAGCGTATAAAAAAAGCACTGACAGCGTATAAAAAAGCACCGACTGCGTATAAAAAAGCACCGACAGCGTATAAAAAAGCACCGACAGCGTATAAAAAAGCACCGACAGCGTATAAAAAAGCACTGACAGCGTATGAAAAAGCACCGACAACGTATAAAAAGCACTAACAGCGTATAAAAAGTACTGACAGCGTATGAAAAGTACTGACAGCGTATAAAAACAGCACTCATAGCGTATAAAAACGAATCTTACAGCGTATAAAAAGCTCATACAGCGTTTGAAAAGCCCTGATAGCGTATAAAAAAAACTGACAGCGAGTAAAAAAAATCTAACAGTGTATAAAAAAAGCAATAACAGCGCATATGAGAGGAAAGACGACCTCCTCGAAGCAAAACTCACGAAGGAAAATAGAATGGATCACCTTAGAATTTTACTGCATATCATTATTTTCTTTACCTCTCTGTACATTCCTACACATTTCCACACTCCTACCCAGGCCTAGACCCTGGTTCAATCCCGGATCGGTACCGACGGTATTTTCCCCAGGGTGCAGCTCTCTGGTGTTCATAACAAACGAAGAAAACTGCTCGAAAAGCTGGAGAGCAACTCTTCTACTTAACTCAGCTTGTTCTTTTTTCACCCATTCACTCTCTTAAAGTTAATAAACTGATCAATGGTTTACGCAACTCAACATTAGCAAAAAAATGATAAATAAAGATGTTTCCATCGTTAAAAAATACTTCTAAGTATATAGACATCGATCGTCAAAATCTCAGCAGGAAAGTCCACGGATCCCCGCACGCCAAGTTTTAAAAGCGGGATCAAGCCTGACCACAACGCTTCGCGTTAAGATCTATGCTGACCACAAGTTCTTTCATTAAATTTCATACTCAAATTCGCATGAAATTTCAAACTCACACATAAATTCACACTCGAACATTTCAGGGTACATTACACCATTTTATATAAGTTTGTTCAAACTCAACATAACTTTTTAAAGCGCTAAATTCCCTTACGACACTTCACTCATACTCTTTGCGCAAAACAACTCAAAAATTTTTCATACTGCAATGACATAAAAATCAGAAAAGGGTTGCGCAAAACGTTCACATTTTTTCTTAGCACAACTCAACACAAGCTCGTTATACAATGGGACACAGCTTTTGACCTCACACAAGCACCATGCAAGCTGTGTGGTTATATACATATGTGTACGCCCGTAAAACACAACGCTCTAATGTCACACACGAATATTTTTGTTTTGTATGTGTGTGTGTGTGTGAGTGTGTGTGTGTATATGTGAGTGCGCATGTGCGTGCGTGTGTGTGAATTTCAGTGCATGCAACATACTGCTATGAATTTGTAAGAAAATCTACGGGACTTGCTAGTTGCAAAGGCAAGAAAATCTACGGGACTTGCTAGTGTGCAAAGGCAAGAAAATCTACGGGACTTGCTAGCGTCAAAGGCTAGAAAATCTACGGGACTTGCAGGTATGCTAAAGGGGAGAAAATCTACGGGACTTGCTAGTATGCAAAGGCAAGAAGATCTACGGGACTTGCAGGTATGCTAAAGGCAAGAAAATCTTTACTCTGAACGCAGCTCTCGTCTGTCTACAAATGACTTATTTCTATATGAATGACCAGACAAAAACCGCATTAAAAATGATAATTATTACGAATTAAACACATTATTCATTATTATCAGTCAGCCACATTTTTTAATACAATCAGACAGCTGCATTTTTATCATTATCAGTCACACACATAATTTATTATTAATTATCATACACACACAAAAAATTGTATGCGGCTTGTTGGGCGCCATGTGAAGAAGACATGCACACAAAGAGACGACCCGAGATTAGAGAGAACAAACTGTGCTCAAATTAGGGCCTCTATCTTACTGGAGTTACGAACGCTCGGATCGATTATCTTTGTTGTCAGGAAATACGCGCCTTTGTCTCGCAGAATTAGAACCCGCGCGTGTGGAAACGTGGCTTTGGGGCCGGTGTTGTTCCCTCCTGTGAACTCTCCCTCCTTTTCCCTCCTTCTCTCTCCTGGTCCCTCCTGGTCCCTCCTTCTCTCTCCTGGTCCCTCTTACATGCCAGTGTTGTTCCTTCCTGTGAACTCTCCCTCCTTTTCCCTCCTTCTCCCTCCTTCTCTCTCCTGGTCCCTCCTTCTCCCTCCTTCTCTCTCCTGGTCCCTCCTTCTCTCTCCTGGTCCCTCCTACATGCCAGTGTTGTTCCTTCCTGTGAACTCTCCCTCCTTTTCCCTCCTTCTCCCTCCTTCTCCCTCTTACGTGCCTGTGTTGTTCCTTCTAGCGAACTCTCCCTTCTTTTCCCTCCTCCTCACTTCTACTCCCTCCTTTTCCCATGTGTTCCTTTTTCTCCATCCTTCTTCCTTTTCCCCCAATTTTCTCCGTTTTTCTCTCCCCTACTTCGCCCTCCTTGTCCTTCCTCCTCCTCCATTTTTCTCACGCTTCATCTCCCTCCTTCTTCTTTCTTTTCCCTCCTACATTTCTCTCTGAAGAATAAACACAAACACCTTCTTTGATCGGCCGAGTAACACAATCGCTTAGCGTCGTAGTTTTTCAGCTCCTCTCCGAAGGAAGGAAGTGAATGATGCGGTAGCCCAACGAATAGAAGTGCTTCCCATGTCACCTCTTCTGCCCGTGTACGTATTGTTATTATCATCTAAAGCTGTTATTGTTAAAATATTTTAATAACCATTGATAAACATTTCATGTTTTAACTCTTTTGGAAATAAACTTTTCTATTTTTATTTTTTATTTTATTTTCGACAATCAACAGAGGAGCTGCCATTACTCTCGTGAAAAGCTGCGTTTGCAGAACTGGAATTGAACCAGAATTATTTCGTATAAAGAGAAATGCCCAAAACTGGCTCCACACCAAAAAAATCCTCTGTTCATGGAAGAGGATTGCTTTTTTAGCAAATTATGGCGACTTTGGATTCCTCTGGAGATCCTGCCCTTAACTTGGGAAAATATGATTAAAATTTATTTCTTTTATAGGATACTTTATAGGACTTAGCATTCCTTAGTCGTAATCCTATCTAGAATCTGCAACACCAGGGATGTTTTACTGCAAGCAAGCCTGATACACATCATCTCGTACATGGGTATTTCGAATGCCTCATAACTAACACCAGGACGCAATGACGGTTACCCCCGGTCAAGCCGGCACCCATTTCCAACAAATGGGTAGAGTGGGGAATTGTGGCAGAGTTCTCCCTTTTCCCAACAAGGAGAATCACCGGAATTCGAACTGATGACCTTTCCCGTGAGAAGCGCGCATTCTTAACCACTCGACCACGGTGACCACACACTGGAGGCTTTTGTGTTTTAAGTTTAAGTCAAGTTCATAATTCTTCCTATCGTTGTTGCTCCCTGACGATGAAGGCCGGTGTTCCGCACAACCGACTACCTATACCAGCGGTATTCATTGCGCAGCTCGCGATGACTCAATTCATGGCTCTCGAAAAATACATAAATATATGAATTATATATTTAATCTATATAATATTCGCTAACTTGCAGTAGCTGCGGCTCTCTCAATCTATGCGCTTAACCGAAGTGGCTCTCTTGCAAAAAACAAGTGAATAACACTCAATCTATGCATATAACCGAAGTATATATATATTAATAACTCGTAAAATTTAACTTACAAGCTTAACTCTCTTGCAAAAATTATTGAATAACACTGACTTATACTGATGTTCTCTGTGCTTCATTTGCTGACGTCAGCACGCAGGGGACGGATTTCCTCCAATTTACGTAATGTTAGGAGCCCTCGCAGCGTACGTTCTTACAAGTCGACTTGGCTGCGGCCCGTGCTCTTGTGCATCGTACAGTCAAGCCCACTCACAATAACTTACGATGGCGTACGGATTACTACGATGACGTAAATTGTGAACAAGTTATTTAGTTATTTTTGCTCCATTTAGAGAAACAGACTGAAACATAACACCTCGAATGTTATAGATAGGTCACGAAAACTTCACTTACTATGTGATTTATTCATCATCTAATCAATATTACTGATCAAAGTGCGATATGCATAAAATAAGTAACATAAAGAATAATTTAGTTCAATTTCGTTGTTTTTAATAATTTCGTTTCAAGCATGCTTAAAAGGTCAAAATTTTAATTCGAGTTCGTTTGGATGGTAATTTTCATTTTCGTTGATTTTATATAAATGTATATAGTTTACATATACAAGTAAAGCCTTAGTATAATTTGATACATATACTTACATGTATATAAAGTAAAAATTAGAGTAGAAAATAGTACATATTGGGAAAAAGGACAACAGTAAACCGCACAGAGATGGTCTTTAACAAAACAAAAAACAATTCCATTTCAATAAAAGAAATGCCTACCTAACCTCCAGTCTGGGACCACTCATCTCCCCCTAGGAGCACCTTTCCCCTCAGACTTAAAAGCTGTATACTCCTGAGGGGATAATGTGCAGTAAGGCAGTATATAAAATGTAACATAACTTACAAAATACAACTTACAAAATACAACTTGCAAAATACAATTATAACGTTAAAATTCCAACACACAGCTGACACACAAAGTATAAAATCAACTAGCATCTCATGTATGACTGACACACAACTCACCATCCGGCTCATAACATCCAACTTACGGCACACCACTCACGACACACCACTCACAACTTACGACACACAACACGCAACTTACGACTCGCGACACGCCATCCACAGCTTACGACTCACGACTTACGGCATACACAACTCACAACATACAACTCACAACACACAACCTACGACACACAACACACAACACACGACCCACCGGTGCCCTTGGGTGTAGAGTCAGAGGAGCAATAGCCGTCGTCGCGGGGCCCTGGCGTGGCGAGGCGCGTGAGGGGCCTGCCCCCGTGGCCCAGGCGCACCTCGGCACACCTGTTGGGCCCGGGCCCGCTGTACGCGTCCTGGGCCCGGGCCACGTCCGGCAGTAGGGCCTCAGCGGGCTGGCCTGTGGTCGTCATGAGGCCTCGCTCTCAGTGGGCCTCATATATCAGTGGGGCAGTGGGGCCAGTGGGGCCTCATATATCAGTGGGGCAGTGGGACCTTGTCTCAGTGGGGCCTCATATATCAGTGGTGCAGTGGGGCCAGTGGGGCCTCATATATCAGTGGTGCAGTGGGGCCAGTGGGGCCTCATATATCAGTGGTGCAGTGGGGCCAGTGGGGCCTCATATATCAGTGGTACAGTGGGGCCAGTGGGGCCTCATATATCAGTGGTGCAGTGGGGCCAGTGGGGCCTCATATATCAGTGGGGCAGTGGGGCCAGTGGGGCCTTGTCTCAGTGGGCCTCGTATATCAGTGGGGTTGTGGGTCCTGAGGCCAGTGGGACCTCATATATCAGTGGGGTTGTGGGTCCTGGGGCCAGTGGGACCTCATATATCAGTGGGGTTGTGGGTCCTGGGGCCAGTGGGGCTTTGTCTCAGTGGGCCTCATATATCAGTGGGGCCTTCTCTCAGTGGGCCAGTGGGTCATGGGGCCAGCGGGGCCTTATTTCAGCAGGCCTCATATATCAGTGTGCCAGTGGGGCCTTGTTTCAGTGGGCCCAGTTCTCCTGCATTAGGCCCACCCGTACAACACACGCACACACGCGTAACGCACACAGTATGTGTACGCATTAACTGAATTTCATATCGTTATTCTATGAAGCGTTTACATCAAACTCAGCGTCACAGACGCTGGAGGTTTTCTAGCTGGATGCTGGGACGGTTGGGAGGCTGAAGCGGTATTATTTGTTACATCGTCCTTCTTACATGCTACAAGATCCTTGTTGCACGATAAATTTGTTACATCTTTCTCGTTACATGTTACAAGATTCTTGTTGCACGTTAAATTTGTTACATCGTCCATGTTACATGTTACAAGGCTCTTGTTTCAGGGTAAAATAGGCTTGTTATACATTACAATGTTCTTGTTATACATGAAAAAGGGCTTTTTGCATGTTACAATGCCCTTATAATTTGGTAAATGGCCCTTATTACATGTTACGAGCCCCTTGCTGTATGTTAAGGTCTGTTTACACGATCATTGAGTGCGCGCGTGAGCAGTGAAGAAAGGCGCAAGCCCCGCCCACTTGCTCTCACTTCAGGCGCTTTTACTGCTCAAAGAAAATGCGTACAATGCTCGTTTTCATGGCGCTGACCAGAGCTTTTCAATATCACCACAGCCGCTCTGTTTTTAAGCAAGTTAAAGCACCTGAAACGAGAACAAGTGGGCGGGGCTTGCACCATTCTTCACTGCTCACGCGCGCACTCAATGATCGTGTAAACAGACCTTTAAATGGCCTTGTTGCATGGTGAATGGCATCTAACCTAACCTCACCAATCATAGCGCAATCTAACCTAACTGCTAATCCAATTCAATCTCACCTAGCCCAAATAATTATGATGCAGCCTAACCTTAACTAATCCAATCTGACCTCATTCACCATGTCGGCACCTAACCGAACTCAATTTAACATAACCAATCTTTCCCAAACCTTATCGTTCATGATGCCGGCTTCTAACATATCTTATTTAAATTCAACATAACGGCACCTAACTTCACCTAATCAACTCATCTAATCAAATTTACCTTACTTTACCAATCATAATGCCAACCAACCTAACCAAACCTTAAGTAACCTTGTCAGCCAGAAAGTCATTTAATCTAATCAAATCTTACCTAACCTTACCAGCCAGATTGCCAAAGTAATCTAACCAAACCTTACCAGCCAGAACGTCAAAACACCTAACCAAACCTTAGCTAACCTTACCAGCCAGAATGTCATATAATCTAACCAAACCTTACCTAACCTTACCAGCCAGAATTTCATGTAATCTAACCAAACCTTACCTAACCTTACCAGCCAGAATGTCATATAATCTAACCAAACCTTACCTAACCTAACCAGCCAGAATTTCATATAACCTAACCAAACCTTACCTAACCTTACCAGCCAGAATGTCATATAATCTAACCAAACCTTACCTAACCTTACCAGCCAGAATGTCATATAATCTAACCAAACCTTACCTAACCTTACCAGCCAGAATGTCATATAATCTAACCAAACCTTACCTAACCTTACCAGCCAGAATTTCATATAATCTAACCAAACCTTACCTAACCTTACCAGCCAGAATTTCATATAATCTAACCAAACCTTACCTAACCTTACCAGCCAGAATGTCATATAATCTAACCAAACCTTACCTAACCTTACCAGCCAGAATGTCATATAATCTAACCAAACTCTACCTAACCTAACCAGCCAGAATGTCATATAATCTAACCAAACCCTACCTAACCTAACCAGCCAGAATGTCATATAATCTAATTTGACTCAATATAACCTAACCTTATTGAAACTTTACCTTACCAACAGTATTTCCAACCAACCCAACCAAACCTTACCTAACCTGAGGAGCCAGAATGTCATATAATCTAATCTAACTCATTATAACCCAAGCGAGCCTAATCTAACCTAACCATACCTCATCAACCATAATACCACCTAACCTAACATATCCCAACATAACCCAACTTAACCCAACCCAACATAATGGTGAATTAGTTGGTGACTCAGCATAAAACTTCATTAAAATGACTACATGACTGCTATACAGAAAAAGCTAAAAATCTCACTAAATATGTGAGGAAATTCAGTGCCGTCGCAATTGGTTAAACTGAAGTTCAACATACAACTCAAATTCAACAGCCATTGTATTAAACAATTTTTAAAATAGCTTACATTAACTAGATTATGCCTTCATTTAGCTTTAATTAAGAAAGTTGAGTTTGTGACTGCTGGTCGGTGAGCAGCTTTACGAAAATCAACTCCGGGGCCACCGGTGGCGCACTTCGCGGTCAAAGTGTTAAATCCTGTCTTCAGTTTTTCAGAAGTTAACTTTTAATGATCTCAAATATCAATCCATTACCCTCTCATCTGAGGGATGCCTACGCAAGTCCTTCATGCCTTCACCCTCAACTAGTGAGGGTAAAATACCGTAACGTGTAAAATCAGGGCCATTTTTTTTTGTTCAAAAGTCGTTTACGGCATGTAGGGCACTTACAAAATTCACAGCAATTGCGAAATTAGCGACATTTACGGCATTTAGAGCATGAACAGTACTTGCAAACTTCACGGCATTCACGCTGTGTCCGGCATTTGTAAAATTTACGGTATGTGTGACATTTACGAAATTTACGGCTTATACAAAGTTTAAGGCATGTAAATTGTCCAGCATTAATAAAAATTTACGCCATGTACGGAATTTACAAAATTTTAGGCTTCTATTGCACGAACAGCTCAAGTAACTACTATTTAATAGCATTTGTTTTCAAAATTTTCCGAAACATCGTAAAAACCGTTTAATTAAGCTACAGGAAGTCTCTCCTGAGGACCTCACTGTGGTTTAATTAATTAAGTGGACTCGTCAAAAAATCAGAGTGGTTATTTTAAAAGCCTCAACCGAACCCATCTTATACAGTCCTAACCTAACCCACTACCACACAATTCATTCTAACCAATCATAATTCCTAACCTATCCCAAAACATTCTAACCAAACTCAACCTAACTGATCCTATCCTATTCCAATCTAACACATTCTAACCTAGCCTAATCTATCCTTATCTAACACATTGCAATCTAACTCAACCGAACCTAATCGACCTTACCCTATACCAATCTAACATATTCTAACCTAACCTAATCTAACAGATTACAATCTAACTTCACCGATTCTAACGCATCCCAATCTAACACATTCTAATTTAACCTAATTAAACTTGACTTATTCTAACTAATCCATCAATTATCAGACACGTGACAGAGTGGTTGTCAAATTGAACACGTGACAGAGTGGTTGTCAAATTGAACACGTGACAGAGTGGTTGTCAAATTGAACACGTGACAGAGTGGTTGTCAAATTGAACCCGTGACAGAGTGGTTGTCAAATTGAACCCGTGACAGAGTGGTTGTCAAATTGAACCCGTGACAGAGTGGTTGTCAAATTGAACACGTGACAGAGTGGTTGTCAAATTGAACACGTGACAGAGTGGTTGTCAAATTGAACCCGTGACAGAGTGGTTGTCAAATTGAACCCGTGACAGAGTGGTTGTCAAATTGAACACGTGACAGAGTGGTTGTCAAATTGAACACGTGACAGAGTGGTTGTCAAATTGAACCCGTGACAGAGTGGTTGTCAAATTGAACCCGTGACAGAGTGGTTGTCAAATTGAACCCGTGACAGAGTGGTTGTCAAATTGAACACGTGACAGAGTGGTTGTCAAATTGAACACGTGACAGAGTGGTTGTCAAATTGAACACGTGACAGAGTGGTTGTCAAATTGAACACGTGACAGAGTGGTTGTCAAATTGAACACGTGACAGAGTGGTTGTCAAATTGAACACGTGACAGAGTGGTTGTCAAATTGAACACGTGACAGAGTGGTTGTCAAATTGAACACGTGACAGAGTGGTTGTCAAATTGAACACGTGACAGAGTGGTTGTCAAATTGAACACGTGACAGAGTGGTTGTCAAATTGAACACGTGACAGAGTGGTTGTCAAATTGAACACGTGACAGAGTGGTTGTCAAATTGAACACGTGACAGAGTGGTTGTCAAATTGAACAAGTTATTCCATGGCATTGATGTAAATTTTCACTTTTACACAACAACGAATAGTGTGAAAATGTTAGTGTTACTTCACGCTTCTTGTATATTTTTAGGCTATTATTTAGGCTAAACTACCATTTAATATAGAATTTAACCTTTTTTGAAAGTAAATCAACTTAGAAAATGGTATTCTATAGTGAATTTCATTGAACTTAGAGTGATTTTGTACAGAATATCATGTTGCACAATACAGTGATATAGTTTTACATAATCGTATATAAAATGGCATTATGTGAAATATTTTTATCATCAATCGTGTTTCTTATAACAAAATGAGAATTCCCTGTACCTGCGCATAATATAAATGTTACCTTCATAATACGCAAGAATTTGAGCAGCAAACAAGCGTAAAATTCGCAACAAGTTGCCAATACCCAACTGAAAACACGCGTTCGCGAGAGAGGCACACCAGGGGCACCAGCGACACACACCCTCTCTCGGCGGCGGCCGGGGCCGGAATGAGGGGCAGGTGAGCTGGTGTCTCCCATGTGACCCTCAGAGGTGCGGACTGCACCTCCTACCCCCTACTAATTCCCTCCCTCCCCTCCCCCTTCTGAATCATCCCCCCTTACCTCCCCCTCCTTCTAAATTTCCCACTCCCCCACTCTCCCTCGCCAACCAACTGCTGGCTTTCGATTGCTTCTATTTCATTTTCCCTTCAATTTCATTTAAAGAATTTTGTTAAACTACAGAAAATGTGGGAACATATTTTGCTATAGCATGGGTGCCTTGATTTAATTAGTGCATCTTTTGGAAATAAATCTTTAATGTACGCACATATACAAATTCATTAATGTATGAACATTAATTACTTTCATATTTATCATACTTCATCAACGTTAAATATCATATATAAAACCTCAAATAAAATCTTACACAATATGAGATTTCGGAATAGTACCTTACGTGTAAAATTTCGAAATAAAGGCCCATGTGTGCAACTTCAGAATAAAACCTTAATGTTAAGCTTTGAAATAAGCCTTATGAACGAAATTTCGAAATAAAACCTTAGGTGTGAAGTTTCAGGATAAAAATATATGTGCGAAACTTCGAAATAAATCCTTATGTAAGCAATTTTGGAATGAAACTTTAGGTTTGAAGTTTCGGAATAAAACCTCACCAACAAAATTTCATAACAAAACATTATTTGCGAGGTATGTGGTGTACGAAAGCATTCCCTCGAAGACCTGAGAGCTAAAAATCAACAAGAAAGCTTCTGACCCAAGATACGTTAAGGTATGAAGCACATTAAACTCCACTCAGCAATGTTATCAAAATTGAATTGAATAATATTCTTTATTGTGAGTACAATATTTTTGATGATGAATTCATTTTTATGATTACGATCAGTAACGTCCATTTTGGTGATTATCATGTAATATTTTGGATTTTTAATAAGGCTTTCTGATTGTTAATGAATATTTTAGGTTAAGGTTAAATTTTTTAGAGAAAGGATAAATATTTTATATTGTGAATATATTTTTTCCATAAATAAGTTTTTCGATTATCAGTAAATCTTTTCAAATATGAACATATCTTTTTGATTGAGAATGAATAATTTTGGTTTGGGTTTAACCTTTTTGATTACAAATAAATATTTTTTATTATTAATAAATCTTGTGGATTATGAATATATTATTTGGATTATCGATTAAATAGCCTTTACTTTTGACGTCATCAAATGAAATTTAGTTTTGAATGTTTTGTAATGGATTTTGGTAATTCTGTAATTTGCCTAATTTTAACATGCCATGATTTTTGCTCTCATATAATTAATTACATTAATTATATAATTAAAGTTGATCACTTTGATGATATTGGCTAGTTTTAGATAAATGGAGGCAAATGGGGACGAAAAAGGCAGAAATTAATTTTATTCAGATAAATTAGGGGCAAATAACACAAATTATTAAAAAATATTCTGAATTAAGGTGATAAAAGCAATACCGGGATAATATAAAATGAATTAAGAAGAAATAGGCAAAATTGGGATAATGTAAAGGGAATTGAAAAAAATAAGCAAAATTTAGATAATGAAAGAAGAATTAAAAAGAAATAAGCGAATTTGGGATAGTGAAAAAGCAATTAAGGTGAAATTAATAAAATTTTAGAATTGTAGAATGAGTGAAGTTCTGATTAGCCAAATTTAGATGAAAATTAATGAATGTGAAATGAATAAAAAATAGCATAAATTTAATCGAATTATAATAAGGGGAATTTTGAACTTTTCGTATAATAAAGTTTAAATAAGAGCATGAAATAATTTGAAATGCTTAACATACGCAGCGTGCACCATTTCCCCTTTCTACTAAATTTTTAGTTTCGAACCGCAATTCATTTACGTAACTAACGCATGCGATCAACGCAGAATGAGTAGCAAAAAAACAGAGCACAGTTAATTTTCTAACATTAACTAACAACTAAAATCAAAACCTGGTTGAATTTTCTATAAAAATATGCAGAATTACATTAATACAAGTGCGACATAGAAAATAATAAACAATATCAACCCAATGAGTCTATTTATGAGTCATAGAAAATCATCAATATATCAAGTCTGCGAGCCCAACATCCTCTTCGCGTAACAATTTTCCAGTCAAAAATGTGAAGTACGGCGGAATTATTCCCTAATGCGTTCTGTATTAAAAATCTATTCATGACGTCCGAGCGGCGCGTGCAGGATTTTATCACCAATGTCGAATGCCAGAGGAAATTTGTGTCGAAATAAAGCTGGCAACAAATAACACAACTGGTGGCAACATTGACAACAAACGACGCAACTGGTGGCAACAAACGGCACAATTGGTGGCAACAAGCGGCACAACTGGTAGCAACAAACTTCACAAATGGTGGCAACAAACGGCATAACTGGTGGCAAAAAATGCCACAACTGGTGGCAACAAGCGGCACAACTGGTGGCAACAAACGGCACGACGAGTGGCAACAAATGGTACAACTGGTGGCAACAAAAAGCACAATTTTAGCGCACTGGTGGTAAATATTTGAACTCCCGTCAATTTTGCTCTTCAAAGTGGACATACCAAATGGCACTGAAAAAATTTATGAAGGAATTATGTGTTTCACATAGAAATAACCATTGTAAATCCGTAATTTTTCCGCAAAAGGATTAAAAGTCTAACGTAAAATAACAGCTTTATTTCCATCACTTTTCACGAAAAGATTACAGGTCTAATTCAAGAATAATAAACCAAACCCTTTCATTTTCAACGGAGGGCTAACTGATCTGATTTAAGAGTGATAGTTCTAACGCTGCCAATTTTCACGAGGAAATTAAAGGTTAAACATGTTTAACATAAAAAATTTAACGCGAGAACAGTATTTATAACTTATCATTTATCACAAAAAAGTAGGTCTAACTCAAGAATAATAACCCAAACGCCTTTATTTTTCACGAAAAATCACAGGTTTAACATGAAAACAGTTCTATTGATCATTTTTCCCGAAGAATTATAGATCTAACATGAAATCAACAACTCTAACATGGTCATTTTTCACGAAAAAGTATAGTTCAACTGAAGAGAAGTATTTCTAACGCTGTCATTTAATACAAAAATTAAAGATTTATTATGAAGTCAAAACCTCTAACACAGTAATTTTTCACGAACAAAATATAGGTTCAATAACTTAGTAATTTTTCTATTTCACGAAAAAACTGTGACCTTTCAGGAAGAATAAAAAGATCAATTAGAGAGCAGTAGCTCTAGCCCCGTCATTTTTGACGACTGCGGCAGGCTCGCGCTAGATATCGTCAATATCGCCCAGTTGAGCTCCGCCGCCGGAAAAATGAGGCCGCGGTCTGCAGGAACGGACGGCACGCGGAAGAAATTCTTCGGCCTCACCTCTTCCCGTCGATGAAAATACTTGGATCAGTGAACCAGACACCCCCTGTCTCACCCCACATCCCTTCTCCCAACTTCCCTTCTCCCCCACTTCATTCTCACCCCCTGCCCCTAAACCCTCAACCCTAACCCTACCCTCAACCCTACCCTCACCGCCCCCAAACTTTAAATTCCATGAGACTGCAGGAAAATACGATCTCATACGGGCTCTTTTTTGAGGGCTCGAAGGAAAGTCTTCGGATTTGCAACCTCATGGATTTTTTATATTTTTACGACGTATTTCACCGAGATTTTGTTCTTTTAGCTTCGGGCGTGCATACGAATTCGAATGATCATACAAGAGTCGGTGTTCGAAATGCATTCAATAACTGCAAGTCTTCTACATAATTCAGTTAATCATTTCCAAAACAAGAACGTCTGCAAAATCGTTTGCGAGAACTATTGCAAAGGACAAGTTGAGATGTAGCAACTTATCGATTTAGGGTCTTTATATTACATAACATTTAAAATTCAATTGGTTGTGAGTCATTTCATGTAATATTTCATAGGTTAAAGGTAGATTAATAACTTTATTTTGAATGGGCACTCGGACTTCCACTTGAACTACCAAGTCTCTATTTGCGATGCCGCTGAAACTCACTACACGTCAAGTTTCCTTAGTCACTGATGAAATTAGATAGATTAAAAATTATTTTCAGCCTTCCTAATCACAGCCAAAGTGTTCCAAGGAGAGGAAAGATAAAGGTACCATTTTATAAGGTATTAAGGGAACGAGGGTTCTATACACAAGGTGTGTTCCCCCACAAGATCACCCTGCACGTAGAAAAAGTAAGTTCAGAAGGAAGATTATGAAACAATATAGAAGATGAAGAAGAAAGTAATAGGTGCTAAAATAAAAGAACAGTTGCAGCAGTGGACATAAAAAAGATGGTCCCCAAAACAAAACAAAACAAAATCTGTTCCATTTAACGAAGAGAAAGCCTACCTAACTCTCAGCTCGGGGCGTCACATTTTCTCATATTTCTATACATACAATAATTGTGTTAAAAATTTCAATAACTACAAGAATTGAATTTCTCTGAAGTGTCCTTTGGTCACAATCACTGCATCCCAACCAACATCGATCCTCGATTTATAAAGTGAAGTAAAATCTACTTTTAATTCGTGAATATTTTTTATTTTTTAATTGTCACGATAACTTGACGACGTGTAACTTTTATTTATATGATAGTCCATCGCTTCAGTCTATATAAATTAGTATTGAAATACGGCCTCAATGGTGTGACAGTTCCTTCTAATGTTCATGTCGTATAATGTTGTGTTCATGTCGTATATTGTTGTGCTCATGTCACATAATGTTGTGTTCATGTCGTATAACGTTGTGTTCATGTCGTATAATGTTGTGTTCATGTCGTATAATGTTGTGTTCATGCAACATAATGTTGTGTTCATGTCACATAATGTTGTGTTCATGTCACATAATGTTGTGTTCATGTCGTGTAATGGTATGTTGATGTCGTATAATGTTGTGTTCATGTCACATAATGTTGTGTTCATGTCACATAATGTTGTGATCGTGTCGTATAATGTTGTGTTCATGTCGTATAATGTCGTACTCATGTCATACAATGTTGTATTTATGTAGTATAATGTTTTTGTTTGCCCCACGCGACAATATCGGTCTCGCTTCCAACATTCGGGAGTATACATTATGGCAGTTTTCCTTAGGTAGAAAATTTCTTGAATTTGTTGCGTGGTAAAGTAAGTCTTTCGAGCTAATTAACAGGAAGGAAGGAAGGAAAAAAGAAAATAGAAAAAACGGAAAAAAGTTTTTTTAATAAAAAATTTGATGCATGATCTGCGTTATAATCCTTTAGATTATGTTATAATAATCCTTTCGATTATAATCCTTTAGATTATATGCGTTATAACCCTATAGATTATATGCGTTATAATCCTGTAGATGATATGCGTTATAATCCATTATGTTTCAAATATTTCACAACATAACGGTCCTAAATTAATGGAACAGTAACAGATTCTTGTTACCGGGTTTTTTGCATACGTGCACACGAAAATTTAACTATCAAATTAAGTTTTATGTGCGAGTAGAATCACTCACCTTCTCTCGTTGTTTTCAACAATATCAACGATTTTCAACAACATCAACAGTTTTCAATGATATCAACGGCTTTCAACAAATTTATGATTTTCGACTATATAAACGATTTTCAATAATATCAACTGCTTTCAACATTATCTACGGTTTTCAACAATATTTATGGTTTTCGACTATATCAACGGTTTTCAACAATATCAAAAATTTTCAACAATATCTACGATTTTCAACAAAATCAACAATACATATAAAAAGCGCGTATCTAACACACCAATGGCAGTGAAGTGTCCGTATCTATGCATGAGTACCTCGTTCTAGAATACACATACTGTGCGGTATATGAGAATATCCAATGGGGGAAAAATTCAATAGCTGCTATTTGCATAGCAAAAATGTACCACACGAACCAACGCTTCTTATTGGTTTAACGTTCGTGATTGGATATAGTTCATGCTTCAACATTTTTGATTGGCTTTCTGAATGACAATTTGTGCAGCTGTGCATGAAGGCCACCGATTGCTGCACACCAACAGCTGTGCATGAAGGCCACCGATTGCTACACACCAACAGCTGTACATGAAGGCCACTGATTGCTGCACACCAACAGCTGTGCATGAAGGCCACCGATTGCTGCACACCAACAGCTGTGCATGAAGGCCACCGATTGCTACACACCAACAGCTGTACATGAAGGCCACTGATTGCTGCACACCAACAGCTGTGCATGAAGGCCACCGATTGCTACACACCAACAGCTGTACATGAAGGCCACTGATTGCTGCACACCAACAGCTGTGCATGAAGGCCACTGATTGCTGCACACCAACAACTGTGCGTGAAGGCCACCGATTGCTACACACCAACAGCTGTACATGAAGGCCACTGATTGCTGCACACCAACAGCTGTGCATGAAGGCCACTGATTGCTGCACACCAACAGCTGTGCATGAAGGCCACCGATTGCTACACACCAACAGCTGTACATGAAGGCCACTGATTGCTGCACATCAACAGCTGTGCATGAAGGCCACTGATTGCTGCGCACCAACAACTGTGCGTGAAGGCCACCGATTGCTGCACACCAACAGCTGTGCATGAAGGCCACAGATTGCTACTCACCAACAGCTGTACATGAAGGCCACCGATTGCTACACACCAACAGCTGTGCATGAAGGCCACAGATTGCTACACACCAACAGCTGTACATGAAAGCCACCGATTGCTACACACCAACAGCTGTACATGAAGACCACCGATTGCTACACACCAACAGCTGTACATGAAGGCCACCGATTGCTACACACCAACAGCTGTGCATGAAGGCCACCGATTGCTACACACCAACAGCTGTGCATGAAGGCTGTATTTTACTTTTTGAAGGCTTCTGATTATTTTACTGTTCTGCAGCTATAAAAATGTAGAGCCTAACAAAAGCATCTACTTAAGTTCAGTTCAGTGACTAGCTGTGGCGTCTCTATGTTCTGATTCGGATCGTTTCGTGCTTCTGAGCCGTGAACCATAAAGATAAAAAGGAATTTTTGGCAAAAATACAGCATTTGCTCCCAATTTCTCAGCTGCGCTCGGATGTCTAGATAAGTGTTTGCATATTCGTGACAGTCAAGGCTGTTCATTACGAATTCTAAGCCAATCAAGATCGTTCGTTGCAGTTTTCCATTTGGTGGGGCCAATCAGATAGTCGTTTTAATATTCTTCAGCATTATCGAGAACTCGTTGTCGATGGACAGCGAAAGATAAATGCCAACACGAGTGTTGGTCGCCCTGGCAGCCGGTGTGTGCCGTGGTGAAGTGAGGTTAGGTTCAGTGGAGTTATGTGAGGTTATGTAAGGTTAGGTGACGTTAGGTTGGGTTAGGTTATGTGAGGTTAGGTTAGGTTCGGTTAGATTCTGTGAGATTAGGTTATGTTAGATAAGGTTAGGTTATGTTAGATGAGGTTAAGTTAAATTTATCAAAGTATAGCAGGTGAAGTAGATATCTCCTGTAAGTTAAGGGGACCGTCTGGAAAAAAGTTCGCCATTTTTGGGCAGATTTTGCCGAAATTTCACCATAAGTGTAGATGATGCAATTGTCGTTTTTAAACTCATGTATTTTTCTCTCAGTTTGTTAGAAAGTTGATTTTTTTGTGTAAAATTGAGAAGATAGGTATTAAGGAAATTGTATTTACTTGTACAATTTCAAAGTTTCAGACCCCGCAATACGTTTTCTAAATAGCCAAATGTATTATCTAAAATTTATCAATGAATTTTTTTTTTTAAACTTTGATTTTTGGAATTTTCGATGATTTTTTCTTGTAAATTCGCCTTTTTTCTTTTGTCTCGTATTTTTCATATAACCGTTGAACTATGCTATTTGACAAAAAAATGAATGCTACAATTCATAACTATATTTAAGCTCTCTCGATTGATATATTTAGCATTTCTGCACCTCTAAAACTGTGGCAGGAGATACAATTCAAATGTCAACAACTTCAGGTTTTCCAGAGCGCCCAACACACATGGTGCACTAATTAAGTGGTCTGCTGCTCAACCTAACTCAGAAGTTTGCACTGTGTGCGTTAAAATGATTCTTCGTACCAAAGCATTTCGAACGTGAGCTATATGGGTAAGTCTCGCCTACTGAACGGTCAAACCTGCTCTTTTGTGGGGTCGGAGAGGGCTCTTAATTTATGAGGGCTCTGCTCTTAATTCTTGATCTTTATGACAAATTTTATGAAAATTTCACCACTGGTGTAAAATGATGCAACGATGCTTCTTGTACTCATGTGTATTAGTTATAATTTCATAAGAAAATTGATATTTTTTCGAAACTGAATTTTTTTATAAATTGTACCTTCTCCTTCAATTTTAAAACTACAGAACAGGCAACATGTTTTTAGATAACGAAATGAATCATCTAAACAATTATTGAAATTGAATTTCGAAATTTTGATTCGTTGAATTTTGGGATTTATTCATTAAAAATGTATTTTCTTAATTTTCCGTTTTATTTCGGTTATTGCTCTTAACTCAAAAGTTTTTCATTAACTCTCACATCAATTTTTAGATCTTTTTAAGCCCTATCGATTGATATAATTGCCATTCATGTACCCAAAAAATTATGGGAGAAGTAGCAACAAGTTCAAGTTTTCAGGGGAGCCTGACAAACTCGTCATCTGGGACGTAAAAACTGAAGTGACTTGCCTTTCGCAAACTGTAGCTGACGAACGAACACAGAAAGCAGTGAAGAATATCGTTAGATAATAGAAATTTTATAACATGAGCTATAAACAGAAAACTGATAATTTTTTATTTATTTTTTGGATAAGGCTAGCCTTATGGCCCCTAATAGGCCTTTCGTAAGGTGTAGCAGACGAACGAACACACTGACAAGGAATGAAAGCGTGTCGTTTGTTTCGTAAGAAAATACTTCATAAAAGAGTTAAGGTAAGGTTAGGTTAAGATAGGTCAGGTCAGGTTAGATCAGGTCATGTTAGGTTAGGCTAGTTAAGACAAAATTGACACAGGTGAACTCAAGTTAGCTTAGGTAAGTAAAAATGTTATGTCGTTCTGATAGTGAACGAAGTTGCGGGACTTGATGTTTTTAGCTTAGGATCTTGTAAATTGAAAGAAAATTCTGATAGGTTTGAGAGAGTTATTTTAAGCAATTTGATATCGTTATTTAGTCAGGTGAGGATATCCAATATTGTGTGGATGTTGTGACTAAGATCAGGTAAGGTTTGCTGCAGTATGTTAATATTTAATTGATATGTGTCGCATTGAATCTCATAGAGTCTAACGTGAAAACTTTTTAATTGTATTTCCTCCATCAATGCTAAATTGATTTCGGCGAAAATTTTCTTAATGAATCATACAATAAATTGGATTTAATGTGCTAGGGTTGTGTGGAGCTAGGAGACGCTGCTCTTGGAGTGAGGGACATGGGACAAATGACGTTGGTCATACCTTAACCACAGCACCTCATTCTAATACTTCCTCGATTTACCTAACTGCTAATAAATGAGTAAAATGTACATTGACTATAATCTATACTATAATAAGAGCCGCGTCCGTCTGTCTGCCCGAAGCCTCCCGAAAGTGTGTGATGAGCGTATCTGTGATACGGGCCGTGTGCACTCGGCCTCATCAACTCTCGAGAGATTGAATTTTTATTTTCTACGGCCTTTTTTCATCTCGCCTTCTTCATTATTTCGAATAAAGGAGTGGCGGGCTTGTATTAATAAACTCTAAATAAACAACTGGAAATAGCTAAATAGTTGAAAGGTTTGAAAGCTCGTGTTGAGATTTTATGGACACATTTGTCGAGTTCTCTTTTGTTTTGGAAAATTATTAATGAATAGTTTTACATTTCCTAGTTGAAGAATTCTTAGATCTAATATTACTCATTTAGAATTTAATTCATAATTAGGTCTTCCATAAAATAGTGATACTAGTAGAGAAATAAACTAAAGATATTGTAGAGGCTAGGTAGAAGCTGTGTTTCTGAGTGTATACTTCTATCACTTCACACAACTGTTTGTACGTACATATTCATGAGACTAGAAGCACTTACGAGCACATACTCAGAAATACTTACATTTAAATAACGAAAGAAATTCAAAGCGAAAACTTTTCAGACTTCGTTTTATATTTTGAGACCATTCGAAGAAATAAAGGAAACTAAAAAATGGAAGCTTGTAAACAAGCATCCCACATCCTGCTGACCAAATATACGCTGCTGGTGCTGTGTGTGCACTTGTGTGCAGCCCTCGACTACTATTCGTTCTACGCCGGGCTCATAGTGAAGGACATCGCTACCACTCTGCCGCTGTCGACGATTTGTAAGTTGTGTGGGAATGTGTGGGCATTTGTTGCTTTCTATGTGGATGAGAGGGAAAACTTTAAGGATTGTGCTCGCCGTGGCAGAGTGGTTGAAGGCGTCGCCCTTCCGTGAAGGTGTCGAGGGTTTGAATCCCCGCGCTACGCGGCGATTTCCCCGTTGGGTATAAGGGACAACACAAGCACAATACCCCACTCCGCCCAGGTGTCGGAAATGTGTACCGGCTTTACGGGGGAAACCGTCATGGTGTCCTAGTGTTAGTTATAAGACATTTGAAAAACTAGTATACAAGATGATATGTATCAGGCTTGATTGGAAATAAAGCATCCTTAGATGCCGATGTTTGTTGGCCGTGTAGAAATATGTGGACCCGCATTTTTTATGGAATTGAAATGCAAGAGAATTTGTAATTTACTGTATGGAAATGTGGGAAGAAGTTGATGCATCAATACTGAATGGAAATATATGGATGTTTTTGTTTATAAATTTTATTGAGAAAATTCTAAGTAAAAAGTAATTTAAGTATTGTCGCGTACAATTTTCAGAATCAGAAAAACGTTCTCTGACATTATTATCGAGCTCGGTCGTGATCATGATAGTGAGGCTAATAATAAGAACAATAATGGCGGTAGCAGTCAATGAATGATAATAATAAGCATGCCACAAAAAAATGTAATGATAATAGAGCATATATAAATAATGGTGATGATCAGAAACCACAAGTTAATAATAACAATTGCAACATTAATAATGATCTTAATGTCATTTATAAAATTAATCATCGTAGTAAAAACAATAACAATCAGAGCACCCATAATAACGACAACAGCAGCACCAATAATAATGATCATAACAGCAATAACAATCCTAATGTGTCATGAGACGCGGCAGCCTTGCTAACAACCAGAATGTGCTAACTAGAGTCAACGAGGGAACCTCGGGTGGACGGTAGGCTCACCTCCACACAAAATGTGAATAATATTACAAACTAAACCCGTGCAATTTAAGATGACGCATTAACATTAAATTAATCTACACGAACCTATGAAAATGGGGACAATTTTATTGGACACAATTTCAGTGGACCAAATTTTATTGGGCAAAATTTTATTGGGCACAATTTTATTGGACACAATTTATTGGACACAATTCTATTGGACACAATTTATTGGGCACAATTTTATTGGGCACAATTTTATTGGACACAATTTTATTGGACACAATTTTATTGGACACAATTTTATTGGACACAATTTTATTGGACACAATTTTATTGGACACAATTTATTGGGCACAATTTTATTGGGCACAATTTTATTGGACACAATTTTATTGGACACAATTTTATTGGACACAATTTTATTGGACACAATTTTATTGGACACAATTTTATTGGACACAATTTTATTGGGCACAATTTTATTGGACACAATTTATTGGACACAATTTTATTGGACACAATTTTATTGGACACAATTTTATTGGACACAATTTTATTGGACACAATTTTATTGGACACAATTTTATTGGACACAATTTTATTGGACACAATTTTATTGGACACAATTTTATTGGACACAATTTTATTGGACACAATTTTATTGGACACAATTTATTGGACACAATTTTATTGGACACAATTTTATTGGACACAATTTTATTGAAATGGACACAATTACAAGTTCTCACAAAGTTTTGTTCCCTGATCGACTCACAATTCTAAAATTGTATTTCTGAGATGTATATGTTATCTACGGAAACACGACATGTTCACCCTATAACATATTTGGGATATAATGCATTTTGAGTGATTTTCCAAAATATAATCACACAATATACACCTCGATACACGATTGCGATTAAGAAAAACTCCCACTTACAACCTGGTATTCGATTAAACTGTAATCACCTGTGAAAATTAAATAAAATTATGAGTACTCACCGTTTCGTTTTCAGATCAACTTACAGCTCCAAAACCGTATTTCTGAGATGTGTCTTGTATCTTCGAAAACAGGACCTGTTCACCATATAATATATTTGAGACATGAAATGCTTTGAGTAATTTTCCAAAGTATTCTTCCATGAATTACACCCTGACACACAATCACTACGTAAAAAAACTCGCAATTACAACCTGGTATTCGTTAATCTGTTAATAACACTACTGAAATCATGATATTATAAGGCCAATTTACAATCTTCCCCAATCACGAACATCAGCCATCAAAATGTAAAATTAAATTACCGTATACTTTTACACAGCAATATCTTGCGCATGAATACGTTTTAGGTTACACAGTACACAATTATTACCGTGTGTATGCAAATATGTACAACCTCTAATGCTTTTCTTTAGACCCTTTTTATACTCATCCCTATCGACATCACTTCTCGATTTGAATTCTAGATGCCTTGTACAGAATTGAAATTTTCAACGTAAGCATCAATTACAAATGATATTTTTCACGAACGCTGGGTACCTTCCGTTGTGATTTAGATAAGGATTACTTTTCCAGCACACTACAAAACACCCTCCTCTGGCAAGTAAGGATTTCATTCCATTCAATATTTTTGTGTTACATATCAGTGAGAATTAAGACGTGCCATGCATTTTTTCTTTTATTCCTAAAATATCTCAGTATATCTATATATATATATATAAATATATATATATATACATATACATAAACTATCCCAATAATGCAATGAATATAAACATATATGTTCATTGCACACACACTTTCAAAAAAATTGTTATAATCAAGAGGATATTCATTTGTACAGTATCTTTCAAACGCACCAAAACACATTCCAAAGCATTGACTTTCTCAAGACCTTTTAGAATACTTTATACTGTGGCTGCTCAATAGAACAGTCACAGATTGCTCGACGAAGCAATGATTGACTTCATTTAACTTCAGCAGACTTCTGCTCTATTTGTCAATTCATGATCAATTCGTATTCAGCTATCTGATAGATTAAGGGGCTCATTCACCTCTACTGATGAACACCACACGTCTTCAATATGCTTCACTTCTTGAATTAGTTCTCCAAAAATATGCTTCATATGATTTGTTGCTAAATATTGACTGACGATACTATTAACGATACTCATTGCCGGTGAATGGTGCTCTAGATTTTTCGTTTTCCACAACGACAAAATGTCTTCCGTGTGACGCAGACTTCATTGGTCGCTAGGAAACTAAAATTTATTATGATAACCAAGATGTGTGGTGTGTCCTACGTCTTCCAGTGGTTGCCCTGAAACTGCATATTAATAAAAATTCTTAAGCTTATACCGGCTTTTCCCACCTTAGGTGGTCTACCATTATTTAGGCAATGGTAAGCCTTCCTTAAATTGTGTTTTGTAGCAGCCCGATGAGAATTTTTTTTAACGATAGCTTCTCATTTTTACTTTATCGTCACTGGGACCTTTATTGCGATGTATTTTTTAACACAATTTGTAAAACATGTTTAACGGCCTGTCCAATCGTTTGGGTTGGTAACACAAACACCTCCTCGGCACTTTCTTGACCTGTACCCTGCGCGCAGGTGGGTGCTCACTGTACCCTGTTCCCAATATCCGAAAATAATAAACCAGGCGTCGGTCTTGTATTTCATATCGTTATCCCAGGGCCTCATAGTTTTTATGAAGGAGCGTTTACATTGTTTGTAAGGGTTTGCTTCATTTGGTTATATCCTGACAAAATCTCGTCGCACAGTTCAATTTCGTAACGACGTTATATTGGTCTCATTATTCTTCGAAAAATATCATGATGACTGTTTAAATACCTTTTCGTGATCAGTTTTTCTACCCTCTGAATAGTGTCACGTGATAAGCAAGCAAGAAGCGATCGATTTTTTGAAGATATTTTCATTTGTATTTGTAATTATTAGCGGACTAGGCATAGTATGTTAATTTGTGTTTTTTGAAAGGGTGAATTTCAGGTCTGTGTTTTTTATTATCGCGGATAACCATAACATAGTTTTATTTTTTCGGAGGGGGCATTCCAAGTGTAACACGGTTTTATTTTTTTTGTGACTGTATTTGATTGTGACTGTATTTGATTATTGTCAACAAATTGCTATTTTATTTTGTTCAACAAGTGGGGATCATTTCAGGTGAGTGCCACAGCGCGTGCAAGGCTATCATCAGCTGCACGGCTGCAACGCACGTCGACGAGCCTGTGAGTGAACCAAGATGTCTCATATCTGAGACACTCCACATCACCAAAGGGGACCTGCAACTCGGAAAAGCCGATCTTCACACAACCATTATCAAGGGTGAGAGCTGCTGCTTAAGTCTTTTTTAACCTTCAAAGTTGAATTTGATTCCTATATTCATAATTTTATAAATTTTTAATAAGCTATCGCCATTCAAACTTGAAATGAAGATTCAATTCCAAAATTTTTTTAATTGTACATTTTTTTGAACGCTAAGGTTAATTTTTGCTCAAATTTAGTTCCCAAATTGGACTTTTAAATTTCACAAGACATCCCGGGGCATTTAGGCTTAATTCAATATTAGATATAAATTGTGAACTTGGAAAATGGAACGTTAATCATGCAACATGTGATCATTTAAGCGAGTAATTTAGATGAAGATTTAGACGTACACTCTAAATACAGAATTTAGATATTTCAAGGGAACCGTTGGAACAATTACGAAGCCCGTTAGCTACCTTTTCATGCCCGTTTCACCGCTTTCGTTGTCGTACCTGCTGGTTCGACCAATCTATCTTGCCCGTTAGTAAACTTATTCTCACGGATCGCTTGGACCAACTAACATTGCGCTCCTATCAGAAAAAATATGATCAAAAACACAAATGTTTATGCGACTTCTCAAACACACTTTACTTTGGTTGACATGTGTGTTTTAAAGATAAATACGATACGTTATTAAAAAGTGTATGTTTGGATAACAATAACTTATAGTTTTTATTATTTTGGAATGATTTTTGTTTTTGTAACTGGTGAGATATGCACTTCATTTTTAATCATCTAAATACTATAGATAGTTCGTAAATTTTGCTAACCATATCAGTAGTGTGTATTCAAAAAATCTTAATGACATACGAGTTTTTTTATTTTTGTAGATAGCATATAAAAGACAGCAGAACTGTGAGATTCCTCTGATGAATTCCCATTCATGAAACGCATCGGGTACCTGTTTAAGTACCTGTTCAAGTCAACTCATTGATTTTTAAATTTTGATCCGATTCGTCCGAAATTTGGCCAGTATATGTATGTTTGAAAATAAAACAGTTTTTAATCATGTAACTTTTTTCAATTTAGGCCTTAGTTTTTGAAAAAAATTAAAAATTAGTTTTTTAGTTCATTTTTTGGAATATTTCAAAAGAATAGACGTCATTGATTTTTTATGCTAGAACAAATTCAAAGACAGTTATGAATTCCTCGTAACATTGCAAACAAACTAATAGATTCAGAGTTATCATTTTCCTCTAGGCTTTCTTTTTATATGGGGTCGAAAATTCATGATTTTTTTGTCCCCTTACACCTCCCTTTGGGAGGGGGATCTGATGCCCGAAGCTCCATAAAATTTTAGGGCACAATAGCCCAACACTTAAGGATCCTTTTTTCAAGAAAAAACAAAAATGACCCATGGGCTCGAAAGCCCCAGGGTTGACCCCCTTAAAGCTAGCTAGAATTTGATAATCCAGTTTTTGTTTATTTTATGTAGTTAATATTTATAAACAACAATTAGTAAGTTTCATTTAACCGATTATGTATTCTTTAAATGTAGTTGGAAGTTGCATAATCTAATTAGAATTTTTCAAATCTGATGTCTATCGTTCAAACCTAGTAAGTGATTGTTAATTTTAACAGCAATGTAGTAAATTCAGTCCTTTTAAATAAAGGAGATATCTGCAAAAACTCTAGTAGGCCCTTTTTACATGCAGGAGGTACCTATTAAATCTGGTAGGTACCTATAAATCTTGGAAAAATCATTTTTATGTATTTGAGTAACGTTAAATGTAGTATAATACCTTTACATCAAAGAGATTTCTGTTGAATCTAGAAGGTACATATAAAACTATAAGGTATACATGCTAAATATGCAAATAAGGTATAAGGTATATGCTAAATATGCAAATAAGGTAATTTTACAGGTATTGGGATACTTTTAAACCATGGAGATTGAATTTACGTGGCATCTTTCAACAGATGACATGAGCACTCTATAAGTTGCGCGCAGCTCAAATTGAGATAGGGAAAGTAATAAAAGTATGTCCAGTAATTACATCAACGCAAAGTCTCGCACGAAAAACACTATTTCAAGAGGCAAGGTTTTGCCACCACCTAGCACCGCGCATTTCGCAATCTTGCAAAGTTACTAGATGCTCGATGCACCCACTTAATTCTACAAATTCAGAAATTTCAGAAATTTCAAACTTTTGATTTCAGTTTACTAACGGAACAGCGCCCGGTCAACTTAAAAACGTATGCTTCCGATCGTTCAGCCGCTAAAATTTCTGAAAATCTGACCGCAGGGTACCAGGTAAAGTTTGTAGACTCGAAACTGATCTTCACCGACGCCAAAAAATCCTGCGCTAACATGGGCATGCGCCTGGCTACGCCTTCCGACGCTGCGTCGTTCGATCTGCTGGTGCAGATTCACAAAGAGAGATACGGCAACGAACCAGGTACCGTATTACTTTTGTTATTAGGGGCCTGCAAGTATTTTGCGTTAGTAAAGCACGTGCCCGAAGGTAGAGTAATACAGCTTTATTATCGCCTGCAGATAGTATAGAAGAATTACTTGGGCCCAAAAGTGGTTTGATACAGCATTACTTCGAGCCCAAAAGATTTGCTTTGTTGCGAGCGCGAAGGAGGTTTGATTTAACATGAATTAAAGCATGATGACTAGGGAAATGATTTAAAATGAACACTCTTGAAAGAGGTTCGATCACGAACGAATACAGACCTGGTGAAGGTGCGTTGTAAATTAAAGAAAAGTCCTTTTTTCAGACATCAACATCGAGTTTGCTTACGTTGTGTAACTGATTGAAAAAGACTCAAGACCCAAAAGACAGTTCATAGGTGAAAAAACACTAGCTACACCCAGTCGGGCATGAACAAAGGGCGAAAAAATCGACAGGCAAATCAAAAAATACAGACAGGATTTCACAGAAAACATTATCCAACATTCTATTAAAATCGACACGCATATCAAAAATTATAGACATGATTTCAAAAAGAACATCATTCAACATTCTAATGAAATCGACACGCATATCAAAAATTGTAGACATGATTTCAAAAAGAACATCATCCAACATTCTAATGAAATCGACACGCATATCAAAAATTGTAGACATGATTTCAAAAAGAACATCATCCAACATTCTAATGAAATCGACACGCATATCAAAAATTGTAGACATGATTTCAAAGAGAACATTGTCTAACATTCTAATGTGAATGCATCTCGCAGACTTTTCTTTCTACTTTGTGGACATCACCAAAGCTGGCGACGGCAAGTGGAGGTGGGGAGACAGGGTCACCGTTGAAGCTGGTGCGGACCCATGGGCGTCAGGAGAACCAGGAAAAGATGGTGATTGCGGCGTGCTCTTCGCGTATTCATATCAATTATATGATTCAAAATGTGAAACTGCGCGTTTATTCATCTGCACTCCCTGAGCTCGTTCGGTAACCACGTCAACCATGGTGGACTTGTTGAAAGTCCTCGACAGTTATGATGGACTTGTTGAAAGACCTCGTCATAAATGGTGGACTTGTTGAAAGACTACGACAACCATGGTTGACTCGTGAAAGACCACGTCAACCATGGTGGACTTGTTGAAAGACCTCGTCAACCATGGTGGACTGGTTGAAAGACCTTGTCAACTATGGTGGACTTGTTAAAAGACTTCGTCAACCATGGTGGACTTGTTGAAAGACCTCGTCAGTTATGGTGGACTTGTTCAAAGACCACGACAACCATGGTAGACTTGTTGAAAGACCACGTCAACCATGGTGGACTTGTTGAAAGACCACGTCAACCATGGTGGACTTGTTGAAAGACCTCGTCATTTATGGTGGACTTGTTGAAAGACTACGACAACCATGGCAGACTTGTTGAAAGACCACGTCAACCATGGTGGACTTGTTGAAAGACCTCGTCAGTTATGGTGGACTTGTTGGAAGACCTCGTCATTTATGGCGGACTTGTTGAAAGACTAGGACAACCATGGTTGACTCGTTGAAAGACCACGTCAACCATGGTGGACTTGTTGAAAGACCTCGTCAACCATGGTGGACTTGTTGAAAGACCTCGTCAACTATGGTGGACTTGTTAAAAGACTTCGTCAACCATGGTGGACTTGTTGAAAGACCTCGTCAATTATGGTGGACTTGTTCAAAGACCACGACAACCATGGTGGACTTGTTGAAAGACTACGACAACCATAGTAGACTTAATTGAAGAAGCCCGTCATCCGTAGTATCCTGGGTAAGAGAAACTTCTCTTTTCAAGTACTTGTATCTTCATTATCCCATTACCGATCGCTCACTCGACTACCCACTCCACTACCCACTCCCCTACCCACTCCACTACCCACTCCACTACCCACTCCACTACCCACTCCACTACCCACCTCACTACCCACTCCACTACCCACTCCACTACCCACTCCACTACCCACTCCCCTACCCACTCCACTACCCACTCCACTACCCACTCCACTACCCACTCCACTACCCACTCCACACCACCACAATACACCCAAGTTTCACTACCCGCACACTTCACCCCAGCAGCTCCCGTTTGTTCTATTTACTTTACTATTTATCATTCAGTTCTTATGTTATTGTTGTGTAATTATTGCATAACTAGTGTACGCACCTCGTCAGATGTGACGGCATTCAGTTATCATCACCATAGCACATAAATAACTTAACTAGGTTAGTGATATAAAATGGCGCTGCTCTGTGTTTCTTGAACAACTAAAAGTATGTGACTAGTGTGGATATGATATATTTATCTCTAACAACTGAATCTGAATTAAAATTGCTATGTTATTAGCATAACAATAACATAATATTCGCGTAATTTAGTTATGCTTATACCAGTGAGGAAGCGGAACACGTATTACAGATACGCACATCAAGTATATCTAAATTTCTCTCGTAAGACGTTTTTCTGAAACGATTAACTGGTTTTCTTTCGGGAGTGCTACCAATTAAAAATCACGTACAATTTATGGTTTTTATTCATTTCAAATCAAAAATTTTCAGCCGACCTTGTGGAATACTCGACACCCGTCATTAAGATTAATTAATTATCTATATGTTGATAATCGTCAATGAAGTTAGCTCTAGGACCCGATTGTAACACGGGTGTCGAATGCACCAAGTATTTGAATATTACTTAGCTTATTTTTTTTAAATTTAAGTGAATCCAAAATGTAATGGATGTTTGCCAACGATATAAAAGGTAAATCTGCATTTGGTTTAATGTGAAACAAGAAAAGTTGTTGATTTGCCTACAACGTCCAATTCAGCGACCCACATTCGTTACCTTGCGGATAAACAACGGAGAAAGTTTGCCTCAACCTTCACGGCACATCCAATGACAGGAAAATCTTTCCAGTTCCTGGACAACAAAACCCTAATGTAGACAAACGAGCGCATGCCTACTTCTGGCACCATCAAAGTATCCAACTCAGGTGCCCACTTGTCTCGTTTGTGCCTCTTGCTTACTAAGTGTCTGAGGTGAAAACTTCAGTGAATCGAGCACTTGAATATATATATATATATATATCGAGAGTTCAAAGTCTTGTCACCCCCAGAAACAACTGTTTCTGGGGGTGACAAGACTTTGAACTCTCGATACATAAGGGAATTGTAAGCTGGGACAGGAAGCCCGCTTTCACTGTGCCATTCATTGCTTTCGTTGTGCTTCGATCACCTTTTAGGGTGATTGATAACGCAGTCGATAGCGTGTTGGCGCGGTAACTTATAAGTCCCGTGTTCGAATCAGACGAACTCCCTGTACATTTATATATATATATATATATATATATATATATATATATATATATATATATATATGTATAGTTTGTATTGACTACATGTTCACAATGAATTTGAAAGATTGAAGCAAGTATGTGAAAATACAAGTAGTTATTCGTACCAACTCGAACATTCTTTGGAACAATACGATAAGCCCTTAGTAATCACCAAGCAGTATCTCTTGGACCTTATCTCCAGTCATTTAAACTTAGCCCTTATTTCTCCCCTGGTCCCGCTGTTGCTGGCCCTGTGAGGAGTGTAGTGGTGTGGCTGTTTACTTGTACTGAAGGCAGCTGTGATGCTCCTTATGTTGGGTGCTCTGCCAATACCCTAGGGAAGTGTACTGGTCTAGTGTTGTGGCTGTTTACTTGTATGAAGGCAGCTGTGATGCTCATTATGTTGGGTGCTCTGCCAATACCCTAGGGAAGTGTACTGGTGTACTGGTGTAGTGGTGTAGCTGTTTACTTGTACTGAAGGCAGCTGTGATGCTCCTTATGTTGGGTGCCCTGCCAATACCCTAGGGAAGTGTACTGGTGTACTGGTGTAGTGGTGCGGCTGTTTACTTGTACTGAAGGCAGCTGTGATGCTCCTTATGTTGGGTGCCCTGCCAATACCCTAGGGAAGTGTACTGGTGTACTGGTGTAGTGGTGTAGCTGTTTACTTGCACTGAAGGCAGCTGTGATGCTCCTTATGTTGGGTGCTCTGCCAATACCCTAGGGAAGTGTACTGGTGTACTGGTGTAGTGTTGTGGCTGTTTACTTGTACTGAAGACAGTTGTGATGCTCCTTATGTTGGGTGCTCTGCCAATACCCTAGGGAAGTGTACTGGTGTACTGTTGTAGTGTTGTGGCTGTTTACTTGTACTGAAGGCAGCTGTGGTGCTCCTTATGTTGGGTGCTCTGCCAATACCCTAGGGAAGTGTACTGGTGTAGTGGTGTAGCTGTTTACTTGTACTGAAGGCAGCTGTGATGCTCCTTATGTTGGGTGCTCTTCCAACACCCTAGGGAAGTGTACTGGTGTACTGGTGTAGTGGTGTGGCTGTTTACTTGTACTGAAGGCAGCTGTAGTGCTCCTTATGTTGGGTGCCCTGCCAATACCCTAGGGAAGAGTACTGGATTGCTGGTGTAGTGGTGTGACTGTTTACTTGTACTGAAGGCAGCTGTGATGCTCCTTATGTTGGGTGCCCTGCCAATACCCTAGGGAAGTGTACTGGTGTACTGGTGTAGTGGTGTGGCGGTTTACTTGTACTGAAGGCAGCTGTGATGCTCCTTATGTTGGGTGCCCTGCCAATACCCTAGGGAAGTGTACTGGTGTAGTGGTGTAGCTGTTTACTTGTACTGAAGGCAGCTGTGATGCTCCTTATGTTGGGTGCCCTGCCAATACCCTAGGGAAGTGTACTGGTGTACTGGTGTAGTGGTGTGGCTGTTTACTTGTACTGAAGGCAGCTGTGATGCTCCTTATGTTGGGTGCCCTGCCAATACCCTAGGGAAGTGTACTGGTGTACTGGTGTAGTGGTGTAGCTGTTTACTTGTACTGAAGGCAGCTGTGATGCTCCTTATGTTGGGTGCCCTGCCAATACCCTAGGGAAGTGTACTGGTGTAGTGGTGTAGCTGTTTACTTGTACTGAAGGCAGCTGTGGTGCTCCTTATGTTGGGTGCCCTGCCAATACCCTAGGGAAGTGTACTGGTTTACTGGTGTAGTGATGTGGCTGTTTACTTGTACTGAAGGCAGCTGTGGTGCTCCTTATGTTGGGTGCCCTGCCAATATTCTAGGGAAGTGTACTGGTGTACTGGTGTAGTGGTGTGGCTGTTTACTTGTACTGAAGGCAGCTGTGATGCTCCTTATGTTGGGTGCCCTGCCAATATTCTAGGGAAGTGTACTGGTGTACTGGTGTAGTGGTGTGGCTGTTTACTTGTACTGAAGGCAGCTGTGGTGCTCCTTATGTTGGGTGCCCTGCCAATATTCTAGGGAAGTGTACTGGTGTACTGGTGTAGTGGTGTGGCTGTTTACTTGTACTGAAGGCAGCTGTGATGCTCCTTATGTTGGGTGCCCTGCCAATATTCTAGGGAAGTGTACTGGTTTACTGGTGTAGTGGTGTGGCTGTTTACATGTACTGAAGGTAGCTGTGGTGCTCCTTATGTTGGGTACCCTGCCAATACCCTAGGGAAGTGTACTGGTTTACTGGTGTAGTGGTGTGGCTGTTTACTTGTACTTAAGGCAGCTGTGGTGCTCCTTATGTTGGGTGCCCTGCCAATATTCTAGGGAAGTGTACTGGTGTACTGGTGTAGTGGTGTGGCTGTTTACTTGTACTGAAGGCAGCTGTGATGCTCCTTATGTTGGGTGCCCTGCCAATATTCTAGGGAAGTGTACTGGTGTACTGGTGTAGTGGTGTGGCTGTTTACTTGTACTGAAGGTAGCTGTGGTGCTCCTTATGTTGGGTGCCCTGCCAATATTCTAGGGAAGTGTACTGGTGTACTGGTGTAGTGGTGTGGCTGTTTACTTGTACTGAAGGCAGCTGTGATGCTCCTTACGTTGGGTGCCCTGCCAATACCCTAGGGAAGTGTACTGGTGTACTGGTGTGGTGGTGTGGCTGTTTACTTGTACTGAAGACAGTTGTGATGCTCCTTATGTTGGGTGCCCTGCCAATACCCTAGGGAAGTGTACTGGTGTACTGGTGTAGTGGTGTAGCTGTTTACTTGTACTGAAGGCAGCTGTGGTGCTCCTTATGTTGGGTGCCCTGCCAATATTCTAGGGAAGTGTACTGGTGTACTGGTGTAGTGTTGTGGCTCTTTACTTGTACTGAAGGCAGCTGTGATGCTCCTTATGTTGGGTGCCCTGCCAATACCCTAGGGAAGTGTACTGGTGTACTGGTGTAGTGGTGTGGCTGTTTACTTGTTCTGAAGGCAGCTGTGATGCTCCTTATGTTGGGTGCCCTGCCAATACCCTAGGGAAGTGTACTGGTGTATACTGGTGTAGTGGTGTGGCTGTTTACTTGTACTGAAGGCAGCTGTGATGCTCCTTATGTTGGGTGCCCTGTCAATACCCTAGGGAAGTGTACTGGTGTACTGGTGTAGTGGTGTGGCTGTTTACTTGTACTGAAGGCAGCTGTGATGCTCCTTATGTTGGGTGCCCTGCCAATACCCTAGGGAAGAGATGCAAGCAGCACCAGTACAGCTCGGGCAGCATTTACCAGCATTGCAGTACAGACCAGCATGTGAAACTCCCTTCAATTTCTAATTATGATCGTCTTTTCGAAGTTAATCATCTATTTAATACCTTCATCGATCTCAAAATGGTGAGAGGAATAGATATCAAGAGCTGCAATAAAAATACCAACCTTAATTAGTCTTTCGCTTCAATGAAACTTGTTCAGTCTCGCCTCCAATATGCCTGCTCTCTAGTCCCGTCTCTGCCGCTCCTCTGTTCACAGCCGTGTGTTGTACCGTATCTTTGTTGTGAGTCTTAGCGTTGTTATAGTTGTGCTTCAGTGTGTGTACGCCTCGTTAGGGTGTTTGGTAGAAGTGCATTTTGTTCTAGTGTGTTCCCTACACCGAGTTTATTTAATATTTAACCGTTGATGACTGCAGTTTGCAGCTGAATTGGTAATTGGAGGTACCTCATTTTCTGAGGCGGTGGTGTCTATTTACTGATAAATTGTTTAGCATAGACCGTGATGATGAAAGTATTTATCGCACACTTAAAATCCTTCGCTAACTTCATACCTATTGTATCATGATTTAGTGAATTGACCTAAGCGATTAGGAGCAAATTATGAGTCTATGTGTGTGATCAAAATTTCTTAATTATTTTCTACGAGTTAATCACGAACTGTTAAAGTGATGGAAGTTGTGATAGTAGTCTATTAAAACAATGATTATTTTTCAAGTAAACTGCTTCATAGGTAGTAACAAATGTTAATTTTGTCAAGTTTATGTACATTGTTTTACAAGTTTTCCGCACTCTCTTCATACGGTAGACAAAGTATTGAATGTTTAAAACAAATTTTTTATGATCTTTAAACTCGTTCCTTGGCAGCTTATAAAAGTATATTCCTACCATCGTTCATTTGATTACTTTTTTTCCATTAGTTAAATAAGAAAACTAGTGTAATTTTTTCGCTAAATACTGTTTCATTAGCTTGCACAGATTTTCATCTTCATAAATATCAGTGCACTTCATTTTCAAATATAATTATGCAACTATGTATGATAGTCAAAAAATCACTTAACCTTTTCATTCATAGATCAAAGCGTATCTTGAACACATGCTATAAGAACGGAAACCTTAGATCTGCTGCTTGGAGACCTAAGCAGGCGAGTTAAGGAGTTGGAGTGTCTGTTGTAGCTTTCTATGTAGTGAATGTAATAAAAAGTAAAGTAATTTTTGGCTCACACTAAATTAAAGACATTGTACTGGCACTATAAATAAATATTAACCATTATAATGTTGATGTTTGTATCCTTTGGAACACCAACAAAAAATTTGTCCCTTTCCTGCTCGGTAGGTGACCGTCACTGCTGCCACCCCGTAGACTGGATTCCTGAACGCTACATCATGGCTTCGAATTCCTGTTTTTCACGTCAAATGAATTTATGTACATGTAAATGCAATCATTCTGGAATTTGTTGGTCATAAACTTGGAGAGATTAAAAAATAAAGAAAAGCAACACTAATGAATTGTAACTCAAACTTGAAAAAGCGGACATTGTTGATCGCGAGCTAATGCGGACTGGTAAACGAACTTCGTGAGAAATTTGGGGGGCAAACCCTGTATAACAGTCTTGTCAAGTAGATTATGTAAAGAAAACTGTTGGAAAGGTTACCCTCAATAATTCATTTTTCTACAAAGATGAAATTTTCAATTGATTGAAATAAACAAAGTCCCAATATTTAAAAAATACCATATACCAAAATTTGAACGAATGATTTTTTATCTGAAAGGAGAAATTTTCTAAACAGTAGAAGGTATGAAGAAGGTTTCCTAGACAGGATTTTCAACCATTTCCCGATAACGTAGCGGCACAGCTGGCTCTTCAAGCGGTACCCGACATTGTTCTGCGACTTGTGATGTTCCTCTTGCAGGAGGGGTAAGTCGCAGCTGATTTTATTGCTTTATTACAGCGATATGATGTCACAATTGTACAAGGAAGGTGCTACTTGTCAGCACGTGTAATGTGTGTCTACGTAAGTCTAGCAGCCAATAGGACTAGGCCTCACGGCCTTCCGCCTGAGTTTGCGTGAACCGAGTCACTACATTGCTGGTGACCGGCTGACTAACTCATTTGTAAATAGAACTAATTTACAAAAGGCTAAATAATTTAGATCTAATTTGTTATAATAAAGCGTCGTGCGTGAAGTTTTCGATCAGAGCTTCAAGCGACTTGGCCAATAGTCAGAATATTATCAGACTCGCTACCAACAGGTCTAGAGTTCGTAACTGTAATGTTCTGATTGAAGTCGTTGGATGAAAATTACTCAAGGATAATGTATGATAACTCTCTGAGAAATTAATTTCAAAAACTTAAGAGGTCCCAAGCTGATCCTTAAGGAACGCTATTGCTAATATCAAGAAATAATCAGCGCAGTTTTCTAATTAGATCAAATTGGTCAAGGCTCGTCCAGGTTGAGTTAGAAAACAACTTAAAACTATCATTTAAAAAGCATTTCGTTAACTTATGTAACTAATGAATTGATTTTTATTGCTGTTGCAAAATCCCATCTGGAGACAGTCATTTGAGGGCCACAATAATTTCAATGGCTGCTAGGGCATCTTATGAAAACTTCATTATAAGGCACATAATTATGTACAACTTGGCACACTACACCTGCTCGTATTCTCTACCTACCCGACTACGATTTATTTCATAATTTTCTGCATATGTTAACTCTATGTTTTACATCTAACCAAGAAAATTGCGAAGAATTTTAATTTAAACTCCGTGTGAGAAACTTTAATTTAAAAAATTCAAACCTTATAGGGTGAAGACCCTTACTGCAATTGGTTAAACTGAAGCTCGATGTCCAATTTAAATTTAAAGTCGACTGTTGTCATTCGTAGAAATAGCAGACATTAACTGGATTGTGGCCTCAATTTAGTTCATATTGAATATTCTAAAAAATTCAGTAGGGGCTGCAGGTCGGTTAGCAGTATTATGAACTAAACTATTATGAACTAAAGTTCCCTTGAAGAAACTACTAGATTATAGAGTACAGAAATTTAAATTTTTTGCTGATTCCTTAACACGTTTCTTCCGAAATGACCCAAGGGTGGTCACTGAAGGGATATCCCTTCAGTGACCACCATTGAGTCATTTCGGAAGAAACGTGTTAAGGAATCAGTAAAAAATTTGAATTTCTGTACTCTATAATCACGTAGTTTCTTCAAGGGGACTTTAGTGATTATGTTAGGGTTGAATAACTTTTGGGAAATTTTGGGGTTGCATTACGATAGGTAATATAATAATACACGTAATAATCCATACAAAAAAGGGTTGATTTTAAGAGCTATCTTTACGTTCAGTATTAGGCTTGCTCACGATTTTGTGCCCAGTAACTGCTAGTATATTGTTTGTATTGGCAGCCAGTATATTGTACGTGTATCAACCAGCATGCTGTACGCGCTGGCAGCCAGTATGCTGTGAGCGCTGGCAGCCAGTATGCTGTGGGTGCTGGCAGCCAGTATGCTGTGGGTGCTGGCAGCCAGTATATTTTATGTGCTGACAGCTTATACGCGCTGGCAGCCACAAGGTTTTTGCTGTGCAGTTTGCCAAGTCAAACGGTACTTTAAAGCATTGGAACCGCGAAGAACTTAGCTTCTCGTTGCTTTTTCTGAATAGGAAAATGTTATTATTTTCCTGTAATCTGAACTTAAAAAATCATTGCTCTTCTTACTGCGTAACTGTTAACCTTTGAAATTTTTCTTTAAATTTCGTTGTTTCAAAAACTCGAAAACATGAGGCTGCGCAAGAAAAAAAAATAAAAAGAAAACATGTTTATTTCCAAGTTGTCACATAAGATACATGCCAACATATTGGCTTTTAAAAGTTTCTTAAATATAGGGAATCCTAAAACAAATGTTCCATACGAGGAGTACTAATTGACAAACCATCCGAGGTGTACAAGTAGATAAGCCATACGAGGCATAATAATAGACAAACTATACGAAGTGTACTAATAGACAAACTGTCAGAGGTGTACAAGTAGATAGACCATACGAGGCATATTAATTGACAAAATATACGAGGCGTACTAATAGACAAACCATTCGTGGTGTGCTAGTAGTCTAACAAAAGTTCTATACTAGGAGTACTAATTGACAAACCATCCGAGGTGTACTAATAGACAAGGTATCAGAGGTGTACAAAATAGATAGACCATACGAGGCATATTAATAGACAAAATATACGAGGCGTACTAATAGACAAACCACACGTGGCTTGCCAATAGTCTATCTCTGTCAAGGGTAGTTGAATGAGAAATGAAAAATATGCCCTAAAAATATGCAAAGCCCTATCACCACCAAAAACATATTTCATATCTTCTCGATATTCACCACATCATGCGGACATGGGTACATGGGATAAAATAGAGATACAGTGTAAGCCGGTTACCACTCATGATTGACAAATATCTACAAAATATTGGTAGAAATGGGTAAACAAACATATATTCAATATCAAAATTCATAGCTTGTACAACATACGGACAGAAAGATAATTTTACTACGATTCATATGCTCAAATTGCACTTTATTTCATTAATTATATATGACATTAATCCGATTCACAGAAACGCCCTCTGGGGAAGTGATAGATCTATTTTTGAATCATTTCGCTATTGCAATAAAATATATTAACCGAATGGTTTTTGCGTAAAGAAATGAAATAGAAACATGTATATCTATTTACGTAGATACATATATATACCTACGCACGTACACCCACATATTAATATATATACTTATTGAAAATGAAATATTAGAAAAAAATACATATATAAGATAAAAGATAGAAGCAACCTACCATCTACTACACAGAAAATGACAGCTGAGCTCACTGTAATCCTAAGAAATTTTTCGCAAAAAAAATAACTAAAAGGAAGAGAAGACTTCGAAAAACATAAAAATGAGCTGGTTTTTAATTTCTTCACGGAAATTTTGAAGAAAAATCAGGTTATGGTCAAGAAGCAACACAACTCTTCAGCATTATACGGACATGTGTACGTGGGATAAAATGGAGTAACATTGTGGCCTGATATCACATCTGAGTGGAGAATATTCACAAAATTGGCACATATAGGAAGATTAGGCCTTGATCCAAAATGATAATTTTAATTACAGAAATTTAGAGTTTTTTCCGATTTGAAAGTTCAGTGCAAGTGTGCGCTGAACGCACGGAAAAAAAATAAAAAGACTAAATGCAATGCTTAAATTACCCCTTTCCCCCCAGCTCAGCCGAAAATCGATTGAAAACATCTTCGAGAATGATTTTGAAATAGCGAGACAACGTTAGACAAAAATTTAATTCATTATAAACTTTGCACAACCCTCACTTCTATAAACCTGTTTATTGGTGTACACACAAAATGTATTTCATGGTATATTTGTCATACGGACGTTAAATATTAATACAGAAAAGAGAAAGAAATTACAAAATAAAGATGAGGAAATACTCCTAATTATGGAAAGAACGTTCGTTCTGCTGCACTGAACTGACGGCTGTGGTGCTCATTGTTGTCGACAGAAATAAGTAAGATGAATATACGAATCGCTTAGCAAACGTAAAATGAAATAGTTTCTAAATTTCTAACAGAAATTTCAGGAAAATTAAAATTTCTGATAGATGGGAAGTTCACACCGAGATGCTGCAGGCCCTATGACAGAGATGCAAAATGACGTGACACATTTACTCTAAATTCTTTTCCAGTTTTAGAGTTTTTGATATGCTGGGGAAGCTTGTTCCACAAAAAGCTCCAGAAACTGAGAGAGCTTACAAGACCTCACAACTATGCTGGATCTGAGCGCCCAATTGTTTCCCAACAATGAGTGCATGAAAATAATTCTGAAAAAACCTTGCTAGTTCTTTGGCAAGATCAGTGATAAATTTTTTTAGGCGAGTCCCTGTTTGGGCTCCAATTGATAGATATTTTGGCGAGTCCTTATTAGGACGCCAGTTGATAATTATTTTGGCGAGTCCTGTTCGGGCGTCACCCTTTTAATAACGTCCCTATTTTAGAGCTTCCTGAGGGCCGTCAGTTGATTTCAGAGAAACCGTATTTCCTAGGATTGTTAATCCTGAGGAATCTTCCTGATAATTCAGCGATAAGAGAGCAGTCAGTTGCTGACTGATTATTTATTAAGACGAGGGTTTTTTAATAACTTCCGATTTTCTTCAGAGTTTCAGGTGGCTGCGGCTAAGTAGCAGAATTTCGAGCTGAGCTAGAAGCTTTGAGCTAAATTTCCAGCTTTGAGTTTTCGAGCTGAGCTAAAGAAGCTAACGAAATTTTGAAGTTCGTGATGGAAGTATGTTTCGCAAGTATCTGTGATACGCGAGCTCAGTTCATTCTAGGGAAGTATTATTTTCCCTCCTATTAAATTACAAAGGCACTAGTCGACATATCTTGGCGATGGGCTAACAAGCAGTAATACAGTATAAGAACTAGATAATGAAGGTTATACTGGCTATATAACAACAGGATGATTAAAGTTATACAGGTTATACAGTATAACAACAAAGTGATGATGGCTGTATGAGCATTATAAAAAAGGAGGGTAAAGGCAAGGTAATACGACAAACAGGATGATAAAATCTATTAACGGCAGAATTTTACCTCTTCAGGTAGTCACAAAAATCCTGGTAACCGTGTTCTAACTAGTAAGTCAGATATCGTTAAGGTTAAATTAGGGTCGCATAACAATAAGTTAGGTATCAGTTTGAGGCTCCCAAATTAATTGTGCTGTAGTTTCAAGAAAAGATAGTTCTATGCTCTATTCTACTGGAGTACAGCAAAAAAATTGAAGAAACTAATAAGAGCACCTACTTATGTTTAATTCAATTATCTTTGCGTTCTTTATGTTCTGATTCGGAATGTGCCATGCCTCTGAGCTGTGAATCATGGAGATAAAATGAAACATTCAGTGAAAATACAGCCTTTGCCGCCAATTTCTTAGCTGCACTCTGATGTCTAGATTAGTTTTTGCAGATTCGTGACCATCAAATTACAAATAATTGCTGCACATTTCAAATTCCTAGCCAATCAGAGCGTCCGTCGCAGTTTTTCCTTTTTTGCGACCAATCAGAACGTCGTTCAAATATTCCCCATCATTATCGAGAGCTCATTGACTGTGAATGGCTAAAATTGAATGCTAACACGAGTGTGGGTCGTCCGGTCTACCAGTGTGTGACGCGGTGAGGTGGGGTTAGGTAAGGTTAGGTTTGGATTGATTAGTTTAGTTAACTTAGAAGAGGTTTGGTTATGTTAGGTAAGATTAGGTTTGGATTGGTTAGTTTAGTGAAGTTTGATTAGGTTAGGTTAGGTTAGGTAAATTAAGGTTAGATTTGGATTGGTTAGTTAAGTTAAATGGGGTTAGGTGATTAGGCAAAATAAAACCGATGAATTAAGACATTTCAGGTAGGTGATGCTGTTAATTAAGTCTTGCTGTTAGTGAATGAAATTTCGGGACTTGATGTTAAGTAGCATGGGGCCCTGTAAATTGTGTCACGAGAAGGCTGTCCGCCTCGTCTCTCATTAATTTACACTAATGAGAAGACCAATGCTCGCTTGAGGGGTTGGCATACCTCAATGAAATGCACAGGAACCACAAGGAAAATTTATGGGCAAGCCCAAACAAATCAACACTACTACAAAATGTGTATACTAAAATTGGGCAGTACTCACCGATGTACGTGGAACTCGACTTACTCAATGCGCGTTTTCCAGAGCGCATCAATTATGATGAGGGCTGCTTGCTACTAAATTTGGGGGGAATTTTATACACGTGAAAATTCACTTAATTTATAATTTTACGGCAATACATCATACAGAATACCGATAAGCACACGCAATGTACGGCATTAGAACTGGTGTAGATTGAGTAACGGAATTCTAGAAATTTCATGTGTTAACAGCTTACATAACAGAATGACAATAAATGCTACCGCTGGCCAGCTTCCCCATATATTGCTCCTACATAAAATGCCACAAATGAGGCCTGCCAACATTTGCGTTCCCGCAGCACAGAAGGTGGTCTCACTTCAAACCACAGAATTGTTCTTTTACAAACAGCTTCAGTTCAAATTTCTGTCTTGTGCACAGTACACAGAAAGTCTGTTGCGAAATGCTGATCCCGGCACTCCCGAGAATCTTCTTGCCTTGTAGTACGTTTAATCCAGTTAATCCAGTTAATCCAGTTTTACCTTCCCACCTGAAATTTGAATTATGACTTGTTACTCATTATAGCGTCAATCACGTTTCCTCAAATATATTCATCTTTCATTCAATATAGGGGCATTAATTTTGTATTACATCTACCTCACTCATATTCACAATATTTTCTTGCCATATTTAATTGAACGGCGCAAATTTATCATCATATGTATACATCCTTTTAACAGCATCTATCGCGAATGAGTAACATGAGTCTTACCCGGCCCATCGACGTTTAAACTTTCTTATAACTTTCTACATCTCATCCACAGTGGTCTTGTGTGAGATTTCTTCTCTGCAAAATGGAAAGAGAAAATTTTGGATTAGCAAATTCCCCAAAAAACGATTTTACCAAATTAACTACGTATTGCTCATTTTTTTAAAATTATATTTCCAGTATTGCACTTGATAAAAGAAACGCACTTCTCACGACGCCCGTCGACGCAGACTGAATTCACTCCCTCAGTAATGACGCTGTGCTCAAGAGCGCGGTTCTCTCCTTTTCCGTATCGACCAATCGACTTTTGAAAGGGTATTCAGGGTCGTTTGTATTGGCTTAGAGCCTTTTGGCGTGAACTTCTGACTCCGCCCTTATGAGGTTTCCCGGGATTCTCGCTGAGAGCCGTTGGCCCTTCTACATCTTTCCCCTGTATTTTTTTTTTTTGACAACACTTCTCGTGGAAACTGTATCGCTCTAAGGGTTCTCATGCTCAAGTGTTTGGACCCTTAAATCTGTCGACCACTGTGTTTGTAGTTTCGAGGCTTGTGCAATTAACCCTCACAACAGGCGGTTCTGCCGAGGCCTAGAGGACTGCTTACACCGTCAAATTCTTGATAGCGTAATCTACCCACCTCGCCTGAAACAACACACATCTAATGGTCGCCTACCCCTAACATTTATTTTAACCAAACATTTGGTGAAGAGACCCCTTCTGTGCCGCTGGGATTTGCAAAGACATTTTACCGAACAAAATTTTAGGTGAGCATTGAGTGAGCACCAAAATTTATAACACACAATTACAAAAAAGGACATAAATTAGTTAAATTCCCAAAATTAAATCTTTCCCAACATCCCCGCTCCTTTACATAAAAAAAAATTGACTCGACAATTTTTTTTTTTTTTTTTGTATTAGCGTTATGTTATTCATTTGAACAATTTGAACTGAATTATTAGCCAATTTAAGACACAAATTGTACACATCTACTTAAGCTAATTTTGTTCTAAATTAATTCCGTAGAACATCATACATTACATTTAACAATCTTATTTATTACAATACAATCAGCCACAGCGTAATATATTGTGTCATCTTCATCTAACCGATGCGTCTGTTTTTCCCGCCGAACTCAAGTGCGTACTAAGTACTTGAGTACTAAATCCTAATAACATTCACAAAATTTAGTGTACACATTTCCTACATTCTCAAATATCCTCAAGTGTCGATGTTTTTGTCTTCCAGATCTCTCTAGCCGTTTGCATCTTTTGTTCTATCATTCCTTGACGCTGCTTTTGACGATTCGCTGTTCACTCCTTGGGTATCGTTGACGGAGTTTCCTGTCCTTCCATTTTTCTCTTCTGGCATTCCAATGCCATCACACACGCGTTAAAGATGAGTACTTAATTTCAGGAGGAACTATTGCGAGCCCCATATATAGACTCGTATGAAATTTCTATCCACCACACTAACTTCACGATTCCATTCTGTAAGATGTATCATTATCACGATTCAAATTACCACCAAATCATGTTAAGTGCAATGTTTCACATATATTTTATGAGGTTTATTCAACTCAGTTATTTAATCGCCAGATTACTCATGAACTTCGATTCGTTGATCAGACAAATCGATACGTCAGTAAGTTATATTGATCTGGCGGAAAATACGAGTCGAATCGTCGATAATTTCCTTCACTGCAGTTTCCCTTCGCGATAAGGTTCTGCATCCTACGAAGTAATCCTGAAGAGTCCGAGGTATATCCGGCGGTTGTATCCTGTATGCGCGGTAGAATCCAGTGGAACTCCTCTCAGTATTCCTCGATTTTGACGTAGAATCTCAGTATTCCTTGACATCGACGTAGAAACTCTGGCAAACACCAGCTCATATTTTATTTTCTCCTAGTAACATTCGTACTTATGCGAGAATTCCATGGGTTAATATGCTTTGAAGATCGTACGCTTCACTCAAAGCCTATCCGACGAAATCTCTTTTAATTTAAAATTTTTTTTTTATTATTTCACGTATAAATAGAGATGCCTAAATGCGGCTTCAATATTCCAATATGATAATTTGCCTAGTAAAAAAAATTCACAGGAAACTTGCAGTCGAATTTCAGGAATGCCTCACCAGGCTTAAATGTCACGACGCAAATTCCAAAATACTTAAGTAAATATCAACACTCAAGCACATAAAAGCATTGTTATTGTTTCATTTGAGTGCCCACTGTATAAAAGCATTTTTAAACGCTAGTACCTCTAGGCACCCAATAATATCTCATGCTTCAATTTCGTTTTCTTCCTTCCTCACGCTGTTGCTGCGTCGTTCTGTGGTGTTTTCCACTTCGATGCATGGGCACTAATTACTTGAGATGCCCTTTCCTGGCTCTGCTTGTTAGCGACCCATGTCTACAGCCACAGCTCGACCGCCAACGATCCTGGGCTAATTACTTGTGCCTTCGGCATTCTTCAGAAGATGGTGCAAAATTTCAGCCTCACATACATCTTCGTCGTTTCCTAATGCAACGCTGGAATTTGTTCTACTGTGAAACGATTCCAATACAAGTACGATGAATCCCTTATGTTGTACAGTTGTTACCTGTTAGTTGTTCTTGTAAATAATTACTTATATTCCACGTGATCCTTCCTCAATTTGCTGCTCATACGAGACGTATTCATGTTATTCAATTGTTCTGGCCTGTTTTGGGCTGAAGTACATACTACGCTAATCTACCAAGAAATTAATTCCTTAAGTTTGAAAGGGAAATGTGCTACACTCTACAGAATAAGTTGAGAATAATTCCTTCCGGAATACCGTGTTTACGATATTCTTTCAGGCAAGAGAAAGACACAAAGTCAGAAAATTCAACACTACAGCACGAAAGAATACGCGACCTATAATCTGACGCTAAACATATTTTCCCCGTTACGAAAATGAACGGTCTAAAGGTATTGATAAAATTAGCAAGCCTGAGATACATAAGCCTAAGAACTTCATATTAACTAATTACTTCGCCAGAGTTATTTCGTATCAAGCGCGTACGCTACACGAAAGCTGGCAAGAAATATAAGCACCCTACAAATGAAACAAAGTACTCCTCTTGAGAAACCCACGAAGTTAACCTAATAAACGCTCAATTTTCTTTACTTAGCAAGAGAGAAAATGAGAATTACGCATAGCATAAGATTAGATCGCTCAACAAGATTTTCATCCAGACGAAATTTCTTGTGAGCAAAGAAAGTTGGAGTTACATAACCTAGAGCATATTCCTATTGAACGAAGCATCACACTCTCGTGAGTTAGATTACCTTTAATTCACAACTAGAATAGCACAATTCTACTAAAGAACACATTTAGATTAAAGCAATACAGCGCAAAAACTCACTCCTACGTAAGAGCTCTGCTAACATCGAACGCACAAGAACACATTTCACAAAGTTAAGGTGACGCATGATCTCAGTCCACTGCAGCTCGCTTCCAAGTGGCAATTCACCTACACCTTGAACGCAAATTGTAGCTTCGCCGCTCCTTGAACGCAGCTCTCGCGCTTACGTGGTTCTCTGTCCTCAGGTCCTCATCGTCTCTCTCAATAGTTTCATATCCGTTTCCATTCCCTGGTTCAGCTGCGACGTCCGACGTGCCGGGAAAAGCCTCACCCCGTAGGAAAGCAACTTTCAATCTATCCAAATGAACCCTTTCTTGTCGGTTACTATATAGTGCTTTAATGGTCGCATTTGTGGCATTCCTTTCAAGGACACGATAGGGGCCTAACCAGTCGGTAGGCCACGAGTTTGCAGCTTCGGCCTTTCCTGTCGGATTGTGTAATAAAACAATATCTCCGCTCTCCACCTGGTTGTTTTTCACACCTCTTTCCTTCATTTGCACCGACTTGTCGTGTGAAGCCTTGGACTTGGCCTTCACTACTTTGAACGCATTGTGAAGTCGGGCGCTCACCTCGGCACTGTAATTGTCCCCAAGAGAATAATCCATGCGAGGGGTTTTTAACCAGTCAACAACAGGAATTTCTGCATCCCTACCAAAGAATAAATAATACGGTATTTCTTCAATAACACTTTGATAACTTGTGTTCAGTGCCAAGCATGTCCACGGCAAAGCATCATGCCACGATGGTTGATCGCTGGCTGCGAGGTGAGACAGAACTGTTTTGATGTTCTTGTTCTGACGTTCCGTCATCCCATTTGATTGCGGATGATACGCAGATGTGTTGTAGTATTTTATTTTCAATTTTTCACACACATTTCTGAACAAAGCTGACGTGAACTCGGTACCTCTGTCTGAGACGAGCGCTTTCGCAGGGCCATACGTGGTTACGAATTTAGTTAACGCTCGAGTCACTTCCTCAGTTGTCTTGCTTCTGAGTGGGAAAGCTGCAACATATCTGCTGAAGTGATCAACCACGGTCAAGATGTACTTGTGGCCCTCATTCGAGACTGGCATTTCTATTAAATCAACACCTATTCTGTCCAGAGGCTTGTCAATTTCAGGGAATGAACCCATGCTAACACAAATGCGATTGTTGATCTTACGCTTCTGGCACTGCATGCACGAATCGATGTATTTGTTAACGTCGCGAGACATGTTAATCCAGTACCCAAATTCCATGAGCTTTTTCCACGTTTTAGCACGACCTTGGTGTGCAGCGATTGTGCTATCATGCGCTAACGTTATTGCTGCTTCCCTCAGAGCGTCTGGCACAACGATTAAGTGCCTTGTTCTATTAGGCTTTCGTTGTGTTTTTCTGAAATACAATATGCCTTCGTCGTTGAAGATTTCGGGTTTTAGAGCAAGACTTGGAGCGTCCCCTAATTTGTCACCTTCAAGATACCTCAGAACTGGCCCCCAAACGGGATCTTTCAACTGTTCTGCTCTCACATTTTCTTTCTGCAAACTACCTTCCGCCTCTTGTACATTGGGCGCTTCATTTATCATCGTCGTGACGAACACTGTTTTAGGTGCTTCGCCGTCTGGATTTTCTTCTTCGTTGTCGTTCGCAATATTTCTCGACAATGCGTCGGGCACCACGTTCTGAGTTCCTGGCCGATAAATCACCTCAAAATCATATTGAGAGAGTGTTAGGGCCCATCTCATAATTCTGTTGTTCTTGGTATTTTTACCTTTGAACAAATATTTGAGAGCCGTGTGATCAGTAATTACAACGAATTTATTACCGTACAGGTAAGGTGAAAAGTGATTTACAGCGGCGACCACTGCTAATCCTTCCCGCTCCGTAATTGAATAACGTTTTTCAGCATCATTGAATCTTTTGCTGAAGTATCCAATCGGTTGTTCCTTACCATCACATTTCTGTGCAAGGACCGCGCCCGAGCCCTCATTCGAGGCATCACAGCTCAAGTAATACGTCTCATTTAGAGAAGGCTTCTTCAGAACTGGAGCTTCTATCATGAGCTGCTTAAGTTTGCAGAAGGCCTGTTCGTGTTCTTCCTTCCACTGGAATCTTGCCCCCTTTTTAGTCAGCGCATTAAGAGGTGCAGCTGTTGTAGCGAAATGCGGAATGAATCGCCGGTAGAAGTTGAGCGCTGCTACAAACGAGCGGACTTTGCGTGCAGTCGTCGGCCTAGGGTAATTTTGCATGGCCTCAACATTTTTGGGGTCCGGAATGAGTCCCTCACGACTGATGTAACATCCTAGGTACTTCACTTGTTTTTGCGCAAACTTGCACTTGTCCAAGCCTATTTTGACTCCGGCACATTGAAATTCGTGCAACACTTCCCTCAAATTTTCTAGGTGCTTCTCAAAAGTCATAGAGCTAACGCACACATCGTCCAAATAAATAGCGGCGAATTTTCCAAGCTGCCTTTTCAGAACATGACAAATCACTCTCTGGTACACTGATGTTGAGCACTTAAGTCCCATAGGTAGCCTAGAGAACTCGAAGTTGCCTTGTCGAGTCTGAAATGCCGTGTATTGCTTACTTTCTTCATCTAGCTCAATTTGATGGAAGGCTGATTTTGCGTCGACAATGGAATAGTACTCTTTCCCAGCAACTTCTTCCAGGGTTCCTATGATATTGGGAATCGGGTAATGTTCGTTCACCACTCGCATGTTCACAGCTCGCAGATCAAGGCAAATTCTGTGGCCTCCTCCAGGTTTCCTTACGAGTACGAGCGGATTTTTCCAAGCACTTGTGCTCTCTTGCACAACTCCACTTTCAATCATCTCCGAGACCTTTTTATCAATAATTTCTTGGCTGGTGTACGGAATACGCCATCCTTTCGTTTGAATCGGCCTGTAATCACTCAGCAAAATTTTGTATTTCACTCCCTTGACGTGGCCAATATCCATCTCGTCTGCACTAATCGTCTTGTGATATTCCTTCAGCAGGTTCCTAACTTGTTCTTGTTTTTCAGCATCCAAGTGACTGAGATCAAGCTCATCAATTTGCTGGAAGCGCTTCTCTCTGCGGTGATCTTCTGCTTCGCTATTTTCCGCATTGTTTTCTTCTGCAGTTGCAACTTCATTCGCGATTTCGTGGCATGTTGCAATTATTGCTCCTTCAGTCAGAGCGATTTCTTCGGCAAAAGGGTTAAGTACAGGCATCAAAACATACCCGTTTTGTACCTTTGCAGCGGTGGCTCCGACGTACGGCGCCCACTTAATTCTAGGCTCTAAAATTACTTCCTTTCCATCAAACTTGCCATTTGCTCGACACTTCACCATGGTTTGCACGCGAGGCTTTACTGTAATATCCTCAGCCAGAGTGATTGATGTTTCTTCCCGCGTTACACACTGAATTTTCGGAGAAGCGTGTCCTGGTGCTGAAAACATGTTCACGTGAGTTCCAAAGAATGATGCTCTACGTCTTCCGAAGTCTAGCTTTGCGTTGACTTTGTTCATTACTTCCACTCCTATTAGCAGGTCTCCTGGGAATGCATTTTCCCGCACAACAAAACATCTCTGAACAATTTTCTGACCGTTAACTTTGATTGGCACATTAATCTTTCCCAGCACCGGCACGGGTTCATCTCCAATTGTTTTTAATGCAGTTGATGTTCCTTTCACACTAGCATTTTTAATCCCCGCAACCACACGCTCTTTAACCAAGCATATATTTGCTCCGGTATCAAGAAGTGCGGTAACGGGTGTGCCATTCACTTGGAGTCTCACGCTGGGATTTATTATTGGAGCTAACGGTCTCCTATTCCGTTTTTTGGCTGTCCTGCAAACTCTCGCACTCTGCAATCAGCCCTTAGGTGCCCAAATTTTCCACAGTTTACGCACGGCGGTGGCACCGCTTTATACTGTGCCAAGTCCATTGCAGGTGCAGGTGGTACTTCCCGATGCGGCTGTGGCTCTCTTGCATGGTATATTTGGTGCTGATGACTCCTAAGTCTGCCTTTTTCGCTCCAGTGGGGTGCTTCATAATTTCCTCTTCGATGATAAGGAGAGTGTCTTATCTGTCTGTTCCTTTCTCTCCAGGGTGGCACTTCATGGCGGTACCCTCTAGGCCGTGGTGGTGAATGCCGCATCGTATGGCCGACACGTGCAGTCTCATGCTGTGGCCTCCTCTCGCTTCGCTGCGCTCTCTCTCTCTCCGGTTCCCTCTTCTCTGTCGTTTCCCTTGGTACTGGTACTATCCGTCGATTTTCCACTTCGATTGCCATATCCCTCAATTCTTGTACTGTCGTAGGTCGCGCATCACTTCGAAATGGTCTTGTGATGTTCTCCCTTAATCCGAGCCACATCAAATCTACAAGGACTCGTTCCGGATTTTCTAGATAATTCTCGTTGTACAGCCTTTCCAGGCGCGTCAGGTATTCTGAAACTCCTTCTCGGCTTGTTTGCTTCTTGGTCACTATTTCAAACAGCGCTTGCGTCGGATGTTCAACTTGATCGGCGTAAGAGCGCAGCCATGTTTCTGCTTCTCGCAGGTTCGTTAGTGTATCAATTATTAGATTGCACTCCTTTGCCTCTTGTTGACCTAGGCATAGGAAGAAGGCTTTCACCTGCTCGCTGTTATTCAGATTGCCCGTCAAAAACTTCAACCTCGCCATATGTTCCCCAACATCGTCGCCTCTCCTAAACTTGGCCCCAATGGCACCCACGCAACTCGTTACCACGGGCATGTTAACTACTTCTTCCTCTTCAGGTTGTGGTGGCGCCACTCGTCCGTTCCCCCTTGCGTTGTTCCTTCTCCCCCGTGCAGGCATGGTGGCGATTTTCTCCAATTCACCTTTTCCAAAACTCAAAATTTTGCGATCACTCAAATATTTTCAAACCTACTCACTGTAAAATCTTTTACTGAAACTTTGAAATTATCGTGTGAACACACCAGAATTTTCTTACTGAATCTTATCACTTTCATAAACACTTTCACTTTCTTTATCTATATGGCAGCGTGCTTGCTGGCTTCTCACACCGGAACACAGAAATAATCACTACGAATTATGTACCTCTACTGAATTTCTGTACGTTTTTGCACATGAAATAATCACGCAAATAAAAATACAATGCACTTGTTATACTACACTCACAAAAATCAAAATATTACAAAGCGATCGTGTTGATCTCAGCCAAATGGCGATGTCACGAGAAGGCTGTCCGCCTCGTCTCTCATTAATTTACACTAATGAGAAGACCAATGCTCGCTTGAGGGGTTGGCATACCTCAATGAAATGCACAGGAACCACAAGGAAAATTTATGGGCAAGCCCAAACAAATCAACACTACTACAAAATGTGTATACTAAAATTGGGCAGTACTCACCGATGTACGTGGAACTCGACTTACTCAATGCGCGTTTTCCAGAGCGCATCAATTATGATGAGGGCTGCTTGCTACTAAATTTGGGGGGAATTTTATACACGTGAAAATTCACTTAATTTATAATTTTACGGCAATACATCATACAGAATACCGATAAGCACACGCAATGTACGGCATTAGAACTGGTGTAGATTGAGTAACGGAATTCTAGAAATTTCATGTGTTAACAGCTTACATAACAGAATGACAATAAATGCTACCGCTGGCCAGCTTCCCCATATATTGCTCCTACATAAAATGCCACAAATGAGGCCTGCCAACATTTGCGTTCCCGCAGCACAGAAGGTGGTCTCACTTCAAACCACAGAATTGTTCTTTTACAAACAGCTTCAGTTCAAATTTCTGTCTTGTGCACAGTACACAGAAAGTCTGTTGCGAAATGCTGATCCCGGCACTCCCGAGAATCTTCTTGCCTTGTAGTACGTTTAATCCAGTTAATCCAGTTAATCCAGTTTTACCTTCCCACCTGAAATTTGAATTATGACTTGTTACTCATTATAGCGTCAATCACGTTTCCTCAAATATATTCATCTTTCATTCAATATAGGGGCATTAATTTTGTATTACATCTACCTCACTCATATTCACAATATTTTCTTGCCATATTTAATTGAACGGCGCAAATTTATCATCATATGTATACATCCTTTTAACAGCATCTATCGCGAATGAGTAACATGAGTCTTACCCGGCCCATCGACGTTTAAACTTTCTTATAACTTTCTACATCTCATCCACAGTGGTCTTGTGTGAGATTTCTTCTCTGCAAAATGGAAAGAGAAAATTTTGGATTAGCAAATTCCCCAAAAAACGATTTTACCAAATTAACTACGTATTGCTCATTTTTTTAAAATTATATTTCCAGTATTGCACTTGATAAAAGAAACGCACTTCTCACGACGCCCGTCGACGCAGACTGAATTCACTCCCTCAGTAATGACGCTGTGCTCAAGAGCGCGGTTCTCTCCTTTTCCGTATCGACCAATCGACTTTTGAAAGGGTATTCAGGGTCGTTTGTATTGGCTTAGAGCCTTTTGGCGTGAACTTCTGACTCCGCCCTTATGAGGTTTCCCGGGATTCTCGCTGAGAGCCGTTGGCCCTTCTACATCTTTCCCCTGTATTTTTTTTTTTTTGACAACACTTCTCGTGGAAACTGTATCGCTCTAAGGGTTCTCATGCTCAAGTGTTTGGACCCTTAAATCTGTCGACCACTGTGTTTGTAGTTTCGAGGCTTGTGCAATTAACCCTCACAACAGGCGGTTCTGCCGAGGCCTAGAGGACTGCTTACACCGTCAAATTCTTGATAGCGTAATCTACCCACCTCGCCTGAAACAACACACATCTAATGGTCGCCTACCCCTAACATTTATTTTAACCAAACATTTGGTGAAGAGACCCCTTCTGTGCCGCTGGGATTTGCAAAGACATTTTACCGAACAAAATTTTAGGTGAGCATTGAGTGAGCACCAAAATTTATAACACACAATTACAAAAAAGGACATAAATTAGTTAAATTCCCAAAATTAAATCTTTCCCAACAATTGTACAAAATTCTGATCGATTTGGGAAAGGTTTTTTGTAATTGTAATTGTTTTATCAGGTGAAAAAAATGTTATATGTTTATTCACCATCAATAATGAATTGATTGTGGTAAGATATTCTCTTAACACGTCCCCCGCGTTTCCGCCGCTGTAAACGGTTAGTTTGGTAAGTAGCAGAATAAGGAAATCGATTTTCAACCTAGATAAATTATAATTCTTCCTAATGAATATGAAAAATATAATTGCACGATAACATTTCACCTCGTATTGTAATAATTATTATTTTTTTTAATGTTGCAAAACGGATAAAATGTCGTGCATTTATACCGGTACGTAAATGGGCAATTCACCTGTTGGTACACATGTGGCCCAATACGCGGGGAACGTGTTAAAAAATCAAACAAGATATTAGATTTAATGTTTGGATTACGTGAAGCTAGGTGGCTCTGGCCTTGGAATGAGGAACATGGGATCAGTGACGTCGGTCATGACTTCATTACAGCACCCCATTCTAACACTTCCTCAATTTGCCAAACTATACTGACAAAATGAGTAAGTAAACTGTATATTGGACTATGTTATTAATGAACTGAAAATAATTACTGGAAATAGCGAAAAGTTGTATCGCCTAAATTAAAGCATTTTGATTTTTACAAAGGAAAATCCATTTTGCGAAGCAAATTCACACTGAAAGAAATAGAGAAGAAGTACTTTAAAAACATTTACTCTGAACGTTTCGAGCCTAGGCTCATTCGCAACAAAAAGTCTGCAAATAAAATAATAAACAAGTCAGTACACCCAAAATTACAGAAGCGCAGAATATAAGCACGAAAGAACAAACGAACGAACAAAAAATAAAAATAATAATTTATCTGTTGACTATTTTCAGAGGGTATGCACTCTGCATTTCGTTGAGAGAAGGTTTGAGTTCATGAATGAATAATGACGCTAAAATACGTAGGTCTAAGTTGGCGGTACAAGTATCTAATATTTTAAATTTGCTAATGTCAATTATCTGTTCACAGGAATCATTACTACAATGTTGTCTGATACTAGAATGAGTAGGAGAGGTAAGCAACCTCCTCAAGCAACCTTCCCCTCGCCCATAATTTCAGTTGCGAGCATTGCGCATCGCAGTATGTGGGTTCCACCCACCGAGCACTTTACGTCAGGGTTGCTGAACATGCAGGTCGAAGTCATCGTACAGGTCGATTGCTTACTTCTCCTACTCATTCTAGTATCAAACAACATTGTAGTAATGATTCCTGTGAACAGATTATAAACATTAGCAAATTTAAAGTATTAGATACTTGTACCGCCAACTTAGACCTACGTATTTTAGCGTCATTATTCATTCATAAACTCAAACCTTCTCTCAACGAAATGCAGAGTGCATACCCTCTGAAAATAGTCAACAGATAAATTATTATTTTTATTTTTTGTTCGTTCGTTTGTTCTTTCGTGCTTATATTCTGCGCTTCTGTAATTTTGGGTGTACTGACTTGTTTATTATTTTATTTGCAGACTTTTCGTTGAGAATGAGCCTAGGCTCGAAACGTTCAGAGTAAATGTTTTTGAAGTACTTCTTCTCTATTTCTTTCATTTTGATTTCTTGCGTGCGTTTTTGAGTCTTCTTTTGTTTCCAAAAATTTTGAATGCGAAGTTTTCGTATACATAAACTAACTGTAGAGTTCTCAAATCTAGTATTATTGATTTAGAATTTAATTTACGAGTGGGCCTTACTTGAAATTGTGATAGCAGTACAAAAATACACAAAATATATCGAAACAGTGGGTGTATCAGTATTACTTCACACAACTGAATTGACAAACATGCTATGAGTGTTGCTGCTCCTGTAAGTAAGAAATAATTACGCTAAAAACAACGAAAAAATTCATTGCGAAAACTTTTCAGACTCTACTCTAACTATGAGACCTTACGAACATATAAGGCAACACTCAGAAGGAAATGGAAGCTTCACAGCTCGCATCCCACATCCTACTGACCAAATATACGCTGCTGGTGCTGTGTGTGCACTTGTGTGCAGCCCTCGACTTCTATTCGTTCTACGCCGGGCTCGCAGTGAAGGACATCGCTACCACGCTGCCGCTGTCGACGATGTGTAAGTTGTGTGGAATATGTGGGTATTTTTTGTGTTCTTTGAGGAAATGGGGGAAAAGTTAGTGTTAGCTGTATAGAAGTGTGAGGACAAGTTGCTTTTATTGAATGAATATATGTGGGCATTTGTTATCTACTGTGGGGAAATGTTTTATGTATTTCTACTGATTGGAAATACATGTATGTTCTTCGTTTATAAATTATAAATCAAAATTCATATTATTCATATTAGTACGAAGTAATTTTAGTATTACGCGAACACGTTGACTTAAGCTCACAACCACTGAGTACCTTTCGTTGTGATACAAATGAAGATTTATTGTGTTCGCGATGCAAAATACCTCTTCTTGCGGGTTAGAAATATTTTTTTCAACGATCATTTCAATTTCACTTATGTATGAGTGTGAATTAACATATACATATATATATATATATCTATTCAGTGTATTTTGGTAGTAACCCTTCTTTGATACAGGTTTCATTAAAAATAATGCCATATTGGTTATTAATATTAACTTTGTTCAATTTTTCTAGTTTCCGGAATAGTTTACTTTGATCAAAATTTATTGAATTTAAAAGCTCCCCTAACGTTTTATGATTAAAATTTTGCGACGCGTTTCGTCCTATGTCCACGGACATCATCAGGCTAAAAATAGTTAAAGTTGTGCAGCTATTAGAAAGGAGATGTGGGCAGGGTGGCTGCGGTTACACGAATGTGGAGAATGTGCATTTGATGCAAGTTAGCAGGTGTACAGTTGGTCTGCGAAGTGAAGAGGGCTAGGTGACCTAGGTTCCGTAGTGGGAGGTACAGCTGGACAGATTATTTGAGAGACTATGTTGTGAAGCAGGAATCAGAGAGTTGTTTGGACGTGGATGCAATGGTTTGATACTAGGGACTGTAACGTCCCTAGGAGTAGAGTTTCAAGATGCGTTGTGTTCCTGTTGCTAAACATGCTAAAGACAATCACAATACCATCCTAACACGCGAAAATCTAGTTAACAACACTAAAATAATAAAGAAACAAATAGATTACAACCGGCTGCAAATAATGGAATCACTCCTTATTCAAACGCGCAAACCAACCATCAACCACCAATCAACAGGAACACAACGCATCTTGAAACTCTACTCCTAGGGACGTTACAGTCCCTAGTATCAAACCATTGCATCCACGTCCAAACAACTCTCTGATTCCTACTTCACAACATAGTCTCTCAAATAATCTGTCCAGCTGTACCTCCCACTACGGAACCTAGGTCACCTAGCCCTCTTCACTTCGCAGACCAACTGTACACCTGCTAACTTGCATCAAATGCACATTCTCCACATTCGTGTAACCGCAGCCACCCTGCCCACATCTCCTTTCTAATAGCTGCACAACTTTAACTATTTTTAGCCTGATGATGTCCGTGGACATAGGACGAAACGCGTCGCAAAATTTTAATCATAAAACGTTAGGGGAACTTTTAAATTCAATAAATTTTGATCAAAGTAAACTATTCCGGAAACTAGAAAAATTGAACAAAGTTAATATTAATAACCAATATGGCATTATTTTTAATGAAACACATATATATATATATATATATATATATGTATTCTATTTTCTTTTTCTTCATACAAATTTTTTATTTGATATTTTAATAGTAATAGTATTCAACGTATATCATCATTTCTCATATATCTGCGAGCAGTACACTATAATCGAGAGGATATTCATTTGAACAGTTTCTAACGAACTCACCAAAGCACATTCGAGAACACTGGCTCACTCGGAACAATTCAGAATATTTAATGCGCTCACCGCTCGATCGGACAATCTGTAGAACGGTGATTGAACTTAATTTCAAAAGACTTTTATTCGTCCATTTACGGTCATTTTGTATTCACCTGTGGAATAAATTAAGGAACTCATTCACCTCTACTAATGAACGCGACACAACTTCCGCATGCTTCATTTCTTGAACTATTTTCCCCAGTTAATCATTCGTCTCAAATGATTATGATGACAATGATAACAATGACAGTAAAATAGTACTGACGATGATAAGAGTATCGATTAAAAGGTCATGAAATCAAAATGATACTAATGAACCTGGCAGGACACACAATAATATCGATCATGACTGGGTTAATGACGATTATCATCGGACAAAGCCCTAATGTTCATACTATATATTGAATGATGATTTTTTGATGGGAGCGACTGGCAAGATGATAGGTTCAGTCTTGTCTCTTCCGTCTCGCAGTTCTCTTTAATGGTAACCCTGGGGCCCCTTGCAGTCAGAACTGATGGCGTTCTTTCATTTTCTTCATTTTAAATAAGGCTGAAGTTCATTTGAAAAGCTTCTCTTGAAAAAGAGTGAGTACGTGGTGTTGTTTCCACTAACGATTCGTTCATTCAGGTGCTTGACTAAAGAAAACAAAAGAGTTCGGTTCAAACTAACCGCCACTCAAAACATAAATTTACAACCATCATGTAGTGTTCAAGTACATTTATATATAGTTTGACGACGAGCGGCAGTAGCGGCTGACGTACAAAGTAAGTCAGCGAGGACGCCAGACAGATAGAAGTCGAATGAATTTTACTGCACATTTGTAATTAGGAAAGTCACAAAAAGTGAGATACTGTGAGTGTATATGTGGTCAGCATGCGAGGTTCGTGCGCACATTGCACGTGGCTACCATCGCAGTACCCTGGTTAATCAATGAAGATTCCTGGATTGACTCATGAAGACTCATGAATTAATCACTGTCCAATCATGAATTGATACTTTCACTGTTGCAGTGCCCTGGTAAATCAATGAAAACTCTTGTATTGACTCTTGAAGACTCATGAATTAATCATTGTCCACTCATGAATCAGACCGAGGCGTGGATCGTATTTGGTCTATGAGGGAGTTTTCATTCTTCTGCTGACAGAACAGTAGGCACAAACTCAGTTTTGAAAAACTTTATCCAAACTAAATGGAAGCATGATTCAATTTAAGCTTGATATTTTCAACATTGTGTAGGAGTCGGAGCTGTCGGGATTTCTTATGTTACTATTCTTGTATTGTTATCAGTATGGGGAGAGCCCTACGTGCACCTTCCCCCTTCCTACGTGAAAGTCAGTTGAACGATTTCTAGAACCCTTGGACCCCAGCGTAAAAGACCATAAAACGGGGTTCGTCAATTGCTTCCAACATTTGACCCTAAATTTGAGTTGATTTGGAGTTTCAGTTTTGCCTGTTGAAATCAAAATGTTTATCACTGAAGACTCATTGCTTGGCACGGTAGTGTGAGAGCGGCCTCTCCCTGAAAGTCATTTGTTTTTTCAACTTAGCTCGTACGCCAATTTTTAGTTCGCTGTGTTTGTTGTTTTCATTATGGGTTTTCTGAAGAAAGAAAAAATATCATCAGCGAGAAATTTTATTAATTTTTTCATAAATATCGAATACCAATCCCCTCTTATTACCGAGCTTATCATCTCTTAATATGAATGATTGGTTCAATTCTTTTCTGTCATAGGTTAAAGTACTTTTTGGTAACCAGTTTGTCTATTCTATCAAAAAAGTCCTGTGACTAGCAAGCTATCAGTGAACGGTATTTTATTGTGATATTATCTTTTGTATTTTCAGATAATTAACGGACAGGAAATCATTTTTGGGTTTTCGAGAAGGGGTTAACTTTAAGTAAGTATTTTTTATAATCATCAACAAACTGCATGAGGCAATGTTTTGGATGCGGGCAGTTTTTTTTTTAATGAGACAGGTAAAAGAAAATATGAGTCGCTTTAAATAAAGGCAGTATCCCAATAACCTATATTTAATAATTCTTAGCAAATTGCTAAGAATTATTGCTAATTCTTAGCAAATTGCTATTCAACAAATGCTGATCATTTCAGGCAAGTGCCACAACGCGTGCAGGGCGATGGTCAGCTGCACGGCTGCAACGCACGTCAGGGAGCCTGGAAGTGAACCCCAATGTCTCATTTCTGAGACACGCGGGATCGTCAAGAACGACCTGGAGCGCGCAAATACCGACACTCACACAACCGTCATCAAGGGTGAGAGCTGCTGCTAAAGTCACTTTTTAACTTGAAAGCTAAAGTGCCAAACTAAATTTTTAATTTTCTAAGTTGCCCTATACAACCCCTCGTCATTCAAACTTAAAGTGGATATTTAGTTACAGTTTTTGTGTTTAGACATTATACTCAAAACCCGTAATTATTTGAACGTAATTTTTCTTTAGATTTTCCTAATAAATTGAAATGGTAAATCTCACTAGATATTCCACGGGCATTGAGGCAATATGCAAATTTGGATGTATATTCTAAACTGAAAACATGAAAAATAAGTTATACAAGCATTTAATAAAGATTAATATTTGAAATGTGGAATTTACAAATTTAAATTTGTTCGTTGGGCCGCCTGCTTTAATTCTCCCAATATATTGTACCATTAGTGAACCTAATTCAACGGGTCCACTAGATCACCTAATATTGCCCTAACGTCAAAAAAATATGATAAATAGCACAAATATTTGCGCCAATTTTCAACTACCGTCGTAACTTTTGTTAGAACATTACAAGCAATTATTTAATTATTTAATTATACATGAGCCCTATAAATGCTGTCGCTAGCAGCCTCAATTGAGATAGGGAAGGTAATACAACCAATTTTTCTCTCTCTTTTGCAAAAAAGAATTATGGCTTAAAAATAATTGATAAATCTCCGAAAAATTGTGCTTAAGGATATCTACGGAGCAAGTGGTGTAACCACCCGAGTTCTGACATGACAGTGTAAGTGATGTGACTATACTGATGCCATATTCTCGTGATGCAACTATTGTAGCGCGATAGTGCAAGTATCGCTGTGTTTTCCCCATTTTCCACTTCGACCTGCTAACTAATGATATTCGAAGCTTTATTTAACTTCAACACTATCTTTTTCATTTCACTTCAACATCAACTTTTTTACACTCCGCTTCAACGCCAACTCTTCCCCTAACTCAAGCTCTAATTCTCGCAGGAAAAACGCTGTTTCATGAGGCCAGGTTTGACCACCTAGCACCGCGCATTTGACAACCTTGCACAGCTGCCAGATGTTCGATGCACTCATTTCATTTCAAAAATTACATGCTCTTGGACTTAGCGTAAAAGAAACTGCACGTAGTGTAGTCTAGTTAACAGAAAAACTTATGCTTTCGATTACACCATTTCTACAATTTCTGAACATCTATCTACAGGGTACCAAATGAAATTTGAAGGTGGGAAATGGAAATTCACCGAAGCCAAACAAGCCTGCCAAAAAAAGGGCATGCGCCTGGCTACGCCTTCCGACGCTGCATCGCTCGATCTGCTGGCGAAGATTCACAAAGAGAGATACGGCAACACACGAGGTACCGTGTTACTCTGTTCTTATACGGGCCTGCAGGTAGCATGGTGAAGAATTGCTTGGTCCCGAACGAGTTTTGATTTAGCATTCATTACTATACGGGTACGAAAACAGTTTGATTTAACACTACTAAGGCCTAAAAAAAAGATTTTAGTTAGCGTTATTACGTGTCCGAAAGAGGTTTGATTTGGCATTGATAAGGGCCTACCTCAGGAATGACTTAAAATTAGCACTGGCTTGACACGAGGATTCATTTCTCAGGCATCGACATCGACTTCACTTTCGTTACGTAACTGGTGAAGAAAGACACATGACCCTCAAACTAGTTCATTGGTAAAAATCACAGACTACACCCAGTCTTCCATGTACCTTTGGGGAAAAAATTTATTCGGACCTGAAAATTATTGGTATACGATTTCAGAAAGCATCGTTAAGCATCGTTAATGCCATCGTTAAGCATCGTTAATGCCATCGTTAATGCCATCGTTAATGCCATCGTTAATGCCATCGTTAATGCCATCGTTAATGCCATCGTTAATGCCATCTTTAAGCATCGTTAATGCCATCGTTAATGCCATCGTTAAGCATCGTTAATGCCATCGTTAATGCCATCGTTAATGCCATCGTTAAGCATCGTTAATGCCATCGTTAATGCCATCGTTAATGTCATCGTTAATGCCATCGTTAATGCCATCGTTAATGCCATCGTTAATGCCATCGTTAAGCATCGTTAATGCCATCGTTAATGCCATCGTTAATGCCATCGTTAATGCCATCGTTAATGTCATCGTTAATGTCATCGTTAATGCCATCGTTAATGTCATCGTTAATGTCATCGTTAATGCCATCGTTAATGCCATCGTTAATGCCATCGTTAAGCATCGTTAATGCCATCGTTAATGCCATCGTTAAGCATCGTTAATGCCATCGTTAATGCCATCGTTAATGCCATCGTTAAGCATCGTTAATGCCATCGTTAAGCATCGTTAATGCCATCGTTAAGCATCGTTAATGCCATCGTTAATGCCATCGTTAAGCATCGTTAATGCCATCGTTAATACCATCAACATTTCGCAGACGATTGGAGCTACTGGGTGGACATAACCAAAGTCGACAAAAAGTGGACGTGGGGGGACGGGGTTGAGGCCAGCGCGGAGGCTGGAGCAGACCCGTGGGGGCAGGGTACCCTAAAGTTCTTGGTGATTGCGGCCTAGTGGAAGTGAAATCTAACTTCATGTTAAGAAACGCCTTCGGTTTCGGTCTGCTTGGATTCATCTGTACTCTTTGAGTTCGTCTTGAAACTCGTCAACCATGTTGGACTTGGCCAAAGAAGTAAGTCAACCATAGAAGACTTGTCAGAGAAGCCAGTCAACCATGGTAGGTCTAACAAAGGAGCAAGTTAACTATGGCAGACTTGTCAAAGGAGCAAAACTACCTTGGTGGACTCGAGCAAGAAAAACAGCTTCACTAAAATTAATTCGCATCTAATCAGCGCAAGCTTTCTCCTGCACCCACTCCAGTCCCCACTCCACTACCCACTCCACTACCCACTCCACTACCCACTCCACTACCCACTCCACTACCCACACCACTACCCACTCCACTACCCACTCCACTACCCACTCCACTACCCACTCCACTACCCACTCCACTACCCACTCCACTACCCACTCCACTACCCACTCCACTACCCACTCCACTACCCACTCCACTACCCACACCACTACCCACACCACTACCCACTCCACTACCCAGTCCACTACCCACTCCACTACCCACTCCACTACCCACTCCACTACCCACTCCACTACCCACTCCACTACCCACTCCACTACCCACTCCACTACCCACTCCACTACCCACTCCACTACCCACTCCACTACCCACTCCACTACCCACTCCACTACCCACTCCACTACCCACTCCACTACCCACACCACTACCCACTCCACTACCCACTCCACTACCCACACCACTACCCAGTCCACTACCCACTCCACTACCCAGTCCACTACCCACTCCACTACCCAGTCCACTACCCACTCCACTACCCACTCCACTACCCACTCCACTACCCACTCCACTACCCACTCCACTACCCACTCCACTACCCACTCCACTACCCACTCCACTACCCACTCCACTACCCACTCCACTACCCACTCCACTACCCACTCCACTACCCACACCACTACCCACTCCACTACCCACTCCACTACCCACTCCACTACCCACACCACTACCCACTCCACTACCCACTCCACTACCCACTCCACTACCCACTCCACTACCCACTCCACTACCCACTCCACTACCCACTCCACTACCCACTCCACTACCCACTCCACTACCCACTCCACTACCCACACCACTACCCACTCCACTACCCACTCCACTACCCACTCCACTACCCACTCCACTACCCACTCCACTACCCACTCCACTACCCACTCCACTACCCACTCCACTACTCACTCCACTACCCACTCCACTACCCACTCCACTACCCACTCCACTACCCACTCCACTACCCACTCCACTACCCACTCCACTACCCACTCCACTACCCACTCCACTACCCACTCCACTACCCACTCCACTACCCACTCCACTACCCACTCCACTACCCACTCCACTACCCACTCCACTACCCACTCCACTACCCACTCCACTACCCACTCCACTACCCACTCCACTACCCACTCCACTACCCACTCCACTACCCACTCCACTACCCACTCCACTACCCACTCCACAGCACCGCGATACACCCAAGTTTCACTACCCGCACACTTCACCCCAGCAGCTCCCGTGTGTTCTATTTACTTTACTATTCATTATCAATCAGTTCTTATGTTATTGTTGTGTAATTATTGCATAACTAGTGTACGCACCTCGTCAAATGTGACGTCAATCAATTATCATCACTATAGCACTTAAATAACTTAATTAGGTTAGCAATATAAATCAGCTTTGCGCCTTGTTTACTTGAACATCTCAAAGTGTGTGTGAAACAGCCTTCAGTGTTTCTTGAATTTACAGAATATTTATCTCTGACGATTGAATATGAAAATTTTGTCGTTCGTAATGGTGCACTCGTGTGGTGTATAACTTAATGAATAATGTTATCATTAGGATTATGAGAAATATTAACAGAATTATTATGAAAATTAAAATGTTCTTATCAGCATATCGATAACATAATGTTCCGATGTTTTATCATGATTAAACTGGTGAGAAAGCAGAACACTTATCACAGATACGATCATAAAGTGAAGCAATCTCTGAGAGTCTGAAGGTTAAATACTACATACATAGCATTGTTTGTGTGTTGTGCTTCAGTGCGTGTAACCCTCGTTAGGATGTTTATTATAAATGCATTTTATTCATGTGTGTTCCCTATACCGAGTTTATGACTATTTCATCTATTTCGACCACAGTTTGTAGCCGAAAAGTTGATCGGAGGTACCGCGTTTGTAGAGGCAGTACTGTATTTTTTCTGAAAACTTGTTTACAATATATAAACTGTGTTGGTGAAATCATTTATCTCAATCTTGAAATTCGCAAACTTCCTATTTGCTATGGCAGGATTTAATGAAATGACAAACACGAGTGTGAGCAAATTGTGAGTCTAAGTACAGGTGATCAAAGTTTATCAGTCTTTTTCTACAATTATTTGTGTACTTTAAAAGTGATGTGACCTGGTACAGGTGTCTTTTAAACTCATATGTCTTTTTTCAAGTCAACCACTACAAAGGTAGCAATAAACGTAAATTTTGTCAAGTTAATCCATAATCCTTTACAAATTTTCCCTGTTCTATTCATACGGTACACTAAGTCCTGATTTTTCAGAAAAGATGGGGGGGGAGGGAATTTTAAAATCGTTTTTTTTAACTTTTAGATATAATTCCAAGCATTTTACTTCTAATTACTTTTTTCAATTAACACCTAAAGAAAGATTACGGTAACTTATTCACTATACATGTAAGGTTTCATTAGCTTGCACAGGTTTGGCTCTTCATATCATTAAGTACACCTCATTTTCGAGAATAGTTATGGAAAGATGTGGCTTGGGCCAAAAATCACTTTACCTAATCATACATTGGTCAACCCGTGTTGTGAACACAGGCTGAAAAAGGAAATCTTAGATCTGCTGCTTGGAGACTTTAGCTAGCGATTCAAGGAATAGAAGAATCGTCTTTTACAGCTGTTATGTAGCGAATGTTATAAAAGGCAAGGTAATTTTTGGCTCACTCTAGATTGTATATATTGTATTGGCACTATGAATACATATTAAATATTATAATGTTGATATTTGTATCCTTTCGAATACCAACAAGAAATATGTTGATTTCCTAACTCGGTAGGTGTGTCCGTCGCTGCTGCCGCCCTGTAAACTGTATACCTGAACGCTACATCATGGCTTCAAATTCCTGTTTTTCACATCGAATGAATTCATGTTGGCTTAAATAAAATCATTCATGAATTTGCGTAACATAAAAATTGAATGATCGAGAAAAGAAAAGTAACATAGAGCAGTTTTTACTGATGAATCTTGTTGAAGATAACTCGCTGCAAAATGTGCTACATAGCCATAAATGAATTTTATTTCATTTTTCTCTAGTACAATTACATGGAAACATAGTCTCACACATGGACGGATTCTTCATATTGATTTTCTGACTGCATCAAAACAACATATATAAACGAATACGAATTGATTGATGAAAATACACATCTATATTGGAAAGCTCTGAAAAATAATTGAATGTAAAACATTCGAGTGATATCCATTTCACCAAGTTTCTTGTCTTTCTTATGAAGAACCTGAGAACGGATTTTCCTGTAAATATCAAACAGGCTGCGAGATTTTTCGGGAAAGATCGCTGGATGAAGAAATCCAATACATATGTACAAATATTGTATTTACTGAATCTTTTTACAATGATAGAGTAGCCTCAGAAACCAAATATTGTTCTCACATCGAATTTGATTTTACAATAAAATAATGGGAACAAAATAATTTTACAATAAAATAATGGGAACAAAAAGTAGCATTTGTTTCGATTCAAGCCTCACACACCTCGTGGTACGTATCGGTATTAGACATTCTTTATGTTTTGTTCACTCATTTTTATTCAATAAAGCATCTAGAAGACTGGAGTTGTGTTCCATTTGCAAACATGTAGGAAATAAACCTCATAATTCACATTCGAAATGAATGGCCGGATTATTTAATCATTTTAAATCCCATTTCATGCTACCAATTTACTGAAATTAAAATAGTTTTATCCTGAAACATGGAGAGTATATGTATTCAATTCATTAAAATTAAACTTGAAGTATTTGGGAACTGTCAGAAGTGACTATCACACACACTGGATTCCAAACACTTGACTGTATACTTGCTGAGAAATTAGACAACCGTAAAAAGAGAGTCAACTATTTCAAAAAGGAATAACCTACGTAACCATAAAATTGCAAAGCAATCAAATAAGAGAAAGATAACCAATCTAATCAAAAAAGGGCAACCAATCTTACCATGAAAGGTGAACCAATTTAGTCGTAAAAGGGCAACCAATCTAATCATATGATTACAGCTGAACTTAATCATTTGAGGACTACTCAACCTAACCGTAGAAAGACAACCCTACCTAACCATATGAAAGTAGCTCAACATAACCTTATACGGCCGACCAACGTTACCATTTTAGGACAGCTTACCATAACCATGTACGGACAACCCAATACTCGTAACGACTCTACAGCCCAATCTAATATCAACATTTGTGTCAACGCTGCTACCGACACGCTTCAACACAAGTGTTAATGAAACTCAAAATAGGTGTCAACTTGAGTAAACACTTATCAACACTAAAGTTAGCCTAAGTGAACACGACCATTAAAATTAACAATAATACTAAAAGTGGTTGTGGATCACCGCTTGAGGCCGAACAGTTGAGAATGTAGCCGGTTCCTCCAGGTCTCTCTGCCCCAGAGGTGGGAGTGGATCCTGGTGTGGAGTCTGATCCTGTCTGCAGGGGGCAGAGCGGTGTGGAACTCCAGGCCTGTGATCAGCTCCACGTCCTTTACTTTGGCGCTGTGCTCCAGCAGGAACTCGTCGCCGCTCTGTAAAATGCGAATTTTGGGAAATGGAGGGAGGGGGAGGGAAAAATATCGCAGGAAATGGATGGGGTTGATGGAGGAGGGTAGAATATGGAGGATGGGGTTGATGAAGGAGGATAGAATATCGCGGATGGGGTTGATGGAGGAGGATAGAATATCGAGGATGGGGTTGATGGAGGAGGATAGAATATCGAGGATGGGGTTGATGGAGGAGGATAGAATATGGAGGATGGGGTTGATGGAGGAGGATAGAATATCGAGGATGGGGTTGATGGAGGAGGATAGAATATGGAGGATGGGGTTGATGAAGGAGGATAGAATATCACGGATGGGGTTGATGGAGGAGGATAGAATATCGAGGATGGGGTTGATGGAGGAGGATAGAATATGGAGGATGGGGTTGATGGAGGAGGATAGAATATGGAGGATGGGGTTGATGAAGGAGGATAGAATATCGCGGATGGGGTTGATGGAGGAGGATAGAATATCGCGGATGGGGTTGATGGAGGAGGATAGAATATCGAGGATGGGGTTGATGGAGGAGGGTAGAATATCAAGGATGAGGTTTAAGGAGGAAGGGAAAATGGATGTGGTTAGTGGAGGAGGGTAGAATATCGAGGATGGGTTTATGGAAGAAGGTAGTATATCGAGGAAAAATAGATGGGGCTGATGGAAGAGGAAAAACTAAAGGAGGAAATGGGTGAAAATAAGTAAAGAAGTTTAGAAATAAATAGATGCCAGCGTGTGGAGGTAGGCTGAGATAGAAATACATATATAGCTCACCATGCAGTTGGACACGGGCTGGTACTGGGGGAGAATGAAGGCCAGGCTGTCGAGGTGGTGAGGGGGGCAGGAGTGAGGTCCCCCGTGCCCGATGTGGCAGCGCGTGATCACCACGAACACGTGGGTGGGCACCGCAACGCCCCTCCCGTCAACTCTAGTCACGGGAAAAGTATAGATCACAATATAGATCATCAGTTTGCGTATACCACTACGGGGATTAAGTTTTTCTGCTTGGTGGCTTACTTGGTTGGTACTTGCTTGCTTGGTGAGTAGCTTGCTTGCTTGCTTGGTAGCTTGCTAGCCTGCTTGCTTGCTTACTTACTGGCTGGGTAACTTGCCTGCTTGCTTGCTCACTTGCCTGCTTGCTTACTTACTAGCTGGGTAACTTGCCTGCTTGCTTGCTTGCTTGCCTGCTTGCTTACTTACTGGCTGGGTAACTTGCCTTCTTGCTTGCTTACTATGTAGCTTGATAGTTTAACAGCTTGCTTGTCATTGTTCTCGTTCCTTATTTGGAATGTTGATAAATTGACGTTTTTCATTCATTTTCATCCGAGTGCAATATGATAGTCCCCTCGTAACAATACAAGTCTACTCTCACTCACTATGCTTCCTTGAACAAAAAACTTCAGAGCTACTAAAAAATTTATAATTCAATTTTCATTCGTGCTCAAGAATTTTTGTAAAAAAATTCGATTTGAAATGAGTTCCTCTAAAACTTTATTCCTCATCCTGTTTATTTTTGTTTATTCGAAAATTTGTAATCTATGGCAAATAGCGTTTGCTAAATTGCTATTTTCAAATATTTTTCGATAAATTTCAGAGCATGCATTACAACAATCCTAGTATTTATGACAATAATCATAATATTCATGACAACAATTATAATATTCATGACAACAATCATAATATTCATTACAACAATCATAATATTCATGACAACAACCATAATATTCCCAACACTCATTATCCTAACAACAATCCTAATATCCACAACGACCATAACGCTCATGACAACAAACATAATATACACGACAACGATCATAACGTTCATAAAAACAACAACCATATTCCTAACAATCATAATACGCATGACAACAACCATAATGTTTGAGACCAATCATACATACATACATACATATACCAGGCTTCTCCTCCTTATAGGAGGGTAGCCGACAGCAGGCCACAATCACCACACTTAGTCACTAGGAGGCGAGAGAGGCAGCACTGGCCGCACCAGACTGCCAGGATCAGCAGCAGCCCAGCACAACCACCTTCCGCAGTCAGGCCCGACAGCCATAGCTGGTTTACCCCGACCGCTTCATTGAATGCAGCCCCTCCCCCCGCACAGGACAGGTCAACCCCACAAAACCAATCATAATATGCAATAAGCCTTGAACACAAAAACCAGCACCCACCGCCAGTTGTCCAAGTCGTCCTTGAGAGAGTCACCGTCAGCATCAAAGACAGGCCCGACAACGACATTCAAGGATCCGAATTTTTGCCGCCAGACTTCGATGGTGTCGATCAAGTGAGTCCAAATTTTCTTCATGCTTTGCGTCATGAGCACAGCGTTGGTGGTGACCTGAACGGCGACATCGTCTTCTTGTGATGTCCACCCTAGAGCAAAATGTTATTATCAAACCAGCGTCAAAATTATTTCAAACCAGCATCAAAATTTGACGACACTTGATTAATTAAGCCCGTAAATAATTTAATTAGGACGGTTTTGACATGAATTAATGTAGGGATTTGATCACTTAAACTATTTAAATTTGGGTGATGAGGATATCTGTGATACAAGTTTCAGTACCTCTTCAATTTTCCGACATTAATCCTCCACATATCAAACAATTAAGTTAATATCGCTGCTAGCACTCACATCCAGTTAAAAAAGCTTGGATTGAAAAATGTTTCGTAAAACATCACGGTCATTCAATTAGGGTGAAAATGTGTGAAAGTATGATTTAAGAAAAAACGCTATTTCTTGATTTTTCCTTAAGTAATTAGTGAGTTCTTTTGTGTAAAAGGTCTTGTGTTCGATCCCAGCAATACGAGCTCGGTGTTTCTTCCATTGGGAAAAGGAAGAAGTTAGCTGAAAGTTCATCTCTGTTCTGAGGTGCATCAAATGGGTACCAACACGACCGAGGGCAACCGTCACTGCATCCTGGCGTTGTTGAGTAAAAGATATTTGAAAATGACAAACTCTATGAACTTAAATTAGCTTTACTTAAGTTGTACATTCTTAATTCGAATTAATATACTTCTGAGACTAATAAGGTTTACACGGCAAGCTTAATTAGATAAAAATAAACTCCTACATGAACCTGTTTAATACTAGATATTTACTGAGTGGGAAGAGAGATTCCAAGCCTGTATGTACGGATAAAAACTCCTATATGACCCCATTTAACACTGGAGATGGGAAAAACTCCTATATGAATCCGTTAAATACTGGAAATGGACTAACTGAGTGGGAAGAGAGGTTCCCAGCCGGTGTGTGAGGCGCTGACGATGTCCTGCGTAGCGCACACGGGCGGCAGGTCGAGGGCGTGCAGGCGAGGGTCAGGGAACCAGGCCGGGGAATTTGCGTCACGTCCTTTTCGGTCCTTGACGCCTTCGTCCAGGTGAAACGTCGTCCATAGTGGTGCCCTTAGTGACCTTGAATATGCTGCAATGAAAACGGGAGTTACTGAAATATTTTGTCTTAAAACACTACCTAAAAGCATAAACCTGTTACGTGAGATGGGTATTAACGAGGTAAAAACAATTCCACAGCACTGTCAAAATGCGTGACATATGTTTATTTATTCACGAGGTTAAGACAATTTCCCAATCCCCCACCTCTGCCATTGTCAACAAACCTGTGACGTGAGACGTGTCAAGCAAGGTCAAAACTCCCGGCAAATCTTGAATGGCAACTAGCGGCAACCCCCAGGGGGCGTGCCAGAAGCTGAGTGGCGGTAGGCCTATCTCTTCAGTGCGCACCAGTCTCTCGAGGTGGTCGTGTCGCTGCTGCGGATCCGGGAGCGAACGGCACTCGGACTCTTCAGAAAGTTCGTCCAGCTCGTCTAATGCATCCTCTGGCAGTCGGGCCACTGGGGCGATGACCACTTCCTGTCAGGTATATTTTAATTGTTTAATTAATTCTTGATGTGTTTACAATCCGGTTATCAAAGCGGAGGGATACCAAGGGATTAAAAACATCGTTTTTTAAGCTAAGAAAGGTTTTGGATCATATTTTTTAGATATTAACTGTTTCATCTTTCGTGTGTAAAGGGTTTGATGCTCCGAGGATGCTGGTGTTTCTTCTCGTTGGAAATGGGTAAAGTTAACCTCAATTTCCCGCACGACCCAGGTGAATGATTTGGATGCCGGCTTGACCAGATGCAACCTTCATTGTGTCAAGGCCTGTTTACACGATCACTGAGTAAGCTCATGAGCAGTGAAGAGAGGCTCAAACCCCGCCCACTTGCTCGCGTTTCAGACTCAATGGCTAACTAAACGACAGTGCGGACCATGTTGGTCTTCATCCGAGCTATCCAAGGCTTGTCAGTGCCATTTCAGTTGCCGAACGAGGAAGGTGTATAGTCTCTCCTCCTTCCCTACGCGTTCTCTTGGAAAATTGTCCTGTAGCTGCCCAAAAAAGGATTTTTTTTAAGCCAATGCTTCGCCCACATTTTCCTCTATCGTTTTTGTTTCTTCTTTATAGCCGCGATACCTGACATAGAGAGTGCAAGCGCCATTTTCTGTCGCCGAGCCACCATCATACATCCTCTCTCTACCACGTTCAGGTGCAAACTGAGGATTTTACCAGAGCAGCGCTTCGTCACTGCTGAAAGTGCTGTATGGCCGTATAGACACACTGACTCGACTAAGTACGTTACTGCACTCGTGGTGAAGTTGCTCATCAGTGATCGTGTCAACAGGCCTTTAAGGCCAGTTTACACGATCATTGAGTGCGCGCGGTAGCAGTGAAGAGATGCCCCAGCCCCGCCCACTTGCTCTAGCTTCAGGCTCATTTACTTGCCCAATGACAGTGCGTCTGTAAAGGCCTGTTTACACGATCATTGAGTGCGCGCAGTAGCAGTGAAGAGAGGCCCCAGCCCCGCCCACTTGTTTTTGCTTCAGGAGCATTTACTTGCTCAATGACAGTGTGGCTGTAATGATACTGACAAGCTCTGGCCACCGCCATGAAAACGAGCATTGTCCACATTGGCATTGAGCAGTAAATGTGCCTGAAGCGAGAGCAAGTGGACGGGGCTTGCATCTCTCTTCACTGCTCACGCGCGCACTCAATGATCGTGCAAACAGGCCTTTACGTTATTTCATAACTTATTAGGAATTTAAAGAAGTGTAGTTTCCCACGCTTTGAATTGATACAAATGAAACATTTTTTGGTAAAACATTCAATGATTGTTATTTAAAAGCTTGCGGCAAAAAATTCCATTCGAAAACAAACATATTGACAATTTTTGAAAGTTTAGAGGACTAAGCGATACAATAATAGTTGTAGACGAGAACAACAGCTTAATAGTTCAAGTTTTGTAATTTAAAATGTTCATGAATTGCTTGCACAAACCATTCATGTTCAGAGATACAGTGAACTGTTCATGCTGAAGTAGAGTGTTTTTGAAACTAAGATTTAATGGTTAGTTATCTTCGGGGATACAGTTGGTATTCCAAGATAAGGTTTGGTGTTTTTAAAGTAGAATGAAAATGCAGTAGAAACTCCAGAGTAAGGTTTTAAAAGGATTGCCGAAAGGTTAATCATTTTTAAAGAAGCAGTAGACTGTCCAAGCAAAGGAATAGTTCGTTAAGAGAAAACTCTACGGCCTTACATTACGACTTGGAGGTATTGGAGGAGGGTTCACTATGACTTTACATCCAACTTGGAGGTATTGGAGGAGAGTTCACCGTGACCTTACGTTTATAGTTCACTATGACATTATATTTAGGGTTCACTATGACCTTACATTGCGACTTGGAGGTAAAGGAGGAGGGTTCACTAGCAAGTGATGTAGGGACCCCCAAGTGCCGTTGTTCGGAGCAGGGGACGAGTCCGTCAGCACGCACATCAGGTTGTACAGCTCGATGTTCTGGAAGGCCTCAACTTCGAGTTCATTCTTGAAAGCTGGTCCGTACGCCAAAAACAAAGCCTGCGATAACAAGGAATGGTTCTGTTACATTTTTAGGGCAAAAACAAAGCCTACGAATACAAGAGATAGTTTCTATTACATTTTAAACCAAAAACAAAGCCTTCATGAACATGGGAAAGTTCCTATAACATTTTAAAGCCAAAAACAATACGTGCGAGAACGGTAGAAAGTTTCAATATTTTGTCGGCATGTCGTCTCGGTTGTGCTGTTAATACTGTATAAACTATGGATGTCAATTTGAACAAGTTAAAAGCAAGTTAAAACAAAAAGCACAGAAACAGTTCATGCGTAAAAGTAAACAGTCAAAGTAGAGCGCTAAGGTTGATCATTTTCGGCGATACAGCAAGCCGTCCGAGACGCCTTGACGCCTTCATTTGGACACTTATTTTGAATACAAACTATACTCTCAATCATCTGTTTCGACTATTTACATGGGTATTACGATACCTGTATATTTATTTCAACTAAGGATTCTTACGTTGAGATATTTTAAAAACCAATGACGCTGTTGATGTCAACTGTATTGGAAATGAACTGTTTTCCCATTCTTTTTCTTTACCCTCATAGATAAAACCACAACTCACGTTCATGTCTGCGATGTAGTTGTCGTAACCGTGATCGCCAAGGTCGGCCTTGTAAGTTCCATCGACGTCCACCTGCAATTTTACAGAATTTAACAATTTCACGTCAATGAAGAAACAGTGTGAAGAGAAAGTGAAAAAAATATAAAAACCGTTTATTTCTACTTAAGTCAATGCATAAAATGTGCTGCGATAGATCCGTTTCTGAAGATGTTCTGACTGAAAGGTTCTTCGTGGCTTAAAAAAAGGAGGGAGAATTTTCAATAATCTTAGGAATTAAGCATGAAATGCCTTCTAATTATTTCGATCAGTCTTTTCATTTGTGTAGTTTATTTCGCTTATCAAACAGCGATAAGAATAGATCTCCTGATTTAGAAAGAAATTTCAAGATGTATTTTGATTTCTTGTCTATTTTCACTCACTGAAGTCCAAATTAACTACTGAAATACGGTTAGAACACACTGTAATTGGTTTGGACCACCGTCTCAAAACTCTAGTCTAATTCACTATATCGCCATTGGAATCAATAAGTTCCGAGTAGTTTTCTTATACGCATATTGTCTCATTTGTAAACTTCTTGAGAGTAGACCCACATTAGTCTGCTATTTACAAATCTCACTTCTGTTGGTCGAGGAAAACGTCCGATTCACCTGGTATCCATAGGTCCAACTAGCGCATCAAAGTGTCTTATATCCCATTGTCGGGGCAGGTATCCAACTTCCCTTGTACTCTCTGGTTCAGTTCCAAGGCTAGTTCACAATTCCCCTGATACCCCTAGGGCTAGTCGAGAAAAATATCCAACTCATCTTGTACCTTGTGGGTCAGCTCGAGAACTGGTCCATCAAGTCAACTTATATCCCAATGTCAAAAACATCCATCCCTCCCTGTACACTCAAGTCCAGTTCAGGTGCTAGTCCATCAACTCCGTATAAGTCGAGAAAAAACTCAGCTCTCCATGTACCTCCTCGCTCAGCTAGGGAACTGGTCCATCAAGTCAAGTCCATAAGCTCATCTGATCTGGACGGGTCGGTCGTTTGCTAGAACCACAAACTAAAGAGGAACTTAAAATTAGAAAAATTCCAAAAATTCCTAGGAAAATTCTTGGAAATTTTTCTCGTTTTTCTTATCTGATATCCTTTGACCAAGTCGAGGAAGATATCGAATTCTCAATGAACCTCCTGGTTCAGCTCAGAAACTGGTCCATCAGCTCACCTGATAACCTTTGGCCAAGTCGAGGAAAATATCCTCAATTCGGCGTTGTCCTCCGAAATGCCATCTGGCCGGCGAGTACAACTTGTGGTACACCGTCATCTCTTTCCTCTTGCAATTCAGTTGTTCCATAAGCGACACGGTGCCTTCTGTACGGAGAATACACGCATTATAAATGTTGAACATATTGTAAAGTAAATGTCCTGAATACTAGCAGGAACTCATCGCCCTTCTGGAAAATGAGAATCTTGAGGTTATTAATCCTATTAATCGACTAATCCTTCGTGGACGTAAATATGGTTGATAAAGGTAGAATTTACGATAATTCACTCTCTGTAGGAGGTTTATGATTTCATGTAGTTGAAGTTTTACATGATTTGTTGGTTGTAGGTAAATTAGAATTTAAAATTAAAATCTAAAAAGTTCGAAAGAATGTCAGGAACAAGTTTGAGAATAGAAGGTAATCAGGAATTCAAACTTAATTCCTGTTATTCAATCTCACGAAAAAACTACATTCTCATCGTTTATTATGAATTTTAGGAGGGTAAAGATATTATATTTCATAAAAGTCACTAAATTTGAAAAAAATCTTGTTCGCAATTTAAGCTCAAAAATAGAAGCGAATTTCAAGAAATAAAAATAAATGAAAATAGAGTCCAAGAATCATTTAAATAAGTAGAAAATTTGTGTATATGTACAAATACGTATATAATACAGAAGCATCATTTTTAATTATAAAGAAAAGAAGCTAATTATATCATTGAGAATAAAGGCCGCACCGAAGGACCGATCTCGGGCGTTGAAGCGAGAGAACACTCCGTTCCACGAGCTGGTGACACTTCTGGAGATGTTGAGGGCCACTTCGTTAAGACGGATGACTCTGTCTGGCCCAGCGGCCGTGACCCCGTGGTCTGCAACCACCAGCAAGTTTACGCAGTCTTGCAGACCACGACGCTGCAGACCACGCACCAGCTGTCGCATTGCATCATCCACCAGCTTCAACACTTCATCCACCTGTCGTGTTGGTACGAAGGGATGGAGTGCTTAGCACGAATTTTCTCTAGAACACGGGTTCTCAAAGTGGGGTCCGCAGACCCCCTGAGGTCCGTTGAACATTGACAGAGGGTCCGTAAAATTTATTGAATTTAACAGTGAATACCTATATATATTTATATCATATATACATATAATATATATATTATGTATAAATATATATACACACCCAATTAACCTTGTACCTTCCTTGTACCTTTTATATATATATATATATATATATATATATATATATGTATAAATATAAATATATTATATATAAGAATATATGTTTATGTAGATATATTTAAATTTTTTTCCTGTGAGGAAAACAAGTGAGAGGTCCTTAGCTTATTTTCTGTAATAAAAGTGGTCTTTGGTTGAAAAAAGTTTGAGAACCCCTGCTCTACACGACGTGTGAAATTACGAGTATAATGCCAATACTGAATTTTCTCCGGACGGAAAGGGATGGTCGAATTTCAAGGATGATGAACTCCGGGATTTTCTGAGGATGACGAAGAATGATCGAATTTCATGAATTTCCACTAGCTACCTGCTTGGAATGACTAGCTTAGATTAACTAGCTTGGAATGGCTAACTGGGAACGATTAGCTGGGAATGGTAAACTAGGAACGACTAGCTTGGAATAACTACTAGCTTAAAATGACTAGCTGGGAACGACTATCTACCTGCTTGGAGTCAGGACCGAAGTCGTGCGCCTTCTTGTCCGGCTCGTGGAGGTAGAGCGTGAGGAAGCGGGGGCGCTGGTGGGGGGGCAAGTCCAGCCACCGCAGCACCTGGGGGAATGGGGGCATAAATACGGGTTCTTACAGTGTCAGGGGTCATAAATACGAGTCACCCGTATCCGGGTGATGATCACCCACCATCACCCACAGCCTCACCTGATTCACCCCCAGGATCACCTGATTCACCCACAGGATCACCTGATCCACCCACAGGGTCACCTGATTCACCCATAGGGTCACTTGATTCACCCACAGTGTCATCTAATCATCCACCATCACCCATTGACTCACCTAATCACCCACCGTCACCCACAGACTTACCTAATCACCCACCGTCACCCACAGACTCACCCGATTCACTCACAGTCTCACCTAATCACCCACCATCAACCACAGACTCACCTGATTCACCCTGACGTTGAAGGGTGTACGCTCTGAGAAGGGAAACCAGTAGGTGGGTGTGTCCCCTGTGACCTCTGAGCCTGGCCAGAAGTAGGTCGCTGAGACTTGCCCCTGTGGATTTAGGTCAAGTTAGAGGGCTGAGACTTGTCTCTATGGGTCATATGGTCAAGTTAGAGGGCTGAGACTTGTCCCTGTGGGTCGTAGGGTCAAGTTAGTGGCTGAGACTTGTAACTGTGGGTATTAGGGTCAAGTTAAAGGGCTGAGACTTGTCCCTGTGGGTCTTAGGGTCAAGTTAAAGGGCTGACACTTGTCCCTGTGGGTTATAGGGTCAAGTTAGAGGGCTGAGACTTGTCCCTGTGGATCATAGGGTCAAGCTAGTGGCTGAGACTTGTCCCTGTGGGTCATAGGGACAAGTTAGAGGGCTGAGACTTGTCCCTGTGGGTCATAGGGACAAGTTAGAGGGCTGAGACTTGTCCCTGTGGGTCGTAGGGTCAAGTTAGTGGCTGAGACTTGTAACTGTGGGTATTAGGGTCAAGTTAAAGGGCTGAGACTTGTCCCTGTGGGTCTTAGGGTCAAGTTAGAGGGCTGACACTTGTCCCTGTGGGTTATAGGGACAAGTTAGAGGGCTGAAACTTGTCCCTGTGGGTCTTATTGACAATTTGAGTGAACCTATAAATCAAAAGAACATTTAGAACATTCATCCATTAAAATCTTGAATACATGTACCATATGCGTATGAAGATACGAATTCGACGTAATTTAATGATTTTTTTAGCAGGCCCGGCCGTTTAAACGAAGATTTCTGATGCTAAATTAAATTCAAATTAAGTCTCCAAGGATTTTTTCGTATATCTCAGAGTTGGTGAAAACTCTACGTAAGGGCATTCGTTAGATTTATTATACATTAGTTTCAGATTACAGTATATTAACAAAATTAAAATATACTTCAAATTGATCAAATGTAACAGGAATGATTTTCTAGAGAACTTATACTTTGATAAACGAATGCTAAACTTCCCATAGGGCGATTCGCATAGAATCTCACACGGAGAATAAAAAGAAGTACCTGAGGAAACAAACATTTCATTTAATGCATGCGTTTCGGAATCATTAAAACCCCATCATCAGCGCTGAAACAGATGAAAACACAAACAAGTTCGTAATATTTCATTAAAAAACATATAAATATTCTACAAAATGATCTGAATGTCTGAAAACGTACGTTAAATTAACGCGCCACTCAAACTTTTCCGAAATAAACTCTACGGTAAATGTATGATGATTTTCAAGCCCCAAAAACGATTTTCCTCACCATATCAATTAAACGAATAAACTTCATATTAATTTCTAAGCTCGACCGATGGATTTCATTACTTTTATATCCATTATCGAGTTATCCGTTGAATGATTTTAAAGTTATTCAGCAAATTACTACAAAAATATTCGAGCAATTAGAAAACTAATATATTTGCTAATATAAACTATGTATTTTGTAGATCACAGCAAAACTATTCGGTTATTCAATAGTTTATTACAAGAATATTAAAAAATTTATTAAAAAATTATTCAATTAAATACTACAAAATTATCCAATAAGCTATAAAAAATGTTCAGATAAATAATAAAAAAATTGCTCAGTAAAATCTTCCTAAACTAATAGAGATGTTTAAAAAAATCAACCCTGCAATAAAATTCTGGGTTTCTAAAATTTAAAACTGATCACCTGGTTTTCTACGGTTTTCCAGATGGGTTCGCCGCCCCAAAACCGTTTCTGGTAGCTGGTCGGTTTGTCTGGCGCGAAGGTGGCGTTGAAAACCGGGTCTCTGAACCGGTTTGCCACGATGCCGTGGGCAGGCGGCAGCAAACCCTGCAATTGTTACGGTATTGGTGGTATTTTGTCACGGGTTATTTCTTGTTGTTGTTCTTGGTATTTTGTTGTGGTAGTTGTTGTGCTTCTTTGAATTTTTGGTTTTTGTGGGGATAATGTTTCGTGCTGTTTTTTGTTGTTGTTGGTATTTTGTTGTCGGTGATATTTTGTTTTTGGTAGTATTCTTTCATTATAGATACTTTTCAGTTCCTCTTTCTATATATTGCCAATTATATTTCGTTGTCAATTTTCAATAACTCTTTTTAATTATTCGATATATTTTGTTAAACCGTTGCATATAGATGTGTTTTTCCACATATATAGAATCCACCATAGCACTCAGTGCTAACATCAGCATCAATATGGTTTAGGGCAATATATATAATATATATCATATATATATTATTTATGATGTATTCTGAATATATAATTTATTATAATATTCAACATTTGTATTATATTATATAGACAGTATATATATAGTATGTAATATATATATATATAATGAGTGTTATAATTAGGTAATATACATACCACCATAACCCATGTGACCCCTAACTTACGGTGACGATGGTGTAATGGTTAGGGAAGGTGATGGAGGGGTACGAGGGCTTCATGTAGGGGGCGTGCACCCCTCGCTTGGCCAGGCGGGCGAGAGTTGGGGTGAACCCTCGGTCCAGGAAATCAGCTCTGAATCCATCCATGGAAACTAAAATCTAGCGACGGAATCTTAAAGTTAATGGCAAAATTATTCTAAATTTACTAACGAAATTATTTTAAAATATTGGTACGAGACTCAAGCTTTCAACTGAGTACACAAATAAAAAAAAGTTAAATGCTTAAGTAGGGTCTTTCATTAATGAAAAATTAATATTTTAACACGTCATTAATTTCAGCAAATTCGTGACTTGCATGTACATATTAAAATAAATTAAACCATGTAAAATATACTACATAAAATAAAAATTCTAAACTATACTCACGAGAAATTCAAAACTCAAACAGTAAGACACGATTAGAAAATTAAAATCATAAGCCATCATTAATATTAACATATTCGTGAATTGCACATAAACATTTATTTTCCTTGATAAACAATATTATACAAAATACAAGTTCCAAACTACATTTATGAAGGCTTCAAAGCTCATTTTTAGATGGAAAATGAAAACTTTATAATGGTATCAAAAAGGACATAGTCGCATTGAACTAACCAGTGGGTGTTGCGTGTAGTCTGGGGGACATTTCTGAGGGTCGAGTTGAGCAGGGATGTGGGGGACCGACCCCCCCACAAGGGGGTCAACACTCGCAGCTATAGCACTGCCTATCAGGCCTACCAGCAGCATATGAAACTCTATCCTCCCCATCGCTATAGGCTGGAAAGGAGCAGTTTCAAAATATCTGAAATGGAAATGCGGAAATTAATTTCATTTTGGAAGTATATATCATCTGTTGAAATTAGAATCAACACTTTCGTAACACATTGTCACGTAGATAGAAAATTTGTTGGATTTAAGGACGATGCATTGCCTGTTGAAATTGGAATCAACGCATTCTTAACACATTAGCGCATTCTCACTACATTATAAGCACATTCTCGACACATTATCAACACATTATCAACACATTCTCACCACACTCCCAACACATTCTCAACACATTATCAATACATCCTCAAAACATTTTCCACACACTATCAACACATTCTCAACGCATAATCAACACATTCTCAACGCATAATCAACACATTATCAACACATTTTCAACACATTTTGAACACATTATCAACACATCATCAACACATTCTCAACACACCATCAACACATTTTCAACGCATAATCAACACATTATCAATACTTTCTCAACATATGCTGTGCACACCGTCACCGGGTACAAATAATAGGGCATTTGCGCCCACTGCTTATCGCTGAAGGCTAATCAAAGCTTTAAAAAACGAGAGGAAGTTCAGAAGTTCAGCAAAAAAGTTTCCCGGCATCAAAATACAGGAAATGAAGGCAAAACTAAACATGTATGTCTAAAAGTAGGCTGTTTGGAGAGCAACGTACATCCGAACAGCGCTGGGCTGTTTGGCTGTCTAGGAGTAAAGCTGTTCCATACTCTGTTGGAATGAACAGCTACTTCATTCTGGCATAGAATTAAAAGCTATTTCATACCGTGTTAGAATTATAAAATATTTCACAAGGTGTTAGAATTATAAAATATTTCACAAGGTGTTAGAATTATAAAATATTTCACAAGGTGTTAGAATTATAAAATATTTCACACGGTGTTAGAATTATAAAATATTTCACAAGGTGTTAGAATTATAAAATATTTCACAAGGTGTTAGAATTATAAAATATTTCACAAGGTGTTAGAATTATAAAATATTTCACAAGGTGTTAGAATTATAAAATATTTCACAAGGTGTTAGAATTATAAAATATTTCACAAGGTGTTAGAATTATAAAATATTTCACAAGGTGTTAGAATTATAAAATATTTCACAAGGTGTTAGAATTATAAAATATTTCACAAGGTGTTAGAATTATAAAATATTTCACAAGGTGTTAGAATTGAAAGTTCTTTAACACAATGTTAGAATCAAAACTTATAACATACTTTGTACTAATCGAAAGCTGTTTCAATTTCATTTTCTATTCGAAATAAAAGTTATCATATACTATGTTAGATTTATGAGCTATTTCACATGGTGTTAGCTATTTCACACGTAGTAATTACGTATTTAATGTTTAACTGGATGTTGATATTATGATGGCGCAAAGTTTTTTGTTTTTCATTGATGAAAGAACCTACTTAAGCATTTCATTTTTATTTGTTTATTCCATTGAATACTTATTTTTTTACCAATTCATACTTGAATTAAGTTGTGTAGCCTTCTAAATATATCTAAAACTAACTTACAGATGTTCAATACTACCCATTTATCAAATCAATCTACACCTACTTTTTTAACATTATCTACTCACTATCGTGATATTTCGCACGTTTTCTTAATATTACGCATATTTTTTCTCAATTTTATTCATCTTTTTTTTCATGTTGCATATCTTCTACACTTTCGAACCATGTTTTTTTCATCTATGTCAGTCATTAGAATCAGGCCAACTGTATACACCACTGGAGTCGCTGCATACCATTCCCTACTTTCTTCATATACCGCACTATTTCATACACATACATCAACAGTATTACGAATATAAATCCACAGGGAAAAAATAACTACATAAAAAGCATTATTAACATTCTCCCAGTCTAATACAAGTTTATTCTGTAATTTAACACACGAATAAACTGCTTAAGTCGTCAGGACACATGCCTTACATGTCCTTGACATGTTCAAGTTCTCTGGTAGTCACAAGGGCTTTATTTCAAGTTTTTAATACCCATCAGTTATATAAATAACAACCAATTACATTTCCACCCTTGATTAATAGTGGCACGATTTGATAGTTAAGCCCTCCTTAATTAAGTAGGTGAAGTACTACAATTAGCATTTAAAATTAAGATTCACGGCTCCGTGAACTATGTAGGTTAAGAACTAAGTTTATTTTTACAGTAGGTATTCATGACAACAATCAATTTAGTGAATGAAGAATTACGATTAGCCTCTGCGAAAATTATCTGCGGCCGCCATGAATTAAATAAAAAAAAAATTACTTTAAGTGTCTACGATGGTGTTCACTGTCCCCATCTATTAAGTCAGTGGAGAATAGTGTCTACCAAAAGTAGTACTGGCCAGCGGTAATTAAGTATTTCATTAATTATAATTAATTATCAATCAAATGAATAGATGAAGAATCAAAACCATGCAGTGCCTATGGAAAGTAGACACTAGTCATACTTAACCCGCGCACGGTCGCGCATCCCTCAGAAAAGTAGTCAATTTACCCGCGTTACTCTGCCGTTCCCTGTTCACTTACCGTAATAGGCAGAGATGTAAAAATATGAAGTAATGAGTAAAAAATGTTGCTTTACACTTTGATGTTGTCAAATTTTTGATAACTTGAACCGTTTCTTTGTAATATGGAGTCAAACTCCGTAGATTTTTGCACAACATTGCTTCAAAGAGATCAATGGCCATTTTTGTGTTTTGGGAACAATGTAATGTTTTTCACTGCTATTTTATGCAGAAAATCCTTCCAAACCTGCTGATGTTTTTATTTTTCCTCTACAACAATTAGAAAAAAAGTTATGACCATTTATGTCTACTAGGTGTTATCCATTCTTCGTTTTAGTTCCTACATAAATGCATGTTTGCATGTCTGGTTATATTACTGTAAGTATAGTGTTTCGAAACTTGTAATTTTCACACAATATGAATAAAATACTGCTCTACACGCTACTGACTTCAGATTTGTCTTATTTGCCATTTTTACGAAATAAGGCGAAATAAGGCCCTGAGTAGTTTCGCTGGTAACTGAGGCTGCCACTGACTGTTCGCACGCACACCCTCTCACGGTCGCCTCATTTACCACACTGACTGTGCTTACCCCTCCCAACTTCCAAGTGGTTGGAGCTCTGCCTTAACCCCCACAATGTGGGGGTTTCTGGCTCCAGCTGTGTAGCACTCGCTGAGACGATCATTTTGGTGTATAACAACTTGGGGTTATGCCTTACGTCTGGCAACCAGTGAGCCTGGTAAATGAGGCGACCAGTTACAGTGCGCGGGTTAACAACAATGCCAGTCATGCGGAAAGTAGACACTCGTCATACTGAAGACCGATGAAGCAAAACAGGTGGCAGGGCTAATTCTTATAACAAAGAACGTGATTCCAGCATTCACTTATGAAACACAACAAGCAAAACCGATTATTTTAGTCATACATAAATCCTATCATACAAAGTCAAACATAGTCATACATAAATCAAATCATACAAAGTCATACATAGTCACACATAAATCCGATCACACATAGCCACGCATAAATCCCTAAATCCGACGAAGCCCAGAAGATGCCAGCCCCCCAGCAAAGTACGCGATGCCAAACAAGCACTTCCTGCCCGCCCAACTCTAGCAGGTCATCTTGCCCCCTCGCTGGTGATGGATTCGAGCAGCACGACCTCGACCACACCCCGCCGGGCTGGTCAGCTCTACGCTTCTTGTATGAGGAAGTCCGTACGTGTCCATAGAGCGCTCTTGTTGCTTTGTGTATGTGGGTCTGTTTATGGGGAGTTTGTGAATATGGGTTAGTTTATGGGGAATTTGTGAATATGGGTCCGTTTATGGGGGAGTTAATGTGGGGTATATGAATATGGGTCTATTAATGGGTGAGTTTGTGAATATAGATCATTTTATGGGTGAGCTCAACAATACTGATCAGTTTATAAATAAGTTTCTGAATATAGATCAATTAATTGACGAGCTTATGAATATGGATCTGTTTATGGGGAAGTTTATGAATATGGGTCTGTTTTGAGAAGAGCTTATGAATATGGGTCTGTTTGGAGGAGAGCTTATGAATATGGATCATTTTACGGATGAGTGTGTGGTGTGACATGTGGTGTGACGTGTGGTGTGGCAAGGGCGTGTGGCATGTAGTGTGAATGTGTAGCACATTCACAAAACAGCCCGTAATTTGTAAGTGATAGAGACTTGAGAGTTATTTTTTCTATGTCGGTATATTTTCTTAAATTGATATATGGTGTTGACAACCTTCTAAATATTACTATTCCGGAAATTGAATAAGTCTGATTATTAATCTTTTTTACATTATTTTTCGAAATTAATGTCGTGCGTCAAAAAAAAACCTTGGTCTTGACAGCCAGTAACCACAACGTTTGACAACTCTTGCTAAATATCTAATGTAAAATATATGATATGTAATGTCTAAAACATAAAATATTTTTAATACAAGCATGCATTTATTCGGTACATAGTATACAACATATAATCATTATGCATAATATGAATATATGTAATATAATATACACATGAACCAAGAAAAACAGGAAGATGAGAATATGCTTCGTAATCCCAGGAAAAATCATTAGTGGAATGAATACGATGTACGAAAAGCAAGAGTTCTTGAAACAAACATTACTGAGAACTCATCAATCATTATTTAAAAAATACAACCACCCTAGCAAAAAAATGGGCCATAAAAACAGGAGAACGATCTTCAACAGCAAATGCGGTCGTTGAGTGCTATGAAGAAGGAAGTATCGATAGCTCCCTCGTCTAATGACAAGGCTGTCATCATTGTGAACGTACAATTACACATGCGAGTACACAGCGATGTGCATTGTGTTGCACGATCTCAAGTCCGACCTTGTGCTTGTTTTCCCTGGCGCCACAATTGAGTGCTTGCACGACTTGAGTTATTAAATACAGAGCTATAGCGCGCAACCCGGAAGTCGTTTTCTACGGCGTGCAAAGAAAATTCGCATTTATAGGGGGAGACCCAGATATCGCGTGGTGTCATATGTCTCGCTCTATCTAATGTGAATGTAAACTCGGGGAGAGTCAGAAGATTACAAATAAGTATCTATCACCCAAATCGTCCCGGATTTGTGCATATTATGAAATGCAATTGAGTACTTTGTTTACCCTACTAGAAAAATTTGTAACAGTACGAATGAATGACCAGCAGATCATGTGTGCTTTTATTTTACGTCATTCGTAATCTCACACATAAAAAAAACTTATGTACACATAATAATCCGTATATTAAATCGGTGTCTCAAAATACTTCGTATCTGCTTTATAATAACCGTGACCGGTTGATCATTTTCGGCTCTTTTATTTTTTATATGAAGGTTATAAAGCAGATCATGTGGGCGATGAGATGTCATCGCGTGGGAAACATCATTGGTACGCGAGTCGTCCTACAAGGTTACTTTTAAATATAGGTCCTAATTGAACCTATGAGACCTCCCATAATATTAGATGGATTTTAAAACATAGCACTTATAAAATTTACTATTTTTATTTTTATTACGGTTTGAATGAAATATTTTGATTGTGCCGCCCCCATGAGCGCAGAAAAGATTCAGCGCGATTACGCAGGCTGTTCTTCACGGTGCTCGTGAGGTCTGGTCTAAGTTATACCTCAACGGATGCCATGAATAGGTGTTGTCCTTTAGAGATATTTAATTCAGAGGAACACTCGTTTAATAGACACTCGCTATTGCAAATGCAAACCATTCATTTTCAGCAATTGGTATATCAACAAAATTATCACTACCTCAGATTAATCCGTTTCTCCTTCGCTCGTGATGTATCATTGAAATTGTAACTGAAGACTCTCACAAGAGTCAGTTTAAAAATTCGTACACGTAGATACTAATAACTGACTCTAAGATAACCTGTAGCCTTTTCTAACGTCTAGTTTGAAATACGTACATAAGACTTGAATGTTACACACGCCCTGTTAAGCATTGAGTAAATCAATATGAATTTTTTACCCTTCAAGTAGTCCAGCCAGGCACAAGAAATCGAACATCCTGGACCGCTCTCCATATTCGTCTTTTAGAAGACGTGCAATTTAAATTCTACTCACACAGACACATACAACATACACGACACACAGACAACACACACACAACACACATTTCAAGTGAACCAAGCATTAATTCTCCACGTAATTTTTTCCGAATCTCGAAGCTTCGTCATGCATCAAAATGTGAACAAAAATGCCTTTCTGGAGGCGTTTAAGCCGACGACCACGGCCGTGATTTGGGGTCGGCCAAACTCCTTGTTTGGTCTTCCCGCCTCCGCGCCTCCGACGCGTCTACCGCGGCCAATAGACGCCTCTACCTCGACCGCTAGACGCCGCTACGCCGACCATTTCTCGGACTGGAATATTGCAGGGCTTCGTAATCTGCAATTGCTGGATACTTGGGGTTATTTTTCGAGCGTGACTCAAGCTGCAAGCCTTATATGTTCGGATCCTTTAATCGCCAGGGCGTGCGGCGTTAACTCCGGCGAGCAACATGGCAGAAATTCGACGTATAAATTATTGGAAAATGAATTGTGGGCTGGAAATATTGCTCTGTGAAAAGTGAAGGGAATTTTAAGAGTGATACTTTGGTTTAAAATGAATAGATGACATGCGTAGAGATGTATTCATGTGGGTCAATATGAATTGAGAATGTGTATATGGTTGTATTTAAGCGGGTTTAAGCTAAATTGATACCCAATTTCTGAATAGAAATGAAAATTTCCTCCAACATGATGAGAAAATAATTTTAGCATTGTTGAAAATTCTATTTGAATATCTAGTTAATAAAATGTAAACTGAAATATGATTCACGATGTAGGGGGGATGATTTTTGTATTGTTGAAAATATTCTTTGAAGCTTTATGTGATTTGATAATCGCCGGTTGCATAAGTTCAAGTTAGAGTTTAATTGAAGAAATTTAGCTACTTTAACTCACGTATCAGTTTTTAATTCATTTTTGGTAGTAAATTTTGTATGCCTCGTTCATTGGCTATCATTCATAAATGAAAACCAAAAATATTAATTTCTAAGTGTTCTCTCTAAAAAAATTAAATCTTTGAGGTCTGATTTGACTCCAAAGTTGATCTTCACTTACCAATTTACCCTATCTTGCAAGTAAACTTTGTAATCGATCTCCACATTCCCTATCTTTCTTGTAAATTTCGTAATTGATTTCCACATTCCCTATTTTACTTGTAAACTATATAATAATGACCCCAAACTATTTTTGTGAGGCAATACCTATTTACGTGACCTAATTTACCTGACCTATTGATTTGAACTATTCAACTAGCGTACGTAAGTGACCTATTTGTTTCCACCATTTACCTGACGCATTAACTATACCCTATTTACATGATTAATTTACCCAACTCATTGACATCTGACTGAAATTACAAATTTTGTAAAAAATTGAGTACCTCCTGCATGTGATCGTGCGAGTATGAAAAATAAAGTTAATTATGAAGTGAAATTTAAAAAAAGGAACTTTTCCCAAAAATTTTTTTCCTAAAATTAAAAAAAATCAAATTCCCTGAATTTTCATCGGAAAACTAAATATTACTGTGATTATTATTAGTATAAATAACAACACTTATCAAAAATATAGCACTTGAAAATATAGCACTTATAAAATCCTAAGAAGTACTTTTTTATTTTTATTACGGTTTGTACAATGTATTATCAATAATAAATATTATGTTACGTCTTCATAATTATTGATAATTCTGGTGGTAATTCGCTTTTCCAACGAAAAGTAAGCTAATTAGCTAAAATGAAAAAAATTGATTTATACCGCAATTCAACTATCATTTTCAAAACATTCAGATACTCAATGCTTGCAACAATTCATATCAACTTACTAAATTTTCGGCTTTTTATTGTCATTTTATTCCTAACCAGATTTAACTTTTTCTTTAAAATTCGAAATAAATTACTGAATATCGAGTCCCAGGTCTCGAGTAGCGGTTGTTTTTAACTTAACAGTCGAATAAAAATTATCGGGCTGACTATTTCTGACAAAAAAGTCAAATTAATCGGAAAAATTTCTATTTTAATCATAAATGCCGCAAAAAATATCCTTACGGCTACGTCATTTCGAGGGAAAAAGTCAAAGTACAGTTACTTCGGACTTTTGATATTCATCGAATTTATGAATCTTTTTGATGATAAAATATTTATTATGTGCTAGTTGTGATAAACATAGCATTAATATAATACATACTTGGTACTTGTTCAAAAACTCTCTACTGAGTTCGTTTTTTCAGCGCAAAAGACAATACGATTTCCAAATTCTCGAAGTCGAAAACATTTTCTTCGATAGAAAACGTGCAGCGCTCGTCCTCGGACTACACAATTCATTTCCTTCCTTCTAACTTATTTATACTTTTTATCACCGATGAATTTTTTAGAAAGGTTTACAAAGTGCATTCACGGCACAAAAGAACCTGGCATTTCGGTGACTCAGGAAGTAAACGCGAGTCTACCTGCAAAAAAACGCAGCAGAGGTTGTGTTCAAGGCCGATACGAAACTGTACTTTTACGGTCCGTTGTGAGCGCCTTTGAATTAGTTAAATAAGGCATAACTCAATGGGCAGTAGGTGGCATGTGTCACATAGGTACTCAGACAGCTTAAATTTATCCATCTAGCTGCACGTACATCTAGCTATAGTAATATTTTTTTGCAATTTAAATTGGTTTCTCTACGTGTGCGTATAATCATACACATACAGTTTAAATAGGTTTATCTAACTGTGCATGTAGTTTAAATTCATTGATATAGATATGCGTAAAATCTAACTGTACATTCATTTAAAAGTTTGAGTTAGTCAATGCAACTTTACGTAAAGTTTAGAGTTTAAATTGGATAAATAAAGCAAACCTTGGAGCGTAGTTGGCGGTTGTGTTGTCTAGCTATATGTGTGCAGTACATGGTACGGGTGCTATACATGGACAAATGTTACGTGGCTGGTATTTTGTATTTGAACATACAAGAATTTTAATGTACCCTATGTCGCTCCCAAATAAAATTTATTTGGTGAAAACTTTTAATCGTGAATGCATTGTGCATTTCAGGATATTCGTCGTGAGACTGGATATAGAATGAATTGAAAATAATGCACACGAATGTCAGATAATTTTTTATGTTGAGTTGTTAATTACACGCTTATTTTCGTTCAGGAAATAAAAATTTTAAAATATTTATGCTAGTTGGAAACCAGTAACATTGATAGTATTTATGTATTGAAATGGAAAAAATTAAACTTTTAAACGATTTATGTTAGTTGGAAATCAGTGACATCGATAATAATATCTGTATGTATTTTTATATTTAAAATGAATGGTGGTTGGAAAACATTTTTTGAATGTAAATATTAAGAACGAGTTGAGTCCTGATGATAAATATTTTCGTTTATAAATTCTAGAATGGTAAATATTGGTTATTTTATCCAATAGAACATTTTGAAAACATATGATAGCGGGCACATATTTACAAATATTTTACGCTACAGGACGCGAGTCATGTTGGTTAACTCGAAAATTATTCCAAGGTATGTAAGTAACATTTTAATTAGTATTTTATTTTCAAACTCGAGGCGATGATACACAGTTAGTGTTTAGTAAATAAATTTTAAATTAGAAGATTTTATTCAATATTTGGCAAATATTATATGGAGAACTAAAGAATGTTTTATTTTCAGAGTCAAAAGATAGCAGGTATTGTATTCTAAAAAAAATAAGTGTTGTAACCTACAACCTACAATAATTTGTGATGTAGTAGCTTGAAAAAAAAATTAAAAGGTCGAAGCTGCTTTTCTTCCCAAATTGTCATCTAATTTTGCTGATTTTATAATTGTTGAAGAAATTATTCATAGTGATTTGTTATGGGATCCATCGTTTAATTTTTCTGACCTTTAATATTAGAAAAATATTATCCATTGTGAGGTTATATTTCTTATTTTGATTTTGCAGATCTTAGGTTTTAAATGTTTGTTCAATTTTGTTAACCTTGTGATTTTGTGTAGAAATTCCCTATTGTGAGGCATTATTTGATACACGAGTGGAGGTGATAAATTGAGCCGATGTAAATGGAGTAAATCCAAACAAAAACTCAGTGAATCTTCAAAATCGAACGATTACAGTTTGGTAAAATGAAATTTTCTCACACGCCATCGCTTGAAATTTATTATATTGAATACGTAAATGGGAAAATAGTAATTGAAAAAAGCATCACCTTTCAAATACTCAAGGCTTTCCGAAGCGTTGAGGTATGGCTAATCAAACACCGAAACGGGGAGACTGGAAAGTATATTTTTCTATAGGCGATTTAGGTTTTCTATACTACAACTACTTCTGGCGTATAATTAAGTATTTATTGCCGTAGTTATTCTGATGCAGCCGTGTGTGTCTAATTCAGAGTTTCATTAATATTGTGCATTGTTTGATTTTATTTGCCTAAGCTTGCCCGTTTTTCACCCGGGGTTAAGGAACTTGAATTCCACAACTAATTTTTATGTAAATTTGTAAGATGTAATTTATTTACCTCCGTAAATATTTACCGTTATGAGACATTCGGAATAATTATCTTCGTAATAACTGCCTGCATTTACCATTTCAAATCTTGTGATCTTAAATGGTTGCCATTCTCACTCATTTCTATTATATTGTAGTTGGAAACATTTTCTCACGATCACATGTTTTCGATGCTATTTTTTGCAAATAATAAGCAATATTTACCACTCAAATGTTTACATTCGTAAACAAATTCTAACATGCCTCTGCTTGTTCTTAATATTTCCATTCGTAAAAATTTTCAACTCATGACTCGTTACTATTTTTTTTTTTTACTTTCAATAGAGCAAGTACCGTTCCTTCAAGGGCTACCGCCTCGTGTGAAATATCAGTAGTTCATGCAGCAGCTGGCACCTATTGAAGGAAATGTTCTAAATTCTCATGATATTTCCCTTTTAATAGAGAAGTAACCTTTGACAAATAATTGACAAAAATATTTATAATTTTAGTAATATATCCTTCGTAAAAAGTAACCTTAGGTAACAATTGACGAAAATATCCAAGGTTCTGGTAATATTTCCTTCAAAAAAAAGACAATTTAAGATAACAATTGATGAAAATATTCAATATTCTGGTGATAGTTCCCTTTTAATAATCTTGGATGACTGACCCTCAACCTCGACGCGCACGCGCAAGAATTTCTCATCACCAAGATCTCTCATCACGCAAGAATTACCAGACTCTAACTGCTCAGAAACATATGTCAAATTATTTAAAATGTCATACTTGCCTCACAGTGTCTTTGCTACCTAAATTAGGGACCACTCATTCCAAATCATGTAAGTGGACTCCAGTAAGATGATATTTCGGTGACATTACTCAAGTGGTGGAAATTTCGGAATTTAAAAGGCCATTAGTATGTTAGATTAGATTATAAGTTATTTTGAGCATCCTTAACCACACTAAAAGAATCCCAAAAAATTACTGAGGCTGCCGTGTAACACTAGATGTTGATAGAAATTTGCCGACTTGACATTTAATTGTCGCTCGTGTGGAGATTTGCGACATTGCATTTGTCGGTCATGTTCAGGAATTCACTATGTGGGTGTAGAGGTTAAATTCAAATGTTTACCATTTAGATTTAATGGTTGTATTCAGAAATACACAACTTCGATGAAATGGTTACATTTAGAAATTTACAACTTGTATCTAACAGCTGTGTTTAAAAATTCCCCATTTGGGTCTAATGGTTACGTTTAGAAATTCACGACTTGGATGTAATGGTTACGTTTAGAAATTCACGACTTGGATGTAATGGTTACGTTTAGAAATTCACGACTTGGATGTAATGGTTACGTTTAGAAATTCACGACTTGGATGTAATGGTTACGTTTAGAAATTCACGACTTGGATGTAATGGTTACGTTTAGAAATTCACGACTTGGACGTAATGGTTACGTTTAGAAATTCACGACTTGGATGTAATGGTTACGTTTAGAAATTCACGACTTGGATGTAATGGTTACGTTTAGAAATTCACGACTTGGATGTAATGGTTACGTTTAGAAATTCACGACTTGGATGTAATGGTTACGTTTAGAAATTCACGACTTGGATGTAATGGTTACGTTTAGAAATTCCCGACTTGGATGTAATGGTTACGTTTAGAAATTCACGACTTGGATGTAATGGTTACGTTTAGAAATTCACGACTTATATGTAATGGTTACGTTTAGAAATTCACGACTTGGATGTAATGGTTACGTTTAGAAATTCACGACTTGGATCTAATGGTATCTTGGATCTAAGGAACTTTCGACTGGTATCTTACGAATAGATTCAGAGATTTACGAAGAAGATCAAAAGATTTTATTTTGAAAGGTTTAACTTTGATATTTCAGAACTGTGACTAAATGCTAATGGTAACACATTTTCTCATTCATAAGTTAAGACATAATGTTCTCATGATTATTAGCGATAAAAAATACACATTTATTGATGATTAAATCGCTTGTGATTAGCGATTCTAGCAAATCGAAGTATTTTGGAGTATTATATTTTCAGTTCACTGAATTATTCTATTCTTAAGCGCTACTCAACTTTAATTTTTACATAACGAAAAGATGAACATATACTGAAATTGAAAGAAATAAATAAGTGAATTCATGAAAAAAATAATTAAAAAATAAATGAAAAAACGGAAACACAAATATATACGTAAATAAATAGCAAATATATTCATATATATTCAATTATAACTTTCCAGTTTTGGAGAAAGGAAGATCGTTAACGATAATTCCATGGTAGAGTTATATATTTTTATTGGTTTCATGTTTCTCTATTGTAAAGAAAACAATATATTATTTGTGTAAAGATTACAACTGAGCTGGAACATAAAAATATGAACATAGAGAAAAATTTGTTGTTTGTTCATATGTCAAGGTATTTTGTTTCCCTTTAGATATACCACATCTTTAGGGTTCGTTTTATTTAAGTTTACCTATTTTCATGTGAAATTATGTAAAATTATTTAACTTTGTTAATTTCATTAGAGCGCATCTTTCTTTTTCCCTCGTGAGAATATTATCTATATTTTAATTTTCACGAATTTTGCATGAAAAGGTTAACGGACTAAATTTTGAACTAAATTTCATTTTGTACTTACATTTAATACGTTTTAATGACATTTTTTGGTGTTATCGATCGTATTTTTAATTTTTTAAATTACCATTTATGTGTTTTTTTCTTTTTATTTCGATTGTTTTTCATTTTCGTTGTTTCAGGTTTTAATATTTATTTGATTTGTAACTTGCTTCGATCTTATATTTTTTATTAATTTAATAAATTTTTTTATTAATCATTTTTTTAATTTATTCCCTTTTTTATTATTTCAAAAATATTTTTATTTATTTTGCCTTGCAGTAACAGTCATGCCTGCTATTTTAATACATCCTTTTTTCTCAATAATTATACACTTTCAATCATATTTATCGAATTATCTTTCAATCCTCTTACTTATTCTAAAGCAAACTATTTATCATCTATATTTATTATGATTTTACCGGAACAGAAAATGACGTTTCAGAGCTACTCCAAAGAACAATTTCCTCTGGAAATATTGTTGTGGAACTCAAAGAAATATGACAAGAAATTGCAGCAGAAATGAAGGGGGAAGAGTCATAATTTTATTGGTTATTAAATTATTCAAAAAAAGTGATTCATGAATTTACGGCTCAGAAGGTCACATAGTTTATTTTTAGAAACTTCCATGGCATATTTTTTCCTTTATAAATAAATTGTCCAAAATTCGTCGCTCACGAACCTAGTCCTCGTTTTTTTTCTTCCATTTACTTAGTAACAAAGAAATCGAAAGCCAGCGTATCAAAAATTTTATCTATCCTAAACATTTATTGTGATACATGTTTTATGTTGCATCGTATTTCCCGAATTACATTTCTTTGTGAACAAATCTCCTCAATATGGCTTTTGCAGAATATCTCATAAGAATAAAGTGTTTTACTGAAGATCTTCGACAAAAGATTGAACATCGCTCCAGTCAACGCTGAGTGCTAACCATTTAGCACATCCCTCCACAGCCGCCAATGTGACACTGACCACATGCACCAGGTAGAGACCAATATAGAGGGTCTCGCGTCAGATTGGTCGAAGCATCCATTGTTTGAATCGACTGCGCAAGGCGCAAGAAATTGGTGCGCCATCTGGTGACTAACGCATGCGTTTACGGAACAATCTCAATCCTTGTGCAATTACTCAACTCCACAAAACTCTATACTCATTTTGTACATTTATTTCAATGCCTCTGCAACTTTTAGGGTTTCCAAACATGAAACAACGTCACTTAGAAGAAACGGAAGACATTTTTACACGAAGTTTTCTGCTGCTCCAATCGTGCGTAAGTTACTACCCTCACTCTCTCGCCAACGACATCCTTTGTGTGTAATCCCTTCAAACAGAGGGCTCTGCTCAATAGATGCTGATTTACCCAAGGGCAAACGATGAATACATCCGCGTCAATACAGCAGGATGACTTAACTGACAACTCTTGTTTAGGAAATAAAGAAAATTCATTGCAGATTTGCGTTATTTAAACGTTTTATGTCGTGATAAGTCAGAAATTGTGAGTTTCCTCGCGAATACGTTTCATTTGATACACGGAACTACATTGTTGCTATGTGGGCATGTCTTCAACGCACTTATTTGTTATTAACCTTCGGTCCACACCCATAGAGAATAGGATTCTTTATAATCCCCCTCCCTCTTCCGGGATTCCAATCCCCACTTAGAGAATCGCTTCAAAATTCTCGTTTTTTTTCTTTGTTTAAAAGCGTTTTCGCAAGAGGCATATCGGCGCATGCGCTTCATTGACTGGTGAGAAAAAATGTTGAAATTAGACACGCTGAAGAAATTTTGCGTAACGCGCGTGCCAATTTAGTGAATTAGGAGTCATGAAAAAAGGTACTTTTCTTGAAAATACGATCTTCCTCGTCTGAGCGTTTATTTCGTCATGAAACCGCCAGGTAAAAATTTACTTAAAATTAACAAAATAGAACAAGACTCCCACATATATCAATTTAGTATTTCTAACACTTCATTGCGATAGCAATAGTTTCGAACACGAAAGATTACAAATAAATTGAAGAAAAGCTATTGAAGAAGGAAAAATTTACTTCCCCACTACAGAATAAAGTTTTACATTTTGGATATGAGCCAACATACATTTTAGATTTTCTACTCGTGTAGTAAAATTAATTTATCTCCCTATTTTCATAAAATGAAAATGAGAACAAGACAACAAGAAACTACATGCTTCTTAAAGAAAAATATTTAATTAGCCAAATCTCAACACGTGGTCCTCAAGGTTCCATCTCAGGACCTCTACTTGTTTTGATTTTCATTAACAGCGACTATAATGATAAAATTTGTAATATCTTTTCCAATTTTTAGACCTTGCGACTGGAACTGGAGCAAAAAATTTTCAATATTGAATGGCTCGTGGGTGATGAAACGCTATTTATGGATTTATGACGTCACTTGATAAAAGGCGTTTGTAACTATTTATGTACTAATTAACACAGGAAGAGTAATTACTAATAATTGTTGCGGTAGTATTTTTTGCTGTAGAAGTATAGAAATTGTAATAGTAGCAGGAGTGGAAGTAGTAAAAGTATTAAAAGTAGTAGTAGAGATAACAGAACTAGTGGGAGTAATTGTAAGTAGAAGTAGTATTAGTAGTAGTAGTAGTAGTAGGAGTCATATTACAGTGATTAATGGCAGGTCTACAAAATAGGACATATGTTAATTGTATAAAATCTAGTAGCCCTCACATCTACCAAAGAAGTAGCGCATATCACATCCCGACGTCTACCTCGATAGTGAAAACTACTTCGATAAAAGTGAAAGTTCAAGGCAGACCACTGCCTGCTCGCAGTTCATGACTACTAGAAAACTATCGCCAACGCCTCTGACTATTTATTTCTCATGTTATCGGCACGCGTTGTATACATGTAGGTATGTAAGGTATGCGTGGTATGCAGCGCATGCGAGACATATAGGTTACGTAAAGAATGTTGGGAGTGTAGAGTGTGAAGCATGCAGGGTTATGAAAAGTATATAGAGTATATAGGATATGCAGAGTAGGAATGGTAAGAAAAACACCTATATAAGGCACGTAGTATATGTAGAATATGTAGGAACATATGGTATGCAAGGAATGTTAAATTAGAAGAAGTAGGTTCTGTATTATACGAAGAAAATGAAGAGTGTGCAAAATTTGTCAAAATTTATCATGACAGGGATAATTTGACGAAAAGGAATAGGTACTTGACGTGAAGAAATATGTCCGACATGAAAAAATCTAATCTTTGTCTGACGAGCAGAAATAAAAATCTTTCGTAAAGGAAGAAATAAAAAAATAAACTGTCAATATCTGTCAAATTTGAGAACTTTTTTAACCATAGAATAGATGTATGCATTGAAATTAATAATTGATAATGTAAAATTCATTTTGAACCCTATGAAACACGGAAATTTTACATACAGAGAAAAACGAAAAAGCTGCTAGTTCATTTTAGAATAATCGGGTCGAAGAATATAATGAAAGCCATAATAAACTGCATTGAAGTATAAGTATTTAGTGTCGCTTAGGGCCCCCGCAGCCTAGTGGTTAACTGCGCTGAGGCCGAGGGTTCAAGCCCAGTAATGAGCACACGGTTTTACTTAACCTTGGGAAAAAGAAAGTCATGGTTTCCCTTCCCCCTTCCCCAGGTATTTGAAATGGGTATCATCAAGACCAGGGGAAACGTCATTGTGTTCTGAAGTGAGTTTTAAGGCATTTAAAAATTAGATATGATGTTCAGCTGCTTGAGTTGAGTGAAAACGGCATTTATATCGTGTGAGAATACCATTTCGTATGTGTGCATTTGTTTCACCATTTACTTAATGTTTCATTATTTAACGTTTATTCAGCATCATTATATGACGTTCATCGTCCAACGTTTTAACGACTAAGCGTCTTTATATGATGTTCATTTAAAGTCATTATTTAACATTTCACCATTAATCATCGTTCCCTAAAGTGAAGTTTGAAACATAAAATGATTTGATGATTTTTACAAGCCCATGCCTTCATGGTAGGTCGTCTATCGCCATTGGGCATTTATTCGCTACCTACGTAGACAAATATGGATTCGAACTTAAAAAAATATTGCCATTAATAAATAAAACCAGGAAACTTCAACCCATATTAAGTAGTGATCTACTGGAATAAGGGAACTCCAACGCATATAAAGTAGTTATCCTCTGAGCACCTATACGAATGTTTGAACTGTTTGTTTTATGAGTAGATAAAGGACCGTGTGTGTAATATCCACAAACAAGGCAATAATTTTAATGTATCCTTATGAATTTGAATCTATAATAATTTAAATGGTTTGCTTGGATGGTTTTACGGTCGGTTCTTTCATTGGCTGATTGCTTGCTTGCTGGCTTGGTTGCTAGAGTTGTAGCTCGGTTGGTTGCTCAGTTAGTTGGTTTGCGTTTGGTTCGTTGTATAATTGTTTGATAGTGCGGTTGGATGCTAGCGTGGTTGTTTGGTTACTTGGTTAGTTGCTGGCGTGGTTGGCTGCTCTCGTGGTGGCTTGGTTGGTTGTGTGGTTGGTTGTTTCTTGAGTTAGTTTGTTCCCAGCGAAGTTTCTTTGATGACTGCTTGGTTGGTTGGTCCAACGCTTAATATACAATAAAAAAATGAAAAATTCAATGCCCTACTTTTATTAACACTAATTAATCGGCTCCAACATTTACACTATAAGTTCTGAAACTCAGACAAATAACAAACAAAGATTTTGCAAAAAACAATTTCCTCTCGAAAAAAAGCGTCTCGAACGAAAATTTTTGCAACAAACGAATTTTGACTAAAACAATTCTGCAACTAAAGTTTAATACGGTCGCCTTGCTTTAAGCACACTCAATTATTATATCAGTATATTATATTTTATTTTTACGAAGGTTGGTACTTTGTCACGTTTATTGTAAATGTATAAAAGTTCCTGTTACTATCATTAACATATAACTTTGTTTTATTAAGATTCAAACTAATTATAGCTGCCGTCATATAAATGCAAGCTACTATCAAATCAGTTTTACCAATAATCTAATTGGTTTGCCTTATGATCCTAATTTTAGCAGTGATTATGATAATTTTGCCATAATTATGTTAAATTTAGCGATTATCACTGCTATGCACGCAATTATCATTTGAAATTATGCTCTTATCGTAGTGAATTTACATATTTCTATTAATTACAAAAGTTATCGTGCGTTGTTATTGCAGTGTCACTCATTTTTTCGTGTAGAATCAAACCCACTTTGAAATTATTCGTGGTTTCTTTGCCCAAATTTAACTTGATGAAAATTTCATATAGCTCGTAGCGCAGCAAAATCCACTTATAAAAACATACGCAGCTTGTTGTAAAAATACGACGACGTAAGCTGCTGGAAAATCCGGTCTCTCAGTCTTAAGATTTCCCGGAACGTAACTTGATTCGTTCCGCAGATTTCACTCCTCGGTCCGTCCGCACTGAGCGCCGTCCGGCATTCAGGTCACGCGCCGCATCTTGCGCAGAGTCTTGCACGCACGGATCTTCTGAGCTTATTCGTTATTTATTAAGCTTTGTTGCAATAATTGAACTTTGTCCTTATTAATTGTACTTTTTCGTTACTGATTGAACTTTATCGTTATTAATTGAACTTTATCGTTATTAATTGAACTTTATCGTTATTAATCGAACTTTATCGATATTAATTGAACTTTGTCGTTAATCATTGAACTATATCGTTATTAATTGAACTTTATAACTTATTAATTGAACTTTATCGTTTTTAATTGAACTTTGTCTTTAATAATTGAACTATATCGTTATTAATTGAACTTTATAACTTATTAATTGAACTTTATCGTTAATAATTGAACTTTATCGTTATTAATTGAACTTTCACAGAGAAGGAAATTCTGTACTGGTTCGTAACTAATCAAATTTAATCATTTGTATGTGAACTTTACTATAGTTAATGCAACCGTTATTTTAACTTTGATTCATGTTGCATGCTCTCCACACAAGCCGGATGCCATGCGTACCATACAATATTATTCAATTTATTTCTAGGCCCAGATAAGTTCATAATACTCATTACGTGCGTGCTTTCGTACCACACAAGAAATATCGTAATAAATATCGTAATATCGTCATCAATATCGTAATAAATATCGTAATATCGTAAATATCGTAAGAAATATCGTATCGTCAAGAAATAGCGTACCACCAAACGAGCGAATTTCTTGACTTATGAATTACAATTCTTGGCTTTCAATAACCTGTTCAGAAAATATCACCATACGTGAATTAATTACTTTTTTTTGTGAGCGTTATGTATAAAAATTACATACGTACGTAATTATAACTAGAAATTACATGCGCGTGCACGTGTTATTGCGTTGTAGGTGTGAAAATACTCATGCATACGTTTTTTACGTTAATTTATAAATATTGTTTTTTATTCAATAACCTATGAGCGTATGTACAAATTGCAATGTATACGTTATTTTTTGACGTTTATAAATATATATATATTGATTAGTATTCAATAACCTGTGAGCGTGAGTAAAAATTGTATTGCATACGATATTTTTTGACGTTTATAAATATATATTTATTAGTATTCAATAAGCGGTAATCGTATGTTCAAATTTCAACATATACGTCATTTTTTCCGATTGTGAATTTGCCATTGTTAGCGTTAAACAACCTGGATAATGATTTCATTTTCTTATTTTTGCGTTACCCTCCAACGTGACTCCAAGCCCTTGCGTACCCCATGTACCCCCAAGTGCCTCCTGCATCCCAATGTTCCCCCACGCATCCCATGCCTGGGGGATTGTGGACATTTTATTTTATTCTTATTGTGGACATTTTATTTTATTCTTATTGTGGACATTTTATTTTATTCTTATTGTGGACATTTTATTTTATTCTTATTGTGGACATTTTATTTTATTCTCATTGTGGACATTTTATTTTATTCTTATTGTGGACATTTCATTTTATTCTCATTGTGGACATTTTATTTTATTCATATTGTGGACATTTTATTTTATTCATATTGTGGACATTTTATTTTATTATAATTGTGGACATTTTATTTTATTCATATTGTGGACATTTTTCGCCTTTTTTGGCCCCCACTCATCCCATGTCTCCTCCAGTACCCTCAACCTCAACCCTTGCCCCGATCGCCCCGAGTACCTTCTACCCCTTAGCATCCCTAACCCAGGTACCTCCCCTGCTCCTAAGTACCCCTCCTGCCTCTCATACCCCCTGCACCAAAGTACCTCCTCTGCCCCCAAGTACCCACCTGTCCCCAGGTACCTCCCCTGGCCCTACATACTCCTCCGGCCTCACGCAACCCCTGCCCCAAAGTACCTCCTCTCTCCCCAAGTACCCACCTGTCCCCAGGTACCTCCCCTGGTCCTACATACTCCTCCGGCCTCACGCAACCCCTGCCCCAAAGTACCTCCTCTCTCCCCAAGTACCCACCTGTCCCCAGGTACCTCCCCTGGTCCTACATACTCCTCCGGCCTCACGCAACCCCTGCCCCCAAGTACCCACCTGTCCCCAGGTACCTCCCCTGGCCCTACATACTCCTCCGGCCTCACGCAGCCCCTGCCCCAAAGTACCTCCTCTGTCCCCAAGTACCCACCTGTCCCCAGATACACCCCCTGTCCCAAGTACCTTCTTGCCCCAAGTACCCCTGCCCCGAGTATCCCCCTCCTCCCCCACAACGCCCCCAAGGCCACCTGTCATAAAAATTTGCACACAAATTTCCACGAGAAAACCTTGCAGTTGTGACGCGCAAATTGTGCCCCCGAATTTTTTCAAGGAATTTTTTTTTACCCGAAGGGCGGCGTCCGAAACGCTACCTCCTTTAGAGGACGGTGAGCGTTTCTTCGGAGCAGCGTTCCAGGGTATTAATTATTCGGCATTTCAGGGAATAATCTCCCTGATTAGGGTAAAGGTGATTATCTGGTAGGCGATGAGTGTGAGTAAAAAATGCGTAGAGATTTGCAGATGTACATGGGAACACATACAGGTACGTAGGGGTTTGTAGAGATATGTAGAAATACTAACAGGTATGTTAGGGTTTGTAGAGGTGCGTAGAAACACTTACAGGTACATTGGGGTTTGTAGAGGTACGTAGAAATACTAGCAGATACGTAGGGGTTTGTTGAGGTACTTGAAAGCTGTTGGAGGTTCGTATTGTTTTTTAGAGGTACGTGAGGGCACTTATAAATACGTGGAGATTTGCAGAGGTACGTGGAAACTATTAAGGTATGAAGGGGTATGCTGAGGTATGTGACGGTACGTGGAGTTATGTAGGGGTACGTTCTATTGACGAAAATAATAAATAAGTCCTCATTTACCCCGAATTTCCACCACCATAACATCTCACCTTGCGAAAAATACACACCAAAAATCCAGCCTCAGCTACAGCTCGCAGGGCACCAACAACAGTTCTCTGTTAACGTAAAGCCCGTAAAAACTGACGTAACATTACGTTAAATCCGTTACAAGCGAAAAAAAAGCCGTAAAAGAGCTAGCAAAATTCCGTATTTTAAATCAGCTTCAGAGGAATTTTAATTTGCATTTCGATGCCACCAGATGTGGAGGTCTGGCGCCTTGTGTATGTGAGACGTTTGTTCGTGTGTTCACTGGGTAGCAATTCCAATTGTATGTAAATATCAGCCTGAAATTATAGAAATTTGAGTTTCTTTTTAATATTTTGGTTGTGAGTGAATGGCTGAAATTTAAAAATTGAGATTCAGGTTGAACTTTTGTACGTAAATTTCAGTTTGAAATTCTAGGAATTGAAATTTTCGCGTTCATATCTCAGTTGTTAACAAGGGGCTCAAATTGTGAAACTGAGATTTACATATGCAGAACTTTAGGGCATAGATTTAAAAGGTTCACATGTTGGGCTGAAAATTTAACCCTTTATAACAGGCTGAAATGTCAGAACTGAAATTCTACAACTACGTTCTAGTTGCAGAAACGTATATAGATTTCATTCTGGAATTACAGAAGTTGATTTCAGACTTTAGCTTAGCCATTCACAACTGGCTGAAATTTGACAAATTATCTTTAGGCGGGAGTATCAAGCTCATATGTGATATATATACCATATCTCGCAACAAACGCATATATCATATATTTATTTTATATATGAGAATATCTACTAAAAAAAAATATATACAAGGTTAAATTATTATATAAAGTGTATAATGAGGAACATAAATACATAATAAGAAAGAATATACATATAATGTGAAATTTTTTTCGTTTAAACAGTAAACAACAACAAATAATTCACAATTTATATACATATGTTTATAATTTATATAGGCCTACATATGTGCATAATTTATATACATATGTGCATAATTTATATACATATGTGCATAATTTATATGCATATGTGCATAATTTATATACATATGAGCATAATTTATATACATATGAGCATAATTTATATACATATGTGCATAATTTATATACATATAAGCATAATTTATATACATATGAGCATAATTTATATACATATGTGCATAATTTATATACATATGTGGTTACAGGTTTTGCCGTATTGGACTGCAGGAAGGCTATATTCCCAAAACTTATTTCAAGAATCGTTTCTAAGTTTGACTTTGTTGATAACTCTCACGCAAAATTCAACTTTAAACATTTGATTTGTGCATCCATTTATTTGAAGTATGTTCATTCCATGCTTCCAGTATGTTTATTTTCTTGCTTCCATTAGGTTCATTCCATGCTTCCAGTATGTTTATTTTCTTGCTTCCATTATGTTCATTCCATGCTTCCAGTATGTTTATTTTCTTGCTTCCATTAGGTTCATTCCATGCTTCCAGTATGTTTATTTTCTTGCTTCCATTATGTTCATTCCATGCTTCCAGTATGTTTATTTTCTTGCTTCCATTATGTTCATTCCATGCTTCCAGTATGTTTTTTTTCTTGCTTCCATCATGTTCATTCCATGCTTCCAGTATGTTTATTTTCTTGCTTCCATCATGTTCATTCCATGCTTCCAGTACTTTTTTTTTCTTGCTTCCATCATGTTCATTCCATGCTTCCAGTATGTTTATTTTCGTGCTTCCATTATGTTCATTCCATGCTTCCAGTATGTTTATTTTCTTGCTTCCATCATGTTCATTCCATGCTTCCAGTATGTTTTTTTTCTTGATTCCATCATGTTCATTCCATGCTTCCAGTATGTTTATTTTCTTGCTTCCATCAGGTTCATTCCATGCTTCCAGTATGTTTTTTTTCTTGCTTCCATCATGTTCATTCCATGCTTCCAGTATGTTTATTTTCGTGCTTCCATTATGTTCATTCCATGCTTCCAGTATGTTTATTTTCGTGCTTCCATTATGTTCATTCCATGCTTCCAGTATGTTTATTTTCGTGCTTCCATTATGTTCATTCCATGCTTCCAGTGTGTTTATTTTCTTGATTCCATCATGTTCATTCCATGCTTCCAGTAAGTTTATTTTCTTGCTTCCATTATGTTCATTCCATGCTTCCAGTATGTTTTTTTTCTTGCTTCCATCATGTTCATTCCATGCTTCCAGTATGTTTATTTTCTTGCTTCCATCATGTTCATTCCATGCTTCCAGTATGTTTATTTTCGTGCTTCCATTATGTTCATTCCATGCTTCCAGTATGTTTTTTTTCTTGCTTCCATCATGTTCATTCCATGCTTCCAGTATGTTTATTTTCTTGCTTCCATCATGTTCATTCCATGCTTCCAGTATGTTTATTTTCTTGCTTCCATTATGTTCATTCCATGCTTCCAGTATGTTTATTTTCGTGCTTCCATTATGTTCATTCCATGCTTCCAGTATGTTTATTTTCGTGCTTCCATTATGTTCATTCCATGCTTCCAGTATGTTTATTTTCGTGCTTCCATTATGTTCATTCCATGCTTCCAGTGTGTTTATTTTCTTGATTCCATCATGTTCATTCCATGCTTCCAGTATGTTTATTTTCGTGCTTCCATTATGTTCATTCCATGCTTCCAGTAAGTTTATTTTCTTGCTTCCATTATGTTCATTCCATGCTTCCAGTATGTTTTTTTCTTGCTTCCATCATGTTCATTCCATGCTTCCAGTATGTTTATTTTCTTGCTTCCATCATGTTCATTCCATGCTTCCAGTATGTTTATTTTCGTGCTTCCATTATGTTCATTCCATGCTTCCAGTAAGTTTATTTTCGTGCTTCCATTATGTTCATTCCATGCTTCCAGTATGTTTATTTTCTTGCTTCCATCATGTTCATTCCATGCTTCCAGTATGTTTTTTTTCGTGCTTCCATTATGTTCATTCCATGCTTCCAGTATGTTTTTTTTCGTGCTTCCATTATGTTCATTCCATGCTTCCAGTATGTTTTTTTCGTGCTTCCATTATGTTCATTCCATGCTTCCAGTATGTTTATTTTTGTGCTTCCATTATGTTCATTCCATGCTTCCAGTATGTTTTTTTTCGTGCTTCCATTATGTTCATTCCATGCTTCCAGTATGTTTTTTTTCGTGCTTCCATTATGTTCATTCCATGCTTCCAGTATGTTTTTTTCGTGCTTCCATTATGTTCATTCCATGCTTCCAGTATGTTTATTTTTGTGCTTCCATTATGTTCATTCCATGCTTCCAGTATGTTTTTTTTCGTGCTTCCATTATGTTCATTCCATGCTTCCAGTATGTTTTTTTTCGTGCTTCCATTATGTTCATTCCATGCTTCCAGTATGTTTATTTTTGTGCTTCCATTATGTTCATTCCATGCTTCCAGTATGTTTTTTTTCGTGCTTCCATTATGTTCATTCCATGCTTCCAGTATGTTTATTTTTGTGCTTCCATTATGTTCATTCCATGCTTCCAGTATGTTTTTTTTCGTGCTTCTATTATGTTCATTCCATGCTTCCAGTATGTTTTTTTCGTGCTTCCATTATGTTCATTCCATGCTTCCAGTGTGTTTATTTTTGTGCTTCCATTATGTTCATTCCATGCTTCCAGTATGTTTTTTTTCGTGCTTCCATTATGTTCATTCCATGCTTCCAGTATGTTTATTTTTGTGCTTCCATCATGTTCATTCCATGCTTCCAGTATGTTTATTTTCTTGATTCCATCATGTTCATCCCATGCTTCCAGTATGTTTATTTTCTTACCTCCATATTATAGCACAACCGAGCTTCTACCTCGTCATGAATAGAGGCAAATAAAATTCCCTCTGATAAAAATACAAGAACATTAACTCCTAAAAATTAAAATGACTTTGTTATTGTATAGCCGTTGCTTTATTCCTTTAACAGTTTACAACAGTATAATGTTAATTATTATTATTATTTCTACCGCTAAGTCGATATTTCTTTATGCCCTTCTTTGTTCAGCAACACAGACAAAAGTTTGTATACGCAGAAAAAATACAAGAACATTAACCAACAAAAATAAAAACTATTTTGTTATTGTGTTACCAATGATATATTACACAACACCAATTTCTTCCTAAGACCCCTGCATGTATAACTGTATATTTGCTGAAAAAATACAGGAACATTAACACATAGGAATAAAAAACGTTTTGTGATTGTATTAACATTGTAATAGAAATAAAACAAGGGGTTTCCCCGATGGAAATATAACCAATGTTAATATAAAAAGGACATTGTGATTGTTTAAACATGGATATATTTGTAGGACCTATATAACCTCCACCTATAACCTCGTCGCATAATGGTAAATACACAGAAAAATACATGAACATCTACAGATAAGAATGAAAAAGGTGCTGTGTATGATACGAGTATCAACACTGCATTAAATAGTAAATAAAACATTAACTAACAATAAAACAAGGCATTACAACCACTGGATATATGAAAAGGATGTTGTCATTGTATAAACATTGCATTAAAAAGTTAATAAAACTTTTGTTAAAAATGAAACCAAGATTTACCACCAATGGAGATATGAAAAGAATGTTGTGATTGTCTAAACATTGTAATGTAAAACAACACAAATCTACCAGCAAATATTAAAAGAATATTGGGATGGTTTTAACATTGATATATAATTCAACACAAATCTACTAACACACCTCATCAGTTCCTGGAAAGATAAGACGCGACCTCTGGAAGCGGTGACCTCCACCGCTATGTCGGTCTTTCTTTAAGTCTTCTTTGTTCTGCTACAAAGACAGTTTATGTTCATTCATGAAGGACTTCTTAGTCGTCGTGGAGCGACTTGTTGATGAATGGGAACGACTTGACAAAAATAATGGGACGACTAGCGAGAAGATTGCAGGGTTGATGAAAAGATTAAAAATAAGTTAGATGAGTTAAAAATAGTTAGATTAGAAATATGTTAAAAGTTAGTTAAATTAGAAATATGTTAAAAGTTAGTTAGATTAGAAATAAGTTAAAAGTTAGTTAGATTAGAAATATGTTAAAAGTTAGTTAGATTAGAAATAAGTTAAAAGTTAGTTGAGAAATAAGTTAAGAAAATCTAAATGAAGTAAATTTTCCAATAAATGACAGAAAGACTGCAACGAATATTAATAAAAATACCATAGATTGTTTCAAAGATTGTAACAGTCCATAGATTTATTAGAAAAACAATTGAAATTGCCGCTATCCAAATTCGCTATTTCTATTTGAATTGCATGAGTTTTTTGATTTTGCAGAGTTCCACTTGATGAAATAAAAAAATTAGTATACATTTCTCCGTTATTTTGAAAGCTTTAGTTTACTAGTATGATCCAAGGAGAAAATCTTCCAGGTAGCAAACCTTCAGTATATTTTAATATAAATACGTGTATTAAACAATGTCCTTGGTTTGTAATTAGCAAAAGATTATTGCGTAATTCGTACTTTGCGGTGGAAAAATAATAGTTCCTTGCGAGATACGAAAAATAGCAAACAGAAAACATACTAAATTCATCGATATTATTGAAGTTTTGCAATTATCCTTGCCATTAGAATATTGAATTGTTCATGCTATGAATGCTATTTAAGTGCACTCACACGAAGTACATTTGAAATATTGTTGATACGGATTTTATTATAAAAAAAGGAAAATTTTTCACATTGGAAACTTTTTAATGAGAAAATAACATTGAAAAATGAAGTATCGTTTCCATGCGAATGAAAAGCAATTACGATTATTTCCTTGAGAATTAATAAATATTATTTTGAAAAAAGCAATAGCAAATGTTGAACATGTTGAGCTTTGCTTAACGATTATTGGTGTCGACAAATGTTAATGTTGAATGTTGCTAAAGAATTATTGGTGTTGACTGCTGTTGTTGAATGTTGCTAAAGGACGAATGTTGTCGACTAGTTGTCAAATGTTGGGTGTGTGGATGCCACGTGATGTTTGGCCAACCATTATCCTGAACTACACTTAACTTCTGTAATTAGGACGGTTATGCTGTTGTTAATGGATGAAAACAAGCAAGAGACACATACTGGTGAGAGACAGACCTCAGCCTTACACTGCCTGCTCGCTCCCGTCGCTAGACGTGTGTTGTGGTGAGGGAGTTGTGGTGGTGGAGTTGTGGTGAGGGAGTTGTGGTGGTGGAGTTGTGGTGGGGGAGTTGTGGTGGGGGAGTTGTGGTGGGGGAGTTGTGGTGGGGAAGTTGTGGTGGGGGAGTTGTGGTGGGGGAGTTGTGGTGGGGGAGTTGTGGTGGGGGAGTTGTGGTGGGGGAGTTGTGGTGGGGAAGTTGTGGTGGGGGAGTTGTGGTGGGGGAATTGTGGTGGCAGGTTGATTAGTGGAAGATTTTCTGCGTAAATATCTGTCCGATTTCTTTGTAATCGTCTTTCCATTTTCTTTGTAATTTCCTTTCCACTGTTTTTCACCGGTAACGATTCACGATTTCCTTTTTTTCTTGTGCTGATTTTTCTGTAGACTTTTTCTGATGAACGTTTTTACGGTGATGTTTTATTATACAAAAATCAATTCATCATCAGTGAAGAAGTGCATCTATGACAGCTAAAATATCTCCTGAAACAATCTAACAAAGTTCAAATTATGTAGTCCTAAGCCCATAAGCCCTGATCGGTTGTTCACCATTTACATTTTACTCTTTGTACCGAAATGGACATATCAATAGTTACCATAACCCCAGTAAGGATATACCAATAGTTACCGTAACCCCAGTAAGGATATACCAATAGTTACCGTAATCCCCGTAAGGATATACCAATAGTTACCGTAACCCCCGTAAGGATATACCAATAGTTACCATAACCCCAGTAAGGATATACCAATAGTTACCATAACCCCCGTAAGGATATAACAATAGTTACCATAACCCCAGTAAGGATATACCAATAGTTACCCTAACCCCAGTAAGGATATACCAATAGTTACCGTAACCCCCGTAAGGATATACCAATAGTTACCATAACCCCCGTAAGGATATACCAATAGTTACCATAACCCCCGTAAGGATATACCAATAGTTACCATAACCCCCGTAAGGGCAAATCAATAGTTATTCTTAACCTCTACGCACTTTTCGTTATTTATCCCATAACTACGTCTTCCTAATCACAACCTTCTCATATCTACATCAAAAAAACACAAAAAAAATGAAAAGAACCTCAAAAATTGAAATGAACGTGAAGAACCATCAAATTAACAAAGCGCATACACCTCACCATGCCGACGGATTTTAGTCAAAATTTTTAACCTTTGTTTTTAACAAATCAAAAGGTTTCTAACGAAGCGCTCAATGAACTTAAGCAGGAAGTAAAAGAAAAACTTACTTTTTTGCATCCACCCACGATTTGAGAAGTCGCTTTTGTTTTCCATCATCGTAATCGTGCGTCGTGAAATCGTGTTTTATCATCGAAATCGTGTATCGTTACACCATCACTCGTGGGAGCCACTTCCTTTATATTCGGACTATCGTTCTTTTCGATTATTTTTAGTAGGTGGACCCCTTAGATGTTAAAACTCAGCGTACGCTACAAGAAAGACAAGCTCGAGTCGAAAAAGGACAAAGAGAATAGCTTTAGATTAACGGTCGCAAGATCGTGACTGCTCAGAGGTTGTCTACGCTTCCTCATCACGAGTCACTAGGTTTTTATAGCATAAAGGTACTATGCTTGGAGTCGACTTAGCGGAAGTCCAATGAATCGACCGAAAAGACTGAAATAGTGCGTTTTATTGTAACTTCAAATGAAATAGCTAAATTTTAATAAGACATCCATATAGATGTGTGATTAAGCGCAATACAATAATGTAGGTATTTCTAATAAGTAAAAATAAAGAGTTGTTGCTTGGTTGGTAGGTGCGTGCGTCTGTGATGCTCAATGACCGTATCTGTGATACTAGTTTCACCAGTGCACAAGTACAAGAATATTTTAGTGGCGGGTACTGTTGGGATGGATATATTTGTTGGGCATCCACATCTGCAAGATTTATTTAATGGCGGGTACTGTTGTGATGGATATATTTGTTGGGCATCCACATCTGCAAGATTTATTTAATGGCGGGTACTGTTGTGATGGATATATTTGTTGGGCATCCACATCTGCAAGATTTATTTAATGGCGGGTACTGTTGTGATGGATATATTTGTTGGGCATCCACATCTGCAAGATTTATTTAATGGCGGGTACTGTTGTGATGGATATATTTGTTGGGCATCCACATCTGCAAGATTTATTTAATGGCGGGTACTGTTGTGATGGATATATTTTTTGGGCATCCAAATCTGCAAGATTTATTTAATGGCGGGTACTGTTGTGATGGATATATTTGTTGGGCATCCACATCTGCAAGATTTATTTATTGGCGGGTACTGTTGTGATGGATATATTTGTTGGGCATCCACATCTGCAAGATTAATTTAATGACGGGTACTGTTGTGATGGATATATTTGTTGGGCATCCACATCTGCAAGATTTATTTAATGGCGGGTACTGTTGGGATGGATATATTTGTTGGGCATCCACATCTACAAGATTTATTTAATGGCGGGTACTGTTGTGATGGATATATTTGTTGGGCATCCACATCTGCAAGATTTATTTAATGGCGGGTACTGTTGTGATGGATACATTTGTTGGGCATCCACATCTGCAAGATTTATTTAATGGCGGGTACTGTTGTGATGGATATATTTGTTGGGCATCCACATCTTCAAGGTTTATTTAATGGCGGGTACTGCTGGGATGGATATATTTGTTGGGCATCCACGTCTGCAAGATTTATTTTATGGCGGGTACTGTTGGGATGGATATATTTGTTGGGCATCCACATCTGCAAGATTTATTTAATGGCGGGTACTGTTGTGATGGATATATTTGTTGGGCATCCACATCTTCAAGGTTTATTTAATGGCGGGTACTGCTGGGATGGATATATTTGTTGGGCATCCACGTCTGCAAGATTTATTTTATGGCGGGTACTGTTGGGATGGATATATTTGTTGGGCATCCACGTCTGCAAGATTTATTCCCGCAAAATATTCAATCCCGTCATATTTGACACGCTGTGTTTATCAGCGGTAAATGGGATTCAGAAATAATGCTAGAACAAAGCATTCGTTTTAACACTAGCATGTACCAGCGTTTTCACCTCCGCCTAAATTAGCATAATGTCGTAGGCTCCATGGTTTGCACCCCAGAAAAAACTTGATTTCTCTACCGTAGCGTTGATAGGAACCAGGAAATATCGACTGAGGCTGGGGGAACTACCAGCGGCTTAAAAAACTATTGTAGCTTCTCCAATTGCCCCAATTGCCCCTACGACTCCTATTACTCCAAAAGCTCCAATCGCTCCAATCTTACTTGTGGACTCCATCTCAATAGTACCCGCGATTAAAATATTCTTGTACTTGTTGAACCATCATTATTTTTTGGAGAATCACCACTATTTTTGCTGAACCATCACTATTTTTTGCTGAACTATCACTATTTTCACTGAGCCATCGTTATTTTTACTGAACCATCACTATTTTTACTGAACCGTCACTATTTTTACTGAACCTTCACCATCTTTCCTGAACCATCACTATTTTTACTGAATCGTCACTAATTATACTGAACCGTCACTATTTTTACTGAACCATCACTATTTTTACTGAACCATCACTATTTTTACTGAACCGTCACTATTTTTACTGAACCATCACTATCTTTGCTGAACCATCACTGTTTTTGCTAAACCATCATTAGTTTTACTGAACCATCACTTTTTTTACTACACCATCATTATTTTTACTGAACCATCACTATTTTTACTGAACCATCACGTTTTTTGCTGAACCATCACTGTTTTTGCAGAACCATCACTATTTTTACTGAACCATCACTATTTTTACTGAACCATCACGTTTTTTGCTGAACCATCACTGGTTTTGCTGAACCATCACTATTTTTACTGAACCATAACGGTTTTTGCTGAACCATCACTGGTTTTGCTGAACCATCACTATTTTTACTGAACCATCACTATTTTTACTGAACCATCACTATTTTTACTGAACCATCACTATCTTTGCTGAACCATCACTGTTTTTGCTGAACCATCATTATTTTTACTGAACCATCACTATTTTTACTGAACCATAACTTTTTTGCTGAACCATCACCATTTTTGCTGAACCATCACTATTTTTACTGAACCATCACTATTTTTACTGAACCATCACCTTTTTGCTGAACCATCACCATTTTTGCTGAACCATCATTATTTTTACTGAACCATCACTATTTTTACTGAACCGTCACTATTTTTACTGAACCATCACTATCTTTGCTGAACCGTCACTATTTTTTGCTGAACCATCATTATTTTTACTGGACCATCATTATTTTTACTGAACCATCACCTTTTTGCTGAACCATCACCATTTTTGCTGAACCATTACTATTTTTACTGAACCATCACTATTTTTACTGAACCATCACTTTTTTGCTGAACAATCACCATTTTTGCTGAACCATCATTATTTTTACTGAACCGTCACTATTTTTACTGAACCATCACTGTTTTTTCTGAACCATCACTGTTTTTTGCTGAACCATCACCATTTCGTGTAACCATCGTCATTCTGTTTTGAGAAATAGAATTAAATAAATCGAAACACAAATGAGCTTGTGACTTGAGTTTATTGATCTTGAAGCCTGCGTGCGGTTGTTAAACAAAAGAACTTGTTTTAATGAGGAACTGGCCGCAAACTTAAATAGTCTCATTTTTATAGGAACTTCTTTTTTACATGAACCTCTTTTCAGAAAACCCCTTTTACTGGCGAAACTTTTTTCAGAAAGTCTTTTTTATAAGAAAAAAAAAGAAAAAAGAAAAACACTTTATTTCCAATAGAGATGGTACAAAAGTACCATCATTGGTTTTTGAAATATCTTAAAGTTATTACACTTAGGTGATACACACACATGAGTATTGTAATACTCATGTAACCAGTCGAAAAGAATTGATTGAGGGCCATGTACTCCTAATCTTGCTTAATCTACATTTGACGATACACATAATGATAATTATGAGAGACAACACAATTTCATAGACGATGCATTTTCATTGTGGGTTGAGAACACCTTTGACAATTTACGTACACATGAGATGAAACTTCGCAATTCTTGACGCCAGGAAATAATAGAACTGTTCAACAAAATGCCCCTTTTTAGAGGTGAACCTTTCAACAGGAATTTAAATTTTTATAGGAACATTTTTTCTAAAAAGTGCCAATTTATCGAAATTTTTTCACAGTGTTCCTTTATTTCATCAGCTTTTAATCCGCTCTCAGAGCTGCATAGATAAAAGTTATGGTTGCTATCATAAATTACATTTCCAAGTAGAAAGAAAAGTTGTCAAAATTCTCAACATTTTACTGAAATTTCGATGTAAAAGGACCAAACAAACGGAAACAGAAAACATGCGTAAGCTGAGTTTGCTGCAATAGATATCTAAAAATTAATTTAGATACAAGAAACATGCAATAATTAAATTCCAATTCAAAGACATTCATCCATAGAACTTGATGCAAGAAACTAAAAAATTTATTTAATGCCAGAAATAGGCATAAGCCGAGTTTGATACGAAAAAGAACTAACAATCAAAGGTAAAAGATATGTGGATTGATGTAAAATCATATTTACAAATCGATGCAAAAAACAATCATAAAATGATGCAAAAGAGATGCATAAGCAGATCTGCGGGCGAAGGCGGCGTTTCCGCCTTCAAAACGCCCCAATTATCATCCTAAAAAGGGGGGTCAATCTAAGGGGGTATACGCCCCTCCCTCCTTGCTAAGTAAGCCCCCCCTCCAATAAACCCCCCCCCCTCTCAAGCCTCCCACGAGTACGTTTTCTTCCTCGTTACCACGTACGATAGGAAGTTGTACGCGCAAAAAAAATCAATTTTTGTCCGGGCAAAAAATTTCAATTTCGTTCAGGCTTGTTCTTCCCGGTCGCTTACGCTTAGGTCTAATCGTTTTGTAAAACAAAAAGGTTATTCTATTATCGCACTTAAATGCCCCTTGTTTTTAAAGTTTTCTAATCAGTATTTTCTTAATGTTTGAGTTTATGTCATGTATTATGTCAGTATTTGATTACTGCTGAATATTTTGATCTTTTCCGGATGCGCCCCGCCACTTATGCAACACATAAGTTCACCCACTTGTAACTTTCGAAATAATGCACCTATCGACTTCAAATTACTCTCTAACAAAAGAATGTTTTATTCTTTTGTTTGAGAGTAATTTGAAGTCGATAGGTGCATTAGGTCCCACATTCCGTTCAGTGTTTTACGTAAAAGTTTTCTATTCAGAGTTTTCTTCAATTTTCTCCTTAGGTCTTCTTGTGTTTTGTCTTAGGTCTTTTGTTCAGCCTTCCGTTCTTTGTCTTCTTCAGTCTTTTTCAACATTCAAAAATCTTTTTCTGTCGTGAGTTTTTTTCAGTCTTTTGCATATCAAAAATCTTTTTCAGTCATAGGTCTTTTTCAGTCTTCTTCTTCAGTCTAAAGTTAAGAGTCTCGGATAAAAATTGTGAATAGCTCTGTTTGTTTAATGAACAAAAAGATAATCTCAGAGTAATTAATAATTGGTACAGTTGAATGATAATTTTTTAAGTTTATGCGAATTGAATGTTGAAATAATTAAATTTATGACATTTTTTGAGCTTTTAACAATTAACTGATTGAAATATGAAAATTCTAAACTGTTTATTTCAATTTTTTGCCCTTCAATTTGAACTGAGGTGGAAAAAATTTATTTTTACACTCGGAAATGACAATTTAAAAACAAAATTTCACAGTCAAACTCAGAAGCAACTGAATTTGGTAACTCCATTCTCATAATTAATATAAAACAGACTCATAATTAATATAATACTCATTCATAATTAAGATAATACACATTCATAATTATACACAGAGACACACTCATAATGAGCATAATACGTACTCACAAGGAACATAACACATACTCATAATTAACATAAAACGCACTCACAAAGGAACATAATACACACTCATTATGAGCAAAATTCACGCATGTAATGAACATAATACACACTCACAATTGACCTAATTTGCAATCATAATATATATTATCAACGTTATTCATTAACATTATTCTCACTTATAATTAACATAATTGAATAATCTTCAATCGCCATTCTCATCGCTCTGAATAACACAACTGACCTACATTTAACTTTTCCAAATTTTGCTGCAACAAAATAAGCTCGCAAAAATCAACGAAAAACAAGTTTTTGCGTTCTGTGCCTCTGTTATTAGCTCGTTATCCATTCATTTGAATTAAACAAAAAAAAAATATTGGCATCAATTTCAACAACGACAATGTAGTTACCGCGTGACGTTTTAATAATTAATGTTCTAAATATTGAGACACTTATTTTGTAAGAATTTTAATTGAGTTATCGAAATTTGTTTTTACGTTGAAGGCAAGGATATCTAAAGTTCGTACTGTCTGCAGCACGTGGTGTCTACAACACGCGGTGTCTGCAGCAAATCTTTTCTGCAACACGCGGTGTCTGCCACAAATCTTGTCTGCAACACGCGGTGTCTGCCACAAATCTTGTCTACAACGAGCGGTGTCTGCCACAAATCTTACCTGCAACACGCGGTGTCTGCCACAAACCTTGTCTGCAACACGCGGTGTCTGCCACAAATTTTGTCTGCAACGCGCGGTGTCTGCCACAAATCTTGCCTGCAACACGCGGTGTCTGCCACAAATCTTGTCTGCAACACGCGGTGTCTGCCACAAATCTTGTCTGCAACACGCGGTGTCTGCCACAGATCTTGTCTGCAACACGCGGTGTCTGCCACAAATCTTGTCTGCAACACGCGGTGTCTGCCACAAATCTTGTCTGCAACACGCGGTGTCTGCCACAAATCTTGTCTGCAACACGCGGTGTCTGCCACAAATCTTGTCTGCAACACGCGGTGTCTGCAGCAAATCTTGTCTGCAACACGCGGTGTCTGCCACAAATCTTGTCTGCAACACGCGGTGTCTGCCACAAATCTTGTCTGCAACGCGCGGTGTCTGCCACAAATCTTGTCTGCAACACGCGGTGTCTGCCACAAATCTTGTCTGCAACACGCGGTGTCTGCCACAAATCTTGTCTGCAACACGCGGTGTCTGCCACAAATCTTGTCTGCAACACGCGGTGTCTGCATGCAGCAAATCTTGTCTGCAACACGCGGTGTCTGCCACAAATCTTGTCTGCAACACTTCCTCGTGCCATATCGAGGTCCTCTCCTTGGAACAGAGCGAGGAGGAGCGGAGGGTCGCACGACACTCCGCTATATCTATATGTCAAGTGACCGTCTCCTGGGACTCGTAACGGCGCCTCATATGCTTAGGAATCTGTTTGACTGTGTTGAAATGCGAAGGAATTTTTTGAATGTGTTCAAAACCTAAGGGGTTATTTCAAATATTTTTAAAGCTTTGGAATTATTTTCAATATTGTCATATACTTAGTGATTAAATTGAATATGTTCAAAAATTCAGAGGTTCATTTAATTGTGTTCAAAACCTTAGGGATTTATTTGAGCATCTTCAAAAGGTTATGGAATACTTGAAATTTGATTTAAAAATTTTTTGGATTATTCTGAGCATGTTTGCAGTAAAGTTAGAATATTTAGAACACGATATAATTAATAGGATTTGATTAATTACGTGATTTCGAATTCGGTTTTTCAAAACGATTTTTGATATCATTAATGAATTATACGATATATAAATACGATTTAGATTTTGAAACGAATTAATTTAGTTGGATCTTTTCCAGATGCGCCCCGCCACTAATGCAACACATAAGTTCACCCACTTGTATCTTCCGAAATAACGCACCTATCGACTTCAAATTACTCTCAAACAAAAGATTAAAACATTGTTCTGTTTGAGAGTAATTTGAAGTCGATAGGTGCATTATTTCGAAAGTTACAAGTGGGTGAACTTGTGTGTTGCGTTAGTGGCGAGGCGCATCTGGGAATGATCCATTTAGTTGTATCTATTGTGCGTTGGTTTATGAAGTTGAATGTAAGCTGGGACTTACATGACTTTTATAAATTTGATTTTTTTTTATATCGAATTGATGCTTTGCGTTTTAAATAACCGTAATCCAGTCAAACTTATACTTCGGAGCATCTATGATTTTAGGCGCCCTTTGCAGAGGATAAATTAAGGCTACTCAAGCCAGAAATACGTTGTGACGAAATACAGACTGAAGATCTCTTCAGTCAGGCATCTTGTACTAATCTTGGGTAGCGGTAGTCTTAAATTTATCTAGCAGATGATGCTTGTGTAACGGCGCTGTATCCATTATTAATTGAGTGTTGGCAACTGCAACCTTCAACTCATCCATCATTAATTGAGTCTTGGAAAAGGTAGCCCTTCACTCATCCTTCATTAATCGAGCATGATCAATGGCACCCCTTGAGTCATCCTTCATCGACTGAGTGTGAGTAAAAAGAAACCTTCATTTATCCACCATCAACCGAGTGTGAGCAACCGTAATCCTTCACTCATTTATCATTAACTGCGAGCAAAAGTAACCCTTAAATCATCCATTAATAATTGAGTCTGAGCAACCGTAAACAATCATTTATCCATCATTAACTGTGAGCAAAAGTAACCCTTAAATCATCCATTAATAATTGAGTCTGAGCAACCGTAAACAATCATTCATCCATCATTAACTGCGAGCAAAGGTCCCCGTGCACTCATCCATTATTGGCTACGCTTGACAGAAGGCCACCGTTCACTCATTCGTCATTCAGAGTTTGTTGACGACGATTATTATCAATGATTAAAGCAAACCAAAACCTGCGCAATTTTGCAGGCCTACGTACGGCCTATATTAGCAGTCCCCACACAACCCCTGCCTAAATGTTCACTGTGACGCGATTGCTGCATCACCGATACGTTTATAAAGTTGACATGAGCATTAATATATATCACCTAAATCGCTTACGTACGTTTTATCTTGAGAACGTTCTATCCTGGATTATTCTATCCTGTGTTCGTTCGATCCTGGGTTTCTTCTATCCTGGGTTGTTCTATCCTGCGTTCGTTCTGTCCTGGGTTCGTTCTATCCTGGGTTATTCTATCATGGGTTATTCTATCCTGGGTTCGTTCGATCCTGGGTTCGTTCTATCCTGGGTTGTTCTATCCTGCGTTCGTTCTGTCCTGGGTTCGTTCTATCCTGGATTCCTTATATCCTGGGTTCGTTCTATCCTGGGTTCGTTCTATCCTGAGTTCGTTCTATCCTGGGCTCGTTCTATCCTGGGTTCGTTCTATCCTGGGTCGTTCTACCTTGGGTTCGTTCTATCCTGGGTCGTTCTACCTTGGGTTCGTTCTATCCTGGGTTCGTTCTATCCTGGGTTCGTTCTATCCTGGGTTCGTTCTATCCTGGGTTCGTTCTACCCTGAGTTCGTTCTATCCTGGGTTCGTTCTATCTTGGGAGAGCACTTCTAAGATATTCAATTAATCAGAGTTTCAATAATATACAATTATTCAGTCTGAATAGAAATTGTTCAAATAAATCTAAAAATTTCTCCAGGATTGTAAATTATTGATGGCACTTGGCCTGTTCATTAATCTCTGAGAGACTAATTCTCAAAGAGACTTGAAGAATATATCATTAATCTCTGAGAGACTTCAATGATAATTCATTATTCTCTTGGAGACTGTAATATAAATACAGTAATCTCTGAGGGACTTTAATGATAGTTCACTAATCTCTGAGGGACTTTAATGATAGTTCTCTAATCTCTGAGGGACTTTAATGATAGTTCACTAATCTCTGAGGGACTTTAATGAAAGTTCACTAATCTCTGAGGGACTTTAATGATAGTTCACTAATCTCTGAGGGACTTTAATGATAGTCCTCTAATCTCTGAGGGACTTTAATGATAGTTCACTAATCTCTGAGGGACTTTAATGATAGTTCACTAATCTCTGAGGGACTTTAATGATAGTTCACTAATCTCTGAGAGACTTTAATGATAGTTCACTAATCTCTGAGGGACTTTAATGATAGTTCACTAATCTCTGAGAGACTTTAATGATAGTTCACTAATCTCTGAGGGACTTTAATGATAGTTCACTAATCTCTGAGGGACTTAAGTGATAGTTCACTAATATCTGAAAGACTTTAATATAAATTCACTAATCTCTGAGAGACTTTAATGATAGTTCACTAATCTCTGAGAGACTTTAATGATAGTTCACTAATCTCTGAGGGACTTTAATGATAGTTCACTAATCTCTGAGGGACTTAAGTGATAGTTCACTAATATCTGAAAGACTTTAATATAAATTCACTAATCTCTGAGGGACTTTAATGATAGTTCACTAATCTCTGAGAGACTTTAATGATAGTTCACTAATCTCTGAGGGACTTTAATGATAGTTCACTAATCTCTGAGGGACTTAAGTGATAGTTCACTAATCTCTGAGAGACTTTAATGATAGTTCACTAATCTCTGAGGAAATTTAATGATAGTTCACTAATCTCTGAGGGACTTTAATGATAGTTCACTAATCTCTGAGAGACTTTAATGATAGTTCACTAATCTCTGAGGGACTTTAATGATAGTTCACTAATCTCTGAGAGACTTTAATGATAGTTCACTAATCTCTGAGGGACTTTAATGATAGTTCACTAATCTCTGAGGGACTTAAGTGATAGTTCACTAATATCTGAAAGACTTTAATATAAATTCACTAATCTCTGAGAGACTTTAATGATAGTTCACTAATCTCTGAGAGACTTTAATGATAGTTCACTAATCTCTGAGGGACTTTAATGATAGTTCACTAATCTCTGAGGGACTTAAGTGATAGTTCACTAATATCTGAAAGACTTTAATATAAATTCACTAATCTCTGAGGGACTTTAATGATAGTTCACTAATCTCTGAGAGACTTTAATGATAGTTCACTAATCTCTGAGGGACTTTAATGATAGTTCACTAATCTCTGAGGGACTTAAGTGATAGTTCACTAATCTCTGAGAGACTTTAATGATAGTTCACTAATCTCTGAGGAAATTTAATGATAGTTCACTAATCTCTGAGGGACTTTAATGATAGTTCACTAATCTCTGAGGAAATTTAATGATAGTTCACTAATATCTGAAAGACTTTAATATAAATTCACTAATCTCTGAGAGACTTTAATGATAGTTCACTAATATCTGAAAGACTTTAAAATAAATTCACTAATCTCTGAGAGACTTTAATGATAATTCACTAATAACTGAAAAACTTTAATATAAATTCACTAATCTCTGAGAGACTTTAATGATAATTCACTAATATCTGAAAAACTTTAATATGAATTCACTAATCTTTACGAGACTTGATAAAAAAATTATTATTCTAAAGCAGGAAAAGAATGCAACCTTTTCTTGACCACACAGTGCCGCAGAACCTTGATAACATCATCACCTAAATCGACGGCTCATCACTCTAAATTTGTGCCTTCTTTCCTCATTGACAAACGCTGGGTAGAGCACCCTTCAATCGATCTCATGTGAGTGTGTGTACCGCTGAGCCACTGCAACGTGTTTTTGGAGTTGTTTTTGTGTGTCACGACAGCGTTTTTTCTATTCATTTTCGTTGATTTAATGGCTGCAGCGTTTTTTGTTTTTGGAGTTGTTTTCGTGTGTCACAACAGCGTTTTTTATTCATTTTCGTTGATTTAATCGCTGCAGCGTTTTAATTCTTGGAGTTGTTTTCGTATAATTAATAACTAGAGCGTTTTTTGAGCTGTTTTGGAAGATATAATCACCGGAGCGTTTTTTAAAGTTATTCTCGTAGATATAACATAAATGGTATTTTTCTGACCCTGTTTTCCATGTCTAACTCAGGGCAAAAAACAGCGCAAAATCTGCGTTGAAATCCATTGTCGAAGAATCGAAGTTTCCTGCTTCGCAGAAACTCAGAAGATTAAAAACAAGTCCAATCCTATTCTCGATAAATGACCTATGGTAACATTACAATAATCAATATTTTACTTCACTTGAGGAAGTGAAACTGTACTTCTGATATATGAAACCAAAATAAAAATACACATTAATTGCACGCTTGTGTGCGAGTCCAGATGTTGTCATCAAAAACTGATTTGACGTTGAATTAGGCAAAAAAATAGAATATTTGTTTAACATTTGTACTAATATTCATATTTGTTGAAATTTTCAAACGCGCTAAAATAATTTTTTATAATGCGTCATTGCATGGCTTTGAAAGCGCGTTATTGCATGGCTTTGAAAGCGCGTTATTGCATGGCTTTGAAAGCGCGTTATTGCATGGCTTTGAAAGCGCGTCATTGCATGGCTTTGAAAGCGCGTCATTGCATGGCTTTGAAAGCGCGTCATTGCATGGCTTTGAAAGCGCGTCATTGCATGGCTTTGAAAGCGCGTTATTGCATTGCTTTGAAAGCGCATCATTGCATGGCTTTGAAAGCGCGTCATTGCATGGCTTTGAAAGCGCGTCATTGCATGGCTTTGCAAGCGCGTCATTGCATGGCTTTGAAAGCGCGTCATTGCATGGCTTTGAAAGCGCGTCATTGCATGGCTTTGAAAGCGCGTTATTGCATTGCTTTGAAAGCGCGTTATTGCATTGCTTTGAAAGCGCGTCGTTGCATTGCTTTGAAAGCGCGTCATTGCATGGCTTTGAAAGCGCGTTGTTGCATTGCTTTGAAAGCGCGTCATTGCATGGCTTTGAAAGCGCGTCATTGCATGGCTTTGAAAGAGCGTCATTGCATGGCTTTGAAAGCGCGTCATTGCATGGCTTTGAAAGCGCGTTATTGCATTGCTTTGAAAGCGCGTCATTGCATGGCTTTGAAAGCGCGTTGTTGCATTGCTTTGAAAGCGCGTCATTGCATGGCTTTGAAAGCGCGTTATTGCATTGCTTTGAAAGCGCGTTATTGCATTGCTTTGAAAGCGCGTCGTTGCATTGCTTTGAAAGCGCGTCATTGCATGGCTTTGAAAGCGCGTTGTTGCATTGCTTTGAAAGCGCGTCATTGCATGGCTTTGAAAGCGCGTCATTGCATGGCTTTGAAAGAGCGTCATTGCATGGCTTTGAAAGCGCGTCATTGCATGGCTTTGAAAGCGCGTTATTGCATTGCTTTGAAAGCGCGTCATTGCATGGCTTTGAAAGCGCGTTGTTGCATCGCTTTGAAGCGCGTCATTGCATGCTTTGAAAGCGCGTTATTGCATTGCTTTGAAAGCGCGTCATTGCATGGCTTTGAAAGCACGTCATTGCATGGCTTTGAAAGCGCGTTATTGCATGGCTTTGAAAGCGCGTTATTGCATTGCTTTGAAAGCGCGTCATTGCATGGCTTTGAAAGCGCGTTGTTGCATTGCTTTGAAAGCGCGTCATTGCATGGCTTTGAAAGCGCGTCATTGCATGGCTTTGAAAGAGCGTCATTGCATGGCTTTGAAAGCGCGTCATTGCATGGCTTTGAAAGCGCGTTGTTGCATTGCTTTGAAAGCGCGTCATTGCATGGCTTTGAAAGCGCGTTATTGCATTGCTTTGAAAGCGCGTCATTGCATGGCTTTAAAAGCGCGTCATTGCATGGCTTTGAAAGCGCGTCATTGCATGGCTTTGAAAGCGCGTCATTGCATGGTTTTGAAAGCGCGTTAATGCATTGCTTTCACTGAAAGCGCGTCATTGCATGGCTTTGAAAGCGCGTCATTGCATGGCTTTGAAAGCGCGTTATTGCATTGCTTTGAAAGCGCGTCATTGCATGGCTTTGAAAGCGCGTCATTGCATGGCTTTGAAAGCGCGTCATTGCATGGCTTTGAAAGCGCGTCATTGCATGGCTTTGAAAGCGCGTCATTGCATGGCTTTGCAAGCGCGTCATTGCATGGCTTTGAAAGCGCGTCATTGCATGGCTTTGAAAGCGCGTCATTGCATGGCTTTGAAATCGCGTTATTGCATTGCTTTGAAAGCGCGTTATTGCATTGCTTTGAAAGCGCGTCGTTGCATTGCTTTGAAAGCGCGTCATTGCATGGCTTTGAAAGCGCGTTGTTGCATTGCTTTGAAAGCGCGTCATTGCATGGCTTTGAAAGCGCGTCATTGCATGGCTTTGAAAGAGCGTCATTGCATGGCTTTGAAAGCGCGTCATTGCATGGCTTTGAAAGAGCGTCATTGCATGGCTTTGAAAGCGCGTCATTGCATGGCTTTGAAAGCGCGTTATTGCATTGCTTTGAAAGCGCGTCATTGCATGGCTTTGAAAGCGCGTTGTTGCATTGCTTTGAAAGCGCGTCATTGCATGGCTTTGAAAGCGCGTTATTGCATTGCTTTGAAAGCGCGTCATTGCATGGCTTTGAAAGCACGTCATTGCATGGCTTTGAAAGCGCGTTATTGCATGGCTTTGAAAGCGCGTTATTGCATTGCTTTGAAAGCGCGTCATTGCATGGCTTTGAAAGCGCGTTGTTGCATTGCTTTGAAAGCGCGTCATTGCATGGCTTTGAAAGCGCGTCATTGCATGGCTTTGAAAGAGCGTCATTGCATGGCTTTGAAAGCGCGTCATTGCATGGCTTTGAAAGCGCGTTGTTGCATTGCTTTGAAAGCGCGTCATTGCATGGCTTTGAAAGCGCGTTATTGCATTGCTTTGAAAGCGCGTCATTGCATGGCTTTAAAAGCGCGTCATTGCATGGCTTTGAAAGCGCGTCATTGCATGGCTTTGAAAGCGCGTCATTGCATGGTTTTGAAAGCGCGTTAATGCATTGCTTTCACTGAAAGCGCGTCATTGCATGGCTTTGAAAGCGCGTCATTGCATGGCTTTGAAAGCGCGTTATTGCATTGCTTTGAAAGCGCGTCATTGCATGGCTTTGAAAGCGCGTCATTGCATTGCTTTGAAAGCGCGTCATTGCATGGCTTTGAGAGCGCGTTATTGCATGGCTTTGAAAGCGCGTCATTGCATGGCTTTGAAAGCGCGTCATTGCATGGCTTTGAAAGCGCGTCATTGCATGGCTTTGAGAGCTCGTTATTGCATGGCTTTGAAAGCGAGTCATTGCATGGCTTTGAAAGCGCGTCATTGCATGGCTTTGAAAGCGCGTCATTGCATGGCTTTGAAAGCGCGTCATTGCATGGCTTTGAAAGCGCGTCATTGCATGGCTATGAAAGCGCGTCATAGCATGGTTTTGAAAGCGCGTTAATGCATTGCTTTCACTGAAAGCGCGTCATTGCATGGCTTTGAAAGCGCGTCATTGCATGGCTTTGAAAGCGCGTTATTGCATTGCTTTGAAAGCGCGTCATTGCATGGCTTTGAAAGCGCGTCATTGCATGGCTTTGAAAGCGCGTCATTGCATGGCTTTGAGAGCGCGTTATTGCATGGCTTTGAAAGCGCGTCATTGCATGGCTTTGAAAGCGCGTCATTGCATGGCTTTGAAAGCGCGTCATTGCATGGCTTTGAAAGCGCGTTATTGCATTGCTTTGAAAGCGCGTCATTGCATGGCTTTGAAAGCGCGTTGTTGCATTGCTTTGAAAGCGCGTCATTGCATGGCTTTGAAAGCGCGTCATTGCATGGCTTTGAAAGAGCGTCATTGCATGGCTTTGAAAACGCGTCATTGCATGGCTTTGAAAGCGCGTTGTTGCATTGCTTTGAAAGCGCGTCATTGCATGGCTTTGAAAGCGCGTTATTGCATTGCTTTGAAAGCGCGTCATTGCATGACTTTAAAAGCGCGTCATTGCATGGCTTTGAAAGCGCGTCATTGCATGGCTTTGAAAGCGCGTCATTGCATGGTTTTGAAAGCGCGTTAATGCATTGCTTTCACTGAAAGCGCGTCATTGCATGGCTTTGAAAGCGCGTCATTGCATGGCTTTGAAAGCGCGTTATTGCATTGCTTTGAAAGCGCGTCATTGCATGGCTTTGAAAGCGCGTCATTGCATGGCTTTGAAAGCGCGTCATTGCATGGCTTTGAGAGCGCGTTATTGCATGGCTTTGAAAGCGCGTCATTGCATGGCTTTGAAAGCGCGTCATTGCATGGCTTTGAAAGCGCGTCATTGCATGGCTTTGAGAGCGCGTTATTGCATGGCTTTGAAAGCGCGTCATTGCATGGCTTTGAAAGCGCGTCATTGCATGGCTTTGAAAGCGCGTCATTGCATGGCTTTGAGAGCTCGTTATTGCATGGCTTTGAAAGCGAGTCATTGCATGGCTTTGAAAGCGCGTCATTGCATGGCTTTGAAAGCGCGTCATTGCATGGCTTTGAAAGCGCGTCATTGCATGGCTTTGAAAGCGCGTCATTGCATGGCTATGAAAGCGCGTCATAGCATGGTTTTGAAAGCGCGTTAATGCATTGCTTTCACTGAAAGCGCGTCATTGCATGGCTTTGAAAGCGCCTCATTGCATGGCTTTGAAAGCGCGTTATTGCATTGCTTTGAAAGCGCGTCATTGCATGGCTTTGAAAGCGCGTCATTGCATGGCTTTGAAAGCGCGTCATTGCATGGCTTTGAGAGCGCGTTATTGCATGGCTTTGAAAGCGCGTCATTGCATGGCTTTGAAAGCGCGTCATTGCATGGCTTTGAAAGCGCGTCATTGCATGGCTTTGAGAGCGCGTTATTGCATGGCTTTGAAAGCGCGTCATTGCATGGCTTTGAAAGCGCGTCATTGCATGGCTTTGAAAGCGCGTCATTGCATGGCTTTGAGAGCTCGTTTTTGCATGGCTTTGAAAGCGAGTCATTGCATGGCTTTGAAAGCGCGTCATTGCATGGCTTTGATAGCGCGTCATTGCATGGCTTTGAAAGCGCGTCATTGCATGGCTTTGAAAGCGCGTCATTGCATGGCTATGAAAGCGCGTCATTGCATGGCTATGAAAGCGCGTCATAGCATGGCTTTGAAAGCGCGTCATTACATGGCTTTGTAAATGCACCATGGTTTAGAAAGTGCAGCATAGCTTAAAAAATGCGGCATGGCTTTGAAAGTGCGGCATGGTTTAGAAAGTGCGGCATAGCTTAGGAAATGCGGTATGGTTTAGAAAGTGTGGCATGGCTTTGAAAGTGCGGCATGGTTTAGAAAGTGCGGCATAGCTTAGAAAATGCGGCATGGCTTAGAAAGTGCGGCATGGCTTTGAAAGTGCGGCATGGTTTAGAAAGTGTGGCATGGCTTAGAAAATGCGGCATGGCTTAGAAAGTGCGGCATGGCTTTGAAAGTGCGGCATGGTTTAGAAAGTGTGGCATGGCTTAGAAAATGCGGCATGGCTTAGAAAGTGCGGCATGGCTTAGAAAATGCGGCATGGCTTAGAAAGTGCGGCATGGCTTTGAAAGTGCGGCATGGTTTAGAAAGTGCGGCATAGCTTAGAAAATGCGGCATGGCTTAGAAAGTGCGGCATGGCTTTGAAAGTGCGGCAAGGTTTAGAAAGTGTGGCATGGCTTAGAAAATGCGGCATGGCTTAGAAAGCACAACAACGAGGGAATCAATGCCACAAAATAAAACACAACTCATAGCGTAATTCAGAGAAGGCCTCCAGATCTCGACATGACGGTGCGCCTGCTCGCGATGCGTCTCGCGTCTCCGCCGTCAGTTGCGGTCCGCCACTGCCACATCACGCAGGCTCCTCCGTTCTAAAAGAAACTGAAACATTTATATTATTTGATGCTCTAGAATTATAAATAACAGTGCCACCGTTCTAAACGAACTGAAATTTTTATATTATTTGATGCTCTAGAATTATAAATAACAGTGCCACCGTTCTGAACGAACTGAAAGGAAATTATGTTATATGATGTTTTTGAATTATAAGTAAAAGTGCCAAGATGCAGGTTTTCAGTGAGATCAGAGGCTGATATGGTTTAGTTTTGAGGATCTTGTTTCATCTAGCTAAAATTGTCTACAATATTTGATGCTTTAGCTTTGAGATTCGTGTTTTATCTTTTAGATACGGACTGTGTTTTGTACTCCATTCTTGAAACTTATTTGAATTAATTATTGTAGTATTGACGGAGTTATTTTGCACTTTACTGTCGGTTGTGTTACTTTATCCTTTAGTATTGACGGTGGTGTTTTACCATGTTCAGCATTGCGACTCATTTTGCGTTTCAGCATTGAAACATAGTTTCCTTGTTGGTGTTTTCTTTATTGTTTTCGATTTTGGTTTTTGACGAAAATGCAGTGCATGAAGTGAACAAAAGATGTGAATTTATCAGGGATACTGCGAAAAGTAATACAGTGCTCGAGGAGGTGTGATTTTTTTTCGCACAAAATGTGGGAGTGAAAATTTATCTTTGCAACGCGCAACCTCGAAAAGTGAGCGAATGTTACCTTGAATTATGATAGTTTTATTATATTTAGTTATATATAAAATTTTGATATAAGGAGCATAATAAAATTAACAATTTACCATTAAGTTATACCCTGGTGTCTTGAAGATAATTTATTATTTACGGCATTTTCAAATTTAAAAGAAAATGTGCATGATTTCTCCTTGAATTACGTAGTACGAAACTCACATTTTTTATTTGTATAAATTTTTGAAAATAAATAATTATTACTTATCAATCCCATATGTGATTTCAAGATAAAGATACTTAAAATAAATACGTATTACTTATCAATCCCATAGGTGATTTCAAGATAAAGATACTTAAAATAAATACTTATTACTTATAAATTCCATAGGTGATTTCAAGATAAAGATACTTAAAATAAATACGTATTACTTATCAATCCCATAGGTGATTCCAAGATAAAGATACTTAAAATAAATACTTATTACTTATCAATCCCATAGGTGATTTCAAGATAAAGATACTTAAAATAAATACTTATTACTTATCAATCCCATAGGTGATTCCAAGATAAAGATACTTAAAATAAATACGTATTACTTATCAATCCCATATGTGATTTCAAGAAAAAGCTTAGCTGTAGATCCAATGCAAGTCAGTCTGTAAAAAAAACCTGCCTACTACGCACATCGTTCCCTTCACAACCGGTTGCTGCGTATATCTGGTGCGTTGTGTATCCTAAGGACAAAATATTAATTTTATCTTAGATTTGTTGAAGTTAATTTCATTATAAGGGTCTTAGATGCGAGCAAACAACCAAGCAAACAAACAAGCAAACCCTTAAACAAACAAGCAAACAAACAAGCAAACAAACAAGCAAACAAACAAGCAAACAAACAAGCAAACAAAAAAGCAAACAACCAAGCAAACAAACAAGCGAACAACCGAGCAAACAACCAAGCAAACAACCAATCAAACAAACAAGCAAACAACCAAGCAAACAACCAAGCAAACAAACAAGCAAACAAACAAGCAAACAACCAAGCAAACAAACAAGCATAAAAACGAGTAAACAAACTAGCAAAATGCAATTAAACAGCTAAGCAAGCAAGTAAACAAGTAAACAAACCAGCAAACAAGTAAACAAATAAGCAATCGAGCTAGCAAGTAAACAAACCTGCAAATAAGCAAAGTAAACTGTGAAGTCGCTCTACTGTGTTCAACTGTGAAGTTCTTCTATCGCGTTGTGATTCAACTGTTTTAAAAACTGAGGTTGTTTTCTTGAAATATATTTGAAACGTGTTCCCCTGTGCAATTGCTTAATTGTGTTCACCTGTGCAATTGCTTAATTGTGTTCACCTGTGCAATTGCTTAATTGTGTTCACCTGTGCAATTGCTTAATTGTGTTCACCTGTGCAATTGCTTAATTTTGTTCACCTGTGCAATTGCTTAATTATGTTCCCCTGTGGAATTGCTTAATTGTGTTCACCTGTGCAATTGCTTAATTGTGTTCGCCTGTGAAATTACTTTACTTTTTTCAACAGTGAAATTGCATAACTACGTTGAACCCTATGCTATTTCTGAACCGTATCCAACTGTGAAATTTCCTGTGTTCACCTGAGGAATATCCTAAATATGTTCAACTGTGAAATCGTTCAACTGTGTTCAATTGCACATTTGGAACACTGTATTTTGCTAAAATACTCAAATAAAAATAAAGTTCAAAAATGAAATTGCTTATCTGGGTTTAACTGCGAAGTTGTTTGAGTTCAACCATGAAATGGCAAGACTGTGTTAACTGTGAAACTTTCAAACTGTGCTCAACAGTTCAACCGCATGGATTTTCAACTGTGTTGAATAGTGACCCTGCCCACAAAATATTGCATGCCTAGAAAGAAATATTTGTTGCTTCGATAAAATATTTCTTTGATGGGGCATGTTTTTCTCCGAAATTTTAAAGAACTTCTCAACCTTTAAAATACGGAACATGAAAACTGTTTTTTACTCTTATTGTTTACTGTTTTCCTCTGGTGGCAGATACACGCTCATTGATTGGAATTTTTCTGTAGTTATTGACATTATACCAAAGTTTCCGTCACTTTCTAACTGAAGGAAGTCGAAATATCCTCGTGATGCAGGGTACAAAAATGAAGAACCCTTTTCCACGGTTTTAATAACTGTTCCAATTACTTTACCAAAATTTCCTGCACTTTCCCAACGCTTTCAACATTTTAAATGCATTTCCCCAATTTTAAATACTTTTCCGACATTTTCCGCCTTTTTTCTCCATTTAATTATTTATCAAACATTTTTCGTCCGTTTCCTTCGTTTTAAACATTTTTTCAAAATTTTAATTACTTTTCCAGCATTTTGCGCACTTTAAAAAATCCAAGGGAATTTTTTGTCCCCATTCTGAGGTAATATCAATTGTTTACATATCGCTTAATGCAATTAATGATGAAATAATAAATTATTTAGACATTTGATTCATATTAATTGATAGTAAGTGAATTAAATAGTTCATATACTTTAATTGTTTACCTATTAACTAACTGATTAACATTAATTTTTTACGTATGAATCAAATAATTTATTAAATATAAAATTTATTTTCAGATGTTTAATCTTTGCAGACACACACTAATTAGGCAATTCTTCACAACTGTTTACATTTTAATTAGCTCAATAATTGTAGTCGTTTACGTATTAATACACTAAAGAAAGCTGCTCAAACCTCGAGGCATCGCAATTTTTTGCAGATCACATTCAGCTAAAAGTTAATTTGAGCCTCCCTAAGCACAACTAAAGTGTTCCAAAAAGAGGAAGGAGGTAGACACCATTTAGTATACTGTTAAGGGAACGCGGAATCTACGCACAAGATGCGTTTCCACACAGTAGTAAAACCGTAAGTTGAGAAGCAAGCTCATGAAACAAGATAAAAGTTGATGAAGAAAGTCAGAAGTGCTGAAAAACAGAGCAGCTGTGAAACTAAAAATTAGGGTCCGTAACAAAACAAAAAGCTTTTTCTATTAAAAGAAGGCGCACTAAAGTCCCTGATAAAGACAGGTACATACGTAGATAATATTATGAACAGACGCAGATAAATTGCTGTAAACAGAGACCTAAGAAATGTTGTCGACAGGGACCTAACAAATCCTGTAGACAGAGACATAAGAAATATTGTAGACAGAGATGCAAGAAATGCTGCAGACAGGAGCAGAGGAAATGCTGTGGACAGAGACGTACGAAATCCTGTAGGCAGAAACATAAGAAATGCTGTAGACAAAGACAGAGGCATAGGTAATGCTGCAGACAGAGACACACGTAGATAACGGTATAAACAGAGACATAGGTAATGCTTCAGACAGAGACATGTATAGATAACGGTATGAACAGAGGCAGAGGCAATGCTGTAGACAGAGTCACAAGCAGAGACAGACACAGGAGTTACAGAGACTGTGTGCCGCATAACAAGTTGGTCTCTGCGCCCCACACGTCCCCTCGCTTCAAAAATCCCAAGTTTCTCTCCGTCGTCACCACCAAACGTTCGGGTTGATATAAATTTTACTAAGAATAAACTTGATGAGTAAACAATTAGGAATTTTTGCTTTGAGAACTACTTTAGCTTCCGGTAAGCTATTTTGAAGATCATTGTTTAAATTCCCCAGATGGCTGTGTGTATTTAAATGAGATAAACACTTGGTGGTAAAAAAAACTCGCGTGGTTCAGAAATTTATTTGGAGGCGATTGGACCGTCTTTAACTCGAATTTCAAATTCCATTTTACTTGAAATTGATTATATAAGATTCTGATTGATTTTAAAAGATTCTTCATTAATTCTACAATGTTCCACAAGATTTGATTAATTCTAAAATGTTCTACAAGATTTTATGTTGATTCTACAATGTTCTACAAGATTCTGCAAGATTCTGATTTAATCTACAAAATTTTAGATTGATTCTACAATTTTCTACATGTTTCTACAAGATTCTGGGTCCTCTACAGCTCTATTTTTGTCCATAATTAAAATAACCTGTCCCCCAAAGCTGGCAATGTTGGAGGAAGGGGCATTGCACCTCGCAGGTTTTTCTCAAGCTCTTCGCATACATTTTTAATGGGTTCAAATCAGGAGATTTCGTGGGCCAGTCCATGAGCTGGTATGTTCCCTCATTCGCTTTAAATCAATCTCGAACATTTCTAGCCTTTTGGATGCGAGCAATGTTGTCCGGAAAGATCCGGTTGACTTCAGGAAAGTAAGACTCTAAGGAAGAATAAACGTAATCACACAGTGCTCGTATATAGTCATGGGAGCTCATTTTGTAGTTGCAAAGAGCGGCAGATCCTTGTTCGTCCTGATAATAAAACAGCCCCAAAGTAATACATCGAATCGAGATGTCTGAACTGTTGGGACGATGCAAGATGGATCCATGGCTTCATGTGGCTGTCGACGATGGATGGATCCATCGTTCTGAAAGAGGAGAATTTTGTCTCAAAGGACCGCATTACATGCTTCCAATCCTCAACAGCCCTAACTTAGTACTTCCGAGTAAATAACCAACGTTTTTTTCGGTTTTATGAAAGCAATGGTAGCTCTTAATGGATTTACATATGCTTAATTATATTTTCTCCAACTCTCGAAACCAAATCCTTTAAGAAATTGTGTTTGGACGTCCACAAAACTCATTAGTTGTCATTTTCGTTGATGAAAACCGCTTTTCTTCAATATCCCTTTTAATATCTCTCCAAAGAGCTTTTGTCTCTGTCGTCCAGAATGTTCGGCTTTCCATAACTTCCACGAAAAGAACCAAGTTCGCCATTTTGTTTCTAGGGTACCACTGTTCCTTGCAACGTTCTGATATTTATACAGGTTACTGTAGAGATATCGTGAATTTATTTACCACCTTGATTAAACTGAATGATCCGTCTTTTATAAAATGCTGAAAGGTCCTTTCTACGAGTCTTTAACTCTTCGATTTGAATGTAAATTCATAATTTCATGTACCCTCGAAATAAGTATCAATTCCATGTGCTACTTGTTGAATACTCCTGAAATATTGTCAGGTATATTTTTAATTTAACAAATTAACTCTGATCTAGCATATAATGCAGTAACGCCAAAGGTATAAATGCAGATCGCCATATTTTTGGCCTCTTAGTGCTCGTATATACGTTCCCGAATGCCTTGCAGAGATATTGCCGAAGCAATTTTTATTTGTACCTATACAGTCAATCCTTTATTTTAATCTCAGCGACATTATTTTATTTTATAACATTCCTTTTTTTCCTCAGATCAGTTTATTTAATTTAGTCAAACTGAAAGCATCAATGCCGTGTCCAGTGTTTGTACGGTGTTCTCACACCTAAATGATTTTTGTCTTCCGCAATCGTCCCGAAAACTCTACGGGAAATGGTCCCCGCAATTCGTTCCGTGTTGATCATTTTTCTCGTAAACACTCAGCACGTTCCATTAGTCCACACACACTATACAAACTACACAGGGCACACGGAAGCCTCTTATACAATAGACTTTGCAAAAGAGGAACGTTTGAACATGTACGATGCTTTTTACGAAGTGCGCGATCCACATACCATAGAAGAAGACGAAAGTCACGCATGCGTGAACTTTACGTGCGTGAGAAAGTGTTGTGCTCAGGGAAAGTATTTCTCAATATACCCTGAATATGGGTGCTTTCCTATTGAAAAAATGCAACTTAAGTTTGAACTGGTTTTCCGACGCGAAAACGGACAGCCTACTCACTCAGAAAAACCCGTATGGCTTTTGCACTGGCCCGATTTCAAAAATTGTTCGGCCTACGGTCTCCTGCCTGAGCATAGGGAGGCTGTGCTTTTGGGCGACGGACGACTGTACACTGCACATGAGGATATGTATCGCGACACAAGCAAATATTGTATCGACGTTATACGTGAGTATACGTATGCGTGTAACCCACCACATGTATATAACAGTACAGAGATGCAACTTGCTTGTTTGCTTGCCTGTTTTGCTTGCTTGCTTGGCCCGTGTATCTGTCATGCTCATAAGGAAACTTTATGACCGTCTCTGTGATATGAGTTTACCAGTGCACAAGTACAAGAATATTTTAATCACAGGTACTATTGGGATGGATATGCTTGTGTTCGCGGCGAAGGAGGAGTGGAGGAGGGGGCCTCCGACGACTTCAGGGGATTGTCGGGATAGAAACCAAAGTCCTAAAATTTTCGCAATAGGTGTGATTCGACAATCTTTTTTGGACTCGTGTGTTTTTTTAAATTCTATTAGAAAATTGATTTTTTTAATATAACTGAAAAAATCGTTTTTTACAAATTATATCTCCTCCTTCAATTCTGAAGCAACAGAACTGGTAACATGTTTTCAGATAGCTAAATGTATTATCTAAAGAAAGATTGGAATAGAATTTCGATGTTTTGATTTGCTGAATTTCGGAATTTTTTTGAAAAATCTAACTTTTAAAATTTAGATGAATTATTTTTGTCATAATTTTCTAACTAAATATTTAATCAAAAAAATTTAACATAAATTTTTAGCTATTTGTAAGCCCTATCGATTGATGTATTTGTAATTCCTGTGCCTATACAACTGTGAGAGAAGTACCATTTCAAACGTCAACAAACTCAGGTATCCAGGAGAGCTTATCAAACTCGTCACCTGGCGGTACAATGACGTGACTCACCTTTCACAAACTCTAACAGATGAAAGAACGCACTTGAAAATTCGTGAAGTATTTCGTTTGATCCAGGAAAAATTGTCCAGAACATGAGCTAAGAAACAGAAAATTGATAATTTTTGAATTTTGATTTTAACCGGTCTCCTTATGCTTCACTTTGATGAAATTTCGAAGTACGTGTTCAAACCAAGAGTACTTTTTTCAAATTTAGATAAAGATTTTAAAAATTTAGACGTAAACTATTCAGAACTCTGATATCGGTTTCCAAAATTGGATTTTTGATTTATTTCCTATAAATTAAAATGAATTTAAAAAATTAAACAATTTTCAATTAAACATTTTTAAATTTTAGGCAAAATTATCTGAAGTTCGAATACATATTTTCAAAAATTTAATTTAAATATACCCTATTTTAATTGAAATACACTTAGAAAAAACTGAATGCACTCTTTTCAAAATTGGATTCCACTGAACTGGACTTGTGAAAAGAACAGATGCCATTTTTAAAGTCTAATTCTTCTTATACGTAGAAATATGACCTTCTACGTAAAAAAATTAGATGCACTTGTTCAAACTTCGATACATTATTTGGTGACCTGGACAATTTAGAAAAAATAAATATCATTTTCAAGATTTTAATATATATTTCAGGCATAGGATAACCCACTTCTAAGCAAGTATTTAGCTAGAGCATTACAAGGGTTCTTGAAAAAAAATGCAAATTTCCAAAATTTCGAGACACATTTTAGACATAAGACATCCCATTTCTAAGCTCGCGTTTCCTCAGAGAGCGACACCAAAACTTTTTCAAAAATAAATAAATCACAATTTTTAAATCATAAATTCACATATGAAGTATCGGACCACCCATTTCTAAATAAGCATTTCTCCAGAGCGCGACACCAAGACTCTTTCAAAAATGAATAAATGCCAATTTTTAAATCATAAATTCACATTTTAAGTATTAGACAACCCATTTCTAAATAAGCATTTCTCCAGAGCGCGACACCAAGAAGTTCAGTATGTGGTTTGTTACTTGCTACGACAAGTATGAAGAGGCCACGCGGTCTAAGTTCCAAATGAACGTCCATACGACCTGCCTGGTGCTGTCCAGTGTGTCGCTCCTCGTCATCATCGTGTGTCACGTGACCCTGCCCAAACTGAGGGACCTGTCAGGCCTGTGCCTCCTGTCCCACGTGACGAGCCTCTTCATCGCAGACATTTGTCTCATTACAGTCACATTGAACAGGAATATCTCCATGAATTTCTGCGTATTCTTGGGTAAGTCAATATCCAAGGGTCATTTTTTGGGGTTACACGTGTATTAAGTCAATATTAAAGGGTCTTTTTGGGGGCCCAAGCGTGTATTACATCAATATTAGAGGGTCTTTTGGGGCTTACACGTGTACTAAGTCAACATTAAAGGGTCTTTTTGGGGGCCCAAGCGTGTATTACATCAATATTAGAGGGTCTTTTGGGGCTTACACGTGTACTAAGTCAATATTAAGGGGATCATCCGGGGCCCTTGCCAGATCCTGTCGATGTCATGGTCATTTTGCATGTTTTTGTTGTAGAAGGACCCTTAGTTGGTGGAATATTCGTTCCTAAAATTTTATGGCGCTACGACAATAATTCCCCCCCTCCCGGGGGGGGGGGGGGTGAAGGGACCAAAATCTTTCAATTTTCCCGATTTTGACCCCATATAAAAAGAGAACAAATGGGAAATGGAAAAAAATGAATTTGAGTGTGTTAGAAATGTTCCAAGAATTCTAAAACTGTTTTTGCTTTTGTTCTAGCATCAAAACTGAAGGAGGAGTTCCATTTTGAAATATCAATATTAGTGAAATATCAATACCTAAAAACCAATACGTCAAATTTGTGCAAAATCTAAGGCCTGAATAAAAAAAATGAATAGAATCAATTGTGTTTCTTTTCAAAGGTTACATATCATAGTCAAATTTCATAAGAATCAGACTGAAAATAAAAAAAAGTCATTTTTTTGATAAAAAAGGAAAAATTTCTATCATTTTTTTTAAATCACAATTCACAGTTTGAATATGAAGTTATGTATGGAAAATATCGAAATAAAAATAAAAACTGCATTCTATTACATCAATTGTTCATTATATTACACTTCAATAAACAATTTTGTTTTTTGCTTATACCCAACACTTCTAATTTTCAACATTCATCCTGACACTAGTTCTCGAGTTTTGATGCTAGAACAAATCCAACGACAGTTTTAGAATCCTTGGAACATTTCTAACAAACTGAAATTCGTTTTTTTTCAAATTCGAATTCTTTGAATAAATATATAGCTCTAAACCCAAAAAATTTTGGCTGATTTTTGAAATTTAAAAAAATTTAAAAAAGTAGAAAAAATTTGAATTTGAAAAACTCCGAATTTGAATTTGTTAGAAACATTCCAAGGTTTCTAAAACTGTCTTTTTTTTGTTCTAGCATCAAAACTGAAGGAGGAGTTTCATTTTGAAATATCAATAAAAATATAATAAAAACACATTTTTCGTCGAAAAAAAAAACTAAGGCCTAAATCGAAAAAATGACATGAGCAAAAAAGGTTTACTTTCACAAAAGACATATGCTGGCCAATTTTCAAACGAAACGGACGAAAAAAGGTCTCAAACCCGGATGATCCCCTTAAAGGGTGTTTTTGGGGGGCTTACACGAGTATTAAGTCAATATTAAAGGGTCTTTTTGGAGGCTTACGTGCGTATTAATTCAATATTAGAGGGTCTTTTGGGGCTTACACGTGTGTTAAAGTCAATATTCAAAGGTCTTTTGGGGGCTTACGAGTGTATTAAGTCAATATTAAAGGTTTTTGGGGGGCTAACACGTGTATTAAGTCAATATAAAAGGTTTTTGGGGGGCTAATACGTGTCTTATTCCCATAAGGGTTTTTCTTTTGTCTTACAATGCGGAATTTTGAAATTGAGAAATTCAACAAACTGCTTCTAGTAATATAGTGTTGAAAAATTCAACACAATGCTTTCAGCAATAACGTAATGCAAAATTCAACACAATGCTTTCAGCAATAACGTAATGCAAAATTCAACACACTGCTTAAACTTTCAACATGGTTAAGATATCACTCATGTTTATTTCCTGTTGTTTATATTCAGGCGTAGCTATACACTCATCACTGCTCTCCACATACATGTGGCTCACCGCCATGTGCTTCGATATATGGCGTTACGTCAGGTAAGTTCTTAACCTCCGAAAATTAGAAACTTTTTCTTAAATGGACCATTTCTATGAGTCACTAACACTAAACTAAATTCTTTGATTTAAAATCCTTTATTGAATAAACCTTGAGTTAAAGAAACTTTAGCTGTATTCTGAGATGGAAGAATTACTACATAAAAGAACACATACCTATATATTTAGAAAAAGAATTGTAAATAGAAATCTCAAATGAAAGAACACTTAGCTGAACCTTTATTAAAAAAAACCATTGGCTAGACCCTCAGCTGAACCTAGGAACACGAGCAACGAATTAGATGAACATCATTAGGTAAACAAGCCCTCAGACGATCTATTTAATAAAAACTAAGATAAGCCCTTACTTAAAAGCACCCGCAACTCAAACCTGTAAGGGAAATCTTAACTTAACCCTAACATTTGCCATCAGATTTAATCTGCGAAACACGAACCTTCACTTAAACCTCTGGTGCTTGACTGACGCGATCATTAAGGTTTGAGTTCGAATTACTGATGAATAACAGGACAACAACGGTGAGGAAGGTTTATGAAGGTTTATTTGATTTTGAACTGTAACGTACTCTGCAATCAAACTGTAACTTAATCTGTAAACAAGCTCTATGATAGTGAGGCACAAAATTTCTTAAGCCACAAAAACCTTCGACCATGCCCTATTTACAATACATGGAACCAGTGGTACGAAAGTGTTGACGGCGTTGTTAGCGAGACCCCAGTTGGTGCCAAGTAGTTATCTTGTTGAGTGAACTCGTACAGGGGACTACGCCAGCTTCGTTGCCGACTCAGTATCTCGAGGGTAAGCGTTGGCTGGGAGCAGTAGTGCATATTAGGTTGTAGGAGTGTTTGTGACAGTTATGCAGAGAGCTTAGACCTGAGCTTTCAGCTCCAGTCACATGGAGAGGAACGAGGAGAGCATCCGGTGAGGAATCGCTGATACAAGAACGCTTGGTTGCATCTTGCTAATAAGGATCTGTTGTGGAAGGGTACTACTACAAGGGCACTCGGTAAAGAAGACTTGCCTTGTTCCATGAGACAAGCGACAATTGGTACCATTACGGAGCAACAAGGTTGTCTGCTCCATTAGGCTTGTGCTCCAGTTCACTGAATTAGAGCTGTGAGGCAAAGACTAATGAAGGAGTTACCTATGGCTATGCTAGAGAGAAAGAGAACTTAGCTCGCCCTGCTTCTTAGAGCAGAGTGTGTCATTGGCGTCGCCAAAGTGTGACGAGGTAGAGTGCTGTTCATTGTTAGTCCGAGGTTGAGACTATTGCAGAGGGCTGTAAAGTGAAAGCAGTGTAAAAAGAGTTCTACAGGGTACCAAGTCACTGCAATAAATGCAGCATGTAGAATGACGTTTGAAGAGTCTAGAGCAAGGAATAAAGTGGCTGAGCAGTTTGTGATTTTTGTATTGTAGGCCACCCTCAGAAATGCGGTGAAGTTTGGCCGCTTCAAAGGCAAGAGATTGGTTTGCTCTTGGTGCCCGCTCAGTGTATGGTATTTGTACGAGTAGCTCGGACTTGAGTCCTAGTGCGGGCTACACAAGAAGTTTTAGGCTGGAGTTTAGGCACACGGCTATTGGATCACTCACGTTAGTAAACCGATTTGTAATATTTGTAGAGAGAATTTACAGTGATGTTGTAGAGACGATTGATCTTTGGATTAACATACCTTTAGCTGGAGCCTTCGACAGAAACAATCTTTAGGCAAAACTAAGAAAACGAACCGGCGACTGAACCTAAGATAAATGAACTCTCAGATAACTATTTGCACTAACAAAACTTTAGGTGAACATGAGAGAAAGAACCCTATTGCTAATCCCTTGGATAACGTTACTTTTAAACTTAGGAACTCGACACTTGACTGTTTCCTTCAGAATGAGCGTGAAGGGCATCCCAAGCCATATCCTACAGCAGCAGGAGCGACGTCTGTACGCCTGCTACTGCGTGGTGGTGTGGGGCGCCATCTTGGTGATAACCTGCACCACCTGCACCCTGCACTTTCTGCCGCAGGAGGCGCTTCCTGACTATGTCATCAGACCTCACTTCGGGGTCAACAGATGCTTCATTATAGGTCAGCCAGGGAATTGGGCTCAATGTTTTGATAAGGATTGTTGGTCATTGATGTAGGTCAGGCAGGGATGTTGGTCCAATGGTACAGGTGATTCAGCGCAATTTGCCCAATAAAATATGTAGGTCAAGAAGGGCAATGGGTTCATTGTAACCCTTCCATGCCTAATGTGAGAAATTTCACACATTAAGTTTTCAATCAATTTTAATTTACCTCAATATTTTAGGTCAAACAAAGCTATTGGTAAGGTTTCATATGTCACTGGTTCAAAAATTGCACAGAAACTAAACTCATAAAATTGTATAGTCACATATATTAATTATAATCAATGATATTTTCTTGCGTCACCTGGTATTGGCGGCATCTGTCCCGACCAAATTTCTTGCGTTGAGACTTCTAGTCTCATTAACCTCAAATAGTATGTGGTATGCGTAACGTATCTCAGAACATTAAATTATATCTTAAGAAAACTACGATAGTTTTCTTTTTATAAGGATAAAGTGATAACGGAAATGATATATCGCATATAAGAATATATTAAGAAACAATATGTATCTAAAGATAGAAACAATATATATCTAAAGATAATTAAATCCATTGTGTAAAGGATATCTGCACTCGCCTAACAAACGACCTAAACTCTATGGGCCAATTTACTTTGTGTATCCCTGAAGCGGCCCATAGACGATCAATTTAATTGTCAATATCATTGACTCAATTTATTGATTTTTTTGTTGCCCACAAAGTCAATTATTTGACGGTCGTCAATCAAGCCCACAGACGATCAATTAAATTGTCAATATTCATTATTGACAATTATATTGACGATAAAATTGATCGTCTATGGGCCGCTTAAGACTTTACCCATTCTTAGACTGATGACACCTCATGTATTTTTTCCTAGTACAACTAAGTTATCTTTTATGACATTTAATTTTCTTGCATTTGATGGTCTTTTCTTTTATATAAATGGGTAGATTTGTATTTTGTAAGTGAACGACGACATGAAAACAAAATGCGTGATAACTTGGCGGCTGAAGAGTGAGTTCATTTTTTAGAGAGGGGCGCTCTGTGTCAATCAAACATTGATATTCATTAAGTTTTATTAAATGTGGGGACTGTCAGTGGTAGGTATTAAATTAAAATTAAAACAGTGAATCGCATTGAATTAAAATTAAAACAGTGAATCGCGTTTAATTGAAATTAAAACAGTGAATCGCGTTGAATTGAAATTAAAACAGTGAATCGCGTTTAATTTGAATTAAAACAGTGAATCGCGTTGAATTGAAATTAAAACAGTGAATCGCGTTGAATTGAAATTAAAACAGTGAATCGCATTGAATTAAAATTAAAACAGTGAACCGCGTTTAATTGAAATTAAAACAGTGAATCGCGTTGAATTGAAATTAAAACAGTGAATCGCGTTGAATTGAAATTAAAACAGTGAATCGCGTTTAATTGAAATTAAAACAGTGAATCGCGTTGAATTGAAATTAAAACAGTGAATCGCGTTGAATTGAAATTAAAACAGTGAATCGCATTGAATTAAAATTAAAACAGTGAATCGCGTTTAATTGAAATTAAAACAGTGAATCCCGTTGAATTGAAATAAAAACAGTGAATCGCGTTTAATTTAAATTAAAACAGTAAATCGCGTTGAATTGAAATTAAAACAGTGAATCGCGTTTAATTGAAATTAAAACAGTGAATCGCGTTGAATTGAAATTAAAACAGTGAATCGCGTTTAATTTAAATTAAAACAGTAAATCGCGTTGAATTAAAATTAAAACAGTGAATCGCGTTGAATTGAAATTAAACAGTGAATCGCGTTAAATTGAAATTAAAACAGTGAATCGCGTTGAATTGAAATTAAACAGTGAATCGCGTTGAATTGAAATTAAAACAGCGAATCGCGTTGAATTGAAATTAAAACACCGAATCGCGCTGAATTGAAATTAAAACACCGAATCGCGTTGAATTGAAATTAAAACAGTTAATCGCGTTGAATTGAAATAAAAACAGTGAATCGCGTTGAATTGAAATTAAAACTGTGAATCGCGTTGAATTGAAATTAAAACACCGAATCGCGTGGAATTGAAATTAAAACAGTGAATCGCGTTGAATTGAAATTAAAACAGTGAATCGCGTTGAATTGAAATTGAAACAGTGAATCGCGTTGAATTGAAATTAAAACAGTGAATCGCGTTGAATTGAAATTAAAACAGTGAATCGCGTTGAATTGAAATTAAAACAGTGAATCGCGTTGAATTGAAATTAAAACAGTGAATCGCGTTGAATTGAAATAAAAACAGTGAATCGCGTTGAATTGAAATTAAAACAGTGAATCGCGTTGAATTGAAATTAAAACAGTGAATCGCGTTGAATTAAAATTAAAACAGTGAATCGCGTTGAATTGAAATTAAACAGTGAATCGCGTTGAATTGAAATTAAAACAGTGAATCGCGTTGAATTGAAATTAAAATTACGTTAAAAGGCACCACATTTTTCTGTTTCATTTTACACCAAAGATACACGTAATTCAATGAATCGCATTACATCATTTGAATTTTTTGAATCAAATTGAATCCATAAAACTTGCTGTATCACATTGAATTATTGGAATTTGCTGTATCACATCGAATTATTGGAATTTGCTGTATCACATCGAATTACTGGAATTTGCTGTATCACATTGAATTATTGGAATTTGCTGTATCACATTGAATTACTGGAATTTGCTGTATCACATTAAATTATTGGAATTTGCTGTATCACATCGAATTACTGGAATTTGCTGTATCACATTGAATTATTGGAATTTGCTGTATCACATTGAATTACTGGAATTTGCTGTATCACATTGAATTATTGGAATTTGCTGTATCACATCGAATTACTGGAATTTGCTGTATCACATTGAATTATTGGAATTTGCTGTATCACATTGAATTACTGGAATTTGCTGTATCACATTGAATTATTGGAATTTGCTGTATCACATCGAATTACTGGAATTTGCTGTATCACATTGAATTATTGGAATTTGCTGTATCACATCGAATTACTGGAATTTGCTGTATCACATTGAATTATTGGAATTTGCTGTATCACATTGAATTACTGGAATTTGCTGTATCACATTGAATTATTGGAATTTGCTGTATCACATCGAATTACTGGAATTTGCTGTATCACATTGAATTATTGGAATTTGCTGTATCACATTGAATTACTGGAATTTGCTGTATCACATTGAATTATTGGAATTTGCTGTATCACATCGAATTACTGGAATTTGCTGTATCACATTGAATTATTGGAATTTGCTGTATCACATTGAATTACTGGAATTTGCTGTATCACATTGAATTATTGGAATTTGCTGTATCACATCGAATTACTGGAATTTGCTGTATCACATTGAATTATTGGAATTTGCTGTATCACATTGAATTACTGGAATTTGCTGTATCACATTGAATTATTGGAATTTGCTGTATCACATCGAATTACTGGAATTTGCTGTATCACATTGAATTATTGGAATTTGCTGTATCACATCGAATTACTGGAATTTGCTGTATCACATTGAATTATTGGAATTTGCTGTATCACATTGAATTACTGGAATTTGCTGTATCACATTGAATTATTGGAATTTGCTGTATCACATCGAATTACTGGAATTTGCTGTATCACATTGAATTATTGGAATTTGCTGTATCACATTGAATTACTGGAATTTGCTGTATCACATTGAATTATTGGAATTTGCTGTATCACATCGAATTACTGGAATTTGCTGTATCACATTGAATTATTGGAATTTGCTGTATCACATTGAATTACTGGAATTTGCTGTATCACATTGAATTATTGGAATTTGCTGTATCACATCGAATTACTGGAATTTGCTGTATCACATTGAATTATTGGAATTTGCTGTATCACATCGAATTACTGGAATTTGCTGTATCACATTGAATTATTGGAATTTGCTGTATCACATTGAATTACTGGAATTTGCTGTATCACATTGAATTATTGGAATTTGGTGTATCACATTGGATCACTGAAATTTTCTGTATCAAATTGAATCATTGGAATTCGGAGGATCAATATGGAATCATATCCTGCTTCACACTGGCCAAGAATCCCTGAAGTTCTACAAAGATCCTTGAAATTCTTTAGCATACTTTGTATTCTAATCAGACTGCAGCACTACCTCTCCTACGCTCCTGTTCGTAGCCTTCCATCAGAATTCTACGACAAAAACCGTTCTGAAATTCAATGAAGTTCGTGTAGATTAAAATGCAATCTGAGGAAGGCGTTACGTAATGGCTGACAGATATATTAACCTGATGTAAACTGTATATTTTTACACTATAAGTGCCCTAAGGCAGCCAATACACCCTTACTAGCAATTGCGTAAGCCTGTGGCACCAAATATGTACTGGCTGACAACTGCGTAGCCAGAACACCCTGGTTGTGGAATGCGCAAGTTTGAATTAGCCAATACACCCTGTTTAATAATATCGCAAACCTGGAGTAACCAATAGGCTGACAGTTGCTTAAACTTGAGATAAACAATGCACCCTGGCAGAGAATTGTGTATACTCAGAGAGCCAACATACCCTGGTTGAAAAATACCTAAGCCTTAGGAGGCCAATACACCATGGTTGACAACTGCGCAAACCTGAAGTAGCCAATAGGCTTACAATTACTTAAATCTGAGGTAGCCAATACACTCTGGCTAAGAAATGCGTATGCCCCAGGAAACCAATATTCAAGAAGTTTCAGGTACCCTAGCAGGGAATTACCTAAGCCACAATACGTCCAATATGTCCTACCCGTCCAATATATTCTACTCCACCAATACCCTCTCGCTGACCATAATTATTTGAAACCATTTTCCCAACAGACGGCGACCTCAATCTACTTTTGTACTTCTTTTCGATACTGGCGGTGCTGTGCGTGCTGAACGTGTCTTTCGTAGGGAAGACCGTGCATTACTTGTACGAAGGAGGCGCCAAGATTTGCTGCTTCCAAAAAACTACCTTGACAGCCGGACCTACCACCTTCAACAACAAGTACCTAGACGTGTAAGTACGGTATTGTTTCAGTACCAGTGTTATGAGTACCAACGGTTTTCAGTACCTTTTTTCAGTACCAACGGTTTTAAAGAAGTTATGAAAGATGTGGTTGATTTCCATGTAGTACATAATTACGTAATACAGTAATGAATGATGGGTGATTTACATGAAATGGGTTTATTTACTCATCTGAAGTTAACAGTAGATTATTTTCACTAGATTTGTGATAGGGTAATGAAAGATGGGGATTTGCATGGATAAGATTAATTTTCCATCTGCAATAAATGATAAATGATTTTCACCCAAAATGTGATGGGAAAATAAATGATGGGCAGTTAATGTAAAATCTGATAGTTTCCTCGTGTAATTTAAGAGATTTCTCGAATTCTACCAGGTTTAAAAATCTCTTAAATTACAATCTATTAAATCTCTTTAATTTAAAAAATTTAATTTAATTTAATTTAATTTAAGAAGAGATATACAAATTTCTCAAATCTCTTCTACCAGGTTTAAGACTTCCGCCGGCGTTTAGAAACACCGAGAAGAGAACGACCTAAAACAAGTTTATCCATAGAACTGGCCCGACTCGTGTTAGGTAGATCCGATATGATTTTTTTGTGGTTTGTTTCAAGGCATACGCATCCGCATATGTATTATTTTCTTCGTGATAATACGCATTCCGTATTGATACATTTATTTAGATTTTATGATAGAAGAATTACAATATTATAAAAGGTAAGCTCTATCAAAAAAATGTTTTTGAGGTATAATCGTGTCAACCATGTATTTATATCATGTCAACCATATATTTATATCATGTCAACCATACATATATATCATATCAATCATAGATTTATACCATATCAACCATAAATTCATATCATGTCAACAATATATTTATATGATATAACCATACATTTATATCACATCAACCATACATTTATATCTTGTCCACCATATATGTTATATCTTGTCCACGCATCTTTGCTAAAAAACTACAGTACCATAAATAGAATATTTATTTATTTTGAAAAGATTCATGCTGCAATGTTATTGAGGCAATTATTATTTCATACCAAGTTAATACAGTAAAAAAATTTAACTTTGGATTAAAATAAATAAATTTAATTGTTGGGAGACATTTTTTAATGAAACATTTAATTTAAAATTCAATTTGATTCTGAAACATTGAATTTGAAGATAAATCAAAGAATAATTTAGTATAGCTTTAAAACATTGATTCTTGAACGTACATGTGAGTTGAATAATTTAATTTCGAAACGTTGCGTTTTGAATATAAATTCAAGTTAAATAATTTAATTTTGAAACATTAAATTTTGAAGATATGTGAATAATTTAATTTTGAATATTTAATTTCGAAGAGCCTACAACCTCCTCCCCAAACGCTCCTTTTGACCTCACAACGGTACTCCTGAGGTCAAATTTTTGCTAATGATGTGTGAGGAGAATTCGTGTGTATGTTCAATGTGTGTGTGCGTGTGTGTATGTTCAATGTGTGTGTGCGTGTGTATGTTAAAGCTTGTGCGGGAACATATGTGTGAGCGCGTGTATGTGTGTCTGTAAATGCGTGTGTGTTTGCGCTTATATGAGTAAGTGTACCAGTGCTGCGTGTTAGTGTGTGTGCGCGCGTACGTGTTTATAAACGCATGAGTCTGTGTACGTGTTTGTAAACGCATGAGTCTGTGTACGTGTTTGTAAGCGCATGAGTCTGTGTGTACTTGTTTATAAGCGCATGAGTCTGTGAACGTGTTTGTAAACGCATGAGTGTGTGTACGTGTTTCTAAACGCATGAGTGTGTGTACGTGTTTGTAAACGCATGTGTGTGTACGTGAATGGAACAATGTGTGTGTACGTGTTTGTAAACGCATGAGTTTGTGTACGTGTGCGTGAGAATGCGCGTGAGTGTTTGTACGAGTGTGTGAGAACGTATGAGCGCGTGTACGTTTCGTGCGCATGAGTGTCGGTATATATATGTGCGTTGAATAACAAATCCAACACTAGCTGCAGCTCACAGCCTAGCATGGCGAGTGCAAGGTCATTTGACGCATACTTCTTTATTTATAAAACGTACCCGTTCATTTAGTTAAGGATTGTTAATAATTGTCAATCTGCCCATATGTGTCTCGTATCTATTATTCGTATTAACCTAACGTTCACATATACAACTCGTTATCTCTGTATTTCATCCTTATTTGATCGTTCACTTATTCTATTCATGTACTTACACAAATTATCTGTAAAGATTTATCTCTTACGTTTTTACCAATGGAAATTTTTGTTCAGTATAAATTGGTTTGGTTATACAATGGAAATTTTTATTTTTTGTTCACTGCTTATTCGCGCATAAATTTTCATATAACTCTTCCCCAAGTCAACTATTGAACCATTTTCTTCTTTTCTCATCTAACGAACAAATAATTTCTTTTTCATGCATTGATCAATAATATTATTGCAGGTTTTGGCAGCGACTGCAAATGTTCCTGATGACCACCATCGTGTGGACCACTGAAGTTCTGTCTTGGAAAATTCCACCCAAGGAGATGTGGTGAGGTTAAGGTCCCCCTAAGGAGATGTGGTGAGGTTAAGGTCCCCCTAAGGAGATGTGGTGAGTTAAGGTCCCCCTAAGGAGATGTGGTGAGGTTAAGGTCCCCCTAAGGAGATGTGGTGAGGTTAAGGTCCCCCTAAGGAGATGTGGTGAGGTTAAGGTCCCCCTAAGGAGATGTGGTGAGGTTAAGGTCCTCCTAAGGAGATGTGGTGAGGTTAAATTTCTCTCCGAATAAGATGTGGTAAAATACGGGTCTTTTTAAAAATATGTGGTGAGATTAGGATTTTCTAAATAAAAATGGTGAAAGAAGGGTCCTCTATTAGAAGACGTGATGCATTTCAATTTTTCCATGCTCAAAATGCCTAAAGCAGGTCAAAAAATACCTCCAAATGTGAACATTCTCTCCAACAATCTCAGTTTTCTAAAATACTTGAAACAATTGGCATGTTGAAAAATTATTTGTACCACAATTCCTGGTTTTATGTCTTTGATGAGATTGTAGTCTTTCGGATGAGTAGTGGATAGATTTCGTGACGAATATCAAAATTCATCAAATAAATTTATTAATGTATCATTTGCAACGAGAAAGTTGTGTACACGCTGCATGTTTGCTGAAATCTATTTCTACTTCTGCACAGCTTCTGTTTTTTGTCAACAACCCACAACAACATTTCTAATTAGTAGTTGTAGTAGTTGAACATCCAACAACAACTTTTTTAAGTAGTAGCACAATTTTGACAACGAGCAACAATAACTCTTCTAAGTAGTTGTAGAGGTAGTACAATTTTATCGACAACCAACAATAACTTCTCTAAGTAGTCGTAGGTGGTAGTAGTAGTAGTAGCAAGTGATCGTATTAGTAGCAGTCCAAAAATAAAGGTTACTAGCGCTTCCACAGCAAAGGACATTTCGGGCAGCATTCACAGTTTAAAAAAAGCTCTTTTCTAAGAACTGGTCCCAAATTACAGGGACGTGACGGACGTGCTGAACACCCTGCAAGGCGTCATCGTTCTCTTCATCTTCCTGCGGCCCAAAAGGAAGCGAAGGCTCATCCTTGCGAAGATACGAAGTCTGCTCGGCAGAACGCAAACCGTAGAGCGCAAACTCAACGTCAGCCAATCTGAAGTGACCGTTTCAACAATCAGCGCCAGCATCAGTCGAGGCTCTACTGAGAAATAGTCTGTAGACAAGATACGCAATCCTTGATGAGCGAAGAAACTTTGTCGAAGTCTGCCACTAGTAACTACACAGTAATTGGTGTGTTTCCTGCCACTAGTAACTACACGGTAATTGGTGTGTTTCCTGCCACTAGTAACTACACAGTAATTGGTGTGTTTCCTGCCACTAGTAACTACACAGTAATTGGTGTGTTTCCTGCCACTAGTAACTACACGGTAATTGGTGTGTTTCCTGCCACTAGTAACTACACGGTAAATGGTGTGTTTCCTGCCACTAGTAACTACACGGTAATTGGTGTGTTTCCTGCCACTAGTAACTACACGGTAATTGGTGTGTTTCCTGCCACTAGTAACTACACAGTAATTGGTGTGTTTCCTGCCACTAGTAACTACACGGTAATTGGTGTGTTTCCTGCCACTAGTAACTACAGGGTAATTGGTGTGTTTCCTGCCACTAGTAACTACACGGTAATTGGTGTGTTTCCTGCCACTAGTAACTACACGGCAATTGGTGTGTTTCCTGCCACTAGTAACTACACAGTAATTGGTGTGTTTCCTGCCACTAGTAACTACCAAGTAATTGGTGTGTTTCCTGCCACTAGTAACTACACAGTAATTGGTGTGTTTCCTGCCACTAGTAACTACACAGTAATTGGTGTGTTTCCTGCCACTAGTAACTACACAGTAAATGGTGTGTTTCCTGCCACTAGTAACTTCACAGTAATTGGTGAGTTTCTTTAGCAGAAACAAGACGAGCTTAGTTGAAATGAAATAGAGAGTTATATATAGTAATGAGTAATAAAAATAGTTCTATGTAGTTAGAAAGTTATGGAAATATATATATATAGTAAAGGGTAATGAAATAGATCAATAATAGAAATAAACCATATCAAACTTATAGATGTCTGAAAACCGCAGAGTTTAATCGCTTTCAAATTGTGAATTTTACTTTTAGTTGTGCATCAGATCTTATTTTTCTACTGCGTATACTTTTAAAATTATTTATTTTATGCTTCTAAAATTATTTATTTCAGATTGACTCTAAAGAATCCCTTTTCCTTGAAATTATTTCAAACTACATTATTAATATTTACACCAACATCAAATTCCCCGATTCCCTCTCGACCGTAATTTATCAGATTTTTTTAAATTTTTGAGCTCAAACTAATATTTAAATCTTTATACTTTCACTCTCGTTCTATCACTTTAAAGTACGTTCCAAAAGTCCCGCACTATCCAAGTTTTTATAAAAATGCATGTTTATATAAATTTTATCGACCGTTATAATAACACATGCTCAAATTGTCCACCCTCTGCAGTGACACATGCATCAATTTCCTTTATAAACTTTACACGCATACCATATTCTATATGAAACATAAAAAAAGATATAGAAATTATAGTACGGTGCGGGAATTATACGACATTCTGATTTTCAGCGCATACAGGTCGTGGTGCTTTAAAAAACATCTGTTTTGTATGGAACTTTTTGTTTTTTCTATCGTGTTCGTTAAGGTATAAATAATTATACCGTTTGCATTTAACTTAAATTAACGTAAGATTTCTTCAGTGCCAGCAATGGAATTGGGTGATGTAATGTAATGATGATAATGATTATCCAGCCAGGGTTTTGGTGAGTACCAAGTTTTGGTGAGTACCAAGTTTTGGTGAGTACCAAGTTTTGGTGAGTACCAAGTTTTGGTGAGTACCCAGTTTTGGTGAGTACCAAGGTTTTGGTGAGTACCAAGGTTTTGGTGAGTACCAAGTTTTGGTGAGTACCAAGTTTTGGTGAGTACCAAGTTTTGGTGAGTACCAAGGTTTTGGTGAGTACCAAGGTTTTGGTGAGTACCAAGTTTGGTGAGTACCAAACATTTTCCTGCGTAGGAAGAATAAAGAACAGTTCCTATGATGGGGAAGATAACAAGATAACAACTATTATCTTTCATGTGCAGTGAAATACACATCATTTTTCATGTGCAATACGACACGCATTTACTTTCATGTGCAGTTCAACGAGCATTTTCTTTCATGCACAGAATTACTTCCAGTTTCTTTCTTGTTGAATTAATGTGAATAATCTTTCTAGTTGTCGTGTGAATAATTCTTTCGTGAATAATTTCGCAAATGCTTTTTCGTGTAGGTTATCATAGAGTTTCTTTCATGTGGCTAATGACTGATAATTTATTATAGGTGGGGGAGAAAAGCGATAAAACACCATCCTCTGGATTATAAAATGGAACAAATAAAATCTCTAGACGGGAGAATGGAACAAATAAAACCTAAAGACGGTAGAATGTAATAAATGAAATCTATGGACAATACAATGTAACAAACAAGAATACTCTCCAATGAACCAAAGCTCACATTTCAGATGAAAAATAGAGAAGAAAAATTGTTTTCATTTAGACGGTTGTGTCCAAAATGGTGGAGGACAACAACAAATTTAAACTTTTATCTGTAAAACAATTTACTTTTCTCGTGACTTTGTTGTTCACTTACTGTAGGAATGCGTGTGAAACTTGGATGAAAATAAAAATTTAAAACCGGAGAAATTGCTGATAGAATTAGTCACTTGGAAATTCAAATGATGTAAATTTCCATTTCCGAATATTTTTTATTCCGAAATTCCACGACTTCGTTGTAACTTCCACAGTTGTTTTTGGCTTCAAAAAGTAGCTTTGATTGTTCAGCATTTTTCAGTCGATGAAAAACAGTCCCGAGTTTTTCCTGCTGCTTTTCTTGCCCGAAAATAATAATCACACTTTTTTTCAGTTAGAGATGTTTTCGATAATTTATTTTTACAAACAGTTTTTCTAACAATTGCTAACTTGTATATACGAGTATATACATATATATAACTCATAGTTGTTTAATTGTATGGTTAACCGATTATTTTAAGAGCTGTTTAATTACGTATTCAAATAACAGTTGTCTCATTCTACTATTAATTGTCAATTGATTAATTATATAGTTGAACGATTTTTTCACCAGTTGATTATTTGTGTATATATAATAGACTTTTTCAAAAGTTGTTTAATTGTAAACTTAAGGAACAGTTGTTTGAAAGTATATATACCTAAAAAATTACTTTAACTTTAGTTTAATTGTATATTTTTCAGTCTTTACGGTCCTCTCTGTTTAGGGGACTACCTAAGAATGGACTTTATCTATTTCATGTAATATCCCACTCCTTTCCCCCCCACCCACCTTCCCTTCCCTCTTATTTGTTGTTGCTGTAAATAACTTATTTGATATTAATATTTTTTTATTGGCCAAGCATGAAATAGAAATTGAAGCCTCTAAGCATGCGCTGAGAGCCTTAAATTATTAATTCTAGATTAACTTCGAAAAAATTCGCTTTTCCTTGAAATTATTGAGAAATTCTCTTTTCTTCAAAGTATTACGGATTATATTATTAAATTTGAGACTTATTTTAAATTTTCTGATTCCAAAGAAGATTCAAATTTTTGATTAGATCATATTTTTCTAATTCACTAAACTACCAAATTTAAATTTTGTTTAGATTATCTTAATGTTGAGAATATTCCCTTTATTTACATGAAGTTTCTATTTATCTAAAGTTTTCAATGTAAATTCTAAATTCTCTAAATTGTGCATTGTATGACTTATATTGATTCCACAATCCCCTGAAACACTTTATTTTAACTTTATACAACAAATATTGAATACTTTTATTTAAACTAAATCCTTTAAAACAACAAATATTAAATATTTTTATTTAAACTAAATGCTGTAAAACAACAAATATTCAATATTTTTTTTAAATTAACTGCTGCAAAACAAGAAATTTGCAATTTTTTATTTAAACTATATGCTGTAAAACAACATACATTCAATATTTTTTTAAATATCTAAAAATGATGTCAAATATTATATACTCTAAATATCTTCTGAACTTGTCAGCTAGCGGCGATATTCCTGAGAGTTTTTATTAATAACTTCTACAGCAAAAAAATATTATCATGTTGCTTTAATATTTTCAGTATTCTCCTTTAACATTTAATGTTATGCTTTAATATTTTAGACAAGTTTAGTGGTATTTTTCAATCATTTTCGAGATCAACAAAACCTGGATAAATTTTTAAAATGAATATATGTCATTTTATTGAGCTGAAATCTAGCTATATTTAGGCGACGTCAAAGACCTTATTTCAAGCATATTCTATTAATTTTACAGCATCGCTCGAAATAGCATGAAATAATTCTTCATTTTATTTCAAATCAGTTACTCAAGCACTCATTCTAACCATAACCGCATAATTATATATTCATAAGTAATGATGCCAGCCAAATTTTTTATCCATAATTTTTCCAAAACTATATTGAAGTCAGTGAGTCATTTTAACCCTTAGTTGCTGATCCGAAATTGCTAATCCTAAATTGCTGATTCTAAATTATTAATCCTGTCACTGCCATCCCAACCTTAAATTACGAATCCTAAATTACTGATCCTTTCAATGTCACCCAAGCCCCATAAGTACCAATATTCTTCCAACACGTTGACTTTGTAGTGGTACATATGTGTACCCCTCGGTTAATTGTTCATTTACTTACTGTAATGAATGAATAGCATTTCAATTACTTCACTACCTATTTTCGAAGTGTGATTTAGCGAATGTGGTAAAATTTATGGTCCAATCAAACTTTCCACGCTTCTTAGGAAGGACAGAAACTTTTTTTGTTACCTGCAACTGCGCAAACATAGCCAACAGTTAAGACTTTTCGTAAATCCAAGTTTTTATTTTATTAATATTCATTTGAAAAAATTCCCTCTATTGCTCAGTATAAGCGATTACCTAATGCTTGTCCCACAAAAAAAAAATAACTTGATCTTTGTGGAGTTAAACTGCGCAATCGTACCCAAATTTATAAAATTTACTTTATAAATGTATTTAAAACAATCAAAACTATAAAACCAATGAAGGAAAAGTTTTTTGCTGTTTTTGTGTCATATCTATCAAAATAAGAGACTTGCAGCTTTGTTACAGGATTCGTAGTGAACTTCTTCGACATGTTTATATCTTACCGCATTGTGCTACGAATTTAGCTTGTAAAAATTCCTATTAAAGCACGAACTATTATCCAATTTTTGTGCAATAGGCGATTCGTAAGGAAAATTTACGTTTAGTTCTATCAATATGAGTGTCTGAATTCATTTTGCAAAAATTATGAAATTTTCGAGAGAAAAAAACGAAAAAATAATGCGAGCTGATTTTGTAAGGTAAAGTTCATAGAAAAACATTTCTTGTAATGAAATATTTTAAATGAAAATGCGATGAAAACCAACGATTACAATAATCGTCGCCTCTGTACTATGTTAAAAATAGGTTACATACTCGAAACGGGGATTTTTTTATCACCAGACTAGTTATTTGAAATATAAGCCTCTACGGCGTTCGGACGCCTCTAACAGCAATTAGTATCTGCCTACGTAGGTTCAACCTCACGTTCTCGCGACGTCAAAGTTACTGAACATCGAAAAATCAAATTTCACTCTGGACTCTTCGTGCGCATGCCATCTTTTCAGTAATTCTAAATTTAAAACATTAGATAACAATCTAATTTCCGCATTTTGAATGTTCTGTTTCGATGCAAAACTCAACCAATAATTAAAAAAGTAACACGGATTGTCGCATTATAAATTTTCTATTTCTAAGCTCTCAATTGAAGAATGTTTAATTCCGTAATATTAGTTAATAATTTCTTATTCTGAATTGTATAGCCACTCAGTTCAGGGCTACACTCCTCAAATTACCGCAATTAAATGATGAATTTTCCTTTGATTTCATTACCCCTAGATAAACAGTTTGAACTTTCTTGAGTATTAAGCGCTTCCTAAAATATTAACGAAGCGAAAAAAAAGTTAGACAAATTAAATCTTCGCAGTCCATGAGAAATCATCGATGCAAACCACTAGGTTTATCCTTCTCATGGTTTTAAGTCCCCAGATTTATTACTCTGATTGTTTATTTCATTTATCATCCCTAAATTTATCACTCTAGTTTTTTTACTTTATTTATAATCTCAAGATATATTACTCTGGTTGATTATTTTATTTATAATCTCAAGATTTATTACTCTAGTTGTTTATTTCATTTATAATCCCCAGATTTATCACTCTGGTTCTTATACTTTATTTATAATCTCAAGATTTATTTCTTTGGTTGTTTATTTCATTTATAATCTCAAGATCCATAATTTTGGTAGTTTCATTTCATTCATATCCCTAATTTGTTATTCAGGATGTTTCATTTAATTCATGACCAACTGACTGTCAAATAAATTATTAAATTATCGGATAAAAGAGCTGAAAAAAACTTATATATCATTCCGCGGGTTACGGTACAATGTATATGTAGAAAATTCAAAATTTTCACTACAGAACCGTGTTACATGGGATCTTGCTCCGCTTATTCGTACGTTGGTAGGATCGAATCCTCTTTTTTCATGAAGGCAATTTCTCACATAATGCCATTACTTCTCGACTCCCGGTGATTATGAATTTTGACTCTGCATAATAGGTCACAATAGACGAAGCACGTGACAGTCTTTATTGATATCAATGACACGGTTCTAGAAAGGGTACAAATGGCATGACGGTTCAAAAATGAAGACAGCACAAATGGTATCATGGTTCAGAAATGAAGACAACACAAATGGTATCATGGTTCAGAAATGAAGACAGCACAAATGGTATCATGGTTCAGAAATGAAGATAACACAAATGGTATCATGGTTCAGAAATGAAGACAACACAAATGGTATCATGGTTCAGAAATGAAGACAGCACAAATGGTATCATGGTTCAGAAATGAAGACAGCACAAATGGTATCATGGTTCAGAAATGAAGACAACACAAATGGTATCATGGTTCAGAAATGAAGACAGCACAAATGGTATCATGGTTCAGAAATGAAGATAACACAAATGGTATCATGGTTCAGAAATGAAGACAACACAAATGGTATCATGGTTCAGAAATGAAGACAACACAAATGGTATCATGGTTCAGAAATGAAGACAGCACAAATGGTATCATGGTTCAGAAATGAAGACAACACAAATGGTATCATGGTTCAGAAATGAAGACAACACAAATGGTATCATGGTTCAGAAATGAAGACAGCACAAATGGTATCATGGTTCAGAAATGAAGACAACACAAATGGTATCATGGTTCAGAAATGAAGATAACACAAATGGTATCATGGTTCATAAATGAAGACAACACAAATCGTATCATGGTTCAGAAATGAAGACAACACAAATGGTATCATGGTTCAGAAATGAAGACAGCACAAATGGTATCATGGTTCAGAAATGAAGACAACACAAATGGTATCATGGTTCAGAAATGAAGACAGCACAAATGGTATCATGGTTCAGAAATGAAGATAACACAAATGGTATCATGGTTCAGAAATGAAGACAACACAAATGGTATCATGGTTCAGAAATGAAGACAGCACAAATGGTATCATGGTTCAGAAATGAAGACAACACAAATGGTATCATGGTTCAGATATGAAGACAATACAAATGGTATCATGGTTCAGAAATGAAGACAGCACAAATGGTATCATGGTTCAGAAATGAAGACAACACAAATGGTATCAGGTTCAGAAATGAAGACAGCACAAATGGTATCATGGTTCAGAAATGAAGACAACACAAATGGTATCATGGTTCAGAAATGAAGACAGCACAAATGGTATCATGGTTCAGAAATGAAGACAACACAAATGGTATCATGGTTCAGAAATGAAGACAGCACAAATGGTATCATGGTTCAGAAATGAAGACAACACAAATGGTATCATGGTTCAGAAATGAAGACAACACGAATGGTATCATGGTTCAGAAATGAAGACAGCACAAATGGTATCATGGTTCAGAAATGAAGACAGCACAAATGGTATCATGGTTCAGAAATGAAGACAACACAAATGGTATCATGGTTCAGAAATGAAGACAATACAAATGGTATCATGGTTCAGAAATGAAGACAACACAAATGGTATCATGGTTCAGAAATGAAGACAGCACAAATGGTATCATGGTTCAGAAATGAAGACAACACAAATGGTATCATGGTTCAGAAATGAAGACAATACAAATGGTATCATGGTTCAGAAATGAAGACAACACAAATGGTATCATGGTTCAGAAATGAAGACAGCACAAATGGTATCATGGTTCAGAAATGAAGACAACACGAATGGTATCATGGTTCAGAAATGAAGACAGCACAAATGGTATCATGGTTCAGAAATGAAGACAGCACAAATGGTATCATGGTTCAGAAATGAAGACAGCACAAATGGTATCATGGTTCAGAAATGAAGACAGCACAAATGGTATCATGGTTCAGAAATGAAGACAGCACAAATGGTATCATGGTTCAGAAATGAAGACAGCACAAATGGTATCATGGTTCAGAAATGAAGACAACACAAATGGTATCATGGTTCAGAAATGAAGACAGCACAAATGGTATCATGGTTCAGAAATGAAGACAGCACAAATGGTATCATGGTTCAGAAATGAAGACAGCACAAATGGTATCATGGTTCAGAAATGAAGACAGCACAAATGGTATCATGGTTCAGAAATGAAGACAACACAAATGGTATCATGGTTCAGAAATGAAAACAGCACAAATGGTATCATGGTTCAGAAATGAAAATAACACAAATAAGTTGGAATAGCATGAACCGTTGCTAATACCCCTGGCATAATCCTCTTATGACTTATAATATCTGTTTACAAGCCCCCATTAGCTATGGTAGTTATTTTTTACATGTCAAACAACAACAGTTTTCGATTATCATTCAACGTCCGTACGTTGATCAAAATTTTTTATATTTTTTCGCTCAACGATGATCGCTCGTCAGTGATTAAAAAATACTTACCTACGAATTCGTCTTGAAAGTAGGAGAAAAAAGTTTATTTAATTCGACCCTTAATCTTTTACGACGTAACAAATACAAAAGTACGAGGGATACATTTGAACTCTACATTACGTTGAAATAGTATGGAGTGTTCATTGTACATTCAAATCTGGTACGGTAGATATATTAATATGTCTATATCGTCTGAACAAAATAAGCATCTGATCTCTGAACATAAAAGTTCGCTGATATCTGAACATGACATGTTCATGGACATTAAACGTAAACTTTATCTGAACTTGATTTGTTTATTTATCTTAATTTAACTGCAATTCATCTAACAAATTTGTCGAAACAAGACATTGAATATGAAATTTACCAGAACAGTGACGATGAGATGTTCATAAACATCGGCTGAGATATTTGCCTATTCAATATATATACCAGCACAGGGAACATGCAATTATAATAAAAATGATTTCGCAGATTATTGAACATGAAATTTTCTTGAACATTCATCATGACACATCTCTAATCACAGAACCTGACACGTACCTGATCACTGAATATGACACGCACATGACCTCATTTAAATGGCATTAATATACTCCAAACATCTTTACAACATCTGCAAACGTACACTCACATCTTTCCATAACATTTACATATACTCATATATTTTCCCAAAATTTACGCAAACTCACATACTTCCATAAAATTTACGTGCATTCACATATTTCTATAAATTTTATGTATACTCACATATTTCAAGACAATTTCAAGACGTTCGAATTAAAACTAAATATTACAGTTTAAGATACCAAATGTAAACACCATACAGATCCGGCACATTACAAAAAGAGATCAAGTTATAGTTTTAAAATTAAGTTAAGAGTGCTCAATATGCAACTTTTCTCAACATTTAAATAACAATTACATCAAATTATTCAACTATTTATTTTACAAATGGCACAAGAGAACAATTTCAAGTGAAAAATACCCAGAGTTAATTTAAACGTTCGTCTGAGGGAAAAAGTAAAATTACCCTGCTGAGGGAAAAAGTAAAATTAACCCGTCTGAGGGTTAATTTACTTATTCGGTAAAAAGTTCGTCTGAGGGAATGGGATAAGTTTCATATGGCACTAAAAGGGTTAAATTTCATATGGAACCAAAATCAGAAAATAGGTGGTAGTGGTAACTTCCATATGGCCCCAAAATCAAAATGAAGGAGGTAGGGGTAAATTCCTTTTGGCGCAAAAATCAGAAAACAAGAGGGAGTGATAAATTCCATATGGCACCAAAATCAAAATAAGTGGGTAATGGTAAATTTCTTATGGAACCAAAATAAAAAAAAGGTATTAGTGGTAAATTCCCCATCGCACCAAATTAAAAAATGGCTGGTAGTGGTAAATTCCATATAGAACTAAATTCAAAAAACTAGTGGTGGTGGTAAATTTCATATTACACCAAAATCATAACTCGGGAGTATATGATATATTTTATTTTGAATTTAAATTAAAACTAGAGATCTTAAGGGAAATTCTGTACTTTTATATGGGAGGAAAAGCACATATTTCCTGTTTGAGCTTCCCTACTGAAGCTGGCGACATAAAAAAATGTAAATTTTTAACGTTACCACGCCTAGGTAAAGGCTGAAAACTTCCCCACTTCTCAAGTAAAATAAAATACAAATTCACCTTTCATTACACCTTTTATTTATTTTATTTTTTTATTTTTTTATTACACTATTTTATTCCCTTTTTATTATACAGTAATACTGTACGGTATTTTATCAACTTTCTATATAAGTTCATATAAGCTCATATATGTGAATTTATAATTTAATATATAAATTAAATTGCGTACTTTTGATCGTGTCTATGAGGGTACAACATATTAAAATAAAAGAACTAAATTATGGAACCAAGAAAGACATGAAGGAACCTTTGACTCAACACGCAAGGCTCCTTAGGGGGAGTACTTTTTTTTCTATGAGAATTGGCGCTCCAGGAAGGAAAATGTGAGGTCCCGAAGTGAAGGCCAAGTCGGCCTTCTTCTTGTTGAAATCGAATAGATTTTAGTATAGTTAAAGATCGTATTTTTTCGGTTCATTTCGATCCTATTTTTCACTCCCTAGATTCTTCTTGAATTTCATCTTGCTTGATAAACTTTTATACTAAATTGCTGTTTCTATCCGCAGGGATCTAGTGTGGGAACAAACCTTAAGCAAAGATTCTGCTTCCCCTTAACTCCTTGCAAGCTGGTACCTTCCTCCTCCTCTCTTTGAAACACCTTCACGACTGCTAGGTAGGGTTAAACTAACTTACCTAATCTAATCAACACGAAAAGGCTATGAATGTCATGTAATGCTCTAACGCTATATGCAGAGAGGCTTCAAGTTAATTTTTGTGAAGTAATTACTTTGAAAATAGAGTCTTAATTATCTGCTGGTAATAAAAATGTTTTAGTGCTAAATTTCCGCTACTGAAGTTTACTTTACGATGTGATTGTACTTAAATTATCGTTTTAGATCTAAATGGCTTTATCTTTAAAAATCACAGCTAGTCGTGTTGAAATGCTCACACTGCGGTTCTGAGTATAAAACACTTTAAACAGCAAAAAATATGAGGGTATCAAAACATTTTAAAACAACGAGTGGTAAATCCGGCTTAAAAAACTAGGCTTCAGCAACAAAAATTCAAACCTTGAAAAATCGACGTAAAAATCATGAAACAGATTTTAAAAATCTTGTCAAATCATTAAAAAAAATTGATGCAACTTGTGAGAGGCTCTGCAAATTGGTATAACAAGCGCAACAACCAGGACCTTAAAACCGACTCAAAATTTCACGATTTTGCGCATCACTTTTCGAGCGAAATTTCCCTGGTATTTAAAAGTTGAACCCCAATTTAAAGCATCCCTCATCACTTTTTGGGGCAAAGTTTCGCCGGTATCTTAAGTTTGAACCCCAATTTTATGCATCCAATCACTTTTTGAGCGAAGTTTCCTTGGCATCTTGAGGCTCAACCTCAATTTTGTGTTGGACGAGACTCTTCATAATGGTGCTTGTCGCGGTTTCTTCTTGCTTCGAAAGCTTGCGTATCTTGTCTACGGTTTCTTTGTCGCTGTTCAGTTTACTGAGGTTGGTTTCGAGTGTCGACAAGGTAGTTTCTTCTTGGCTGACAAATTTGCGCGCTGCAGTTTGTGCTTTGCCCATGACACTTCGCGCTCTAGTTTCAATTATTTCGCGCTTTCGTTTCGACCGAAGGAAAATGACAAGAAGAATCACACCTTGGCACGTGTTCAGCAAGTCCGTTGCGTCCCTGCAACAGAAATGATCAAAAATAGTACAAAAAGGCATTAAAAATGCAAAAACTTACTAGAGATTAAAAAGTATTTCATAAAACTTCTGAGGTTATGAAATTGTTGTATGAATATTTTGAAAAAAATGCAATAATTAATGAAAGATAAGTATAGATCAATCAATTATAAATATTCAAAGAGCTGAAATTATTGTACAGAAGAATAGTCCTCCTCTTCGTTTCTGCATTGATGTATGCTCTACAGACAACAATATTTCTATTCTCTTTAAATTTTGTAAAGATTTTGTACCACTTTGAATTGCAAAGAATGTGATGCTGTGAGAATGCTTGTGAAATACCTAGCTTACAAATAGAAAGAGAACATACACCTACGTAAAATACTTTGAAATGAAAATTACGATCATTTCGAATTATTTTACTCTAATAATGCATAATAAATCAACAGTAATTATGTAATGACCGTTTTTCAGCAGCTCAAGCGTCATTTATGGATTGAGTTGTGCACATTGAGCATCTCCGTTACTTATGGATTGAGTTGTGCACATTGAGCATCACCGTTACTTATGGATTGAGTTGTGCATATTGAGCATCACCGTTACTTATGGATTGAGCTGTGCACATTGAGCATCTCCGTTACTTATGGATTGAGTTGAACACATTGAGCATCACCGTTACTTATGGATTGAGTTGTGCACCTTGAGCATCTCCGTTACTTATGGATTGAGTTGTGCATATTGAGCATCTCCGTTACTTATGGATTGAGTTGTGCACATTGAGCATCACCGTTACTTATGGATTGAGTTGTGCATATTGAGCATCTCCGTTACTTATGGATTGAGTTGTGCTTATTGAGCATCTCCGTTACTTATGGATTGAGTTGTGCACATTGAGCATCACCGTTACTTATGGATTGAGTTGTGCATATTGAGCATCTCCGTTACTTATGGATTGAGCTGTGCGCATTGAGCATCACCGTTACTTATGGATTGAGTTGAACACATTGAGCATCTCCGTTACTTATGGATTGAGTTGTGCATATTGAGCATCTCCGTTACTTATGGATTGAGTTGTGCACATTAAGCATCACCGTTACTTATGGATTGAGTTGTGCATATTGAGCATCTCCGTTACTTATGGATTGAGTTGTGCACATTGAGCATCACCGTTACTTATGGATTGAGTTGTTCATATTGAGCATCTCCGTTACTTATGGATTGAGTTGTGCATATTGAGCATCTCCGTTACTTATGGATTGAGTTGTGCACATTGAGCATCACCGTTACTTATGGATTGAGTTGTGCATATTGAGCATCTCCGTTACTTATGGATTGAGTTGTGCATATTGAGCATCTCCGTTACTTATGGATTGAGTTGTGCATATTGAGCATCTCCGTTACTTATGGATTGAGTTGTGCACATTGAGCATCACCGTTACTTATGGATTGAATTGTACATATTGAGCATCTCCGTTACTTATGGATTGAGCTGGGCGCATTGAGCATCACCGAGTCTTGAGACATTGGCGGTTATTTTGAAATGTGAGGTTGACCAACGTAAAGAAAAATATTTGAGTAAATAGTTAAATGAATGAATAGAAATAAAACCCAAAAAAGAGTGGGTAAAAAGTATGTAATTATTTTGTAGAGAAGCTGAAATGAAAATATAAGTGACATGTATTGATGCGAATAAAATTGGGAAAAAATGAGCGAGAAAAAAAGTAAGTTAATGCGTAGGTGAGAAGTAAAATGATAAATCAAAAAATTAAAAACTAAGAATAAAAGAAAACAGAGAAAAATGAGCAAGAGGAACAAAGTAAATTCATATTAGGGAGACAAGGTTGGTAAAAAAACAAGATTAATGTACAGGAATGAAAAATGAAGAAATGAATAAGTTAAGACATGGAGGTGAAGTAAAATAAAAATGGATAAAATAAATTAAAATGAACAGAAAACAAGAAAATAAAGTGAATTAACACAAATGCAACGAAGGAATGAGCAAAAAATATTCCTCACCAGAGCTCCTTAGGAGGGATCTTCCAAGAGAGAACCTCTGTGGTCCACACGACGATCGTCATGCTGAATATTTGGAACCGCTGCCAGAACCTGCAATATTAGTGATATTGCTGAATATTTGGAACCGCTGCCAGAACCTGCAATATTAGTGATATTGCTGAATATTTGGAACCGCTGCCAGAACCTGCAATATTAGTGATATTACTGAATATTGGGAACCGCTGCCAGAACCTGCAATATTAGTGATATTGCTGAATATTTGGAACCGCTGCCAGAACCTGCAATATTAGAGATATTCCTGAATATTTGGAACCGCTGCCAGAACCTGCAATATTAGTGATATTGCTGAATATTTGGAACCGCTGCCAGAACCTGCAATATTAGTGATATTGCTGAATATTTGGAACCGCTGCTAGAACCTGCAATATTAGTGATATTGCTGAATATTTGGAACCGCTGCCAGAACCTGCAATATTAGTGATATTACTGAATATTGGGAACCGCTGCCAGAACCTGCAATATTAGTGATATTACTGAATATTTGGAACCGCTGCCAGAACCTGCAATATTAGTGATATTGCTGAATATTTGGAACCGCTGCCAGAACCTGCAATATTAGAGATATTCCTGAATATTTGGAACCGCTGCCAGAACCTGCAATATTAGAGATATTGCTGAATATTTGGAACCGCTGCTAGAACCTGCAATATTAGTGATATTACTGAATATTTGAAACCGCTGCCAGAACCTGCAATATTAGAGATATTGCTGAATATTGGGAACCGCTGCCAGAACCTGCAATATTAGAGATATTGCTGAATATTGGGAACCGCTGCCAGAACCTGCAATATTAGTGATATTGCTGAATATTGGGAACCACTGCCAGAACCTGCAATATTAGAGATATTGCTGAATATTGGGAACCGCTGCCAGAACCTGCAATATTAGAGATATTGCTGAATATTGGGAACCGCTGCCAGAACCTGCAATATTAGTGATATTGCTGAATATTGGGAACCACTGCCAGAACCTGCAATATTGGTGATATTGCTGAATATTTGGAACCGCTGCTAGAACCTGCAATATTAGAGATATTGCTGAATATTGGGAACCGCTGCCAGAACCTGCAATATTAGAGATATTGCTGAATATTGGGAACCGCTGCCAGAACCTGCAATATTAGTGATATTGCTGAATATTGGGAACCACTGCCAGAACCTGCAATATTAGAGATATTGCTGAATATTGGGAACCGCTGCCAGAACCTGCAATATTAGTGATATTGCTGAATATTTGGAACCGCTGCTAGAACCTGCAATATTAGAGATATTCTTGAATATTTGGAACCTTTGCCAGAACCTGCAACATTAGAGATATTCCTGAATATTTGGAACCGCTGCTAGAACCTGCAATATTAGAGATATTCCTGAATATTTGGAACCGCTGCCAGAACCTGCAATATTAGAGATATTTCTGAATATTTGGAACCGCTGCCAGAACCTGCAATACTAGAGATATTCCTGAATATTTGGAACCGTTGCCAGAACCTGCAATATTAGAGATATTCCTGAATATTTGGAACCGCTACCAGAACCTGCAATATTAGAGATATTCCTGAATATTTGGAACCGCTGCTAGAACCTGCATTATTAGAGATATTTCTGAATATTTGGAACCGCTGCCAGAACCTGCAAAATTAGAGATATTCCTGAATATTTAGGACCGTTGCCAGAACCTGCAATATTAGTGATATTGCTGAATATTTGGAACCACTGCCAGAACCTGCAATATTAGTGATATTGCTGAATATTTGGAACCGCTGCCAGAACCTGCAATATTAGTGATATTGCTGAATATTTGGAACCGCTGCCAGAACCTGCAATATTAGGGATATTCCTGAATATTTGGAACCGCTGCCAGAACCTGCAATATTAGTGATATTGCTGAATATTTGGAACCGCTGTCAGAACCTGCAATATTAGTGATATTGCTGAATATTTGAAATATTCTGAAGTAACATTAGTAGAGCCAAAAACAGAATTCAGCCCCAAGAGGACAGAATCCAATTTATTAACTTACTGATATGGAGATTCATTGACTTTATTTGATCAGAGGAGAGGTTACGATAATGTAATGGAATACACCAGTTATGTGCAGTAAAATCCATGTGCGTGTACATCGCTCATCGATTACACAGATGAATTTTATTTTTTATGGCAGCAAAATGAAAGAGGTGAAAGAACTAAGTGGAATGAAATTGAAAGAAAATACCCATCTAATTCAATCTAAGACCCGAACTAAATCAGATACACGCAAAAGATCTAAATTGAATAAGCTACTCAAGGAAAATCCGCTGTATATTAAAGACACTCGGAAGATCCAAATTAAATTACTTGCACTTACAAGATCCAAGCTAATTTAAAAACGTGGGGGATATCCAAACTAAATTAGATACACTAGGAAGATCCGAACTAAATTAAATACGCGTGAGATATCCAAAATAAATTAGATACGTGATGAACACCCAAACTAATTAGATACCCGAAGCAAAACCGTCAGTGACAGCACAACTCACAAGTCGAGATGCTTGTTGTTGAACACAACACGAAGTAGATCTGTTATTGACAGCACAACTTACAAGTCGAGATGCTTGTTGTTGAACACAACACGAAGTAGATCTGTTATTGACAGCACAACTCACAAGTCGAGATGCTTGTTGTTGAACACGACAGACTCTCCGGACGTGGTTGACTTCTTTTGAAAGCAGCAAATCCTGGCGCCGCCCTCGTAGAGGTAGTGGATAGTCTTGCCCACGAAGCCGACGTTCAAGAGGCACAGCACCGCCAGGATCGAAAAGAAGTAAGCCAGCAAGTTTGCATCTTCCTCTGCAAATGAAGTCTGGTTAGTGATGCGATGGCTTTTGCGTAATGAGAATTCATTAGTATTCAGGTTCTTAAGATAAATCAGTGATATAACGAGGGTTTTATCAGTTTTCAGTCTAAGGTTCGTAAAGTAAAATTAGAAGTGACGTGATGGCATTCGAGTAGTGATAAGTGATAATTATTTAACATTAAAGTTATTAAGGTAAACCAGCGATGAAAGACGAGAGCAATTCTTCAGTTCTTCGGTATAAAGATTCATCAAATGAAATTAGAGATGTGGCTGAGGTTTTTATGTAGAATCGAGATATATTCGATAAACTTCATGTAGTGCGAAGTCTTATATATTAAGTACTGGACAGTGAAAGAGGGAGTAAATTTTTTAAGCCCCCTGTATTATTATTACTAGAAATCAGCGACAACCAACCAAACAACATTAAGCCAATAACCCAGCCTGACTTACAACATTAAGCCAATAACCCAGCCTGACTTACAACATTAAGCCAATATTCCTGCCTGGTCAACAACATTGACCACTATCCTTGGCTGACCTATAATGAAGCATCTGTTGACCCCGAAGTGAGGTCGGATGACATAGTCAGGAAGAGCCTCCTGCGGCAGGAAGTGCAGGGTGCAGGTGGTGCAGGTGATCACCAAGATGGCGCCCCACACCACCTCGCTGTAGCAGGCAAACAGACGCCGCTCCTGCTGCTGCAGCAGGTGGCTTGGGATGCCCTTTACGCTCATCCTGTAAGATGCGATCACAGGCACGTTAGTATAGATTTTCTTTTTTATAAGTTAGGATACTTGAGGCTAGATGACGGGGTTCTTTCTTTTATGTTCAGTTTAGAGTTAGATTGGCTAAAAATCTTGCAGAGAGTTTGTTCATTTTAGATTCAGTTGAGGTGAATAAAACGTTTTTATTCTGTCTCTGTCTCAAGCAGGCAGGAGGCTTGGATGTTTCTAATACGAATTACGTGTGTCTAATGGACGTGGAAAACATTAGTTGTGGCTGGGCATGCATCTATGAGCGATCGCCAGATGATGGACAGGATTCTATAACAAGGTAATAAAGAAAGAACCGCACTCTCGCTCCTCAGCTCTGAAGAGGCAGCAGATACCTCCACAAAAACGAGAACCATAATATTGAAATTGAAAATTTATAGGAGAGCGAACCGCATTTGGTCCCTTTTCGCGCCCCTTGTAATTTTACATAGCACCGGGCAAAGCCTGAGTGACCCTCAAGGTGGCTCCATCCCTCACTTACCCCCCCCCCCCCCCCTTGGTCGTACCCCCCTTTCTGGAGTCTCTTACGAGAAGAATTTTAGCAGTCACTTAGGATGGAGTGGCGAGACGGAGAGGACGGAGCATGGAGAATTGGAAGGCAAACTTGAGTAGAAAGCTCAAAAGAGCCAAACAAAAATCATATATACTCGTACAGAAAAGAGATATTCTAGTTTCGAGTAAGGAAGAGATTTGTGAGTATGAGTTTCATCATAGTTTTGTGACGTTTGATCCGAGGAAACTTATTTTGAGCTTTGCTTTAACGTACGAGTGTCAAAAACTAAAAACTGCAGTCATGAAATACTTTCATTTCCTTAACTGTATGTGTAAATTGACGCTTCTCTGCATAACATTGAAATTCAAATAAAAACGAACACATATATCAGGCGTTTTTCAGTTAAAATTATATTCAAATTGCGCTTTCGGCAATACGGTTCCTTAATTCATGGTAAAATTATGAATTGAATAAAATAATGAGAAATAGATCCTAGTGCGATTATTGTGCTTTTAAGATACTTGCTTAAAAAATAAATGGAATGTATAAATTATACGAGATTCTTTATATCCACTCATCACTTCTGTCAACTCCAGGTTTTCACAACGAAAAAAATTGAAAATTTGCAGAAGATTTAAAAACTGAAAATTCAAACTAATGAAAACCATCTAAAATTCAAATGAATGAAAACCATCTAAAATTCAAATGAATGAAAACCAGTGAAACGAATACAATTAAAGTATAACGCAGTCAAAAATTCCACTGCAAAAAACCTTGACTTTTCAACAATAAAACAGACTGTTTGACGCTGAAATTTAAATATCTGTTCAATATACTGACCTCACATAGCGCCATATATCGAAGCACATAACCGTCAGCCACATGTATGTTGCGATGAATGATGAGTGAATCACGATACCTGCGTAAATATATACGAATAATATATATATATATATGTTTATTATATATATAAATACATTATATATATGTAGATTACATTCAGATATATATATATATATATATATATATATATATATATATACATATATATGTATATAAAAGGTTCAGGAATGTATGCGATGATCATTTCATTTGTGAAATAAAGACATTTTTCAATATCTATTTCTTATTCTAAAAATTTTGTTATCAAAACAAATTATTCTTTTGATTTAACTATATGCTGCTTAGAATATAACTGTTTCAACTGTTCCCTCAAAGCTGTGGTATTATGCTGCAGTGTTAAAGTAATGTCATCAGTAATGAATATCTAAAATAAATTAAAACAAAAACTTCACATAGCAAGAATACAACATAATGAAAATACAATGTAATAAAAACAAAATATTATAAAAATATAACATAACAAAAGTAAAACGTAACAAAACTGTTACAAAAAGCGATAAAAAATCTGAATATTTTCACATCGTGTTTAGAAAGCCAAGCTTCAGTTTCTAATTAAGTTTGGAGTTAAGTTCCTTCTCAAGAATTCAACCTAACTCCCCCCTAACTTCCACTTAACTCCCATCCAAGTCCCACCCAACTTTCGCCCAAGTTCCATCCAACTTCCCTCTAAGTTCCACCCCTAACCTAACCTAACCTAACATAACCTAACCCAACTTCCACTTGACATCCGCCCATATCCCACTTAATTCCACCCAAGCCTCACCTAAGAAGACGCAGAGGCCCTTGGAGATGTCCGACGCCAGGGTGACGGTAACAAGACTAACATCGGCGACGAAGAGGCTGGTCACATGGGACAGGAGACACAGGCCTGACAGGTCCCTCAGTCTGGGCAGGGTCACGTGACACACGATGATGACAAGGAGCGACACACTCGACAGTATCAGGCAGATCGCGTGCCCGTAGTACCTGAACAAGGTACGTGGTGTCTCTTGGTACTCCTCGAAGCAAACGACGGGCCACATACTGAAGTGCTTCTCGCCTCGACCTGTTGGGACGAGGGTACGCTTGAGTGGTGTACCATTGTGAATGGTACGCTTGAGTGGTGTACCATTGTGCATGGTACATTTTTGATATTGTACCCTAAAAATTAAAAATTGGTACACATGCAGTATTGTACCCTAAGCACGGTACACTAGAGTGATTGATGTACCCCAGAAATTGTACGCTTGCAGTACTGTGCCCAATAAAGTGGCATCTCTAAGATACTTAATCCCAAAAATTCGTAATTACTTAAAAAGCGAAACCCCTCGAAAATGTTAAAGAGTAACGAGAAGTTATTTCTATTTTTACAAAGTTATTTTCAAAAAAATACTTAAGTTTCATACATTTTGAATGAACCTAGTTGAGAAAGCCGATAGATACGAGTATTCTTTTTTTTGTTCATATCTATTTATTTATGCATTTATTAATTTTTGTTATCCTTACATTCCAAAAAATTCATTATATTTTTAAGCATAGAAAATTCTCCTGGATTAGAACGCTGGGTGAATGTAACATGACTAAGTGAGGTTTGAAAAAAATACATACTGGTGCGTGGTTTCATCATTTCGTTACTTTTTCAACATCATTAACTAAATCTGTGATAGTTGATGTACTACCAGTTGTGTATGTCATACACGTATAACATCGAGACACAACACATGTATTACATCGAGACCCAACACTCACGCATAACATCGAAACAAAATACTCATATCTCGGGACCCAAGACTCACACATGACATCGAGACACAATACTGGTGTCTCGAGACACAATACTGGTGTCTCGAGACATAATACCCGCGTCTCAAAACAAAATACTCATGTCTGGGGACCCAACACTCACGTATAACATCGAGACAGTAGGAGCTGGTGTTCCGAAATATGTCGTCATGTGCTGTGTAGAGACGGCCGTCACTGAGAAGAACAGCCTTCCTGTGCTCGGGTATCGGACCGTAAACTGTGCAGTTCTGAAACTGGTGACCGTACAGCAAGTGCACAGGTTTTTCGGGGTCCGCTGGCCGTCCATCTTTGTGTTGAAACTTCAACTCAAACTCAGGGTCCCCTTCTTTTGGGGCTATGCATCCAAACTCCTCGTGCAGCGAAAAATATTTGCCCTCTAGGCAACATTTGCGCACGCATGTTGCGTTCTCACACATCCTTATTTCCTCTTCAATGTCTACTAAAGGTGGCGGTTCGTCGGTCACGTAATCGTCGTAGTAATATTCGTGTTCTGTTGTTTGTGGAGGAGCTGTGCCTGATGTGCCGCTTTCGTCCCCATTTTGGGCTTGTGTTAGAGAAGTGAAAAAAATAGGGACGGCGAGCACGATAATTTTGAATATGAATGGCATTTTTGGTTACCGTTTGTGGTTTTAGTTTTAATTGAAGGTTAACTTTTGTTGTTTTAAGTTTCTTTGAAGATTAACGTTTTCGTTTTAGGTTTCTTTGAAGATTACCGTGTGTTGTTTTAGGTTTGTTTGTAGGTTAACGTTATCGTTTTAGTTTTGTTTTGTGGTTGAAGTTTGTTGTTTTAGTATTTTTTTAATGTGCCCTGAATTCTCGGCATTGTACCAAGATCTTTTGAAAGTTGTTTCAAATTAATGTAAAGTAATTTAAAATTCGTTCATACAATATTTGGTAGATAAGTACGTATATCCTGTGGAGGGAACAATATTGGTTAGAATAGTTTCACAAAAATAAATTAATTTTAATTCAAGGTTGCATTCTAGCTAAAAAAGGTAACCTTTGGCAATAAATAGATGAAAGAATATTAGTTAGAATAGGCGCACAAAATTGAAGTTTTGTTATTTTAAAGTTTAACACAATAAGTAGCGCGATGGTTGTTTGAGGTGTACAACTATTCTGGTCAACATCGACATCATTACCTATTTATGAAGAGTGTTTATGAAACTGAAGCATGTATGTAAATCAAGTATGTTAATGAAACCTCAACACTTATGTGATGCATTAATATGTATAACTTTAACGTATAAAATATATGTACAAAACTTTAACATGCATGTGAAAAACTCTTATACATATACATACACGTGTTATAAATATTCTGTATTTGTCATAATAAAAGTGATTCACCTTATCGAAATATAGATGGAAAATCTATGTGTCGAATGCTTCTGCTATCAATTGCAGATACGAAATTTAATACGTTCTTGTCAACAACAGCATCAATCATTCATGGTAACCACTTTGATTTAGCGGAAATACCGTTCACATAATCACTGCTCAACACTTAGTACAAAACAGCGCATCCATTCTATGACCCTCTCTGTTGATTAAGATTAATTCAGCTCCTTTTTTAACACCTGGTACAAAACAACAGATAGTAAACTGAGACGCTCTCTCTTGATTAAGATTAATTCAGCTCCTTTTCAGGTGTTAGCAGCGAACGTTCCTCGCCGAACGTTCTGTGCCTTTTGCGTGCGGGTAACCACCTGCTGCAGTGTTGCCGGTCTGGTGTTTTTTCCGGCTATAACCCCCAGATTTGGGTTTTTCTCGATCCTCAGGATCTTGTCACCCTCCAGGTTACTGAACGTTACGCTACATCATTGCAAGACTGTCGTAACTCGAATTTCGTGACTTTTCAGGAGAAGCATTTTAAAGTGTCTAAGTCACATAACTTTAATGATCTTGCGCAAATCAACTAAACATACTATCGTGATTAGGTAAATAGGGCTACTTTGATTGTTAAATAAACAAAAAAGACGCAAAATTAATTCAGCATTCTTATAAACATTGTAACTGTATTGAAATTTTGGAGTTATGACGGTCTTGCAATGATGCAGCGAATTCAGTACTTACTGTAGGTAGGTGCTCTTAATGCTCGAATTGTATTGAAAGAAAAGCATATTTGCTAAATTTTGAGTAGTCGTGGTTTGTTGTTGTTATTTTAATGCTTACGTATTTTGTGAATGGTTGTTTTGCGCGGTTATTTTGAATTGTGTTGTTATTTTGAATTGTGTTGTTATTTTGCTACTGGTATATGTGTTGTGTTGTTTTTTGTGTCATCATAATTTGTGTGAACTTCCCCATTGCCCTGTGAGACGCATTACGGTTTAAACTTTAGTACCTTCGCATCATGGCTAGAGGCAGGTGAGGTGGGAGCTGCGTTGCGGCAACTTAGGTGTGCTTCATTTGTATTCCAATTGATACTTTAGGTTGATCCCTTTAGTTGCAGTGGTACCCGTTTGGTATCTCTTGCTTTTTCATTCCTTATTTTAAGTTGCGACTTCCTAGTTATGGTGGCGACTTCTAGTCACGATCTCAGCGGCTACCAATCCCGAGAGTAAAGGCGTTCCGCAGTCGTGGGTGCCGACGCTCGGTGTTCAGCCGTGGCACGACCTCAAGCACGTGTCCCGGTGGATCGCTTCTTCATTTATTCTCTCTATTTCCTAAAGCCATCTTTGCTTCTATTTCCTATGAATTAATCACCTTGTCCTATTGCTCTGATAGATAACCTTGCCATAGTTAATTGTATGACTGTGCGTGTGAGTGATCTTGTTAAGCTACCTTAAATTTCTTGAACTATGAAATCCTTAACCTTAAATATCTTCGATATCTTAATACTATGATACCTTAAATTCTTATAACCTAAATCTATTTCGAGCTTGCTTGGAATGGGCCCTTAACCTTTTTCCTTAACTTAATTAGCCTACCTGGAGCCTAACTGAAAGACGGCTTACCGGCTGTCTAACTCTCCGGGTGGTACTATTAACTCTTAAACCTAATTCTATTTTCCTAAACTTGCTCTTTGCTTGAGCCTTTTTCTTGACGTTAACCATCTTTCCAACTCTACGAGTGGCTTCCACACTGAGGCATAATTAAACTCAGGTTAGCCTATGAAATAATCCTGCTATAGTGTTCTTATTTGCTGCAAAATCACTATGAATAACTTCTTACTCCATTAATTTCTCCATTGCATTAATTCATTTGTTTCATTTTAGTATCTGCACCTTCGGGCTCCAAAAGCCCAGCTTGAGGCTGCTCCACCGGGGACGATGCGGGACGGCTGGTTTTAATTCGGCGCAGCGATCTCAGACGAGGCTGTCATTTCGGTTGTGCGGTGCTGGCTACCCTGGGTGTCGATCGGGCTACTGAACAGCGTTAAACTACCGGGAATTCTCGGGGCCGTCCGGCTTGAATTTTGTCGGCTGGGCGAACGGCCAGTCCTTCCGGAGGGCCACGCCGCAAGCTGATTAGGATCGCCGCTGAAGAAAGAATAGTTTTGCGCTTTCGTAGTGGTAACAGTGCTGCTGCGTTTTTTTAGCCACCACGCTAGGAGTCGCCATTTTGTTAATTTATAGTGACCGTCTTCTTTCATTCATCTAGGTTAACCCTAGAACTTTCGTTCCTGAATTTTGTTGTTGTTAATTAGAATCGATGTAGCTTTGTAATCTTATACGCAGAGCCGGCATTAGTGTTAAGATTTGTCCTAGATTATTAATTATTGTTCCTGGCTCGTGAATCTACGATCCTGATGTTCGGGCTTTTTGAATGGTTCGTATCATCTGAATTTGCTGCTACTTGCAGAGTTGAATAAACTTTCTTGCTGTCATTCCCTGTTTACCTTTGAACCTATTTGTGTGGATTCTCCACACAAAGAAATACTGAGTTTAATTATTCTTTTTGCAGCTTCGTTGGCGTGAGAGCTGAATTAAGGCAAATTGTCATACTAATCATTTATTACTTTTACATTTATAGGGTGTATTTTGAGCCTCCGTTGACTTCTGCTGGATTTATATCGTGCATTTTGTCAGTAACTTCCCAGCTCCAGGAAAATGGAGGCTTCTCTAGCTCAGAGGCGCGGTGTGGTAAACGCAAAATTACCATGGCGCTAAGGTAGGCTTGCACGTGGTTCTCAAACTTCCTATTTCTCATTGACCTCATTACTCGTTCTTATTAACCTTCACATTATCTAATTGACATCCTTCACCTTATTACTCCATCATCCTTCACCTTATTACTCCATCATCATTCACCTTATTACTCCATCATCATTCACCTTATTACTCCATCATCATTCACCTTATTACTCCATCATCATTCACCTTATTACTCCATCATCATTCACCTTATTACTCCATCATCATTCACCTTATTACTCCATCATCATTCACCTTATTACTCCATCATCATTCACCTTATTACTCCATCATCATTCACCTTATTACTCCATCATCATTCACCTTATTACTCCATCATCATTCACCTTATTACTCCATCATCATTCACCTTATTACTCCATCATCATTCACCTTATTACTCCATCATCATTCACCTTATTACTCCATCATCATTCACCTTATTATTCCATCATCATTCACCTTATTATTCCATCATCATTCACCTTATTATTCCATCATCATTCACCTTATTATTCCATCATCCTTTAACCTTATTATTCCATCATCCTTTAACCTTATTATTCCATCATCCTTTAACCTTATTGCCTTCTTAAACTTACTAAAGAGCCGATTTGCTCAACTTACTTTGAATTTTCGCCTTAAATTAACTTACCTGGGGCCTGCCGGATGACGGTTAGAAGACTGTCTAGGGCTCTGGGTAAATCTTCACTTGAACATCTTGCTCTTGATTCATCTGTTTCGGCTCTACATGAGCCTGTTCTTTGCTTTGCTCCATTACCCTTCTTCATTCTGAACTCCGGAAGTGCCTTACAAATATCCTAAGGTAACTGATCTGCCCGGGGATCGGGTAAATTTTGTGCGGCCTTTCACTCACGTGGGAGTGGACTTCACTGGTCACTACAATGTAAAATTAGGAGATCAAACTGTTAAAATGTACATCTTGATCTTTACTTGCATGGCAGTTCGGGCTGTGCATCTAGAATTAATTCCGGACATGTCCACTGCGTCGTTTCTAGCGGCATTCGTTAGGTTTACCAACAGATTGGTATTCCGCAGGCAGTGTACAGCGATAATGCTCCTTCATTTTTGCAGGCGGCGGTATACCTTGGGAAGTCGCTTGCTGACGACTATGTTTCTGAGTACCTGTTACGTAATAACATAAAGCATGTCCGCATTCCCTTGTATTCCGCTTGGGTTGGCGCTTGCTGGGAGCGGATGTTGGGGGTCGTTAAACGATGCCTTTACAAAGTTGTGGGTAAAGCCAAAATGGAATATTTCAACTTTTTAACTATAATTTCTGATGTGCAAGAGGCTGTTAATTCTAGGCCCCTGACTTACCGAGATACCTCGGATGTGGCGTGCGAAGTAATTACCCCGAATTCCTTTATAAAATTAGCGCCTGCAGGAAATTTAATGTATCAAACTTCTGCTGGAGAAGAATTGCTCCGGCCATCCCGGACAACTCTCCTGCAAACTTTAGATGTACGTAACGAAATGATTGATAAATTTAAAGACTTATTTTTTGCAGATTACCTACTTTCCCTGAGAGAGCGAAGCGCAGATTCCTTCCAGCCAGCGTGGAAAGACCGCATCAGAATCGGTGATGTCGTGCTCATATTTTCGCCGGTGAAGCCGCGAGCGCTCTGGGCCTTGGGTAAAGTAATTAAATTGTATTCAGGTGCAGATGGCTGCACTCGGTCGGCTCAAATACTTCGAGCGGATCGTACAGTGGGAGATTACGCCGTCTCCTTGCTTTATCCTCTAGAGTTACATACAAGTTATGTCCGAACGCATCAAATCCCCGTAAACAATCAAATTAATAATGAAAATGAATCTACTGGTTCGCCGGGTCCAGTGCGGCCTTGCAGGGCGGCCGCCGCTGCTTGTAGGCAGCGATTGAAACCTAAATACACATGAATGTGCATTTTTTTTTTAGTCCCCGGAGGTATGGAGAATTCTGAACTTCCCCATTGCCCTGTGAGACGCATTACGGTTTAAACTTTAGTACCTTCGCATCATGGCTAGAGGCAGGTGAGGTGGGAGCTGCGTTGCGGCAACTTAGGTGTGCTTCATTTGTATTCCAATTGATACTTTAGGTTGATCCCTTTAGTTGCAGTGGTACCCGTTTGGTATCTCTTGCTTTTTCATTCCTTATTTTAAGTTGCGACTTCCTAGTTATGGTGGCGACTTCTAGTCACGATCTCAGCGGCTACCAATCCCGAGAGTAAAGGCGTTCCGCAGTCGTGGGTGCCGACGCTCGGTGTTCAGCCGTGGCACGACCTCAAGCACGTGTCCCGGTGGATCGCTTCTTCATTTATTCTCTCTATTTCCTAAAGCCATCTTTGCTTCTATTTCCTATGAATTAATCACCTTGTCCTATTGCTCTGATAGATAACCTTGCCATAGTTAATTGTATGACTGTGCGTGTGAGTGATCTTGTTAAGCTACCTTAAATTTCTTGAACTATGAAATCCTTAACCTTAAATATCTTCGATATCTTAATACTATGATACCTTAAATTCTTATAACCTAAATCTATTTCGAGCTTGCTTGGAATGGGCCCTTAACCTTTTTCCTTAACTTAATTAGCCTACCTGGAGCCTAACTGAAAGACGGCTTACCGGCTGTCTAACTCTCCGGGTGGTACTATTAACTCTTAAACCTAATTCTATTTTCCTAAACTTGCTCTTTGCTTGAGCCTTTTTCTTGACGTTAACCATCTTTCCAACTCTACGAGTGGCTTCCACACTGAGGCATAATTAAACTCAGGTTAGCCTATGAAATAATCCTGCTATAGTGTTCTTATTTGCTGCAAAATCACTATGAATAACTTCTTACTCCATTAATTTCTCCATTGCATTAATTCATTTGTTTCATTTTAGTATCTGCACCTTCGGGCTCCAAAAGCCCAGCTTGAGGCTGCTCCACCGGGGACGATGCGGGACGGCTGGTTTTAATTCGGCGCAGCGATCTCAGACGAGGCTGTCATTTCGGTTGTGCGGTGCTGGCTACCCTGGGTGTCGATCGGGCTACTGAACAGCGTTAAACTACCGGGAATTCTCGGGGCCGTCCGGCTTGAATTTTGTCGGCTGGGCGAACGGCCAGTCCTTCCGGAGGGCCACGCCGCAAGCTGATTAGGATCGCCGCTGAAGAAAGAATAGTTTTGCGCTTTCGTAGTGGTAACAGTGCTGCTGCGTTTTTTTAGCCACCACGCTAGGAGTCGCCATTTTGTTAATTTATAGTGACCGTCTTCTTTCATTCATCTAGGTTAACCCTAGAACTTTCGTTCCTGAATTTTGTTGTTGTTAATTAGAATCGATGTAGCTTTGTAATCTTATACGCAGAGCCGGCATTAGTGTTAAGATTTGTCCTAGATTATTAATTATTGTTCCTGGCTCGTGAATCTACGATCCTGATGTTCGGGCTTTTTGAATGGTTCGTATCATCTGAATTTGCTGCTACTTGCAGAGTTGAATAAACTTTCTTGCTGTCATTCCCTGTTTACCTTTGAACCTATTTGTGTGGATTCTCCACAGTAAATAGGGCTACTTTGATTGTTAAATAAACAAAAAAGACGCAAAATTAATTCAGCATTCTTATAAACATTGTAACTGTATTGAAATTTTGGAGTTATGACGGTCTTGCAATGATGCAGCGAATTCAGTACTTACTGTAGGTAGGTGCTCTTAATGCTCGAATTGTATTGAAAGAAAAGCATATATGCTAAATTTTGAGTAGTCGTGGTTTGTTGTTGTTATTTTAATGCTTACGTATTTTGTGAATGGTTGTTTTGCGCGGTTATTTTGAATTGTGTTGTTATTTTGAATTGTGTTGTTATTTTGCTACTGGTATATGTGTTGTGTTGTTTTTTGTGTCATCATAATTTGTGTTGTGTTACTTGTGTGTTAGTGTGCTTTGTGTTGGGATATTTTTTTCTGCTACTGGGATTTGTATTGTGTTACTTATGTGTTACTGTGATTTGTGTTTTTGTGTTACCGTAGTTTGTGTTGTTCCCTTGTCTTTTTCGTGCCATCTAATTGTTAGTAATTTTAAGAGCATCGTAACGCGGTACAAAAACTGTTCTGTTTCATTATGTCATACAAGCCTTCATAACCTTAAGAGACTAACAATACTTAAAAAATATTACACACAAAACAATAAATAAATAAAAATAATAATTAATTAAAAACGTTTACTAAAGAGCCTGATTTATTCGAGACAAGAAAAGGTATCAAATTTACAGCCAATTTGCGATGTCTTAGCCGCGCAACAGTCAGCGTGAGTTGACTTAGAAGAACTTACGCTGTCAGGAAGAGTCGACTTAGAAGAACTTACGCTGGCTGCTGCACCTCTAAGACGACGTAACACTTATGTTGCTTAAAGAATAAAAGATTCCCACGCCAAGCCCGGGTTCGAGACATAGGATTGGATCTCAAGCTGGAGACATATGTGGGATTGGATCCTTAATCTGCACGCGAATGTTCTATTGCATCAAAACCTCGAGTTTCTCTCGTTTGTTATTGTTTCTTATTTCTATTCTTATTTCTTTTCAGTCCTATTCATTTCTCCTACTTTTTTTTATTTACTAAGATTTTTTATTATATAATTTTTTATTTTTTTTTTATTGTTGGACTTCTTATTCTTTTTCTTCACTTAAATTCTGCTTATGGATTTTTTAATCGAATTTCTCTTGTTGTTTCCATTGCTCAATTTTTTGTTATCGGTTTTTTTTACTTAAATTTATCTTATTATTATCTCTGCTTAAATTTTTAATAATGTTTTTCCTGGTTAAATTTTTCTTGTTGTTTTCTTTACTTACTTATTTTCTTCTCACCAAGTAAGAAGGAGTAATAAGAAAAGGGCGGGTAGAAAAGAGCAAGTAGGAGGGAATGAGTATGAGGGAGCAAGTGGTATAAAGCAAGTAGAGAGGAACAAGTAGGAAGAGCATGTACGAAGGAGCAAGTATGGGAGAGTAAGAAAAAGAAAGTAGGATAGAACAAATAATAGCAGCTACGAAAGAGCGAGTAGCAAGAAGCAGGTAAAAAAGAGCAAGTAAGAAGGAAAAAGTAGGTAGGAGTAAACAGAAAGAAGCAAGGAGGAAGAAATAAGTAGGAAAGAGCGACTAGAAGCAAGCAGGAAGGAGTGACTACATATAAGCAAGTAGGAAGGAGCAACTAGACGCTAGAAGTAAGTGGGAAGGTGCAAGTAAGAAGCACCAAGTAGGAAGGTGCAAGTGAGAAGCACCAAGTAGGAAGGTGCAAGTGAGAAGCACCAAGTAGGAAGGTGCAAGTGAGAAGCACCAAGTAGGAAGGTGCAAGTGAGAAGCACCAAGTAGGAAGGTGCAAGTAAGAAGCACCAAGTAAGAGGGTGCAAGTGAGAAGCACCAAGTAGGAAGCAGCAAGTAAGAAGCACCAAGTAGGAAGGTGCAAGTGAGAAGCACCAAGTAGGAAGGTGCAAGTAAGAAGCACCAAGTAAGAAGGTGCAAGTGAGAAGCACCAAGTAGGAAGCAGCAAGTGAGAAGCACCAAGTAGGAAGGTGCAAGTGAGAAGCACCAAGTAGGAAGGTGCAAGTGAGAAGGACCAAGTAGGAAGGTGCAAGTAAGAAGCACCAAGTAGGAAGGTGCAAGTAAGAAGCACCAAGTAGGAAGGTGCAGGTGAGAAGCACCAAGTAGGAAGGTGCAAGTGAGAAGCACCAAGTAAGAAGGTGCAAGTGAGAAGCACCAAGTAGGAAGCAGCAAGTAAGAAGCACCAAGTAGGAAGGTGCAAGTGAGAAGCACCAAGTAGGAAGGTGCAAGTAAGAAGCACCAAGTAGGAAGGTGCAAGTGAGAAGCACCAAATAGGAAGGTGCTAGTGAGAAGCACCAAGTAAGAAGGTGCAAGTGAGAAGCACCAAGTAGGAAGCAGCAAGTAAGAAGCACCAAGTAGGAAGGTGCAAGTAAGAAGCACCAAGTAGGAAGGTGCAAGTAAGAAGCACCAAGTAGGAAGGTGCAAGTAAGAAGCACCAAGTAGGAAGGTGCAAGTGAGAAGCACCAAGTAGGAAGGTGCAAGTAAGAAGCACCAAGTAGGAAGCAGCAAGTAAGAAGCACCAAGTATGAAGGTGCAAGTGAGAAGCACCAAGTAGGAAGGTGCAAGTAAGAAGCACCAAGTAGTAAGGTGCAAGTGAGAAGCACCAAGTAGGAAGGTGCAAGTAAGAAGCACCAAGTAGGAAGCAGCAAGTAAGAAGCACCAAGTAAGAAGGTGCAAGTAAGAAGCACCAAGTAGGAAGGTGCAAGTAAGAAGCACCAAGTAGGAAGGTGCAAGTAAGAAGCACCAAGTATGAAGGTGCAAGTAAGAAGCACCAAGTAAGAAGGTGCAATTGAGAAGCACCAAGTAGGAAGCAGCAAGTAAGAAGCACCAAGTAGGAAGGTGCAAGTGAGAAGCACCAAGTTGGAAGCAGCAAGTAAGAAGCACCAAGTAGGAAGGTGCAAGTGAGAAGCACCAAGTAGGAAGATGCAAGTGAGAAGCACCAAGTAGGAAGGTGCAAGTAAAAAGCACCAAGTAGGAAGGTGCAAGTAAGAAGCACCAAGTAAGAAGGTGCAAGTGAGAAGCACCAAGTAGGAAGGTGCAAGTGAGAAGCACCAAGTAGGAAGGTGCAAGTGAGAAGCACCAAGTAGGAAGGTGCAAGTAAGAAGCACCAAGTAAGAAGGTGCAAGTGAGAAGCACCAAGTAGGAAGGTGCAAGTAAGAAGCACCAAGTAGGAAGGTGCAAGTGAGAAGCACCGAGTAGGAAGGTGCAAGTGAGAAGCACCAAGTAGGAAGGTGCAAGTGAGAAGCACCAAGTAGGAAGGTGCAAGTAAGAAGCACCAAGTAAGAAGGTGCAAGTGAGAAGCACCAAGTAGGAAGGTGCAAGTAAGAAGCACCAAGTAAGAAGGTGCAAGTGAGAAGCACCAAGTAGGAAGGTGCAAGTAAGAAGCACCAAGTAGGAAGGTGCAAGTAAGAAGCACCAAGTAGGAAGGTGCAAGTGAGAAGCACCAAGTAGGAAGGTGCAAGTAAGAAGCACCAAGTAAGAAGGTGTAAGTAAGAAGCACCAAGTAGGAAGGTGCAAGTAAGAAGCACCAAGTAGGAAGGTGCAAGTGAGAAGCACCAAGTAGGAAGGTGCAAGTAAGAAGCACCAAGTAGGAAGGTGCAAGTAAGAAGCACCAAGTAGGAAGGTGCAAGTAAGAGGCACCAAGTAGGAAGGTGCAAGTAAGAAGCACCAAGTAAGAAGGTGCAAGTAAGAAGCACCAAGTAGGAAGGTGCAATTAAGAAGCACCAAGTAGGAAGGTGCAAGTGAGAAGCACCATGTAGGAAGATGCAAGTAAGAAGCACCAAGTAGGGAGGTGCAAGTGAGAAGCACCAAGTAGGAAGGTGCAAGTGAGAAGCACCAAGTAGGAAGGTGAAAGTGAGAAGCACCAAGTAGGAAGATGCAAGTAAGAAGCACCAAGTAGGAAGATGCAAGTAAGAAGCACCAAGTAGGAAGATGCAAGTAAGGAGCACCAAGTAGGAAGGTGCAAGTGAGAAGCACCAAGTAAGAAGGTGCAAGTGAGAAGCACCAAGTAGGAAGATGCAAGTAAGGAGCACCAAGTAGGAAGGTGCAAGTAAGAAGCACCAAGTAGGAAGCAGCAAGTAAGAAGCACCAAGTAAGAAGGTGCAAGTGAGAAGCACCAAGTAAGAAGGTGCAAGTGAGAAGCACCAAGTAGGAAGATGCAAGTAAGAAGCACCAATTAGGAAGGTGCAAGTAAGAAGCACCAAGTAGGAAGCAGCAAGTAAGAAGCACCAAGTAAGAAGGTGCAAGTGAGAAGCACCAAGTAGGAAGGTGCAAGTAAGAAGCACCAATTAGGAAGGTGCAAGTAAGAAGCACCAAGTAGGAAGGTGCAATTAAGAAGCACCAAGTAGGAAGGTGAAAGTAAGAAGCCCCAAGTAGGAAGGTGCAAGTGAGAAGCACCAAGTAGGAAGGTGCAAGTAAGAAGCACCAAGTAGGAAGCAGCAAGTAAGAAGCACCAAGTAAGAAAGTGCAAGTGAGAAGCACCAAGTAGGAAGGTGCAAGTAAGAAGCACCAAGTAGGAAGGTGCAAGTAAGAAGCACCAAGTAGGAAGGTGCAAGTAAGAAGCACCAAGTAGGAAGGTGCAAGTGAGAAGCACCAAGTAGGAAGGTGCAAGTAAGAAGCACCAAGTAGGAAGGTGCAAGTAAGAAGCACCAAGTAGGAAGGCGCAAGTAAGAAGCACCAAGTAGGAAAGTGCAAGTAAGAAGCACCAAGTAGGAAGGCGCAAGTAAGAAGCACCAAGTAGGAAGGTGCAAGTAAGAAGCACCAAGTATGAAGGTGCAAGTAAGAAGCACCAAGTAGGAAGGTGCAAGTAAGAAGCACCAAGTAAGAAGGTGCAAGTGAGAAGCACCAAGTAGGAAGGTGCAAGTAAGAAGCACCAAGTAGGAAGGTGCAAGTAAGAAGCACCAAGTAGGAAGGTGCAAGTAAGAAGCATCAAGTAGGAAGGTGCAAGTAAGAAGCACCAAGTAAGAAGGTGCAAGTGAGAAGCACTAAGTAGGAAGGTGCAAGTAAGAAGCACCAAGTAGGAAGGTGCAAGTAAGAAGCACCAAGTAGGAAGGTGCAAGTAAGAAGCACCAAGTAAGAAGGTGAAAGTAAGAAGCATAAAGTAGGAAGGTGCAAGTGAGAAGCACCAAGTAAGAAGGTGCAAGTGAGAAGCACCAAGTAGGAAGGTGCAAGTAAGAAGCACCAAGTAGGAAGGTGCAAGTAAGAAGCACCAAGTAGGAAGCAGCAAGTAAGAAGCACCAAGTAAGAAGGTGCAAGTGAGAAGCACTAAGTAGGAAGGTGCAAGTAAGAAGCACCAAGTAGGAAGGTGCAAGTAAGAAGCACCAAGTAGGAAGGTGCAAGTAAGAAGCACCAAGTAAGAAGGTGCAAGTAAGAAGCATCAAGTAGGAAGGTGCAAGTGAGAAGCACCAAGTAAGAAGGTGCAAGTGAGAAGCACCAAGTAGGAAGGTGCAAGTAAGAAGCACCAAGTAGGAAGGTGCAAGTAAGAAGCACCAAGTAGGAAGCAGCAAGTAAGAAGCACCAAGTAAGAAGGTGCAAGTGAGAAGCACCAAGTAGGAAGGAGCAAGTATTACCAAGCAGCAGCCAGGCACCATGCAGCTACAGAACAAACTCCTCAAAGAGCCGACCACACCGAAGGACAGAATAATTAGCTAAGGAGAGAGCCAGATATGGTTGCGCAGCATTAGCTACATTTAAACAATTTAAACAATTTATTTACCACAGGTGATACAGAGGTAGAATGTTTCTTAAGTCTAGTACAATGGTCAAATTTGATAACAGCTACCTGTGGGCCCGAATAAGTTCAGCGACTTCTGGGGCAGCTACATAATGCATTTCAGTCCACACTAAATGAACAGCAGGAGACTTGACAGTTACGGGGGTCGGAGAACTCCAGGCGAGTTATACAAATGGTCAGAACATGGATGACTAACACGAATTTACACAACAAGGCTCGCTAGTAAATTGAATTTTACTGTATACAGGACAGACATACTTCCTCAATACAGCACCTGATACAGAGCAGAATATATAGTGAATATAGAGCAGGGTATAGAGCGAATGATTACGGCAAAAAAGGCCTCCATTGATGAGCATAATGCTATCAGTGAAAACATAAACATGGATAATGATATCAAAAACGTTACCAATGATTACAAAATGCCATCAATGATGACAAAAACCCAAGCGATGATAAAAAGACCTACTTATTGATGTCAAAAACGCAGTCAATGATAACTGAAATACCATCGATGATAACAAAAGCATCATCAATGAGGACAACAGGGTGTCGGATAACGGATAACAATACAGACGGGTTTCCCTGGCACGGCCTCAGGCGTAAGAGAGGTCTTCTCTGTATCTTGTTGTTGCTGCCGGAAAATAACCAACCACCATCACCATAATCACCACCATCATCACCACCATCATTACCACCACCATCATCACCAGACCCACTTCTCAGAACGTTCCTACTTATGCACGTCCGTGCGTGTATGTGTTGTGTGTTGTGCTGTGCGTGTGTGAGTGTGAGTGTGTTCTGTGCGTGTGTGTGTGAGTGTTGTGTGCGTGTGTGTGTTATACGTGTATATGTGTGTTGTTATTTTGTGCGGATGTGTGTGTTGTGTGTTGTGTGTGTGTGTTGTGTGAGAGAGTGTGTACGTTTGTGAGAGCAAGATGAAATGTACGTGAAGCCTCGGGATCGTTGAGGTTTTGTTCCCGATAACAAGCAAAAAGGTGAACAGAAGCTGTGATTGTGTGCAGATAATCACTATCTACCAGAGCCTTTTTTGTAGCTAACAAAGTCAGCTGCAATAAAGGTAGTTATGTTCACAAATTTTTCCGATGAAGGCCTTTGAATTAAGAGTGGCACTGTCGACAAATCTTTCCGGCAAAGTCTTTCGGAATAAGAATAATATTATTGATGAATCTTTCCGGCAAAGAATTTTTAAATGAAGGCCTTCATGTTGACATATATATCCGGCACAATTTGAGTCGCAGTTCACACTTGTTGCCATGTCCTAAGCTCGTTAAATCAACTAGCGACTTGTGCCCCCAAATCGCAGGTCTCATTAGCGCGTCCGCTGGGGAGGTCCTGCAGATAGCGGGAAGCCCGCTAGCTTAACTGCGCTGTTGAAGGAAACCCCGCTAGATTTGGAGGAAACCCGCAAGGTTTAATCTTTGCAAGAGAATTGGTTTAAAGAAAAGATCAATTTAAGCTGCTTGACAACAGTTTAAACGGAATAGTGGAAAATGTACTGTTAGTATATGATAGGACTGTCGAGAATCTGTTCAGAATGATCAAATTTTGCGAATTAAAAATGAAAATTCTTGGAGAATCTGTTCAGAATGATCAAATTTTGCGAATTAAAAATGAAAATTCTTGTAATTGTGTGTAATGTAACAAATTTTTTGCTTACGTAAAAAGTTGTGTGTTGAAATGTCTCAGTAAATCCCAGCAGCACAGAGGGGTCGCTTCAACATGTATGTTTTTTATGCCTGTATGTTTTCTTTTAACTCAGCAATGTTAGGAAGCCGCGATAAGGTGCGAGAGACAAGCGATGTATGTTTACGTTGTTGTTTCTGATAGTGTTGTGGTGATAGCAAATTCTTTCATGCAGGCGAGCACTTGGGAAACTCGAGACGGTCGGAAAAATGCCTACCCAAGGGCAAGACAAAGCCACCTTGTAGTCACATATAAATCGATACTCAGGCCGAGGGACAGGGCAAACTAACGGTCGACTTCGAAGGGCTGAAGCGTGGGATACAATGAGGCTAAGAAAAAATAAATAAAGACGAACTGCAGGACTACCAATGAGAAGAGATGTGGGCGGTCACTGGCAGGGTCTGAGGATTCTTATAGGCCGAAGGTGAGAGTGAACAACCCTCGAAGAAAATACGCCAGGGCTCAAGGCGTCTGAGGAACAATGGACAGTTCGACCGGCGAAACCGTAACGTGAGGTGCAACCAAGAAACGCGGAAAATTTACGTGTTCCCGTCACCACGTTCACAAAGGGGAAATTTATCAAAACATAACACACCGTGGGAGTTATTGATGGAACATGGAGATGCTGCACTAGAAGGGAGGGTAAGAGATGCATTTCTTAAAAAGAAAGAGTAAAGATAGTGTTGAGATAAATATTGCGATAATTCATTGTCCTTCAGTCATTGATGCGCTTAAAAAGTAACAAGTTAAATTTTTATCTTTGACAGGCGGGACGGTTATTCAGTCATATATCTGAGGAGTGATCAGCTCACATGAAGGGAATCGACGAGTGAACATGCTGAAACGGAATCAGCAATATAACAACATCACTAGACATTTTCTGAACAGTGTATGTGATAGGCCAGTGAACTGAAGCGAGTCGCGAACGAATGTTTGTGGTTGGAGTGACCATTGCCCACTGTGCTGCTGAGATAACAGAGATAGAAATAGGACAGGATAGATGAAGTTTCATGTGTAACTCTTGCAAACTTAGCGGCGGCCGGCCAGCCAATATTTCTGTGTAATTATGTGATGTAAGTCATTTGACGTATGCTATTTGATTTCATTACTTAATTAGCATTATTCCTAACACCATTCATTGTGTGTGCGCTCATTAATGTTTGTATGACGTATAGCTGGAAATTATAAATGTTAAGCATAGTTCATCCTGTGTATCATGCCCCACCATATTAGAAGCGATCAATCGTAACACCAAGGAGGGCGCCCAGAAAATGCGCTGCGTAAGTGGGTCAGCGATCCCCGGTGAGTACCTTTATTTTTAGTATATGTACTGTAATTGCCGATTATTATTCATTAATTTGTGTTGTATATGCATTGTTTGGAGGTGTGCCATTCCCTCCATTCCGAGAACCTGATCTTCTTGTTAATGAAATGTTAACAAGGAGGTGAAGGGTAAATTTCTCGTGACAGACTATAAAATTAATGAATTCCTAGGTAGCTGATGAAATTTAACGATTGAAAACGATCCTTTCGGTTCGATGGCTTACAGTCGGTCTTCTTCGTTTGGACGGTTGAAGACGATTTTTTCCATTCATTCAACTCAAGTTCATACCTCACTCGATTTTCTTACAGATTTAGTCGTCTTTTTTATGTTTTACTTTTAATGAGACAACAGAAATAAAAAATATTGGCTTGGTAAAACACTGTCGATACGAATTAAACCTAATATCAAATACTGAAGGAAAATTACGGAATTGTTACCGGAGTTTTTAACACTTAAAAAAGCGAAAATCTCTTTGACTAGAATATTGCTGTCGGTCAAAACTCCCTCCGGCATCGAAAGCTGTCTCACCTTCTTTCTCTAGCAGCAAATTTACACTTAATACAGCCATGTTAACAGGATTTATACGGCCATTGCTGCAGAGTTTATGTGATTGCTGCTACATAAATTAGGTCATTCGAACTAAGTCTATACGATCAAAGCTACACATACATAATACGATAGATTTTATTTTTTAAATTTCCCCAAAAAAATCCCAGCAACAGAATCACGACAACAAAAATCAATCACAGCATCAAAATTTGCAGCAACAACAACAATATCACATCGTACAAATGTACGCACATTTACAAATACGCGCACATGTCTGCGTCATCATGTACGTGCGGGATTTCACACTCTGTACCCGTGCGTAGCAGGGCTGCCAAAGCTGGGGTTTTAACCCCAGATCTTGGGTTTTTAGCTGTGGCCTAAGGTTTTGGGGTTTTTATCAAAAAATTGGCAAAAATCTGGGGTTTTCTATGCAGAGGTAACAAATTGAAGGTCCTTATATATAATAATTTTTTTCGGCGCTTGATTCAATGAAAATTATGGTATTAAATTGTCAAATTCGTTTAATTGAAATTGGGTGCATTAGTTGCTATTATATTCCTGTTGCATCTGCATTCTGTCGAAATCTAAGTGACGTCTGTTTACTGCCAGCAAAAAATATCGAACAATTTAAATGTTCAAGTACCATTTATGCAGTACCTGTTACTGTGGTACATGAAACACATAATTATTGAAAACACCTACATAGTAATTGTTCTTTTATAAAATCCTCCCACATACTGGAACAAACTAAAAGAAATCAAGGACGGTTTTCAAAATTCAAAATTCAAAATTCGGCCTCTTGTCTGTTTTTATGACAAGTCTAACTATTCTGCCACATTCGTCTGCTTCGATTGAACGAATTTTTTCAGTCATGATTTGTGTTAAAACGAAACAAATCAGTTTTCTGAAAGCAGAAACTGTAAGAGGTAGAATTTTGGCAAAACAATTAATTTCGAGGAGCAACAATGATTGTACTACTTGGCAACCACGATAAGTATTAATACGCGATATGGAAATCGGAGCAATGAGTCACCGATATTTTGAGAGGCAGAATGAGAAATTACGGAGCAACGCTATATGTTTGACGGCAGCAACTGATTCAGAGTAATACGAGTACAAAGGTAAGCAAATTACTACATTAACACACTTTTTCGCGAATCTGGGGTTTTAAGCAGCAATCTGGGTTTTTTTCTAGCGAATGCTGGGGTTTTGGTAAAATTCTCATTGGCAGCCCTGGTGCGTAGGTGCCACATGTGCGACGCGTGCTGCCGTACTGGCTTTATTCTGACATTTCCTCAATGGCTTGACGCTGTGCCACCACTAAAGCATAAAGCCATCACCATAAAGCATAGACGCAGAGGACGTGTGGCATTTAGGCATAAAAAGTTTGCGTTCACTCTAAAGTTATCTTCACTTTCTAGCGTCACTCCTACGCTCGAGAGTTACCATCAGAGTCATCCCTTTACACTAGAGTCACTCCTACACCCTAGTCACCATCAGGCATCCCTACACCCTAGAGTCACCATCAGTCATCCCTACACCTTAGAGTCACCATCAGTCACCCCTACACCCTAGAGTCACCATCAGAGACTCTACACCCTAGAGTCACCTTAGAGTCACCATCAGAGTCACCCCTAAACCCTAGAGTCACCACCAGAGCAGCATCTCCGAACAACACCACAAAAGTAGGCAGTTCACCTTGAGCTCATCAGCCAGAGGGGCAGGCTGCTTCGAGCACTTCTGGTATATTTCTCAGCAGTAAATTCAAACAATAAAGAATACCGGTTGTGCTTAAAGTGCATCTACAGTAATTTCTCCTGGCAGCCTAAATGTTTTCTTAACGTTTTCAATGATAGAAAATTGTGTTAGCTTTTTCCTCAAGCGAGCAAGGTTTCATGCTTCATATGCTCATATGGGAATAGAAGCTTATCACAAGAATAGCATCAAGTATAGCAAAACATGTGCTATTCGGGGTTATATCTTGGTCAATTAAAAGTGATCACAGGTCACGATAAGATAACATAACGCTTAAACCTTCCACAACAACAACTCTCAATGAACCAACACATCACATTTCCTATGGGTTGTACTGTTGAAGGCAGTTCCAAAATTTGACGGTCAAATTGAGCCAGAACTGCAAAAAAATTGGCTAGAACACATCTCTATATCCTTCAGTTGACACAGGTCAACCGCAACTGAGCGCATCTCGCTGCGGCTGTGCCATGCAGTTATATCACAGCGCGCACCTCTGGCAGCTGTCGTACCCAGGCGTTGAATGGAACAGGTTCTCACGACTGCAGTTTGTGGTCGTATTTGTTACTGAAACCGCACTTCCTCGTGCGTTTAAAACTCGTAGTATTTTTGACTGTACTGTCGATGTGTAATGTACTGTGAATTTTTTCAGTTCTTGTGTACAATGCTTGGTAGCATACATACTTTGTGCAGAATGGTTGGCAGGGTGTAACTTTTTATTTGATTAACCGTAGATATATTATGCGAATATTATACACAAGGTGAAATTGTTGATATATGTACTTTGCGCAACGTGATAGGCGCAGAATTATTATTGGCTTTTTTCTCTCAATGTATGTAAAGAAAATAATTTATTTCCAATATAGATAATATAATTGGCACGTTGCAACTGTTGATTAACATCGCACGATATCGTACAGAAGTTATACCCAATTTCAGTAGTTCGAGTATCTAAGATACAAATTCACAAGCCTAAAATTCCTTCACAATCTCCATGGAGCCCTCAATTTCGAATTTTAATTTTTAAATGCAAAATATTGATTATGGTCTAGTCATGATATATTTTCATGAAATTAAAAAATAATTGCGCACAATACATGTGACTGTCCCTGCCTGTTAAGATTGATATTTGACAATTCAGTTTTTCATAATTTCAATACGTTCTACAAATGTTCATTTTTTGTAGATCCATTTAATATCCATAAACACTCTCAGTCGTGGAACCTTCAACAGCTGTGATTTAGTCTCTGGTGTTCCTTGAAGCTAAAATGTTACCTCTTTGGAGGCTTTATAGCAGCATAATTATGCTATTATTTATGCTTTGAAAATATATAAACTCAAACATTTTCAAAACACATGTCCAAAGGATCAAGCATTCAACATACCCTCACTCGTGCCACCGATGACGAGAAGCAAAGACTTTAAACCATACGGTATTTAGGAAACATTAAAAATATTCTACCACAGTTTTGCTTGGTGAACTCCAGTTTCCCGATGCACGCTCCTGATCATAAGCTTAAAACCAGATGAATAACTGAGAAAATCCGTTTTGCATCGAAAGACGTTGAAAGTTTTCGAAGTGGGCTACCCGTTAGTAGAAATAGAAAATGAACAAAACGAATAAACTCTGTTTGATTTATTTGATTAGAAAATCACGGTTTGAGCAGCCGAGTTCCGGGTCTGCCGATTAAAAACTTAAGATGAGGTTACACTTCAGTCCAAATGTTCGAAAATTCAAGGAGTTCACCTGAGCTGAGAGTTGTCCGAGAAAAGGTATCACTATGAAGCATTAGGACAGCAAACTGTTCTCCTTTGAACGTGGTCAGATCGTTAAAATGCAAAAACAAGTTCTACTATAAGATAGTAAACTACCCTCCTTTGAAGATGTTCAGATCGTTTAAGTTGCAATTGCAAGTTTTGACACAGCGTGCAGCAACATCCCTCACCGTGTAAAGGCGCCATTGTTTAAACACTGGGAAAGCAAACTATCCTCCTTTGACGGTGGCCAGATCGTTAATCTGCATGAGCAAGTTTTGACGCAGATTAAGCGATTAATCAACTGTAGCTCAGATTAAACGAAGTAAAGCAGTTATTTGTAGCTTCCTGACAGACCCTGAGAGTTATTGTACGGCAAAATCTAGCGGTAGGTGGTAGACAAAAAAGAAACTCACCAGCATTGAGAAGGAGAATCTACAAGGTTGTCTGTCAAGATAGAGGACAACCTTTACGATAGTTTAAAGCTCTCATTGATGCCTATTGCAGTCCAAAAATGTTTAGATGGCCTCTAAAAGAGGAGGTTTGAAAAATATCAAGCACCAACTAGAGATTAGAGAGCTTCCACATCATGAAATATAGGGTTTAATGCTTATTAGAGAGCACCAAACATTGGACTTCTATAAAAGGGCTAAAGTTTTTTTTCGTAATGGCAAATAATCTAAACATTTCTGATGGCTTCCAAAGTTACTGATAGGTCAAAGAGCTGCCCCCTGAAACGTTTTCTACGCGGCACAGTGGAGGAGGTTCTGTCATGGTTTGGAGTTTTTTCTCCTCTTCAGGCAAAATGGAAAGTCAGGTTGAGCGGAGACATCAAACAGTGTCTAACTATGTAGACATGGTGCATAAAGCATTCATCACGACGGATTTATCTCATTTCTGAGAGTATCAATGGGTTGAATTAAATTAGAGAAATTAAGTTCCTACAGGACAGTGCGGCGATGCATAACCACAATAATCGCCTGACTATGCTTTTTATCACGAGAATGATGTACTTATTTTCGGTCGTCTAAACTTTTATTAAGGTTTTATTCTGATCGAGAACATTTCGGGATAGATAATAAAGAATGTCTGTGGAAATAGACAACAATATAAAACAATGAATCATCTTTGGGACAACTTTTCTTCAGGTTATAATCCGATCGAGAACATTTAGGGATAGATAATAATGAATGTGTGTGGGAATAGACAACAATTCGTGACAACAAATTATCTTTGTGATGCTATCTTGGCGGCTTGCAGTAATGTTCACGTCACTCCGTCAAATCCCTCATTTCAAGAATACCTCAAAGAATTTCCGAGGTTATCCGCAAGAACGTAATCGTGGCTCATTACTAAGCGATCATTATCTCGACTTCAACTTCGTTGTAGAGTTTTTATATTATTTTGATTTATAAGTCCCTAATTTTTAACTTTATTATATACCATTTGGTGTTTACCCGTGCAAAAAAGCTTCAGTAGCAAAAATGTAAAATAGTAAAATAGCAACTACAATTAGCAGCAAATAGTAAACACCTTTTGGTGTTTATTAATGCACAATAGGATTAATAGCAAAATAGTAAAAACCATCTGGTGTTTATCCACGCAAAATAGTATTAATAGCAAAGTTGTACAACAGCAAAATAGACTGAATAGCAAATTTACAAAATAGTAAAATAACAAATACAATTATTTGAAACAACCAAAAACCATTTGGTGTTTCTGTTTATCCATGCAAAATAATATTACTCGCAAAAGAAAATAGCGAAAACATATTGGAGTTTATCAGTACAAAATAGAATTTATATTATGACAGCTTATCAGTTTGTCCTAATCTGCAGAAGAGGGCACAGCACCAGCGCCTTTGTCTTGCTTATCACGCCTGCGACAGGAAATGATGACGCCTCACAGAAGCAAGCAAGCGTAGAATTTACTTTCAAGTATTCAGATTATTCACGGATAAGAATTTACTTGACCAGGGATATTATTCACCGAAATTTCCACTGCGTAAATTCTTTATGCCTCAATTTACTTGATTCATGGGTGTAATTTTTGCCGCTAACGAGTGAAATATATGTCAAAGTCCTACTTTTTTTAATACTCGTGTCAATTTTTTGTAATTTCTAGTTTAATGTCAGACTTCTTAAATTTTAAAGCTTATTTGAGTATTTTTCTGTGATTATCGATCCATGAGCATTTTCTGGTATTGATTATTGTTTAAGCAGTATTGATCGGTGAGCATTTTTCGGTATTAATCAAGAAATATTGTTTCGTAAGTATTGATCCCATTTTTTCCGAGTCATCTAGCTGGTAGCACTGGGAATCAATTCCATTAAAATTCAATAATCAGAAAGTAGGTCCAACACATTAAGCAAATTTTGAGCACATAAGCTTTTGTTTAGCGTTGGGACAGGTTTCCCGGAGCCGATTTCAAAGGAAAACGGTGACTCACTTTTTTCTCGGTGAAGCTGTAGCCCGAAAGTGACGCTTGTCAAGCGACTTGTCAACAAGGCAAGCTTCCGGTAAATCCTCTAGAATTTTTCCGGAAATGGAAATATTGATATATACGTTTTGTTCATCTAATGTTCTTGTTTTTTTTACTTCTAGAGGCGAAGCAGTGCAGTTACAGTGCACTGCACTGCGAGCAAAGCAGTGCAGTGATCTTACACTTGTGCTTCTTGCAAGGGTAAATGAAGGATATGTTAATACGAAACGATTTCATTTTAATACGTCAACCTTAAATTAAAAAATTACTTTCCCCTAGGTTTTAAATTTTCTTTAGGTTCATACTAAATGAACAAAATTTTGTGAAAAAACTTAGCGAAAACGTAACTTCAATAAAAACTAATGGCTTCACTGGAAAGACTTGACAAGAGAAAATTTGACTTCACTGAAGAACCTTGACTTGGCATGAAAAATTTGACTTGACTCGGAGAGCTTCAAGTCACTTGAACGTTTGACTTGACTGAGGAAACTTGACTCGGCCGAGAAGATTCATTGCGAGTTGACTTTGGTAAAACATGACTTAGCTATGAAGACTCGCCGTCGTTTGACTTGACTGAGATTTGACTTGGCTGAGAAGCTTCGCCGCCGTTTGACTTGACTGAGGAAACTTGACTTGGCTGGGAAGACTGGCCGTCGTTTGACTTGACTGAGGAGACTTGACTGGACTCAGAACACACCCCGCGACTTTCCAGCCCATGGTCTTCATCTCGCGCCTTTCCCGCTAGACTGCGGAATTTAGCGGCCAGCAGACGACGGTTTCTCGCCGAGTGCAAGAATATGCAGAGCAGAATGACGCCCTGCAGCGTGTTGAGCAGGTCTGTGACCTCCCTGTAGTGGAGGGAGGGAGATGTGCAATGAAATAATGAAAAAAATGGATAAATATTGAAGGAAAATGATGAAAAAATGAAGGAATATCAATAAAAAAGGAAGAAAAATTGAAAAAAATATTAAAATTGAATAAAGGATCGAGAAAACATAGAAAATGAAGAAAATGTGACGAAAAAATGAATTTGAAATTGAAAAAGTAAAAAAAAATAAAAACAAGGGGTATTGAAGAAACGAAAAAGAATGAAAAAAAGAAACACGACTAAGAAAAAATGAAGAAAATGAAGCTGAAGATGTGGTTCAGTATTGCATATTTCAGCAAATTTTCAGAAATAATATCTGTATTTTTTGTACCCTGAGCTGGCTCATAACAAAATTCTAGCACGTTTGACACACGTTCTGTTGATGTTTTGATGTGCGTTGTACGTACATAGGTTTTATGCCCGTACATGTAAGCTCTGTGTGCGTTTTTTGAACTTTTATGTGTAAACTTTCCATGTAAGTTTTTCTGTAAATTTAATGATTGTTTCATGTGTGTTTCCATATGTGTGTTAGTAATGTATGCTCCAAATAAAAAATCAAGAAAACAAATAAAAAAAAAATAAATAAATAAAAAAATTAAAAAAAATACAGACAAACTAGAAGAAAAAATCAAAATTATGAATAAACAAAGAAAAAGTGAAGAACAATGACGCAATATAAGAAAAGCTGAACAAAACACAACAAATGGAATGCATGCGAGTGAGTTCTAAATATCTACGTCCGTGTTCTGCCCCGTGAATTTGATCCGGAAAAAACAAGTCCAGTGGTCATTAAAAATCTTATAGGAAAACCATGGGAAAAAACCTGGTTTTGGATTGTAATCTTTGTGAGTACCGTTCTCTAATTTCATTTGGAGTCTGTTGTAGTACATCCATGAGTCAATATTCATATCGTCGAGAGGATACATGGGCCAATATTAATGCTTTATCATCTATTGTACTCCAACAATAGGACTAATACTTCACGTAAAAGTTCACCATTAAATGATAACCGAATAATAATAAAAAAGTAAGAAACGAACAAATACCTATTTCTGAAAGTAAGCAAAAGGTTATCTAATCAAAAAGCAATAAAACCATGAAAAATAAGACACCTATGTCAATTCGTCAGAGAAGCAATAACTCAGTAATAAATATTCGATAAATAACCACGTAATGAATGAAAATCTATTACTAATAAACATCAGGTAATTAACATGTAAAAAGCAAGCGTCACGGCCGACTGACTCACTCACCACATTTCCTTCGGGGGAATTTTCCAAGACAGAACTTCTGTGGTCCACACGACGACCGTCATCGCGAAAATCTGGAAGCGTTGCCAAAACCTGCAGTACAAATTTCTTCATCAATTTCTACATGTAATAAAAATTATTTCAAACAAACTTACGCCGTGGGGTCCATCCTGCAGTTCAAATATCTACATTTGCCCGTGGACGTGCGATACCATTTCAAACAAACTCACACAGGGGGGGTCAATTTGACCCCCAAGTATTTCATTAAAGCAACAAAGCACATAAAGGTTTCATAGTTTCAGTCATTCAGGAAATGTCACGAAGCCACGTTCATATACAGTATGTCCCACAAAAACCCGAACCGAGTATTTATTTTCTCGTATCAGTAATACCACCATAAGAATACCATAAGCATTTAATTTCTAGCAAAATTATGCGGTATTACTGAAACGGGTATTCTTATGATGGTATTTCTGATACGGGTATTCTTATGATGGTATTTCTGATACGGGTATTCTTATGATGGTATTACTGACACGGGTATTCTTATGATGGTATTACTGATACGGGTATTCTTATGAAGGTATTTCTGATACGGGTATTCTTATGATGGTATTACTGACACGGGTATTCTTATGATGGTATTTCTGATACGGGTATTCTTATGATGGTATTACTGACACGGGTATTCTTATGATGGTATTACTGACACGGGTACTCTTATGATGGTATTACAGATACGGGTATAAATACTCGGTTCGGATTTCTGCGGGACATGCTGTACATGGATAAAACCTACAGTTATTTGAGTTTAAACAGAATTGGGGTCATTTTGGCCCCACCGTGCGTCGATGGGTCAACTCATTTCCTGTAATAGGTTTAAATGAAAGTCAGTCTTGGGTTCAAATTTAAAGTTAATTGTATAGTGAGCATTTTGAAAATAGCAAACATGAACTGGATCGTGCCTTCATTTAGCTTTCATTTAGAATACATAAAAATTGAGTTAGTGATTGCAGCTCTGTCAGCAGCATTATGAAAATCTCCTCAGTGGCCACCGGTGGGTCCCTTTGCAGGAAACACTTTATCTCGGACTTATTGAATCATTTCAAAAGAATTCAACGTCACAAGCTATGCTTCATTCAGACGTGACAAACTGAGGATTTTTGCTCTTCACCGTCCATAGAAAATGAGAAATTCTCCTAAAATCAACAACTTGAGATATTCTTTTAATTGTGTATTTTATTAATTATGTATTTTTTACCTTAATGTGCAGTTTGATGTTCACTGACGAGAGATAGTCCTGCCTTATTGGATTAGATCATATTTTACGCTAGTTTAAGCCTCCCTAACCTCAACAAAAGGGTTCCAAAGAGAAAAAGGAGGAAGGTACCATTTAACATGGAAGTAAGGGAACGCGGAATCAAAACACAAATAGCACAAAAATTTCGCACAACATACGAGCACAAAAAATGTACACGAAAAACGTGCACAACACACAAAAAACGTGCACAAAAAGCGTACACAACACACTAGTACAACACACGAGCACAACACACTACAAAAGTGTACAAGGAACTCACGTCTCCAAGTCTTTGCTGTTGAAGACGCTGCTTTCCCCAGAGGAAGAAACCCTGCGCCTGCAGCAACAGAGGCGCACGCCGGCCTGGTGCAGCCACCAGACTGTGCAGCCGACGAAGGCCACGTCGGCCAGCCCCAGCACCGCCAGGATCGAGAAGAAGTACGCCAGGAGATTTGTATCTTCGTCTGGGGAATGGGGAGGGACTGGGTTCGAGACCGCTGGGAAATGCTGGATGTGAAGCCTCGCATTGAAGAGAAATTGTGATGCTTCACTCATGACTTTCATTCAATTATCAATCGTGACTAAAAATATTTAGCCAAAAACACAGATTGACTTATAATATTTAGCTTATATCCCTTGCTGATCTATAATATTGGACCAATTCTTCGGCCTGATCAATAACATCTATCTAATATCATTGCCTGACCTACAACATTGACCAACATTTCTGGCTGACCTTCATCATTAAGCCAATGATCCTGCCTCGCCAACTACATTAACCACTATCCTTATCTCTAACATTGACCATTACCACAGCCTAACCTACACCGTTGACCAATATCGTTGTCAACAACAGTGAGCCAAAATCCCTGGCTGACCTATAATGAAGCATCTGTTGACCCCGAAGTGTGGTCGGATGACATAGTCAGGAAGCGCCTCCTGCGGCAGGAAGTGGAGGGTGCAGGTGGTGCAGGTGATCACAAAGATGGCGCCCCACACCACCCCGCTGTAGCAGGCAAACAGACGCCGCTCCTGCTGCTGCAGCAGGTGGCACACAACGCCCTTCACGGACATCCTGTGGAAATTGTGCTAAATGTTACAATTGTACAAATTGTGAAAATTGTACAAACTGATATTCTATTTAAATTATACAAACTAGGATGTTCTGTGAAAATTTTGCAAACTGTGATATTCTGTGAAAATTACACAAACTGGGATACTTCGTGAATATTGTACAAACTGTGATACTTTGTGAATATTGTACAAACTGTGATATTCTGTGAAAATTTCAAGTCCTGAGATATCTTGTAAAAATTTTACGTCCTGTGATAACCTGTGAAAATAGTACAAACCCTGATATTCTGTGAAAAATGTGCAAACTGGAATATCATGTGAAAATTGTACAAAGTGTGTTATCCTGGGAGAATTGCACGTCCGGTGATATGTCGTGACAGTTTGTGATCAGATGTCCTATATGTGCACGATGGCACCGATACACAATTTAATAGGCAGGTTGGCCATCTACCTGTTGGCCACTATCAGGTAGATAGGTAGATTCATCAGATAAATGAGTACTCACATGCACATTATGGTTAGATATGTAAATAAACATATACGTGTCACAATTAGATAGGTAAATAAATGTATGCAGGTCAAAATTAGATACATAATTAAAGATATGTCACAATTTAGCATCTCACATGACGAGGCGCCACACGTCGAAACATATGACGGTCAACCACGCGTACGCGGCGATGAAGGAGGAGTGGATAACTATACCTGCACGTCAATTGATAACCATTAATTTATAATTATTATTTGATAAAAATACAAAACTCATATTCTCCAATAAATGAATAACTCATATTCTCCTCACACAAAAATACGTCAAATCCTCCTCTGCGAAAATTATCATGAGTGGTTCGTTATGAGATGCTGATAAGATCGGTACATCAAATTAGGGTCTTGCGCGGATTGCATTTGGTTTCGCTTGATACTATATTCATGGGGTTCAAAACTAAATTTAAATCCACTCTTGCTAAAAATTTTGAGGTGAACAAAAAAATGGGATTAAAAAACGAGAGGCCAATCAACTGTGGTTACAATTTTGAGGTTAAAAAAAATGCAATTCGAGTACAATGTTTCAACTATGTCTAACAACTTCGAGGGAGAAGCCAAAAAGGAAACTTGTTTTTTATCTACCATCATATTTCAATTTAATTAGTTAAGTTTATATAATGCTGATACTCCAAATCATTGGCAAGTTGAGGGTAGGGAAAGGGTTTGCTTTAACATTAAGGTGGACAACCAACCCTACATACTTCGGTGCATACTAACTCGAGAAGCTAAATAACCAAGTGCTGATAGATTAGAACCAAGATGGTTGATTACCTTAAATAGCATTAATGTAAATCATTTATCAACCTGAACTAACTCTAAGAAATTTAAATCTAGGCAATCTACATAGTAATAAAGCGATCTACTAACTAGAAAAACATGGGAAATTGAGTTGATGATTATAAGCGATGATGCGCGACAAGCGAGTCCCCAAAAGTATACTGTAATTAACAATTATATTTCATCTACCTATAATTATTTGAAGACATACAAAAAATATTGGGTATTCTAATGCCATATTTCAACTAATTCTACCAATTTCAGAGTCAACAAAACAAGGAAGATAAGACGGGGGATTTTAAAGAGTCGAAGGTAAACAAAAGAATATAGGGTATTGGTGTACCAAATTGTACTACCTACTAACAATTTCAGAGTATACGAAGATTTACGGTAATTGGTAATTGACCTCGAGAACAGAATGTAAGAAAGCAATATCGCATTTTGCATCTGAATCATTGTGAATAAAACAAAATAAAAGCAATATGAAGCTTTACTAAAGTTATGAAGTTATACCAAAGTGATACCAAAGTTATGAAGTTATACCAAAGTTATACCAAAGTTATGAAGTTATACCAAAGTTATACCAAAGTTATACCAAAGTTACGAAGCTATACCAAAGTTATACCAAAGTTATGAAGTTATACCAAAGTTATAAAGCTATACCAAAGTTATGAAGTTATACCAAAGTTATACCAAAGTTATGAAGTTATACCAAAGTTATACCAAAGTTATGAAGCTATACCAAAGTTATGAAGTTATACCAAAGTTATACCAAAATTATGAAGCTATACCAAAGTTATACCAAAGTTACGAAGTTATACTTAAGTTATACCAAAGTTATGAAGCTATACCTAAGAAGACACATAAGTTGTGCGGCAGGTCGCCATTCAGAGAGACGACGAGGAGAGACACGTCGGCGACGAGGAGGCAGGACGCGTAGCTCAGGAAGCACAGGCCTGACAGGTCCCTCAGTCTGGGCAGGGTCGCGTGACACACGATGATGACGAGGAGCGACACACTCGACAGTATCAGGCAGATCGCGTGCCCGTAGTACCTGAACAAGGAACGTGGTGTCTCTTGGTACTCCTCGTAGCAAGTGACGGGCCACATACCGAAGTGGTCTGCGTCTCGGCCTGTTGGTACGATGGTACGCTTGAGTGGTGTAGCCTGAACATAGTTAAAATGGTACACTTGTGTGATTGTACCCTAAACATGGTGCAGTTGTAGGGCTGTACTCTTAAAAATTGTACAGTTGTAGTCGTGTACTATGAAACATGGTACAGTTATAGTGTTGTACTCTTAAACATGGCACATTTGAGAGATGTACTCTTAAATATGGTACACTTGCAGTCCTGTACTCTTAAACATGATACACCTGAGTGTATCATGCTTAGCCTCCTCTACGGATGTAGTGGGCATTGTTAGTACTGCTGTACACACAAAGATGGTCAACTTTACACCATTGCTTCTTCCGCACAAAATGAAAGACCTTGAAATGCTTCCAAGAATTTGCTGTGCAACACTGTCTGGTCATGTACAATAATTTCAAAAAGGTAAACAAGGATTATTGTTTCCAAAGAAATAATCAGAGTATGGTTAAATACTTTGCTATCAAAACGAGTTCAGCTTATTTCGCTTTTATGCTCATAAATGTGTTGAACCCTACGGAACTATATTATAATGGGTTTTTGATAGTTCTATTATTGATGTAAAAATAATGGTGGATACTACTGGTCGAAACTATACTCGTTATAACAGCCAGAGACTATTTATACAACAGGGTCATTTACACTGTTTATCCACTAGGTACAGGCAGGTTATTTACCTATTTATACAGTCTGTACTTATACAACGGAATCATTTTCTCATCTAAACAGCGAAGTCATTTATCGCTTTTATAAAGCTGTCACCAATTTACACAGCTTGTACTTTGAGTATGGACATTAGGGTCGACTTTCTATCCCAACGGGAGCTCACGATGTCCACTGAAGACTGACAAACACATTGCCTTCGCTGAGATTCGAACCCAGGTCTATTGGAAATTAAAGCAAACACGTTAGCACTACGCCACTGTACACCTACGCTTTCGAGTCCACGAATCACTGATATTTTTTCAGCATATATACCACGGTAGAGGAAACAAGGTAGGGTCATTTCTATGGGAGAAAATACACCTTCTCTTGTTCGGTTAGCCAATAGAAAGACTTATTTCAGACAAACTTTATGACGTCACCAAAACGCGATGTCGTCAGGCCAATAGTGGAGTCAAATTTGGGGGTAGCAGTGCTACCAGATACAATATGAGCGCTGCTATTGGTTCGTTGCCGTGACGTCAGCAAAACCACACCGTCAACGAAAAAAGACTGGTTTGAACCTACCTTGTTTCCTCTACCGTGACGTATACTCCCACTTTTTTAGCTCGTATACTCACTAATAACATCTAGACAATATTTGCTGGCGTTGCGGTGAACATTTTCATGACTCGTGTACAGTGTTCCGTCGCTCAGCAAGATGGCGTCCCTGTGTTCGGGCAGCAAACCGTACGTCGCGCAAAGTTTGAGGTCTGACCCGTAGAGGAGATGGACGGGCTTGTCCGAGACCGTTGGCCTGCCATCTTTGCGCCGAAACTGAAGCTCGAATTTGGGATCACCTTCCTTTTGAGGCACACAACCGTGGTCGCGATACAGGGATAAATATTGGCCTTCGGGGCAGCATTTTCGAACGCATGTGGACGTTTTGCAAATGCGGGTATTTCCTTCAATGTCCGCCCCACCTTCGTCGAGGGAGGTTGTGCTGGCCTCGTAGTAATAATAGTCATCCCCGTCGTTGATATTGTTGTTGTTGTGGTGAGGCAGAGAAACATTAGCAACTTCACCGACCTTGTTGCTTAGGGCTTGTATGGAAAAGGGTAGGATTGAAATAAAAATAGGAATCGTTATCAGGTTGACCAAACCAATCATGATAAATCACTCGGGAAAGTATAATGTAAACGAAATGATGGAAGTGCGTTGGAAAAATATTCACTATTGAAATTTTAGAATTTATTCAAGGTTTTAGCGAGCGTCTTACAAAACTCGTTATAGTTAAAGCTCAAGCGGCAACAAAAGGGCGCAATATTTGGGTGTCTCTGCTTGTGATTTCTTCACTTCGTGATCCGGTCCCATATCTGGAAAAAGGGCATTACTAGCAACTCATTTATTGATCATATAATAGCACATTAGCGTAGCACATTTATTCATTGTAGCATAAGATAAAGCGAGTAATACCTAACAAGCTAGTTAAACTTTTGAATTATAATAAACTCTTCACAAGTTTTAGCAAACACGAACTACGTCGATAAAAATCATACTACATCTTCAACACTTTGATCGCGACGTGCGCCACCGGTGGCCACGGAGGGGATTTTCACAATGCTGCTGGCCGACCAGTAGTCACAAACTCAACGTTCCTAAACACTTAATCAAAGCTAAACGAAGGCACAATCCAGTTAATGTTTAATATTTTCAAAATGCTCACTAAAATTGATTTTGAATTTGAGTTGAATAATGAACTTCAGTTTAACCTATCGCGGTTTGATTAATTAATTTATTTAACCCTGTACCCGTGTGCCCTGTACCCGTGTGCCCTGTACCCGTGTGCCCTGTACCCGTGTGCCCTGTACCCGTGTGCCCTGTACCCGTGTGCTCTGTACCCGTGTGCCCTGTACCCGTGTGCCCTGTACCCGTGTGCCCTGTACCCGTGTGCCCTGTACCCGTGTGCCCTGTACCCGTGTGCCCTGTACCCGTGTGCCCTGTACCCGTGTGCCCTGTACCCGTGTGCCCTGTACCCGTGTCCCGTGTGCCCTGTACCCGTGTGCCCTGTACCCGTGTCCCGTGTGCCCTGTACCCGTGTCCCGTGTGCCCTGTACCCGTGCCCTGTACCCGTGTGCCCTGTACCCGTGTGCCCTGTACCCGTGTGCCCTGTACCCGTGTCCCGTGTGCCCTGTACCCGTGCCCTGTACCCGTGTCCCGTGTGCCCTGTACCCGTGCCCTGTACCCGTGTGCCCTGTACCCGTGTCCCGTGTGCCCTGTACCCGTGTCCCGTGTGCCCTGTACCCGTGTCCCGTGTGCCCTGTACCCGTGTCCCGTGTGCCCTGTACCCGTGTCCCGTGTGCCCTGTACCCGTGTCCCGTGTGCCCTGTACCCGTGTCCCGTGTGCCCTGTACCCGTGTCCCGTGTGCCCTGTACCCGTGTCCCGTGTGCCCTGTACCCGTGTCCCGTGTGCCCTGTACCCGTGTCCCGTGTGCCCTGTACCCGTGTCCCGTGTGCCCTGTACCCGTGTCCCGTGTGCCCTGTACCCGTGCCCTGTACCCGTGTGCCCTGTACCCGTGTCCCGTGTGCCCTGTACCCGTGTCCCGTGTGCCCTGTACCCGTGTCCCGTGTGCCCTGTACCCGTGTCCCGTGTGCCCTGTACCCGTGCCCTGTACCCGTGTCCCGTGTGCCCTGTACCCGTGCCCTGTACCCGTGTCCCGTGTGCCCTGTACCCGTGCCCTGTACCCGTGCCCTGTACCCGTGCCCTGTACCCGTGCCCTGTACTCGTGCCCAGACAACGAACCGATTTCAAACTGAAATATATTCTATGTTTAGTAGACATATTATATGAAAATAAAACCTGACCGCCCGTTGGCAGTAACTCTGCAGGAAATCCTCTCGCTAATCTCACTGGACAAAAGATGCCACGCAACTGTCACGACTACTCACAGGATAGGTGACCTCGTAAAAAAATTAATATTTTTTATGGTCTGAAAGAATCATTTTTAGAGGAAAAAAGAATAATTTTTTGCGGTTTAAAAAAACTTTTTTGCGGGTAAGAAAAAAGGATCATTCATGTGGATAAAAAAAGTTTTTCTCTGAGGATCAAGAAAAAGTATTTTTTGTGGGTCGAAAAACGTTTTTTTTGCGGATTTTTTTGGGGATAAGAAAGCTTTTCTTTGAGGTTGAAGAAAAAGTAATTTTTGTGTGTCGAAAAATGATATTTTTACGGATCGAGAATTGATATTTAGTAATATGCTCCAAATACTGGCCTAGATGTGTTATTATTTATTTTGGGGGGGGAGGGGGGGGGAGAGGATTAATCATGCTTGTTGAAATAAGTATTTTGAATTTGTTATTTTGAACAAAAAAATTTGTGTTGGTATATGTTAGTTAGTAAAATTTTGTGGCTGTTTGTCGTGCGCTTCGAACAAATTCGCGTAAATTTTTGCCTTCAACAAAGAAAATCCTGCTGTGCTTATAAACGAATTGATATCCATGCGATTTTTACAGTGCTCATTTCTAATCAATAGAAGCATTTTTTTAATATTTTATTCATTATTTCATTGAATATTGCAATATTCAATAAAACAACTATATTTCAATTCAAAATACAATTAAATTTATAACTTTTTTAATATATCTTAAAATATATAAACATGTGTGAGTTCTATGAGCCGTTTGTAAATATAATTTAATCACTCATTAGTAATTAGTGAAGGAAATAATGAGCCATGCATATAACAGTGGTTCAGTAGCTAACAAAATGTAAAACATGTCAGAGAAATTAATCGCGCAGTAATTAATTGTAGAATAAATTAATTGAATTAGAATAAAAATTATAATTAATTCCGCAGTAATTAATTAAATAATAAATTTAAAAAATTAAATCAAAAATTAGTTGCACAGTAATGAATTAAACGTCAAATAATTCAAACTGCATTCAAATTTAAAAATTAATTGCGCAGTAACTATCTAAATATTTCGATTGGTACATCTTACATTTAATAAAAAATCGACATGATATAAAAATTTTCAAGTTTAGGATTGAAGGATTGCGTTCAGGATTGGTTTTATAATTTGGTATTGCAAGCACTTATCGGCATTATGAATGCACAAGATAACAAAAAAAAATTGAAAAAAATAAAAGGAAAAGTACTTTGAAAAGTAAGAAAAAAATCTATCAGGATTTGAACAAACTAGAAACAAAATTTTAAAAACGAGCACAGATTTTCCAGAAAAAAAATGGAATTTTTTTTTCGTGCAGGGTAAGCTGGAAAGGATTGAAAGAAACTTATGACTTTGGAAACTAGATATGCAAAAAAAAGAAATCGATGATATTGAGAATAAGAAATGCAGGTTAGAAAAAATTCAAGACCTTCAGCGCAAGAGATTCGGAGTTGAAAAAAATTAAGGACATTTATTACAAGAAATTAAGTCTAATGAATAATAACATTAGAAGTGATAAATTTGAATGATAAAATATATAAATGTGATAATTGTGATTTTATGCAATTATCATGATCATGAAATTCACGAAAAATACCACACACACTCCGATGTCTGTAAGGGCAGCGCGCAGTGCAGCATGTTATGGCATAGATCAATACCCAGGAATTCTTACTGATAATCCTACCAACAATCAGGGGTAAAGATTTTGTTAAAATGGTCAAGACAGTGAATTTAAGGTTCATCTAAGCCTACCTATACATATTTATAACATTACCATTGAAAAAGTGTGTTCAAATGGTTAACAATATGAATTTAAGGTTGGAAGTTCTAGCCATGGTTACTGAAGCTTCAACAGAAATGTAGCAATGGATGAGCCCTGACACAAAATACTAAAGGTGGTAATCACACAGGATGAGCAGTTTGTTAATCTTAGATATAGTTCAGAGCGACGTAATCCACACCCTCCACTCGACGCGGATGCACCGCGACTGAAGTGCTCAACCTCATCTGCCCTTGGGCAGTGTCACACAAATGCCTCCTGTGTACGTAGAAGATAGTGTTGCCAAACAGCCTTTTTCTAGACATTTGTTTTAAATTTCCACGTTTCTTTAATGAAAATTACGTACCAAGATCTCTCTGTGTATGACAGCCTTGCAGGATTGGCAGAAGTAAAGAGGATCATATGAATAAATTCAACTTTGAAAAACGGTTTGATCTTCTTAAATAAGGAAAAAGACCTACATAGTAAGGCTTTATTGACTTATGGTCAAATAAATATACGTACGTATTTTCCCAGACATATCAAGGCTTTGGCAGACGGATGTCCATTTGTAGAGCTTGGCTTCTATTTACCTCATTTTGATACATACCTGACATGACATATCCTCACCTGCACTGACTGATCTATGGTATCTATTTAGGACCTATATCATAAATGTTTAAAATTTAATTAGTCATGAAGCATTCCTATTAATTGAGGACCTTTATTATAAGAAATATTTAAAATTCAATTAGTCATGAAGCATTCCCTGTAAAACATTTTTGAAAATCAACAATTAATGTTTTTCTTGAGACATTTCACAGCGGCTGTTTGACCAAATGACGTCACGAATGGCATATCAAATGTGAAGCTCATGTGCTCAGTGAAAAACCAAGTTAAGAAGGAAGAATAAGCAAAGAAAAGTTAGCGAAGAAGACGTGAAAACAGAAAGAAGCGCAGTGGGCACGCAAGGAACGTCCCGAAGGCCTATATGTAGCTGAGGTGACTTAGCAGTATTCCCCTTGGAGGTGCCAGCCCCATAGCGGAGAATAGACATACCTTGCAAAAAAGACTTGCCTTATGCCTCGTGAAGATTTCGAGGTCATACATGTATGGATACCATTAGCTGGAGTACGGACACCATAATTGCTACACCATGGATATGACACAGGTTTCACTACGGATACCGCAAGTTGCGTTGTGGATACCATAAGTTTAATTATGGATACAAGTAGCATTATGGATACAGCGTAAGTTGTATCATGGATACCGTAAAAAAATTGCATCATGGATACCATAAGTTGCATCGTGGATACCATAAGTTGCATTGTGGATACCATAAGTTGCATTGTGGTTACAAGTAGCATCATGGACACCATGAGTTGCATCGTGGATACCATAAGCTACATCATGAATATCACATAAGTTTCCCGATGTATACCGTAAGTCACATTTTCTGACGTCTAAACTTACACCAGGGACACGTAATGTCAGTTACCAGGTGCCGAAACGGTACCAATTTTACTGGGTAATAAAAAGATTTCTTGCACCAGATGATATAAACATTACGGTATTTTATAATAAATTATATTTACCGTAAGTCTCTTCTAGAATGTATTGTCTCAGTACCGCCTGCGAAAATGACGTTAATTTAAACGTCGAATTTTCTGTGCGAACTTTTATTGACGGGTTTAGCGTGCGATTAGGTTTAGTGCAAGAGATACAATTTAATTGGATACTTCATTAGAGCGCTTTGATAGGATGCTCTAGAAATCTTCGAACTTATTCGGACCTATTAAAAACTAAACTCAAATGCGTCCATCGTAACAGTCTTGAGAAACAATCTTTTTCACGCATCACTTCTGGTTCGATTAGATTATTAGTTAGTTTAACCCTCCCTATAAGCCACAAAGACGATCCAAAGAGAGGAAGGAGGAAGGCACCATTAGGTATGGAGTTTAGGGGACGCAGAATCTATGCAGAAAGGGCATAGAAACAGTAAATTGTGAGAGAAGATTATGAAAAAGATCGAAGTCGAAGCAAAACTGGTAAATGGAAATGGAAAGTTTGAATTTCAATCGCCCGAGTCCAGTAGGGAATGGGAAGAAACACCGAGCTCGCACTGTAGGACTCGAATGCTCAACCTTTCAACTTCAAAGCCGAAGGTCCCCTTAGAATGAAAAATGTTAACAAAAACACAAAAATTAAGTTGACACTTTACTGAAGAGCATCTTTTCACAGCACAATATTTAAACTCTAATACAAGAACAAAAAAAAAGACGATAATCACATACAATCATATTCTCGTATACAAAAACTTTAACAAATCCAATCCAAAGTGATAGTAAAAATAAAACTCGCATGACACGAGAACGATAAACTAAGGTCACTTAAATAAGCAGCAAGCGAAACAAAACTTAAAAGTTGTACTCCAGAGAAAATATGGCAGCAATCTTAGGCCCATTTTACACTGAGCTAGCAAAGCAGCATCTAGCAAGCTCGCATGAGCTATCTAGCAGGTGGTCTGCGAGACTGGTAGGTAGGAATAGCACTATTGCGAGCCGTTGCCTTCACACTGAACTCGCATGTTTTGTCCAGCATCCAGCATGCGAGGTGACAATGCTATTCCTACCTACCAGTCTCGCAGACCGTCTGCTGGACAGCTCATGCGAGCTTGCTAGATGCTGCTTTGCTAGCTCGGTGTGAAATGGGCCTTACAGACTCCCTGCTATCAATCCATGATCGTGTTAAAATAGAGTAAACATTCCATGAACCCATGAGCTCATGATGTTGATATTTAACGAATAATGTAGACAATGGTACATGAAGAGCAAAAAGCAAAGAGCGTAATATTAAAAATACAGGAATAAAAAACTCAGAAAGTGGGAGCATCATCGTTCACGGTAAAATGGAATCTTGTAACTTAACACCTACAACTTAAAAAAACACGTCGCTAAAACGTCAGCGAACGGAAATACTCCAACACATCACAGTACGACTACACACGCCACAAGTGCTACAAAGAGCGAACTGAGTACACAGGCACTCTTTGAGTACTAAAGAGAACGAGTACTATAAAGAGCGAGCGCCATGAGAAGCGTCCTATAAAGAGCAAAGAGCGAGTAATACGAAGAGCGAACTGCAAAGAGCGAATACTATGAACAATATACCATTAAAAACGAACTTGGGAAAGAAGTACAATGCGAGTACCATCAATGTACGTACCTACGATTTGAAGAAGTCGTACAAAAATCCTATAAGTCGGTGGTAGGCACGAGTATCTGTTGCTAGTTCATTAGCGTGTCTGACACTACCGTATCTGACTGACTTTTCATTAGCGTAGACGTGACTACCTACTAATTAGCGTGTCTGTAACTACCCTCTGATTAGGTATTTGCAAATGACTTTCAATTAGCGTGTCTGTAATTACCCTCTGATAAGGTATATGCAAATGACTTTCAATTAGCGTGTCTGTAACTACCCTCTGATTAGGTATATGCAAATGACTTTCAATTAGCGTGTCTGTAACTACCCTCTAATTAGGTATATGCAAATGATTTTCAATTAGCGTATCTGTAACTACCCTCTGAGTAGGTATATGCAAATGACTTTCAATTAGCGTATCTGTAACTACCCTCTGATAAGGTATATGCAAATGACTTTCAATTAGCGTATCTGTAACTACTCTATGGCTAGCGGTACCCATGACTCACGTTTGCTTATCGTATCGGAAACGACGTTTCAATTAGCATGAGTTTTGCATAGGCAGATCTGAGAATATTTCCAGTAGCGAAGATGAGATTTTCTTCCGACTAGCAAATCAGTGACTGCATTTTGTTTGAAGAAGTACTGGCATCTCAAATTTGTACACTAACACTTAAAATACGTACGATTTTCTCACCTAAAAGAGCTTAGTAGCCTGCAGTATGAAACTAGAGACGAGAGTGTTAACTAGACTGCGGTACTCAACAAGGCGAGAAAGGGAATATCCACATGTATTTTTCCTTCCTCTATCATACTTTTTAGATTGAGAAAACTCTTTCCTAAATGCCGTTGACGCATGGTAACAAATCCGATCCCTGAAGCGGGACGGAAAACAAAACAAGAACAAAACAAAAGACAAGCCTCGAAAGAGCGGAGCCGAGGAAAGAACCATGTCCTTTTCAACCTGCGGTGATTTTCCAACTCAGGGTCATCGCTTCGACGAAGACAATAAGAAGAACAATAACACGCAAAAAACTACAACGACGGTGGCAGAAAATTTGGTCACCGAGTACAAGAAATGTTGGCGCTGGTGAGCCTCTCCTTCTTTAGGTGCAAGCAAGTAGGCCTTCACAGGCCGACAAGTGTTGGTTTTTAATCCGTGCCTTAGATCAAGACCATGGTTTATGTTGATTCCATTTCTTAAATCACAAGCAACGCTCATGTTGGATCCGTATTTTAGATCACAAGGGTGGCTTATGCTGATTCCATGTCTTAAATCATGAGAATGGTTCATGCTGGATCCGTGTTTAAGATCAGGATTATGGTTCATGTTGGATCCGTGACTTAGATCAAGACCATGATTCATGTTGGATCTATTTCTTAGATCACAAGCAACGCTCATGCTAAATCCACATCTTGGTTCACAAACGTGGCGATTCAACAGCCGGCTTTTCTCCACATCACCCTACCGCCTCGTGTCCATTGAGCCAACCGCAAAACTTTCGTCTTGTGCATTAGAAGCTCGAACTGGGTCCAAATGGCAACCTTGTTCAAGACCAGAGCTGGTCTCAAAGGAACTTTGGTTTCTGAAGGTAGAGGTGTTCCCTGAACACGGTACGAGACGAAGGTTTGATTTTGTTCGGTCACGTTTTGTTCCGAATCCAGTTGATTGACCAGAGACCTTTAGGACACCTGTAACACTTCTGGAGCTTGGAATGTTTACTTTGCTCCTTTCTACCACACTGTGCTTGGGCATAGCATAATCAGTTTTATTACTACAAGAACTTGAGTCCTGTATGCATTTGCTGCTTGAATTCCTCGGGTTCTCTCGATTAGAGCGCTGAGGGTGGGTGCGTTGTGAAACACTTGATGCCTCATCATTTGAAACACTCAAATTTTCTTTACCTGAAACTTTCACAAAACGTAAATTACGGGAGTCTTCTGTTATTCGTTGTGTAAGAGGCCAGGGCGTACCTAGAGCTCCAGTAGCAGAACGACTGGATTTCTGAGCCTGGGACTTACAGTCCACGTTGTGTTCGGGACAACTTACCCCACCTACACATGGTCGTGCTGGTACGGCCTCTTGGGCGGTACTAACAGAAGTGTTAGTGTTGATATCACCAGTGTTAGTGTTGATAACACCAGTGTTAGTGTTGATAACACCAGTGTTAGTGTTGATAACACTAGTGTTGGCATTGGACTTCGAGACGCGATGGTCACGCGCGGTGGAATGACTCGGAGCGGCGGCAGCTATGTTTTGCCTCCCATCATTCCGGGGTCTTTTTGGTGGCCGTTCCTGGTGCAAAAGTGGGAGGACATTAATATCAGCAATCTTTTTATTCTTTTACTTAAAACGGCGACAAACTGGCCCCCAGCTCAACATTTCGAGAGGGGGCAGGCCCTTGTAGCCCCCCCCCCCCCTGGTTGCGCTACCGATTAAAACAAACAAGCGTTCAAGTTTAAAAAATATGTCAAGTATATAGATTGAAAATAGAACCCAGTAACTGTTGAATAAAAATAAGAAAAGCCAATAGGAAACCAAAAATATGAGACAAAAATGAAGGATACGGGTGTTTCCTTAACATAGACGGTTTATGATGATTATCCGTGGAGTAGACATGTCCCACCTGATCATCATTTTTTCGACGTCCTTTATCCACAGAATACGATGCGGTTGTCAACGACCTTTTTAACCGTAAAGGAAGAACAACTTCAGTGATGTTGCTGGTGGCAGCACTCTGCGAATCCGGCACAATGGAATCACCATCTTCAGAGTCGGAGAGCTCGATGACTTCTTCTCTAGGGACTAATACTTCTTTCGGCAAGTCCTTCGACACAACAGAATCCATAATCACATCAGCACACGGGTCAAAAGAATGAACTCGAGGCGCATCTGACAACCCAACGCTGGTATCCAAAGCAACATGATCCAAGTTCACCTTGTTCAATTCATTGGAAGTCTCTGAAGCTTCAGTTACCGATGGGAACCTTCGTGGATCATTACCAATAAAATGAGCATTTATTGGACTCGAACGAGTAGTAGTGGACGGCGTTTTTTCTTTGCTCTTTTCGAAAAGATCGAGTTGGCGTGAGTCACTGCCAGCATTGGTTGCAGTGCTAAAAGGTGATGGCGGAGGGTTCTGGAACGAAAGTTCCTGGAAGAAGAGCAAAGAATGAACAGAGTGTTAGATTATTGCTAAGGACAAAACTACGATGCCACACACCCAGCACACAACTACACACCCAACATACACCTGGATACACCCAGCACACACCCTGCGCACACCTGGACACACTCAGCACCCACCCACACACCCAGCACCCACCCACACACCCAGCACCCACCCACACACCCAGCACCCACCCACACACCCAGCACCCACCCACACACCCAGCACACACCCTGGACACACCAGCACACACCTGGACACACCAGCACACACATGGACACACCAGCACACACATGGACACACCAGCACACACATGGACACACCCAGCACACACATGGACACACCCAGCACACATGGACACACCCAGCACACACATGGACACACCCAGCACACACATGGACACACCCAGCACACACACATGGACACACCCAGCACATACATGGACACACCCAGCACACACATGGACACACCCAGCCCACACATGGACACACCCAGCACACACATGGACACACCCAACACACACCTGGACACACCGGACGCAGGCACTCGACCGTCTGGACGTCCTATCGAGCAGCAGCTGCTGGAGGCGCTGCAGGTGTTGCCGGTACCGCCCCACGTTGGTGGCCGCCGTCGCCAGCTGTGGAGGAGACCAGCACCGTGAGGCGAGTGCGAGCTGAATAACGGGCCTTGTTGGGTATTAGCCTCTGGGTCTTGCGTGGGGTATGGGTATCTTTTGGGCACTGGATCTCGCGAGGGGTATGGGTATCATTTGGGTGTAGATAACGCGTGGGGTATAGGGTATCATTTGGGCACTGGATCTCGCGCGGAGTATTGGCTTTATTGCACTCTGAGTCTTGCGTGTGTCATGGGTATCATTTGGATGCTAGATAACGCGTGGGTTACGTCTCTCACCTGAGCGCAGTACGTTAAGTGTCTTATTTCAGCACCAAACTATGATTGTTTTTCTTTAGCGTATGGAGGTTAATTTGGGCATTCCACAATTCTGCTTTGTTCCCCATTAATTCGGAGGTAACAGTACATGTTTCATGCAGTCATACTATAGGGAATACGAATACATGATCGTTTAGATTGATAAATTTGTGTTAAGATTATAGAAAAATGCAAGAGAGAGACCCAAGTATGCAAAAACAAATGATATGAAGGTAACACTTGGCTCGTTCTGTTGCACAAAAAGCGTAGTACACTGGTGTTTTACTTACATAACCTTAGAGGAAAGAGCGTGACAACAATCTAAGTTCAATGACTCGAAAAGTTTACCACCTCCTCTGTTTACCAAACAGCCAAAGCTGCGATTTGTCAGAAAAAAAAAATATTCCTAAGCCGCAGATATGCACAACGCGCGCACATAGAAGAAGCATCCATGAAACGCAAAGGCACAAAACAAACAACTAAATACACAGACACAAAACACAAAACGCACAAACCTTGCGCTCCTTCCTAGCGAGATGGTCGAGGAGCAAATCCCTCTTTTGCTCGACGTCGAGGAGCGTCTGCTGCAGCGCCTCCAACGCGGCCTTCTTCATGGTCAGCAGCTGCTCAGCGTGGCCTGCGCTCAGCTTCAGCTGCTTCACCTGCTGCTCCAGCTCCTCCACCGCCTCGCACTGCTCTTCCAGCCTCATTTTGAGGTCTGTGCACTCTTGGTCTTTTTCGTCCAGTTGTGACTGGAGTGTGGCAGCGCGGTGTTCCAGGCTTATTTTGAGGTCGGAGCACTCTTGGTCTTTTTGGTCCAGTTGTGACTGGAGTGTGGCAGCGCGGTGTTCCAGGCTTATTTTGAGGTCGGAGCACTCTTGGTCTTTTTGGTCCAGTTGTGACTGGAGTGTGGCAGCGCGGTGTTCCAGGCTTATTTTGAGGTCGGAGCACTCTTGGTCTTTTTGGTCCAGTTGTGACTGGAGTGTGGCAGCGCGGTGTTCCAGGCTTATTTTGAAGTCGGAGCACTCTTGGTCTTTTTGGTCCAGTTGTGACTGGAGTGTGGCAGCGCGGTGTTCCAGGCTTACTTTGAGGTCGGAGCACTCTTGGTCTTTTTGGTCCAGTTGTGACTGGAGTGTGGCAGCGCGGTGTTCCAGGCTTATTTTGAGGTCGGAGCACTCTTGGTCTTTTTGGTCCAGTTGTGACTGGAGTGTGGCAGCGCGGTGTTCCAGGCTTACTTTGAGGTCGGAGCACTCTTGGTCTTTTTGGTCCAGTTGTGACTGGAGTGTGGCAGCGCGGTGTTCCAGGCTTATTTTGAGGTCGGAGCACTCTTGGTCTTTTTGGTCCAGTTGTGACTGGAGTGATGCAGCGCGGTGTCTGAACGTCTCTGCTTCTGATTCTGCCTGCGTCACGCTTGCCTGTTGGGGGCATGACGCGGCTTTGCGAAATTTCTCCGAAAACCAAATGAAAAGTCGCTCAAGTGAAACGATACGAGCAGTATCGCCAATTTCATAGGGACCTTTAACCTATTGCCTACCTAGGAGTTTACTCATAACTAATAGATGAACTTAACTAACCTCAACCTATTGCCTACCTAGCGGTTCACCCCAAACTAATAGATGAACCTAACTAACCTCACCTATTGCTTGCCTATCTTATGCTCCTGATGGGGGCAATTCTAAGAGAGTCAAGCCAGCAAGCGGACGCCATAGTTAACGAACTCTAATTTTCTCTGAAGGTTAAGGTAAGAGAAAGGATACGCATAACAACAGTATGTTTTCATCGGAAGAGAAATATAAGATAACTGACATGGGTATTAGATTCACTCACCTGGACAGAAGCGACAGACGCCAACAACTCATCAATTTCGGACTCTGACAGCTCAATCTTGCCTTCAAGATCGGACATAATTTTCATCGCAGCCTCCAGAGACTCACTGAGCAGTGCACCTCTCTGCTCGTAGTGCTGGAGCACGTTCATGACCTCATGCTTCAGTTCTCTCAAAACGGATGATTTTTCCTCTTCATTGAACTCGCCAGGCGCTAAAGAGGAGGTTTCCAGTAGCTTCTGAGACGTCAAGATATCACTGAACGACATTGGGACATTTGAATCTTCCTTGGAAGTTTCATCCTCCAGAGGTTTGGGTAGCAAGCTTTTCCGCACAACATCTAAAAGGGATGTAATCTCGCCCAGGAAAAATGTTTCATTCCGGACTACTTTTTCGTACTGCAAGTTTACTAATTTACACTGCCCCTGTGTTCTTAGCAGTACTTCTGTACTCTGAAACAAAGCTTTCTCTTTCTCAGCTATCAATTTGTCAGCATCTGCCTGTACTTTCGCTATTTCAAGTCTATTCTCCTCTTCCAAAATTTCTATTTTTAAAGCAGATTGTGCTGCTTGTTTCTTTAATTCATTATGAACCTCCGCGATTTCCTTATTCATTTTCTCTCTTTCCATGCTCCTTTGTTCCTCCAGTTGTCCAGCTTGTAGCACCAAGAGTTCATGTTGACTCATCTTCTCATTCCGTTGCCTTTCTAGTTCTTCCATTTCAATAGTCACTTCTTCAAGTTGCTCCCTCAACGCGGCATTTTGCTTCTCCAGGTCTTCTCGCGTGTCACTCAATTGTCTCTGCAGGAGCTCTAATTCTACTTCTCCACGCTTCACAATCTCGTCAAATTTGGTCTTACATCCCTCCCGCTCTGCCATAAACTCTTCCTTCCTATTCTCGATCTCGACTGTCAACTCGGCCACTTCGTTTTCGAGTAATTTTTTAGCGACACCACATTCGTGACATTCAGCTTCCAGAGAACTGAATTGCTCACTCACCCTCCGAGCCACATCAGTTAAGCATCCATTCGGCGGACTAGGACCATGTTTACCTAAAATCGCCTTTGTACATGCCATTTCGTTACTGCGTTGGATGATTTCTTCTTCAAAACTCTCGACTTTCCTTTGTAAGTGGTCGTTCTTTTGCGTTAGAGCTTCGTATTTATTGTTTAATAACTCGTTGGAAACGTCTAAACCATAGAGAACGTCCTTTATCTCTCTTATGGAGGCGTGGATTTTGAAAGACCACTGGTCTACGCCTTCCACACCGCAAGTCGTTGGTGCCGACAGATCCGATTGCTGCATGGCCTCCTCGTTCAATACGTCTTCGTTCATGGACAACAAACGAAGCTTCGCTTTTAGCCTAAGAGCCTCAACGCAGAGATCCTCAAACCTTTCGCTAACTGCCTGGCATGACTGAACTAAAATATTAGAAGCTCGCCTCAACTCTGACTGGGCCACGGAGGTACTTTCTATGTCTTCAAAAGCATAAGCAATGCTTGTCACATTTGCAGATGTTACCTTCTTAATCGCATCAACGGTCGACGCTATGAGGGCCAGATGAACTGCAAATTCTTCAGACTCTAAAGTTGAGGTTCCCCGGTCACAGGATGTTGGTTTCAAGCTTGAGATTTCAGAGACTGTTGAATCTGTCATGCCGGTGAGCGTCTCTAGCGGATCACTGTCTACTGATACCATTTCACAATTATGATCTATACGTTCATTTTTGCAAGGTACCACCGTTTCCATCGAAGATACCGTATCACATGTCTGACCAGTCGAACACTCCGAAGAAACTGCTGAACTGACGGCAGGAAACCCGTTCGAAGTTACTTCAGTACTCGTAGACAAAGCTTCAATGTTTTCATTCATCCCGTCAACTTCTCCTGACCTTTCAGGATGTTCATTTCCAGCTACTTTTCTAAATTCTGCAGCGAGTCCGTTTTCCGTTGTTTGATCGTTATCGGTGGTTTCACTTTTAGGAGGAATATGTCCGCATTCTAGAGACGGTCCACGCTCCAATGTAAGCTCTTCAATACTTGGAGCTGGTGGTTTGTTGTCAACCCGTGTATCTGCTAGCGCGTTCTGCTTTCGAAATATAATGTGTTCTCTTTCCGAGGTGTTTCTGTTTCCTGAATAATTGCACGGCGAAGTGTCCCCATCTTCTAGGAGCGAAGGTAGAGCTGTGTTCTCTATCGGAAGGGAGTAATCTGGGAGAGGAAAATTAGATAGTATCAGTCAATTACATTTCTTTCATACTCAGCTAACAATATTCACAATAACTAGGTTGAAATTCGAGTTTATAATATTCGACAAAAGAACTTACATAGTTTCATTCCTAATGAAATTAAAGCGATTGCTTAACAGCTCAACGTGAAAAGTTTTTACTTGCGGTAATATAGTTTAAACCTCCATAACCACATCGGTATCCCTAAGAGAGGAAGGAATAAGGTCCCATTTAGCAAATAGTCAAGTTAATGGAAAATGTACGCACAAAGTGTGTTATCAGCCCCCTACCTCTTCGCGCTGAGAAACCGTATGTTAGGAAAAAAGTTACCCTGACATTACCCTGTATCCCTAAGAGAGGAAAGAATAAGGTCCCATTTAGCAAATGGTCAAGTTAATGGAAAATGGACGCACAAAGTGTGTTATCAGCCCCCTACCTCTTCGCGCTGAGAAACCGTATGTTAGGAAAAAAGTTACCCTGACATTACCCTGTATCCCTAAGAGAGGAAGGAATAAGGTCCCATTTAGCAAATGGTCAAGTTAATGGAAAATGTACGCACAAAGTGTGTTATCAGCCCCCTTCCTCTTCGCGCTGAGAAACCGTATGTTAGGAAAAAAGTTACCCTGACATTACCCTGTATCCCTAAGAGAGGAAGGAATAAGGTCCCATTTAGCAAATGGTCAAGTTAATGGAAAATGTGCGCACAAAGTGTGTTATCAGCCCCCTCCCTCTTCGCGCTGAGAAACCGTATGTTAGGAAAAAAGTTACCCTGACATTACCCTAAAAGTTACACTAACATTCTCATTATCTTCTAAATTTCAAAGGCAGACAAACCACGTTATACTCATTACCCTCCATATTTCAAAGGCAGATAACCCACGTTATACTCATTACCCTCTAGGAAGCCTGAAGTACTCATGAGATCATCCGTTTCGACAGCCTCGAGACGCAGCGCAAGTGCGGCGTTCTGGCCCCTGAGACAGTCCCTCTCAGCTATGGCATCGTTCAGCTCTCTTTTGACACTGGCGTTATCGTCATCCAAGACATTCCTTTTCGTCACTGCGCTTTCCTTTTCAGCCTTCAAGTTCAAATTTTGGTTTAATAGGACATCCATCTCCATCAGAGCATTTTCCTTCTCCTTCTTCAAGAGGGAGTTTTGTTCCCTAAGGGTAACAGTCTCCTTCAGTGCATCGTCTATTTTATTTTTCAAACCAGAAATTTGGGCCAGTAGCACACCTGTCTCTCCAAATGCATTCTCCTTCTCATTTTTCAAGATAGAATTTTGGTCTCGAAGGACGCCTATTTCTTTCAGAGCATTGTCCATCTCAATTACCAAATTGGAATTTTGGTCCCGGAGGCCGTTTATTTCATTTAAAGCTTCCTCTCTACAGTTTTCCAAAAAGGAATTTTGGTCCCTGAGGCCGTTTATTTCATTTAAAGTTTTCGCCATCTTATTTTCTAAATCGGAATGTTGGTCCCGCAAGGCACCTATTTCATTCTGAGTTTTCTCTTTCTCGTGTTCTAAATCGGCATTATGATCCCTGAGAGCGCTTATTTCATTCAAAGCCTTCTCTCTATCATTTTCCAAATCGGAATTTCGGTCCCGAAGGACACATATTTCGCTTCGAGCATCCTCGTTTTCACTTTTCAAACAAGAATTTTGGTCGTGGAGAACACTCATATCTTTCAATGCACTCTCCTTTGCGTTCATCAAGTTAGAATTTTGATCCCGGAGGACATTTAGCTCATCTAGTACTGTCTCCTTTTCGATATTCAAGTTAGAATTTTGATCCCGAAGGATGCATATCTCTTTCAGTGCATCCTCATTTTGATTTTTCAAATTGGAATTAAGATCCTGGAAAACACTTATCTCTCCCAGTGCATTCTCGTTTTCATTCTTCAAGATGGAATTTTGAAAGTGAAGGACAACTATTTCTTTCAGTGCATCTTCCTTCTCGTTTTGCAACGTAATATTTTGATTCCGGAGGACATCTAACTTTCTTAGCGCATCTTCCTTTTCGTTTGCTAAATCAGAATTTTGGTGACGAAGAACACTCATCTCCTTCAGTGCATCCTTCTTCTCGTTAGTCAAATCGGAATTTAGGTCCCGGAGGACACCTATCTCTCTCATAGCAGCCTCCTTCTCATTTTGCCAAGTAATTTTTTGATTGCGGAGGACGCCTATCTCCAACAGCGTCGCCTCTTTCTCCGCCCTCAGACTGACGCTCTGGTCCCGGAAGACGTCTCTCTCAATACGAATTTGGTCTCGCTCCGTCTGAAGGCCCTCCAACTCCAGGAAAAGCGCAGCGGAATGTACGCTGTTCGAACAAGTGCACTCGCGCACCTGACGCTGCTCTTCTCTCTCAGTTCTCTCCTGTACTTCCATTTGCTGCTGATGCACCATAGCCTTATGGTACCTGAACCAAGAAAAGAATGAATTTATTGTTCTCACTGCAGAGGAATGAATCAAGGAAGACAAAAATATTATCCCATCTAGGGCACCCAAGTATAGCACATGATCGTAAAGTGATGACCTGACCAATGAGATTGACACACATCTGACACAACTGAGCAATGAAATGAGATGATCCAAAACTCTAAGATTACCTAAGTATGAAATCAACAGGTTGAGTACTTGGTGACTCAGCAGCGGTGGCTAAAGAGATCTCCACGATGAGTGTGGATCTGCCTGAGGTCACTAAGTGAATTTGTTTGTACGCGAACTTGATGAGAGCCAAGTGGAAGGACATTTAAATTAAAAATTCTACATTTTAAGGTAAAAATTTGAAATTGAACAGAAACGTTCAACCTACCGTAATTAACTGCTTGAAATATAGTTCCTGGGTAATCAAAATAGCCCAAAGTACTTCTGTATAAAGGCCCTGGTGTCCAATGGTTTGTTGAAGACAACAACAGTACAAAGTATTAACGCTTTCAAACGGGCTATTATTCTGCTTTCTAATCAAGCTACTACCCTTTGAACCCTAATCAAGCTACTACCCTTTGAACCCTAATCAAGCTACTACCTTAAGGGCAGCATTTTTTTTCACTACAACATCCCTTGAAACAACCCCAAATAAAGACAACGTAATGATAACGAAGAACCTTTAAACAAAATATAAGAGACTACTACGAGCAGAAACAACCGTATGAAAATAAATCAAACAAATGAACGAATAACCACAATCTGAAACACCACAAAGGCACAGTATAGGAAACAAGGCAGGCTCAAACCAGTCTTTTTTCGTTGACAGCGTGGTTTTGTTGACGTCACGGCAACGAACCAATAGCAGCGCTCATACTGCATCTGGTAGCACTGCTACTTCCAAATCTGGTTCCACTATTGGCCTAACGACATGGCGTTTTGGTGGCGTCATGAAGTTTGTTTGAAATAAAGTCTTTCTATTGGATAGCCGAACAAGGAGAAGTGTACTTTCCCCCATAGAAATGACCCTACCTTGTTTTCTCTACCGTACCCAAAAGTCACTAAAACGATGAAAAATCTCAAGCAGGAACACTCCAGGGGTAACTAAAACAATGATTAAAATCTGCTAGGAGGCACTTTAGTGTTCAGACTTAACATGATGACTATGAATTAAGACATATATGTACCACTAGGTAAATTGACCAATAACGTAATGGTACATTTGTAAATCATTGTAATTGTCAATACCTTTTTTAGGTTAGATTTCAACATAGTAGATAGAGTATTATCGTGCAGACATGTTTTTCACACTTCATAGAAAGGTTAGAATGTATTCGAGCTGTCAAGTCGGATTTTCAATTCTGCTACTTACAACCTAACCAAAATCAACCATGGCAACCACGTCAACGTCTTGAAACCACAACTTGACATTATTATTATATAAGAAAGATTTAGCCTCCCTTAACCGCGACAAAGATGCTCCAAGAGGGGAAGGAGGAAGGCACCATTTAGTGTGGAGTTGAGGGAACGCGGAATCCATGCACAAGGTGCACAGAAACAGTAAGCTAAGAAAGAAGTTCATGAATCAAGAAAAGTTGAAGAAGAAAGCAATAGGTGCTAAAAAAAACAGGACAGCAGTGAACCAAAAAAAAGATGGTCCGTAACAAAACAAAAACCCATTCTATTTCAACAAAACAGAAGCCTACTTAACCTTTAGCTCGGGCCCTCATATAGTCCCCCTCGGAACGCTAATTCCCATAGATACAATAGTTGTATCCCCCTTAAGGGGACACAACTTGACAATGCTATCAGACCTACAACCTACCAGGAGAGTAGATTTTCAAACTCGGCCGCATGCTGTCTCTTCAACTCCACAATCTGGTTCTCCAAGCAAACGTTCTCCGATTTGCACTTGTCATTCTCCTTGCACACTTCCAAGTTTAGATCGAACTGATCCTGTAGCTTTCTGTCCATGAGCCTTTCTTTCTCCTTGAAGGTCTGCTGCAGTTGGCTCTTTTCACTCTCCGCACTGCAAGAAATTTGTTAGAATCGGATCATTGAGAGCATGCAATGAGCTCACATGCTGCACGTTTAGTAGTACACCATAAATATTTGTATCAATTTTACAACGAAAAAATTCAAAGGAAGAGTTTATTTTTTCAGTATGACAGAAATGTGACTTTAGGTTACTTTGCAGCACATTATATTCCAAGTACAAATTAATCCTTATCATATATCGTATGAAACATTCGTTTTTCGCGATCAATCAAAAATTTTTCAATATCATACTTAAAAAGCACACAGATTTAATCTATCTTGATATTAGCAACAGGAACTTGTTTTAAAATGGGTTTCTCATTTTACAAATTTGAGAACATTAGGTATGACCATCCCGAATACAAAGTCGTGAAATATGATACTAACATTTACCAATCGATTCAAGGATTAACTCTGTTCTCAGTTGAGCAATAGTCACAGCGATTCAGCTACGTTCATATTTAAATAGCACCACAGGGTAGCAGAATTTCAGCGTCGCGATAATCATAATACAATGTTCCCTCCTGTATCGCGGTAGATGCGTTCCAAAACCGCCGCAAAAAGAGATTTTCCACGGAGTGGGATCGCCGATTTTTACGTATATATTTATTTCCATTTAAACTTTAAAAACCATCCCTGTACACCTATTTAACCCACCCATTACAATACTGTCTTGAGAATGGCCAGTACCCTATAAAAAGAGTCCAGCACCTATGGACTTCATAGGTTGAGAAACTTCACAACAGATTGTGTGGAAAACCAGATTATTCTGAAAATTAGAAAGAACCCAAAAATAATTGACCACTTTGAGACACTTGAAGAATATAGTAATGTCAAGCTGAACTACCCTAAATGAATAGCTCACAATTCATTATAACAGATCAAGTGACTACCCTTAAATCAACAACTACAAATATGTACTTCACTTGATGAAGTTACTACCCTTTATCAACAGCTTTCACTTAGCTTCAAATGATCAAGTAACTACCCTTAAATCTAGTTACGTATATGTACGACAGACCAAGCTACTACCATTAAGTTAACAGTAAATACTTCACTTTAACAGATAAAGTTCCAACCCTTAATCAACAGCTTACACTTAAAAGATCAAGCCTATCAGGCAAAACCAAAACCACAAGTCGTACCTCTCCAGTCTGTTTGCAAGCTCAGACAACTTCTGCCTGTACTTGGAGCGTTCTTGCTGGAGCTCATTCTTGGATTTGGCCAACTGAGCTTCAGACTCTGTCACCTGTGGTGGACATAGTTTGATTAGCTCATCCCCTGCACACTGGTTATATGCACCAACATGACGCAATTGTGGTCTAAGAAACACAACATCTCTAACCATCGTGATGCAATTGTAGTCTAATAATCACATTCCTTATACTGAATAATGGTTATACTGTATGCATCCCTGAGATCAATTGCGGTCTATATTGACTGATACGTAACCGTCATGTGGTTACCACTATGTTGTGGTTGTGGTCTATGTTCAACGTTACAGGTAGTAATACATATGTATATTTATCATATTTGAGAAATGCGTTAATACGAGTCAGCTGTTGTTTTCAAGAAATCCGGAAATTGACCCATGTACACAATATTGAATAATGATACAAACCTTGGGTTTCTGATGGGAGTAAATTATTTGATGTCAACACACATGCAATGAATTAGATTTTAGTCTTGGACAAAATTCAAAACACAAGGGACGATTTTCCCTCTGCAGTTTGTAAACGATTTTTCTGAAATGAATATCCAGACAAGAAAATATCATAGAATGTATAATCAAGTAATATCAGCTCATCCAGGATATAATCTAAATATATTTCTATAACAATAAATGTCCCTAACCTACAAATGTGTAGGACAATTTTAGTGAGGAATGAACTAGAACTTAGAAATTAAAACCGGGTCAAATAGAATTATAATGGCAGCTCTGATGGCCTAAATACCTCCACTTTTATGATGATAGTAGCAGCTCTAACGAATTCAACCCTTGCTTTTTACTTTCCATGGTAGCTGCTTGTATGAATTTGCCAGCTAAAATGATAGAATTTGCCCCACCCCTCATCACACATTTGAATTTTCAATTTTAATTTCCATAGTGGCAGCTGTAATGAACTTGATCCACCCACCTTAATTTCCATGGCAACGAATGCTATGAATTTGACTCATTCACCTTAATTTCTATAGTAGCAGGCCTGATGAATTCAACCCCTTCTATTCAATTTTAAGGGCACCCACCATCTGTAATAAATTTGACCTACTCACCTTAACTTCCATTTCCTCTGCATAAACTTGGATGGACTTGAGAGCATTAGCAGACTTTTTAGCCTGAGCTGTAGCCTGCAAGCAAGCCTCTTCCTTCTGCTTGAGCTCTTCTTGCAAACTGAAAATACAAGCCTCTTTGAACTTGTCAGAGTTGGTTGACAAGTTAGAATTGCTGCAAAACGACCTCATTCTCTTGGACAGAGTGGGGCTGACATCTGACGAGGGTGACTGCAACATGAGAACAGCTGGGGACGATGCAGCTAAAGGTGACTTGTACAGCTCCAGTGCAGCGTCTTGTATCAGGTCAGGCGACTGAAGGGGTAAGGTGACTGAACTTGATGCATTCTCAACCGTCTCATCAGATTCAATTTGATGAACGCCCAAACTCTGACTCCTGACTCTTGCAGTGTCGACCATCCCAGGGGTAGAATTAGGAGGGAGAAGCTTGCCTAAAGATGTTGTGCTTGGTAGAGCACAACTTAGGTCAGGGATAATCTGTGGCTGAGAAGACAATAACAGTTAAGGTTATAGAACAGGGTATACATATAATCAAGCTTAATTGAGAATACAATGTTTTATATCAGCCCCTTTAAAAGATTTAACATAGGGACACAAGATTGTACCTAAATCATAATGTGATGAGCTTTTATTTAAAAAATAAACAAAGTTGAGTAACAAAAAAGCAAAATAACTTTACTGCAAACACTTACAATTAACTTGAACATTTAAACGTCTCTCAGGGACATTTACAGCTCAGGGATCTATTGTATTATTCTAAATGTACGTTAAACCGAATATCATTACTTCCACTAATGTTATACCTACCTAATACCTACCTAAAATATAACAATAATATTGATATACTAGATTGAAAAAAATGTAAATGTTTGAGGTAAACTGAAATTTGAGATACAAGCAGAATATAGAGTTGAATCTGCATATTTTTCCATTGACTGTCATATTATTCACCCTAGAGAAGTCATAGGTGACCGTAGTTTTGTGAATAATTCCATGAATTATTATGAATAATTCACCTCAAAATGAATATTTTCTTATGTTCACATTTCTATAGATCAAATTATTTGCTCATGAAAATAAATATTATCTCAGCTACACAATTTTATAGAACAAGTTATTTTCTCGTTAAAAAATATTACATTGTTATATGAATGACCATTCATACGGTAATACGAAACAGATGGTGAGCATTTCAACAAAACATTCCAGACAGAAGAAAACCATAAAATAATTTCCAGCTGTTCAAGAATAATGGTGATCCTTTGAAAGTCTATGTTATAATTGTAACTTTATGTACAATGTTAATAATATCTATGATTGAGAGATTAAACATGACCAAATCAGAACTTGAAACTATGCATAAAGCCAATAATATCTATGACTGGAATGGCAAGCCTGAACATGAACAGTGTGACTATGACTATTTCAGAAACATGCAAGCTTACAATTTCTAAAACCCAGACACAAGCCACTCTTTAAATGTAACGTACTTTCATATATAAAACTTCAAGAATCCTAATTAAATTAAAATTTGATACAGTATAACAATGAAGAATAAAATTACAACTAGATAATTTATTTCAACTGTCAAAAACCTTTCTTAAAATCTAATAATAGACAGAGACTACACTTTTCTTGCACATTAGCAAGTGCTTTAAATTGAAGGTAAACAAGTTAGGTTTTGTACTACAAAAGCGAAACTAAGATTACATTTCACAAAAAAGCTACTGAAAGCTCTTAGTAAAAGACTCTTAATTATTTTTCATGTTTGTTAAGATGATTTTCCCTTACACTGTGAGTGCCATCTGAAATGGACTCAGCAGATGCAGTGTAATTGCCAAATGCTTCGTAATTCAACAAAAACACAATGAAATTTTATTCCTTAATCAACTAACCTAGATCAAATTCAATTTCACAAAAATATTACTTTAAGCTTCAATTTATAGACCTTAATTTATTCTAACCATTTCATGATGATTTTCACTTTCAATGTTAGTTTTTTCCACCAACAAACCCAGATCAAATTTCACAAAAATATTACTGAAGCTTTTAGTTATAATACTTAATTCATTCTTACCATTTTAAGAGGATTCTCACTTCCAATGTTAGTTTCATTTCCAGCTGGAGTGGCTTTAGTAGGAGCAGAATTCATGAATGAACCTTCATTTGGGTCCTGGTATGGAGGTTCACTGGGTATAGTAGTCATTTTTTTAGGAGTTGGAACCCAACTTGTGAAGCAGGTGGAACATAAAAATTCTACACTTGTGAAGTCAAAACTAAAACTTGATAAGTACACTAAAAGGATGAAGTCATGCTTATCATAGCTACATATTACATATGATAACTTGGCTGGAAATTGAATGCAAAAGGTTAAAATTTTAAAAATTTAGTCATGTTCAACATGAGTTCAATTAACTGCATTATAGCAGTTTGAATATAAAGCTGAAATGAATACATGGTAATGAAATAAATTCTTTGTCAAATAAGACCCAAAGCTTACTAATCAAACAAGTCAGCTGTATGAGGTAAATCATTCTTGTATTATCTACACTCACATGTAAGTTCAATTACCAAAAAGTAAACTTCTCTCCAGTTTCATTATAAACAATCCTCTATGTGGGCCAAAATGTAGTTCATTAAACATAAAAAAGATTGTTCTCAAAGTGTCAGTGTAGACTAGGAAAAATATGCTTTACAGCCTTTACTAGGATTTGATACACTAAGAATTGAAAACTAAACCTAAATAACTATTATATTTTCTAATGTAAATCTTTATAATGAATTTAAATGTTCCAATCTCATACTGCTAAATTTTATATGTTCAGTAAATTGTTACCAGACAAACCTTATGCTATACACTTTTGTAAGCTGCTAAAAAATTAAAATATAGTATCATTGAGGCCTTAAATTCTCTGCAATAAGCCATTTAAAAAAATGAATTAAAATAGCTACAAAAATTGATATACTTATGTTTGCAATTATCTTATATTTTTAGAAAGAAAATAACAGTTGCTTCATTAACATCTGTAAATATTCCACCACATTAAAAAATATGTAACCTTTAGAGTAAGGCAAAGGAGATACCTATCTAATTTACAATTTGTACAAAAATAAAAAATGAAATAGCATTTATTTAGATATATTGTATATAAAATTTTTTTAATTAATTCTGTTTGAGTGTCAGCCTGGGAATCTAAATTCAACTGAAGCTATGAAATAAGGCATTAATGATGATTATTTCACCAATCATCAAAAATTAATAGCATCATTTTACTGTAAATTTTTAAAATTCATGAGCATTATTTTACCAATATGCTAGATGTTAAGTTATTTTATTGTCACAGGATATTTATATAAATCCTGAATGAAAACTGTCCACAATATGCATCGTCGTCTAAAGTTTAACCTATACGTTAGGAGAGGAAGATCAAATTATGTTATGCACAATATCCTTTTCTAATGACATTGTGAAGTGCTTATGGGATTAACATGGCTTCAGTCATCAGCAAAAGAATTCCATATATCCCCATCAAACTCATAATTTTTAACAGCAGTTTCCTCCACAATGCATTATCCATTAGCTCAATAAGTTTAAAATAGTAATTATACTTGAGCTTGTAGCAATAACTTCCTTCATAAAACACTATTCAATGGCAAAGGCAAACATTTTTCAAACAATAATCTCTGCTCATATCACCAGAACAAATTTATATAAATATAAGGTAAATCTGAAGGAGATGACAGTTGTCGATTTTCCACTTTTTAGTGCCTGGACCTACTTAATTGAATCAAAATAAACAAGTTTTCTTTTATTATTTTTTCATCTCAAATGAGTATTTTACGATTTATAGCGGTAAGTTTAGTTTCGTCATTGATGACGAATGCGCTCGAATAAACAGCTACTCATCGATTTTTGAATTTTTGTTATTTGAAACATGGTAATAACATCGAAATAAAGAACTTTTATTCTATACACTTTTTTCGTCAAATGAGTATTTAACAAGGTATAGCGGTAGGTTTGGTTTCGTCTTTCAAGACAGAGCGCTGGAAGCAAGACGCTATTGCAGTATTGCCATACAACTCAATCAAAGAATTTCTTTCCGCTTCAAAGACTGGAGTTGCGGTAAGTCATTTACCGCTATAACTAATAAAATACTCATTTGAGACGGAAAGTGCATAGAAGAAAACTTGTTTATTTCGATCTAATTAACAATGCTAAGGCATCAAAATTTACAAAATCGGCAACTGTCATCTCCTTCAGATTTACCAAATATAACTCATGACAGTCTCATGTTATACAGATAAATCTTGAGTAGGTTTCAGAAATTGAATCTTTCAGCATTTTAAGATATTCCAGTAATTAATTACAAAATTTGGGAGCAATTAGGAGATATATTCACTTTTTGAACTGGAATACAATCTTTAATTACCAAAAAAATAATACATGAGCTTTAATTAAATAGGCATGTAAAAATAAATTTTAATATTAAAAAAATTGTGTCAAGTTTACCAATTCACTAACTTCAGAATAGGCATCCTAGCAATAAGAATTATGTTAATTGACATATTATTTTTACTAAAAATTGCTGATTTATCATTATGCAAATATGAAAATGAATAACAAATATAATTAACCATCCTTTATTTGTTGCTAAAGACAATATTTACCAAACAGCAATGCTTTGAATCATGTATTAAATTTTTCAAGTCCTCTCAAAATTACATTCCAAAAGATCATTTTCCATTATTCTCACCTAACTAGGTATTTAAGATACACAAGTAATAGCTCTAACTAAACTCACATTTCAAACAAATCAAGTAAATAAGGTACAACGTTAGCCCTTATTTCATCGGTATTGCTATGCAAAATGTTATACCTTGGACCAAGCTATGACTCGGAAACGTGCGTTAATACAATTGTTATCCATATTTATTTCCTTCCGTCAATACGGGTCTCCTTTTAACTAATAACTCAAGCTGAAACATTAACTACGCATATTAAACAATCATAAGTTGTAAAAATACCATACGTTAATTTAGCAGTGCATAAAGCTAGATTTAAGAATGATACACGTCGGTATACGTACACACGAAAATCATTTCTATTCAACGAATTAACTTCTTTTACTCAATGCTTAATGCCCGAGTTCATCAACACTTGAGCGTTTCTATTTTTTCAAATAGCAGCTTCAAATGAGGTTTTCCAAAAAGTTCTAACATGAGTTCTCACGCGATTCCCAAACTTCTTCATGGTCATATAACTTTTGCCGACTCCTCACCAATGAATTTCAAGATCATTTCATGTACAGTAGATAGGCTCCGGACTTTCGGATGAGTGAAACCGTGTACCAACACTTGCAGAACATTTAACGATTACCTCAAGTACTCGAAATAAAGAATAATCCGGATATACAAAGAAGGAAGAATAATTTAAAAACTTCTTTAATTGACATTTAGTTGCGGCTACAAATGCGCCGACTACGACAGTTGCTCGTATTTTTCCTTTAATTATACATTTGCTCAGATATCACGGTAAGAGACTTTCGTTCGTAATTCAAGTTATTACCTCCCATCAATTGTATGACAAATAATTAATTTGCTATAATTATATTTACTATGAAATTAATTTGTGTACGTTTAGTGATAAAATAATACAGATTAGGTGATGAAAAAAATGAAATAGTAAGTGAGTAGTTATCAGCCGGTTTTCGACGACCAGAATTTTAGAATTCGATCCAGACATGAATGATACGCAACTAGTTTATTGTTTGCCTTCTAAAATCAAGAGTTTGCAGTGGATCCAGGAGGCCATTGCCGTCATGTATTTTTATAATTTACTGTAATTTATTGAATGCCTATTTTCAAATCATTTATTAAGTTTTTTAAATACTTTTACAATAACGTCGTTATATGATTGTGCTTGCAGAGCTTACTATATGACTAAAACTTGGGTATGTTTCAGAGAGACGTAAATGATCCTCGTAGTGATCAGTGTTTTGTCACATAATTTTGTAAAAAATCTTTGTTAAATTTTGCACTTCCGAGTGTGTCTCTAAACAGCTTAACGAACTTATTTTGAACTAGGTTCTGTCAATAAGATATTTTTTAGACTCAAGCATTGAGACTCCTACGTAGACGTACTATACCTAAAACTAAAGATGTTGTAGATGCACTGTTTTATTTGAGGTATATAAAAATTAGACAAGAAGACAATCGAGACACTTTATTAGCCAATGGTCATAAAGCCGTCGAAATTTATTGGAAATAAATAAGCTACATTGAACACGAAATATTTTCATCACGCAGGTGAAGTATAAATAAAAAATGCAGATACCTTTGATGAACAACATAAAATAAAAGAGCTTTCTGAATAATTTGACATGACTACACGACTAAGGTAGAACAGCACCACACAACAGGCAAAAATTACTTTACATTTCAGATTGGTTCTGTCGTAGAATAGGAATATGGTAGCTATTTCAAAGCTCATAATGTAGAAGGACAAATAATGAACGGCGTTTGAATATGACTTACACATTCATGTAAAATTTTTAATTATCTATTGTAGGTTTGAACTATATTTACTACATGATAAAGTGCTAGCCAAATCTCACAGTTTACAGAAATCAATCACAAAATTTAGATTAATTATAGCCCTTTGTATAATCGTAATACTGCAAAAAACTGCTAATTTTTATAATAATTCACAAGTATTAACTCTTCAAGTGTCATTTTTGATTACGTGAACTTTATTTTAGCGGTCTGAATGATAGCTCTAAAGCATCTCTTGTTTTAAATAAACTGGTTTACAACATTACAGAGACAATTGCGCCATGACAGCTAAATGTAAATTCACACGATTCCTTTATCATTTTGAAAACTAATGATGCTTTTGTGTCATTTTTATTAGAAATAAACAGTTCTCTTTCTATTTAGGAGGCTAAAACTAACCGTAGACTGGGATAGAACTGGTCCGCATTTTAGCACCGAGTTTCAGGAAGCACACCATCCTCGTATATATAACCTGGCATGGAAAGAGTACTTGGGCGGCCCTTGGTGTCCCAATCAAATCCCTTGCTTACGTCGAGCTTACCCATCAGTTTGCCCTCGTAATTTTGCGGGCAGGGCTCTTGTCCATACCTCCAGGTTTGTTCTCGCCTCAGAGGTTTCCTTGCTTTGGGGAGAGGGTTGCCTTTGCCAAAAGAGCTAAACGTGGGCTTCTCAAACTTAGAACACAGTTCTACAATCTGCCGGCAGGCGATGGATTGCCTCTGGGCACTGTTAAGTTGCGGACTATCAACGTGGGACCGACTTTCAAGAGGTTCATTAGTACGAGCTAGCCCACTGCTTGCAAGTCCTTGTGTTCTCGAAGTAATGAAGTTCGAGTCAATATTTTTTTGGACGTGTGACTGACCACTGGATCTACCCAATGAAAAGTTACTAATATTCATTTCATTTTCAGGAGATGATCGCCGAGACAAAACAGCACTGGACCATTTACTCGTGGTCAGCACAGCTGGTACAAAACTGGACACAAACTCGCCGGCTGTAGGCTCAGCTGGAGCTTCCTCAGCTACCCATTCGTTATAAGTGACAGTATTGTTCACACTCGAGTTGTTACCAATTTTTTTACTGTCTATTTTAACGGATGTTACGTTTTCCCGTCGTTCTGTTGATGTTCTGTGGTTGTTTTCTGGAAGAACTGGGGAGTTTGGTCTCTGGAAGACATCATTTTCATCCCGGATTTCAATGCTTAGATTTTTAACTGCACATTTGACTTGTAGTGAAATCGTTTCAGTGTCTGGAACGTTGGAAACTCCCTGCGATTCGTTCAAGGATACACAATTTTCAAACACGGGTGTTGGATGTAAAAAAGATTCAGCTGTTGAATCTGAAGAACGAACAAAGTCTCTTGAATTTTTGAATGCTTGGGCAGAGTTCACAGTTCTGTTTTCAGGCCTAGCGTGGATACCTTGGGCATTGGCGGCACTGTTCCTAGGCCGTTGTTTGGCATCACCGGACTGATAGTTGAACTTTGATATTTTGCTAGACAAAGAAGGTGCTGGGTAAAGAGGGCGATTTCTACCAACACATGAGGTGCCACCTGAATTGAAAATTTTATTTGCAGACGACTGCGGGGATGGATCAGGTTGGGGAGTAATGGACCTATGGGGAGATGCAACGAAAGATTTAGGGCACCTAGGCTTTGGAGGCACTACAGACCTGAGATCTTTCTTAATATCGTCCGCATAGTGAGTCAGGTATCGTCGTGATTGCTCAACTCGTTGACTTTCGAGCAAGTCATCAATGACTTTACTAACCCTGTTCTCGATATCAGACTCCGGATCAGATTCTGCTTTGGGGGGTTGAACACTGCTCTCGGTTTCGACACCAGTTCTCGATTTAGCGTACGCCCGGTGATTCACGAATCTCTTTTGGCGATAATTACTCCGTTCTCGAGCGTTCCACTCATGATTAGAACAATGACCGCTCGAACTCAAAGCCTGTAACCGTTCTTCAGGACTTTTCACGAGCTCGTTGAACGAATCCGAACTTCGACCTTCGGGATCCTGACGAGTCCCATGTGGGTTCCTGTCATTGGTGGATGACAGATCGAGATTAGCGGTATCCTGGCTACGGAGGGCAACACAACCGTCTTTTTTGACAGCTCTGTAGAGGGCGATGTACCGCGCAGCCGCAGAAGCTCGCGGCACCACAAACGAAGAACAGAACGAAAGTTTCGTCAAGTTGAAGTGCCTCAGCGCTGGTGGCTGCAGAGATTTTAGAAACTCGATGACGAAGGAGTAGCAGTTTTGTTCCGTCTCATTGTAGCTGGAAAAATAGAAGAATTATGAGTTGGTTAGGGCTTCTCTAACCACAGCTTGAAAGAAAGATGAATGATGAGATAAGTGCTGGGCTTGCCTAATCACAGCAAGAAAGAAAAGCGAACGATGAGATTGGTTAGTATGGGCCTCCTTAACCACTACAAAAACGTTCCAACGAGAGGAAGAATGCAAACACCATCAAAACTGGAATTAAAGAGAATGGAGAATCTATGCACAAAGTGTGACTGCACACGTAACCTCCTGTGAAAGGAAATAGTAAGGTGGGAAAAGTACGTACATATATAGAGCTAAATTATGGTTGATGAAGAAAATAGTTGGTGGTGAAAAATATGGCAGCAGTGAACCGAAAAAAATGCCACGTAATAAAACAAAAAATCTATAAAATTTCTGCAAAAAGAAGATCCACCTCACTTTCAGCTCGGGACCTCACACTTTCCCTGAACTTATGATTAAAGTAAAATAAGGAGGCTAAAGAGAGTATCATATTTTGATACGGTATTTGTTTTATTAATAGGGTACCGTATCAACGTCTTTTGTAGCCTCGAAATTTTTTCATTCATACCAATTTCAACAAACAAGAAAAAAGTTATCGCTTTGATCTCTCACTCAGCAAAAACAGAACGAAACACTGCCTTGTGCGCAAAAAAATCTCTTATGAAGAGAAGTGGATTTTTCCGATGATAATGGCAAAAAGACCGTTGTGTTGAAGGAAAATTTGTTTGTACGGTAAGCAAATTGTAAAAACAGTAGAAACTATATGAACATGGGCATTGTTAGAAAGTTAAGATAACTTTGCCGTTTTGCCCGCGCTACCAGTCATAAAGTTGACTGGTACCTTGAGTACTCCTCACGGTCGTACCATGAGTAGTACCATAAGTAGTACCATAAGCTCTCCTCTCAACTCATAATATTCCATTGCACCTTTCCAACTATACAGCCAGAGGGAAATATAGTCTTCGTGTTAAATATGACAGAATAAGATTTGATTTTTTCTAAAAATTTTAAACTTATTAATACCAACTAGGTTTGATTTTAAAGTTTAAACACTCCTTCATTCATATACACGATGACAGCAAGAATGGATGACTGGGAGCCACCTGAATCGTGGAAGAGAATAACTTGTATCGTGATGATTCGTGCCGGCAATCAAAATAAGGAGTTTATGGTTGCTGCTCAGTGCTCCCTGAATACTGTAAAAACAATCTGGCATGAACGAGAGAGCTGCAATGGCGACTACGAGGCTACGAGGAGACCGAATTTCCTCAATCTGTCATGGTTTTCGGATGAATCTCCCCAGAGGATGATGAAATGCACACAAATCCTAATGTTTGGCCTCCAAAATCCCTTGATCTTAAGCCCGACGGATTATTATGTATGAGGCGCTGCCGAAAAATATACCATCACTACAAGAGGTTAGTAAATAGAAAGAATTAAGTGTTTTTTGGGGGTTTTCAAAGGAAAGTGTAGTCAGTTTGCTGCTGGTTCCGGGCCTGGATTGAGGCTGCAATACACGCTAATGACGATTATTTTAAGTAAAACTATTCGAAAATGGTCTAATTTTCTTGCCTGTTGAATATCTTTGAAATAAATTAAATTTAAAAGATACCAAGCGCTTTTTCTTTTTCTTGATAAAACTGTCAAATTTATCCCGAACACCCTGTACTTCTCACTGTATAACATTGTGCTGCACCCTGACAACCATGCTGACCGTACCTGTCCTGGGACCAGTCGTGCGCAGCGATGGTGGTGCTGAGGGCCGTGTTCCAGTACTCCTGCCAGACAGGATCCTCCGTATCCTCCAGCAGGCTCACCACCAGGCACGCATTGAAGGCGCCCCCGGAGTCGCTCTGCAGGCCGTCGCCGCTGAACTCATGCACGCAGCCCTCGCTGTCCGTGATGCCGATGTGCAGGTCGTCGCCGCTCTCGTAGTCGCTGCAACATGGGGAATTTTGTCTTGTGGTGTTGGATTTAAATTGAGGTTTGGTAGGATAGGTTAGGTTAGAATAGGTTAGGTTAGGCTAGATTAGAATAGATTAGGTAGGTTAGGATTCAATTCTTGGATAAGGGTTGGGTTAGGTTAGGTTAGGTAGTTTAGGCTTCAATTCGTATATTAAGGTTGAAAATTAAGACTCGCTCTCCGTGATGTGAATTGTGTTTTGGGTGTTGGGTTCGATTCATTTATTAAAGTTCAAATTAAGTGGGGATAGAGTCGTATGGTGTTGGAAAAAAATAAAAAATAAGCATTGCTTTGACGTAATCGCCGCTATGGTAGTCACTGCACCAAGGAAGAGCGTGTGTGTGTGTACTATCAAATAAGACTTATTAGAGACAGTATAGGTGTCGATAAATACGTTATTTAAACCAAGATTAAAAACCCCACTTCAATTTAAGTCAACATAGACTCACTTCTACAGAAATCAAAAACTAATACGATGATGTCGATAAAGACATAAGAATGCCAATTGCGGTCAAGTCTCCTTTCAAAAGAAGTAGAAAACCTAACTTCATAAGGTATTTTAACTAGCATAGGAAACAGGTATCCTTTAGGCAACAGTCGTTATTTATACTCACTGCAGAAAGTCCCCTTTGGTAGGCTTGATAACGAGAGTACACGGGCTTTGTGATGCGCGCCTCAGAGGGAAGGGCAGCCTGAGGATAGAAAATGAGGATCACAAACGTGTAGGGCAGCCTGAGGGTAGAGGATGAGGATAACAAACGTGTAGGGTAGTCTGAGGGCAGCCTGAGGCAGGGTGCGTACAGGCTCTGAGGTTCAAAATTCCACTACTTTTTCATGACTTTTTATGCCAACCAAATCACATTTTCACTACCTCTCTCTGCCCAAAATAATGTCACACAAAGTTAAATTGCAGCACAATAAATGTATTTCAGTCATAAACTTCACAGAACATACATCATTACTTGCAGGTCTTGTTTTCATAAATGTGTAAATGATCATCACAACACCAAACAGTCATGCTGGACAGTTCAATAGCATCTGCTATGCATTTGCCAGTGCATTAAGTTTGTCATTAATTTCCGCATTCAGCCCCTTGAGTTGTTCCTGCTTGTCTTTGGCTGATTTCCTCAATGCATTTGACTTTGCCAGTAGGCGCAAATCATTCTTGTCCTCTGCCTTCTGTGCAAAGCTGTCAGCATCCTCCACCAGCGCTTGCAGACTCTCCTCCATCCTCTTCCGTTTTGTCTTCAGGTTCTCCACTTCATCCAGTTCTCTCTTCCTCTTCTCTCCCTTCTTCTGCTTCTCTGCCTCTTCCTTCTTTTGATCCAGGTAGTGTTGATAGCGCTGTCTGCCCTGTGAAGCTGAAAAGAGGAGTTTCTTGGAAATGTCAACCTTGGAGATACCTCCTACATGTTTGATGTGGTCCATGACCACTCTCTGCGCCACGATGGTGTTCTCACCCATGTTGACTTCCATGAGCTGCTTGCTCACAGAAAAGCCCCTTTCCACTGAAGCCTGGCCATGTGACAGGACCAGTAGCATCTTCACAACCAGCCACAGTTTTTTGAGGGAGGATGTGGCCAGCTGGCTGCTCCAGAAGATATCTAGCCAATCAGTGTCTTGCTGAAAACTGTTGAAAGTGCTGATCTTCCTCTGTGCCTCATCAAAGAACTCTGAAAACTGGCTCATCACCTCATCGATGTCACCCTGTGGTAGCCTCTTAGCATCGCTGAGCAGCTGCAGACAGTTTTTCAGCATGGACTTGGTCTTCTCTCTCTTTGTGCGATCCACAAAGACACTTGGCACCAGCCAGCCCATGTTTCGGGCCAACCCGAACTTCAAAGGTGACTTCTCAACAATCTTCTTGATGACAGCAACAAGGAAATTCTTCACATCATCCCTGAAGGAGAAAGCAAGCCTCTCATTCACTTTCTTTGCAGCCATCTGATCTTTCAAAATACTTGCAGCAACAAAGCCAGGGTCAATCTTGCTATTTTGCAGGTAGATGGTCTTGTCATTGAAGTCAAGGGCAGCATACTTAGCTGGTGTGGTCAGTTTTTCCAGCACCTCTGCTTTCACACACCTCTCCAACAGAACCTTCAAAATCTTGATGATGTCATTGCACATGAAAGGCAGGAGTGGCGCGTCCTCATTCTATACCCTCAGTGAGGGTATAGAATGAGGATAATAAACGTGAAAGGCAATCTGAGGGCAGGAAATGAGGGTAATAGACATGAAGGACAGCCTGAGGATTCAGAGTGAAGGTAATGGGCAAAACAATGAGTCTTATAAGCGCAAAGTATAGCTTGACGGTAACGGGATGAAGGCCAGCCTGAGAATTCAGAAAGAGTATCATACGTGAATTTCAGCCTGAGAGTAAATAGTATTAATTGAAAAGGGAGGGTAATGAGTATGAAAGTGAGAACATCGAGAGCCAGTTGGTGGCTCGGCAATCTTGGTTAGATTCATCAAACCCATTCAACATCTCATGTCTGCTCTGGATACTGAAGGGATCTGCTATGAAGGGTGGGCTTCGACCCGCTCTATGAAATTCATAGATAACGGAAAGTTAAGACCATTCCATTTCAAAATGTTTATGCAATGGACTAAAAATAAAAATATAATTGTCGGTTTCATAGATAACTAAGCATATTTGATGGACTTCAGTATTACCAAGTTTTAAAGGGATCAGAATTGCCAACGTATTCAAATTTGTACGGATTTATTTTAAAGATCCTGTACGCAGAAAACATCCCAAATTATGAAGCGTTTGAAAGGAAAAGGACAAACTCAGCCACAATTCCCCACTCTACCCAGGTATCGAAAATCGGTATCAGCTTGACCGGGGCTAACTGTCATTGCGTCCTGGTGTTAGTTATAAGGATTTGAAAAACCAGCGTACAAGATGATATGTATCAAGCTTGATTGGAATAAAACAATATTTTGCGGCACTCACCCAGGTGTCGGAAATGGGTAACGGCTTAACCGGAGGTAACCGTCATTGCATCCTGGTTTTAGTTATTATAAGGATTTGAAAAAACAACGTACAAGATGATATATATTAGGCTTGATTGAAATAAAGCATTCTTTTTTAGACGACAAGGGCTCACCTATAGGGCGTCTCCAGCAGGGACTGCGCAGTGCGCAAGGACGCGCCGCACAGTGAGCATGCGCCGGGCAGCTGCTGGGCTATGAGGGTTCCCTCCTCACAGTGGCGGTAGCATACTAGACCAGGGTCCAGCTCCATGTGTTGTATTGCTGTGTGGTGTTGTGCAAATGTGTGGAGTTGTGTAGCTGTGTGGTGTTGTGTTATGTAACTGTCTGGGGTTGGGCTGAGTAACTATATTGTGTTGCTGTGAACTGTTGTGTAGCTGTGTGGTGTTGCGTGTGTAACTGTCTGGGGTTGTGCTGAGTAACTATATTGTGTTGCTGTGAACTGTTGTGTAGCTGTGTGGTGTTGCGTTGTGTAACTGTCTGGGGTTGTGCTGAGTAACTATATTGTGTTGCCGTGAACTGTTGTGTAGCTGTGTGGTGTTGCGTTGTGTAACTGTATGGGGTTGTGCTGAGTAACTATATTGTGTTGCTGTGAACTGTTGTGTAGCTGTGTGGTGTAGTTGTGTAAGGTGAATTTTGGCAATGTGGAATTAGTGGTAGAATTGCGTATTGCGCGAGGTAGGTATTTTTGAAAAATCAGAGCAGTCTTTTCGAGTGTTGAGTTTGTGTGTCGTTATGTGTTCTGACGGTGTGGTGTGTTATGACTGTGTGATGTTTGTGGTACCTGTGCAAGTGATGAAAGTAGTATGTTCTGATGCTGTAACTGTTGTGTCTGTGTAATGTTGTTATCACTGTGTGCGATTTTTTGGTGATGTTACTCGTGAGTGTGTTGTTCATGTATGATACTGTCACGGTGTGTTATTAGTGGTAGTATTGTGTACCATAACCATGTAACAGGGCAAAACCTGTTAAACTCGTGTTGTATGAGCGTTATACATTAGTGCCAGGTTCAGAGCAGATTGTAAGCCCATTGAAATGAAAAGTGTCGAGTCGAGCACCGAATTTTATTAAATATTTGAAATGTGCTTAAATCTATCAATATAGACTTCTTTAATATCACATCAGACCGGGTTGAGAGTAGCACTTTAGTATGGAGGGAAGGGGGAGGAAACTGATTTAATTGACGAAGTAAAAAATTATCGCACGGTTATTCACCAAATTTAATTCAGTATTTATTTCAGTCGAAAAACTGCTCCCGTAACTCAATATTAAATGATTTCAGTCGTAGCGTGCTGTCAGCACTGTATTAGGAATAACTATTTCACCCTCTTGAAAATTATGACAAGAACACTGAATGATATGCAGCTGTGAATGTCAATAAGCCACTAGCAACACGATTCACGGAACAACACTTGCAGCTTGTTACACTCACGTAGTGACAATTGTAACGACATATTTTGCTCAATGATATTTCTATAATTTTGCACGTTCCAGCACTCGAAATATGCTTCAACACTCGCAACATGCTCTAACATTCGCAACATGCTCTAACACTCGCTACATACTCTGCGAAACAGGTTTCACGTATCTATACTCGCAGAATGATTTGTGCTACATGTTCTACACATTAACACTCGCCACGCTTTCTATTGACACGGTTATTGTAAACATCGTATGGTTTTTCTATCAGTTAAGGACATTCATGTTGTAAATTTTCAAATCTTAGGTTTGTTATTCGTTTTAAATATTAACTTTTTGTTAATTAAATTTTTTTCCCATTGAACAGCATATTTTACGCATCAGGACTCGCAACATGCTTCGGAACATGTTTCACGCATCATGACTCGCAACATGTTCTACGAAGCATGTCTGACGCACTAACCCAACGCATTCCAGTTAGAAGAGACAAATACGCCCCACAAAAGTTTTCGATGGCTCCAATTCGGAACGCTATACTAAGCGAAATAAGACACAACACTGGACTGTCGTACACAGCCACACCTCCTAGTCCGGCACAGAGTGTCTGGAAAGCTCCGTGCTTTTCTCCTACCTCCTGCCTACGCAACCAACGGTCTTAAAACCGGTTGTCCTAAATAGGTCAATAGAACACCGCCAATTCCTCATTCACTGGGAGAGCCGATGATTTACCAGGAGAAATACAATTCATAAAGCCCCAAGAAGTGGAATACTTTGCGTGATTAGACTGTTTTGGTCCGTCCTGGTTGTACGGGATGTTTGTTTGCGTATTAAAAAAAGTTCTTGTTAATCATATAAGCCAAACAACTAAAAATGCTGTGAAGATGTTTCTAAGAATAGATAATTTTTTTATGACTCTCCAGGTGCTTCAAACCAGAGTGATGGTAATCTACACTTCGTCTGGAAATAACACACACACTATGCTCACTACTGCAGTTGGCAGAAAACTGCTGCTATTCTGATTTCCGAGGCCCGAGCTTTTGTCAGGGCAACCGCAAGCAGTCTCTGTTCCCCTAAAACTTGATCAAATGTTACCTCAAAACACGGATTTTTCCTTATTCCTAAAGAATTCACAAGCGTTTCACGAAACCTTGATATATTTACGAATCACCTGAATGAGTTTGATAATCTGCTTTCTAATTGAACTAAGTAATATATAGGTATATAGGTTTGGAAGGCGAAGCATATTATGAGACACTAAGGTTTTTAAAGAATGAAAAGAATAAATTTGAAGTTTGAGTGTCTTTCTGAGCTATCTGTCGCTCAGGAAGTCCTGTCCCGTGTATGATTTTTCGCCTTTTTGTACTTAGACACTGCATTTTTTTTTAAATAGACCTAATCAAACTTACACTCTCCCCTCAAATCACGAAGCAAACCTAGGAGAGAGTGAGGCTCTGGTTAGCACTCGGTATTGAGTCAAATTAAAATTTGTCCTAGGTGTCACTGTTTACGTACTGTCACCATGAGTTATTTTAAAGCTTAATTGCTGTATAGTTTCAAACTGATTCGATAACGTAAAATGTTAGCGCATAATAAGTGCAAAATAATACTTTGGAAAATAGCATAGTTTTAATGAATTAGATTCCAATCAAGGAGGTAAAAAATACATCTCTGCTGAGTTTCACAAATGATTCATTTTTTTAAAATCGCATTTTAGAAAAGCTTTTAGCTTCTTATTCTAAAGAAAGAAAGGGAGGGAGCGAGTGGAGTGTTAGCTCAATGAGTAAATGAATCCCCTCTCCTTTCCCTAACTTCATCTAATGCAATTTTATGTTACCTATAAACACCCTATTAGATCCCCATGTATTGGTAAAAATATTACGAGAGCTAACCTCTGCTTAACCTCTTGTGCCTCAGACAGGACTAACTTATTTCTCTTTGCCAGAAGAAGTTTTTTGTGATATAAAAGTATATCAAAGCTTTTAGGAACCTTATTTTAAAGTAATTTCAGGTATTTAGGCCTAAAAGTAATCGTGATATGTCTCATTATAAATTTATTCAATAAAAAGTCCCCACTAAAAAAAACGGAACTCAATGGCTGAAGCAACAAGACCTGGCCTCACAAAATAACTCCCTGGCAAAAATGAAAGTGTACAAAAATTTAGTTTGGAATAAACGGCATAAAGGGTTTTACTCATACATTCTCTGTATGTTAGAAAGTTTTTCTCACATAGACACAAATGAAGTTGAATTAACCTTGAATTACAGAATAGTTTGGAAAGTTTTTTTTTACATCGGAGAATTCATAAACTGGAAAATGATATTCATTGCGTTGTGGTATGTTTGTCCGTTGGTCTGAAATCGCTGGAGCTAACCGGTATCCCCATTAATGTAAGATATGAAAAAATGGAAGCCAATTGAATAAATAAAAAAGGAAGAGCTTACTAACGTATAAAGCTTCAAAACTACAGGGTGGGCCAGAAGTTACTTGAGGATAGAGATTAGTGAATTTCGTGATGTGATTTTATGCTAATGGTTGAATTTATTTTACTGAATTTTTAGATGATCATTCTGAGAATTAATAATTCTTTGGGGAACATTAGAAGCAGCATGTCTCCAAACGAGAGTAACGACAGTCAGGTGGTGTCCGTGAAATTAACACCGTTCGCGATTCAAAGTCTGGACTCATGGTTCTTCCAAACCGAAGAACACTTCGAAAGCCTATCCATCACGTGTGAAAAGACTAAATACTATTCTTTACTAAGGGCCCTGCCCACTACTTGCCTAGACGACCTCTCTGGGGTTTGTAACGCTAACTCAACCGAACCTTATTCCACCCTCAAAGAGCATGTTTTAAAACGTTACAGCAAGGATAGAGCCCAAAGAATCCAGGCTTTGACGAGTAATCTCACCACCTACAATAGCAAAACACCTCTAGCGTTACTTAAAGAAATGAAGAAGTTGGCGAAGGGGGTGATGGATGACGATACCCTTAAGACATTGTACATCCAACGCTTGCCCTTACGCCTGCAACCATTCCTCCATACACAGGATTCCTCTGTGAACCTGGACGTTCTCGCAGAATTAGCCGAGAAAATTCTTGCCTGTGAAAACCAGACACCGAATAGCTCTGCCGCTACTCCAGTGGTCAATCAAACCAGCCCAAACGAAACGGAAAGATTATTGCGCGAGTTAGTTCAGTGAGTTGGAGCACTAGAAGTTGCTACCCAGCAAGCCGAACACGCGGATAGAGTTCATGGGGTTGCACACCAAACAGCGGCGTATCAGCAAGCCGATAATCCCACACACACCGTTCCGTTTGACAGGCACAAAAATGTGAATCGTTCATTTAAACATCAGAGGGCCGGTAGTTCAAATACCGTTCAGGGCCAGGGTTCACGAGACAATCTGGAGGAGGAATGGTGCTGGTATCACAGAAAGTACTTGCACAAGGCTCGTAAATGTGAGTCGCCGATGTGCCCGCTTTATGTACTACTTTACCCAAAAAACGGGAACAGCGCGGCGTAAATGCGAGTCAGACGCCAGCGCATAAGAAAACAAACGCCACTCGCTGCTTATTCCTAAGTGATCCGGCTACCGGTATTCGATTTCTGATCGATACCGGGAGTTCGGTAAGCCTAATCCCGGCAACTGACAGAGATAAAAGTACCACGGGTATTCCAAACTTGCGTGCTGCTAATGGCACTCCTATACTCTGTTACGGCACGCGAACGCTGTCGTGTTCCCTAAATCTCAAACGTACCTTGAGCTTCGAATTCATAGTGGCTGATGTGGACACACCCATCATTGGTGCCGATTTTCTTCAGAAGTTTGCATTGGTGGTGGATGTGAGAAACGGATGCCTGTATGATAGCGAAACCAGAGTGCAAAGACCCCTTAGTGCCGTCGATATGGTGAACGTTACGTCAAGCGTCTCCCCTAACCTAGAGAGTACATGTCCCTACCAACGGGTGTTGCTTGAATTCCCCTCACTCTTTCAACCTAACGTAACGTTGCAAAATAACACGCTGACGCAACACCACATATCGACGAGCGGTCCTCCTGTTTACGCGAAAGTAAGACGTTTGCCCATGATCGATTGCAGGAAGTAAAAGCGGAGTTTTCGAAAATGGTCCAAGAAGGGACAGTTCGCGTTTCGAAAAGTCCCTGGGCCAGTCCCTTGTTGATTGTTCCAAAAAGCAACGGCGAGTTGCGTATTTGCGGCGATTATCGCCAACTCAATTCCGTAACTGTACCCGACAGATTTCCCATCCCACACCTTCATGATTTTACTGCAAATCTGTCAGGGGCAAAAATCTTCTCTACAATAGACCTGAAGAGAGCTTTCCATCAGATTCCAATGGAGGAAAGCTCTATTCAGAAGACCGCTGTCTGTACGCCGTTTGGCTTGTACGAGTATCTTCGTATGCCGTATGGCTTGCGAAATGCTCCGCAAACCTTTCAGCGGCACATGACTGAAGTCCTCTCCGACCTCCCGTTTTTGTATTGTTACCTCGATGATGTGCTTGTGGCTTCGGGGACGCCTGAGGAGCACGTGCATCATTTGAGAGAGCTGTGCAAACGACTAGCGTCGCACGCTCTGCTGATTAATCCAGCAAAGTGTGTACTGGGAAAGAAGGAACTGACTTTTCTAGGTCACCACATCTCAGATAAAGGCATTAGGCCACTTCCCGACAAGGTAGAGGCTATCCGAAATTTCCCAAAACCCTCTACACAGAGAGAGTTGCGCAGGTTCTTGGGATCGGTGAATTTTTACCACCGATTCCTAAGGAACTGTGCGGCGACTCTGGCACCACTCTCCTCACTCATTAGAGCGAAGAAACGAGGGAAGTCTGTACTGATCGAGTGGAACAGTGAGGCTGAGGAGGCATTCACAGCAATTAAAGAGGAACTTGCTAATGCGACGGAGTTGGCTTACCCACACCCGAGCTAAAATTTCCCCTTTTGTTTTAAAATAATTCTTATGTCAACATTTCAATATGATGTTATTTTTTATCAAGATTAGAATTTCCCCTTTTGTATCAAAAATAATTTTATATGCTAATATTCAATGCAAGCAAATTAAAAGGGTTACTTGCTTTAGACCTACTATTTTCAAATGAAATTCATTAATTGAGTCATGTTGTAAAGCCACTTACGAATGAAAAATAATTGCCACGGACTAGGGTATTCTCTCCCACCTCTAGTCTTAGCTTGTTTTTTCAATACGCTATGCGGACAGGTCGTAGTCAGAGCGCGGAACGTACGTTTGCAGCTGATACGCGCCTTGTTCGAAATTGTAAACACGGTTGGATACGTATTGATTTGTTGAACAATTTATTTCTTTAATGACTTTGCAATGAAGGACAAGACTTCAAAACTAGGAAGAGCCAAAAAGGTAAGTGGGCATACGACCAGTATTACGTTATTACTAATGAAATGTTAAGAGTGTTATTTGCGTTGCCAAGAAGTTGATTCGTACGTCAGAAAGTTGTAGACACGGTATGAAAAATGGATACAGAGTAATTTCGAGTTATAGTAACATACGAGTCTTCATTTAATTACGAATAAGTTGTTAATAGTTAACTAGTTGTTTTCAGACTCAAAAGAGTTGCGTTCATCTTCAATTGGAGAGGGCAGTAAATGCTTTTCTTATTTGTAATGAGTACTAACTATTTGTTAACAGTACCAGTGCCTTATGTCTTATAAATTTACTGGCAATGTATTACCATTGAACCCATTGCAATATTTTATTGATTGAATAATTTTAAGGTAGAAAATGACCCTATAAACGTATATTTGTAACTAAATACAGTTTGGGCCAACTGCTGGCAGTCTTTAGATTTCTGTCTCTTGACCTGCTTTTGGATATAAGTTATCCAAGTCACAAGTATGGATTGAATTCCTGCTTTAAATGAGATGTCAAATAACAAACCATGTTATATATTAATAGGGTAATTTTCGAATGGCCGGACGGTTCGAATCGTCGGTCATTCTTAGTTAATTTTGAATTTTTGCGCTCGGTAGCTATCTAAAAACTCAACCCGCAAGGCCTGTAGTGGTGCAATCTGCTACGCGTCTTACGGGGTGGCTTTTGGATTGCTACCGATCGTCAAAATTCAAAATTAACTAAGAATGACTGACGATTTAAACCGTCCGGCCATTCGAACTTTTCCCTATATGAAAAATTTATAGAACAAATAACATGTCAACAAATGAAACACTCTTAACTGGAGATATTTATAGATATACTTGGTACTGTGATTGTTTTCAATACAGTAGGAGAGCTTTTTAACAGTCATTTGAAAAAGAAAAAAAAACACTTCCTATTCATAATGTTGATGTGCTGAATGTACAATTTTGTTTATTGAAAATATTGTTTCACAAGATCTTTCATTAGTGATTGTACTATAATAGGTACCATGCTAGTAACTATATCAAAGATTAAAAAAAAATAGCTTTAAAATGTATTTTTTTTACATGTCATTCAAAGTTTGTAGAAGTATTTATATATTGATCAAAAAAGAAGACTTTGATCTATTGGTGAGGAAAATTTTGTAAGTCTGCTATTTTCTATTTCAAAAGTTAATCCAGTAACAACCAAATTTTTTGGGTCTTGAATAAACTATTACAGTAATATCCCGTGAATCATCTTAAGTAAAGCTCAGTGAATGGGAACTTATCAAATATTAAAAAAAAAGAACAATGTGATTTTTTCATGTCCTTCAGAAATGACCATAGTTGATAAAGGATTGATGGGTATTGGGATTTATTAGACATACCAATTTATATTATAAAAGTGTAGTACTTGTGTTAGGTTTAATTGCTTCAAATGTAATTAAAGCTGTTTAGGTTTTCTTCTAAAACTTTAATAAAAATTGCTTGTTTTTTCAGGTTGCAGTTGCACCTGGGCAGTCCAAGATATCTTCCTTCTTTTCAGTGACTTCAAAAGTGGATAAGAAACAAGATGCTTCAGCTGAAAATGAGATTGATCAAGAAGATAGCATAATGATAGTAAAAGATATTTCTCCTGTTGGGAAGGACTTGTGTTCTTCCAGTAGAATAGAGACACGAAAGTCTATGTCCTCTTGTTTTAAAAGTGATCTACCTCTGAAATTGAAATCTATTCCAAAAGCAGATTCAATAAGAGAAAAAAATTGTGCATCAATAAATCCTGCTTTAGAGAGTTCTTGTATCATTAAGCCAGACTATCTTGAAAGTCATGAGATAGACTCTGAATCTGGAGATGATATAACTTTTGGATCCACTGAAAACTCCAAACAAAAATCTAGTGACAGTTCCATCACTAGTAATAATGTCAGTAAACTTGCTCACAAACCTTCTGCTTGTTTACCTCCTCTTGGACAAAGCAACAGTAAAAATTTGACCATCCAAAGCAGCTTTAGTTCTGAAACATTGATGGATTTAGAACAATGTAACAAAGATATTTTTGATGACTCCTTTGATGATATAGAGTCATTCAAGCCTTGCAAGCGCCCAGCTAATGGCTCTGCAGGGCTCTCACCAAATGCCAAGAAGTCTGAGAGTGCTTTAAAGAAAAATATTCCATCTGGTTTATCAGCAAAGCTCAGTCTCTCAAAGTCACAAAATGAAAATAATTTGAGCAAATCTGTTGTGCACAAACCCTTATCTAGCCTGTGCATGGCTCCAAGAACCACAAATGCTGCCCTTTCTGTTGAGAAAAATGCCCCATCAGAGAAGTTAGAATCCGAGTTGAATGACAAATATCAAAATAATGGGGAGATGAAAACTAACAAAAATCTCCTTAATGGAATGCCTAAGAGTCAGGATTTGGCTAAAGTCTCTCAGAAGAGTTCAGTTCCCATTTTTGAGAGTTCAGAAGAAAAATGCTCTGAAGTAGATGAACCAAAATTTGATGCTATGGGTGTAAAATGTGCTGAGGCTGAGCTGGATGAACTTGATGCACCTAATGCTAATGTTGCAAGTACAATAAAAGATGCTGTTGATGATTTCATGGATGAGTCTGACTTTGATTACGACCAACTTGCTGCTGACATGGAGGACATGTCACCCTTCAAAGTTGACAAAAAAACTCGCAATGACAAGCCTCTGAGCAGGTAAGTTAACTCAAGAATTGTAAAAGTTAGGGGTGCTCACAGGATTTGATCACGTGAGATTGTGCTTGTATGTGATTCATATTTTATTGAGCAGAATTTTATCAGGCAAAAAATTAGATTCCTCTATAATTTCTTGTGTAAAGCGCAAATTTTGTCAAGTTCTAAGTTTTTCTATTGATATGTTGTATTTATGATAATTTTTAGGTTAATAGTTATTAGTTACAATGCTTCTACTGATGCAGTGACTGTGAAAAGTGAATTGCCTTAGGAGTGAAGTTACATATAGCTAATTCATAGAATTTGAATATTTTTCTAATCACAGAAATGAAATAACTTTAAAAGAATTTATTTTTTTAAGAATCCTGATGACGGGTGAAATCTTACATTTGTTTACGCTTGCAGGTTTGCTGAGGAGCTCGGGCGTGAAGGGATTGACGAAGATTCCTACTGCTCGTCTGGGGATTTTGGACGACACGTAGTCCTTGAGGTCACCAAAGACCCGTACAGTGCAGCTCTCCGCTTGTCTCTGCTGCAGCTCACAACAAAGAGCAAAAAAGCCTGCAGTCTGCACGGCACTTGGTTAGCTTGTTGGTCTACTTGTTCTGTTGCTGCTTTGCAGTTCTTTGAGAGCTTATTTGAATGTTTTTTTTAGGATAAAAACTTGTTGCAATTTCCCTGTTGTGTTCTTTTGAGCCTCAAGTTTTTGCTCTCCTGAGCCTCAAGTTTTTGCTCTCTTGAGCCTCAAGTTTTTGCTCTCTTGAGCCTCAAGTTTTTGCTCTCTTGAGCCTCAAGTTTTTGCTCTCTTGAGCCTCAAGTTTTTGCTCTCTTGAGCCTCAAGTTTTTGCTCTCTTGAGCCTCAAGTTTTTGCTCTCTTGAGCCCTACTTTTTTCCCTCTTGAGCTTCCCTTTTTAGCTCTCTCGAGCCTCAAGTTTTTGCTCTCTTGAGCCTCAAGTTTTTGCTCTCTTGAGCCTCACTTTTTTGCTCTCTTGAGCCTCACTTTTTTCCCTCTTGAGCTTCTCTTTTTAGCTCTCTTGAGCCTCAAGGTTTTGCTCTCTTGAGCCTTGAGTTTTTATCAAGTTGCTACACATGTTGCACAGTGATCAGTAGGAGTGTCTCAGTTTTAGTGCTTTGTATTAGTTTGTTGTGCGTGAATAAGACTTGAGATATTTTGAGTGCATGCAAGAACTTCTACAACTTGGTCAAACAGGCCTTGTAAAAGTTACCTATTTTATGTGGTTAATTCCTCCTGCAGAATAATCAGAAATTTTATTCAAAAATTTTTCAACTTTTTTTGTGAATTTTCTTAATTTGAGACAGCTTAACAAACTGCCCTTGTAGAAGGTACAAATTTGTACCTTGTTGGTTAATCAGGAATTTTATTAAAAATAATCTATTCTATTGGTAAATTTTTTTTATGTGAGGCAGCTTAGCCATTAATTGCTGCAACCTTGCTATGAGTAACAGCCATGTTATGGGTAACAGCCTTTTTATGGGTAACAGTTTTTTTGGGTAACAGCCATGTTATGGGTAACGGCCTTTGTTTAAAAAAAGAGTCATGCTATATGAAACAGCCTGATTTGGAGAGAGATGCACATTGTTTATAGTGACATAAAATATTTAATAAGAATGCACTTGTGCAGGAGTGAGTCACTAGTGAAGGAGGACGACATAGTGCACATACTCTTCTGTTCTGAGGAGGATGGGGAGTACACCATCACTGATGATGTGGTGAGTGCAGCTTGAATATGCTCTTGTGTTTGGCTCTTATATTAAGTTGTATTGATGTATCTTTGATGTGGTGAGTGAAGCTTGTGAGTTCCTCTCTTGAATAGTTAGGTAGGTATTCCTTTTGTTAAAATAGAATAGGTTTTTTGTTTTCTTATTTCTGCACCTATCACTTTTTCCTTCAAATTTAATCTTGTTTCATAAACTTCTTTCTCAACTTATTGTTTCTATGCCCCCCCTTCTGCACAGATTCTGCATACCCGTATCTCCATACTAAATTGTTCCTTCCTCTCTTTGGAATGCATTTTTTAGTTTTGTTTTAAGCTCATTAGTCCTCCAATAAAGCAGGGTACTCCACTGAGGCATTGTGTGCTGCAGGGCGTGCTCATCATTAACCCTGACGTGCTGCTGTCCGGCACGAGTGTGGTGGCCGGCTGCTTCTGCCGCCGCAAGGCCACCCTAGCGGAGACCTTCAAGGGAGTTGACACTGGCAACCAGGTCATGCTTGTGGGATCCCTCGTGCATCAGCTCTTCCAGGACGTGAGTTTTCACGCTATTGTTTATCTCAGGTGTCATTTGAAACATCCATTAATGCCTAAACTTCCTATCTACTATTGTAAAAATTTCCTATCTGATGATACCTAAATTTCTATCTTCTAATGACTAAATTTCCTATCTGCTATGCCATAATTTTCTGCCCACGTCTTGCTCACTTTTACCCTCCTACATCAGCTCTTCCAGGACGTGAGGTCTACGCAGGCCAACAGTTCTGAGAAATAACAGTGATTTTCTCATCATTATTGTATGCATATATGCACTGTTGCACCTCTGTGATTGCTAGTACCTCCCTAGTTTCAAATACCCCATTATGCCTCTCAGATTTCCATTACCTACCTATTGTTAAGATACCTCCCTATTTTTAAAATACCTAATACTGAGGTTGTTTTACCTTCCTAGTTTTAAAATACCCCATACTGAGGTTGTTTTTACCTCCCTAGTTTTACAACACCATACTGGGGTTGTCTTTATCTTCCTTGTCTCAAACTACACCCCCCATGAGCAGGTGGTCGAGAAGAAGAAGGAAGGAGTGACTAGCCAGGAGCTGCAGAGGCTGCTGCAGGACCTGCTGCAGCAGGCGTGGGTGGTGCGGGACATGTACGGCCTGGGCCTCACTGCCCCCGTGCTGCTGGCAGAGATGAACAAGTTCCTGCCCAACGTAGAGCGCTTCCTTGCCACCTACATGCCCTCCTCTGCCCCTCTGCCTCTCAAAAGTAACCCGCTACTTGGAACTGTCTAAGTAGCAAAGCAGCTGTGTCTTAGTAATGAGGAGTTGTGGCCAGGGTTGGCACATAAAAAACCCACCCAAAAAAACTCACCCAAAAAAGCCCAAAAAAACCCACACTAAAAAACCCACTAAATAGTGTTTTTTTTTCAGGGATGGAGAAAACCCTGGGTTTTTAAAAAAAAAAACAACCCACATGGGTTTTTTGGGGTTAAATTGGGTTTTATTGTTTTTTTTTATCTTTATTGCTTTTTTTTGGAGGGCTTTATTGGTTTTTTTGTAATACCTGTTTTTGTTTAAAAGAGTTATTCACATAGCTCCAGTTGCATCTTTTCCAGATTTATACGAGTATATATACACTTATTGAGTAAATATTGTTATTGATTACTTTATTTCCAACATTATATTACATTAGTATATGAATTATTACATTATATGAACAATATATGAATTAAGCTTGTGCATCACAATTACCATTTACCAATTACCATATGCATAGAGACATAGCTCTGCAGTTGGTAAAGATATAAGATGTGCAAAGAGAATTGCTATGCTTGTGAATTCATAGTAAGCTGTTTTAGCAGCAGACAGACGCAAGTCATGTGAGAGGGATGCACCATGCAGATCATAAGTAACCACCACAAGCAACTTGAAGCAAGACTGCTGCACATCACTTAACAGTCATGCTGTTAACAACTTAACACGTGTATTGTGTGAGCTGGAGGGCTTAGCAGCGCAAGCCAAGTCAGTCAACCACACTGTTACATGTTACACAACATGTAGTCACATGCCAAATTTTTTTTTTTAAATTTGCCAAAAAAATCCCTTTTTGCAGTTCAGGACAGCAACAAACACTAAAATGATTAGAAATAAATGCTCCAACAGATTCCATCGTCAAATTTGTTCAGTGCAGCTTGAATGCTCACCACAGGCCAGTCGTTTATTTACTTTCTTACCCAATGATGGCTGCGGTCGTGTCTTACCCCATCTGACTATAATTGTTAGACTTATTCCAGGCAAAGCTCTCACAGGAGACAGATATTGAATAGTGGTTGGCCGAGTACAATCCGGAGTTCATCGGTGCGATTCATTTGTATAAATTGAAGGACTCCAACATCTTCCCAAAACACATGTTCAAGAAGAATATCACTAAGACAATGACTTCTCGTTGATGGTGGGATATTCAAGACATGAAACAGCAGAAAATGCAGATTCCTGAAAAAACACTGGCAGAGGGTTTCTGCAAGTTTATAAGCAATCTTCATTCTTGCTTCGCAAGTTCAGGATCCATTAAGAGAATTTTCTAAACATTTGGAATAGTGTGGAATAAATTGAGAAATAGATTAGGATAAGAACGCGCACAGAAATTGGTCTCAGTATATCGCCACCTCACAAATGATCATGATGTGGATGACAACGATGAAATGGCAGTGGATGTAGAAAGGGGAATACAGTAGTACTGTAGTAGCAGTCTAGTCTAGAAGACAGAGGAAGAATTCAGAAGCCTCTATACTCGCAAATAGTCAAACTGTATTTGTTTCTTAGTTTTTGTTTTTTACTTTGGGAATGGAACTCATAGAAATATGCTAGTCCCTCGAGTTTTTTTTTGTGATTAGGGTTTTTCTTATTTTATTTTTATAGTGTTTTTTTTCCCAATATTTATTGTCATAGTCATGCAAATGCCTTGGACAAATTTTTAACAATATAAATATTTAGCTCATTTTGATTCTATAAGCTGGAAATCGAGTGAAATTTAAATAGCACTAATGAAACCCAAAAAAGCCCAAAAAAACCCACTATTTAGTGGGTTTTTTCACGTGTTTTTTTTTGCTTTTTCGGGTGGGTTTTTCATGTGCCAACCCTGTGTCTAAGTAATATACAAATGTGGACTTTTTTTGGAGTAGTGGTGTCTTTTTGCAAAGAATTTTAGAGAAGTTTGTCTTTTGAGTTATTCCTTGTTGTCCCCTCAGAGAGATACTGCTATTGTATCTGAAGGTATTAACACTGCCAGAAGGGAAATTTGAGGTCCCGAGCTGGGAGTTAGGCTTTATTGTGAGGTCCCGAGCCTTTTTGTTGAAGTAGAAAAGGTTTTATTGGTCTGCTATGGACAATCTTTGATGGTTCATCACTGTCCTATTTTTGAGCATCTACTAACTTCTTCAAATTTTGTCTTGTTTCATAAACATCTTTCCCAACTTACTCTTTTTATGCGCGGGAACTTGTCATGTGTGGTAGCACATATTGTGCATAGATTTTGCATTCCCTGAGTTCCATACTGAATGGTACGGTACCTTCATCCTTTCTTTGGAACACTTTCCCTTTAACTCTATACTAAATGGTGCTTTCATCCTTCCTCACTTCGAAACACCTTTATTGTGGTTGGAGTCATCCTTCCTCCCTTTAAAACACGTTCCTGTCTCTCCACACTAAAAGGTACCTTCATCCTTCCTCTCTTTGTAACACCTTTATTGTGGCTAGAAATTTCAAACTAACTGCTATAACAACCTTGCAGGGGGATTGAAGAAGGAGAGCGGCCTCAAGAAAGGTTGGAATGGCATAATCGAGAAAGTTATGGACTGCGAGGAGAATTTCTGGTCACCGAGGTTTGGCCTGAAGGGCAAGGTCGACCTCACCCTCGCTGTCAGGGACCACAAGGGGGAGCGGGTGGGTGCTGGTCTGGGTGGGTGGAGGAAATGGTGTGTGTGTGCTGGAGGAATAGTTATGTGTAGGTGTGTGTGTGTATGCTGGGGGAGTGGTGGTATGTGTGTGTGTGTAGGTGTGCTGAGGTAGTGATGTTACATGTAGCTGTGTATGTGTGATGGAGATAGTGGTATGTGTAGGTGTATGTTGGAGTCGAGAAGTTCTCTTGTGTGTTGGTGTACCGAGAAAAATTGTGTGTGAGTTTGCTGTTGGAAATTATGTATACTGGGGATTTATGTGTGTGCGGAGGGTGTGGCGTTTTGGGTTGACCAGATGAGCCCCTCCTCCCCACATCACAGGTAGTACCGCTGGAGCTGAAGACCGGCAAAGCGACATTCTCCTCAGAGCACCGGGGCCAGCTGATGCTGTACAGCCTCATGATGGCGGACCGCGGCCACCTCCAGTCTGATGCTGGCCTTCTGCTCTACCTCAGGTGGGGGGGTTATGCTGGGACTGGTAATTTGATGGTGGGGGTACTGAAAGAGAACAGGTAGTTGTTGTAGGGATGGCGGTGATGATGGTGGGAGGTATTGAAAGGAGGGATGTGTTAGGGGGTTGTTATGTTGGAGTTATACTGATAGGAATATTGTAGTGTTGTGGTTGGTTGGGATGTTGTTTACGGTGATGCTGGAGTGATTGTGGTGGTTCGTTCATCAGTGTATCCTTTCCATTTTTGCATTCGCTCCTCTCATTCTTCCTTCAGGAGGCTAAAATTTTCTCACTGAGACCTATCGCAGCTAAAAGTCCGTGCAGCACATTACAAGTCTGTACTTAACAGGACAGGTGACATGGAGGAGGTGACGGCAGGCAGCGTGGAGAAGCGTGAGCTGCTGCAGCTGCGCAACGAAATGGCCTCCTACTTCGTTATGCCTCCTGCAGTGCAGGTAGTGGCTCCTGCAGTGCGGCTAGTGGCTCCTGCAGTGTAGGTAGTGGGACTTACAGTGCAGGTAGTGGGACTTAACAGTGCAGGTAGTCTGACTTACAGTGTAGGAAGGGGCAGGCGCCACTCCTGCAGTGATGTCTTTATTATTTCGATGGATGGCTTGAATTCATGTTTTCTTTTGGAGGTACCTAAAAAAGAGCTTACCGTGAAAAGCCTTCGAAGCCACGCCAAGTCAGGGCATCCATCCTAGCATAAATATACAGAATTGGGCTAGATCTCACCTGCGCCGTAATGAACAGCGTGCAATTAATGATTAATTTAACACGGTTAATGATTATTCTATATGTAAAGTGATCAATTATATACAGTGCAAATATATGTAATGTTGAATGATTGATATAACATAATTAACGACCTATCTAATCTAATTAATTTCTTATCTCCCTAGTTAATGACTTATGTAATGCAATTAATGATTTATGTTGTGCGGTTAATGATTTATTTAACGTAATTGATGAAATACCTCAGGCAATTAATGACTCAGGTAATTAATAACTGATGACATTCTAATGGTAATTAATAACATGGCGTGATTTATGATATATTAAAGGTAATTAATGATTTATTTAAGGTTATTAGTGATTTATTTCAAGTAATCGGTGGTATACCTAAGGTGATCAGTTGCGTAACGCAGCACCTAATTAGAGTACCGCCTAATTAGGGCTGCACCTAATTAAAGTACCACCTAATTAAGGCTGCACCTAATTAGAGTACCACCTAATTAAGGCTGCACCTAATTAGAGTACCACCTAATTAGGGCTGCACTTAATTAGAGTACCACCTAGTTAGGGCTGCACCTAATTAGAGTACCACCTAGTTAGGGCTGCACTTAATTAGAGTACCACCTAGTTAGTGCTGCACCTAATTAGAGTACCACCTAGTTAGTTCTGCACCTAATTAGAGTACCACCTAGTTAGTGCTGCACCTAATTATAGTACCACCTAGTTAGTGATGCACCTAATTAGAGTACCACCTGGTTAATGCTGCACCTAATTAAAGTACCACCTAATTAGGGCTGCACCTAATTAGAGTACCACCTAGTTAGGGCTGCACCTAATTAGAGTACCACCTAGTTAGGGCTGCACCTAATTAGAGTACCACCTAGTTAGTGTTGCACCTAATTAGAGTACCACCTAATTAGGGCTGCACCTAATTAGAGTACCACCTAATTAGGGCTGCACCTAATTAGAGTACCACCTAATTAGAGCTCCACCTGATTAGACCAGCACCTGACCACGCCCCCCTGCCCCCCAGGAGGATGGGGGTGTGGCCCCGCCCCCCCTGCCGCCCCCCATCGACCGGGAGCGTGCGTGCCAGGCATGCCCCCACCTGCTGGCCTGCTGCGCCCTCCTCCCCCGCCCCCACCCCCCTGCCCCCCACTCCATGGCTGCCCTCCTCCCCCGCACCCTCGCCCACCTCCCGCCCGTGGGTTGTTGCTCTTGTTGTTGGTGGTGTGGTGGTGTTGAGTATGTGTTGGGGTTGTTGTGGTGTAGTAGTGAGTGCGTGTTGTTCTTGTGGTACCTATTGAGTGTGGGTGGTGGTGGTGGTGTTGTGGTATTGAGTGCATGTTGTCATTGGTGTGGCATTCAGTGCGTGTTGTTTTTGTTGCGTTCAATGTGTGTTCTTGTTTTTTTTATATTGATAGCGTTTTATTTTTGTTGTTTGCTTGAGTGTGTGCTATCGTTTTTGTTGCGTTCACGGAGATCAGAATATAACAGAGGTAACGTTCCTCCTTCCCTCTCAGAAAGATGTGAGGTCCCGCGCTGAAGGTTAGGTAGGCCTTGCTTTTGTTGAAGTGGAATGTTTTTTCTTCTTATGAACGATCTTTTCTTAACTTATTGTTTTTCTGTGCGCTTCTTGTGTGAGAACGCACCTTGTGCATAGATTCCTCGTTCATCCAACTCCATTGTAAATGGGGCTTTATTGATATTTTCAGATCACTTATGTTATAATTAGGGAAGCTTAAAATATCTTATCTAATTGGATAGAATGCACTTCATTCCTAATGTTACATGAAATTATGGATCACAAGTAATAATATCAGTATATAGTGGATTAAAAATATTAATGTTATCAGATGAAGTAAGAGTAATGTCCTCTAATGAAATGGAATTATGGATTACAAATATTAACATTAATAATTTGAGTAGCAATAACCTCCCCTTTCAAAATAAAATAATGGATTACAAAACTGAACATTACAAAGTTAAATAGCAGTAACCTCTCGTGTTACAGAACGCTCGGGAATTTTAATGAACTACAGATGTTAAAAATTTAAATGGCAATAACCTCCCTTATTGAAGTTAAATAATAGATTACAAATATTTATAGTGGGTTACGAGTACTAATTTTTTTAAATAAAGTAACATTAACCTGCCCCATGGCAGAACGCAATGGAGTTATAATGGATTATAAATATTTGTAATGAATTAGAAATATTTGAAACGGCTTAGAAATTTTTGTAATGGATTACAAATTTTTAAAATGGGTTAGAAATATTGATAATAGAATGCAAATATTTATAATATATTACAAATATTTTGAATGAATTAAAAAAACTTGTAATGATATTAGAGATGTTTAAGATGGGTTAGAAATATTCATAATGGATTAGGAATATTTGTAATGGATTAGAAGTATTAGCATTCCAAAAATAAAGCAAGAGCAACCTTTGCAGAACGCGCTGGAGTTCTTCCGTCACTGGTGCGTGCTGCTGCAGCTGGAGGCCTCGCAGGCACGGCGCACCCTCACTCGCACCCTCTGGTGCCGGGGGCCTGTCCGGAGGTGGGGAGGTCCTGTTGTTGTTGGGGTCTTGGTTATTGGTGTGTTGATCTACCTTGTTGTTGTTGTTGGCGTGGTGGGTCCTGTTGTTGGGGTTTTGGTTATTGGTGTGTTGATCTTTGTTGTTTTTGGTGTGGTGGGTCCTGCTTGTTGTTATTGTCGTTGTTGTTGCTGGCCAGGGGCCTCTGAGACGGTGGGCGGGGGGAGGGGGGGGACTTTCTTGTTGTTATTGGTGTCTTGGTCTCTCATGACAAGATATGACTTGCCTTAATAGCGACGTAGGCAGTGTGAGCTCAGTGATATTTGTTTACTTGTTTGTGGGCTTAGTTATACCTGGGCGATTACATCGTCTCTTTGGTGTGTGTGGCGTGTTGAATACCGTCACATTGACGTGTAGCGTGTGCCACTGACGTGCAGCGTGTACCGTCACTCTGACGTGTAGCGTGCAGCGTGTACTGTCAACTCTGATGTGTAGCGTGTGTGGTGCAGAGAGGCAGGCGGGAGCGCAATAACACACCTGGAGCTACACGCCACACACCAGCGCGGCGTGGGGCAGTGGCTACACACCTTCATCCGTGGGGCCCGCCGCCCTGCTGCTCTCTCGCACACCCTCCCCACTGATGCCTTCCAGGTCAGTCTTATAAAAATGGCGAATATCCAAACTTCAATAAGTGTTGCTTCATTTAGTACAACTTTAAAGATACAAAAGCATTAAAGGTAAAGATAAAGCATAAGATAAATATGAAGCAAAAGGTAAAATCAGGTACAATAGGTATTGCTTTACTTAGGATAACTTTGCAAGTGAAAATAAAGGGTAAGATGAAGATAAAACAAGCTACAACAGGTGTTGCTCTGCACATTACAACTTTAAAGATAAAATAAGGAGTGAAGCTGCAGATGAAGCGTAAGGCAAGGGTAAAATGAGCTTTGAAGATAAAGATAGAGCGTAAGTTAAAGATAAAGCATAAGAGAAAGATAAAGCACAAGATAAAGATAGAGCATAAGATAAAGATAAAGCATAAGATGAAGATAGAGCATAAGATGAAGATAGAGCATAAGATAAAGATAGAGCATAAGATAAAGATAGAGCATAAGATAAAGATAGAGCATAAGATAAAGATAGAGCGTAAGATAAAGATAGAGCATAAGATAAAGATAGAGCATAAGATGAAGATAGAGCATAAGATGAAGATTGAGCGTAAGATAAAGATAGAGCGTAAGATAAAGATAGAGCGTAAGATAAAAATAGAGCGCAAGATGAAGATAGAGGGCAAGATGAAGATAGAGGGCAAGATGAAGATAGAGGGCAAGATGAAGATAGAGGGCAAGATGAAGATAGAGGGCAAGATGAAGATAGAGGGCAAGATGAAGATAGAGGGCAAGATGAAGATAGAGGGCAAGATGAAGATAGAGGGCAAGATGAAGATAGAGGGCAAGATGAAGATAGAGGGCAAGATGAAGATAGAGGGCAAGATGAAGATAGAGGGCAAGATGAAGATAGAGGGCAAGATGAAGATAGAGGGCAAGATGAAGATAGAGGGCAAGATGAAGATAGAGCGTAAGATGAAGATGGAGCGTAAGATGAAGATAGAGCGTAAGATGAAGATAGAGCGTAAGATGAAGATAGAGCGTAAGATGAAGATAGAGCGTAAGATGAAGATAGAGCGTAAGATGAAGATAGAGCGTAAGATGAAGATAGAGCGCAAGATGAAGATAGAGGGCAAGATGAAGATAAAGCATAAGATAACAATAAAACGAGCTACAACAGGTGTTGTACCGTACAGGCCGGGGACATGGTGGTGGTGTCAAGCAGACGCTGCATTGCTGTGGCGCAGGGCATCGTCCACTCCTGCGACTCCAGCGCTCTCTGCGTCACGCTGGACAGGTAGGTGTGTTGTGGGTCGTGGTGAGTATATTAGGAGTCGTGATGAGTGTATTGTAGGGTCGTGGTGAGTGTATTGTGGGAGTCATCCACTCCTGCAACTCCAGCGCTCTTTGCGTAGTGTTGGACAGGTGAGGACATTAGGGTCTTGGTGGGTGTGTTGTGGGTTGTGGTGAATATATTGTGGGTATTGTTGTCTATGTAATGTCTTGTTGCCTGTGTGGGCTCGTCGTGCCGGTCTGCACCGTATAAAAGAAGATTAATTTTGAAAACATATCACAATTGAGTTGAACGAATACTGATCTCATTACCCTACGAGTGTTTGTACGTTCAAGGTTAAAGGTACATATTTGTTAAAGGTCTTGATTTTGCACTCTTGAAAAGTTCAGCTACAGAACTACAATTTATAGTAATGTCGATTCAACAGTATGTATTGGAATATTGCAACATATTACCTTCACTCCAGTGTACCCAGGTACATTGGTGATTGTGTGAGCAGTATACACAGGTAGGTACTGGTGTGTGAGTACCAGTGTACCCAGGCACACAGGTACTGGTGTATGAGCAATGTTACGCGGGGTACATGTTGAGGGTTAAATTATACAATGAACTTCTCCTAAGTGAACAAGTGTGCCAGGCACACATATACTTGTGGGAGTACCGTGCACCGAGGCACTTTGATGTGAGCACCAGCGTACCAACAGGGACCTGCAGAGCACGTGGCAGCATGGCAGGAGTGGGGAGTACCACGTGGATGCTTGCCAGTACCAGGGCGGGCTAGGGCAGCTCCACACCGGCCTCCTGCGCCTTCTGCAGGACACGCCTCCTGCACTCAAGCTCAGGCGCCTCCTTGTTGACGGGTCAGGCTGGTGTGCTGGCTTGTTTGTGTTTGTTTGGTTGGTTGTTTGTTTGCTTGCTGGCTTGTTTACGTGTGTGTGTTTGGTTGGTTGTTTATCCCCTGCTCTCAGGCTCGGGTGGCTCCTTGTTGGCGGGTCAGGCTTGTTTACCTGCTTGTTTGTGTGTTTGTTTAGTTGTTTGCTTGCTTGTTGGTTTGGCTGGTTGGTTGTTTGTTTGTTTGGTTGGTTGTTGGTGGTTTACTTGCTTGTTTGCCAACACAACAACAAAGTGACCGCTTGAAGTAACCAACACAAGGATAAAATGACCCCGCACCCAACAGAGTGCCGGGCCTGACGAGAGCAGGGCTGCCCCGGGCTGCGGTGGAGAGCTGCAAGCCCGTCCTGCGGCGGCTGAACGTCCCCCAGCAGCGTGCCCTGGTGCGCTGCCTCCTGTGTGATGACTACGCCCTCGTCAGGGGCTTCCCCGGCACTGGTGAGGGGGGCTAGGTGCTTGGTGGGTTAGGACCTGGCAAGGGGGTTAGGGGGTATGACTACCCCCTCGTCAGGGGCTTCCCCGGCACTGGTGAGGGGGGCTAGGTGCTTGGTGGGTAAGGACCTGGCAAGGGGGTTAGGGGCATGATTACGCCCTCGTCAGGGGCTTCCCCGGCACTGGTGGTGGGGGGCTAGGTGCTTGGTGGGTTTAGGACCTGGCAAGGGGGTTAGGGGTATGACTACGCCCTCGTCAGGGGCTTCCCTGGGGGGGGGGGGCTAGGTGCTTGGTGGGTTAGGACCTGGCAAGGGGGTTAGGGGCATGATTACGCCCTCGTCAGGGGCTTCCCCGGCACTGGTGGGGGGGAGGCTAGGTGCTTGGTGGGTTAGGACCTGGTAAGGGGGTTAGAAACATGACTACGCCCTTGATTATTTGACTGTTGGATATGAATATTTGACTATTGAGAATGAATATAAGGCTATTGGATGCAAATATTTGAGTGTAGGTTATGCCAATCTATTGGCACATTCGTGCATTGCGTGTACATTTGAATTTTTGCTCCCATACAAACGAGAAGATGCAGTTATCTAAATGGGACAAACATTACATAAGACATTAGAAACTGTGATGTGGTCAGGCAATTGATGATGTGGTGTCGGACAAGTAATGAGGTAGTCAGGCAAGTGATGATACGGTAGGCAAGTAATGATGTGATGATATTAGGCAAGTAATGTGATGATGTGATGCAGGCAAGAGCATCTGTGTGGTGGCGTTGGTGCAGCTGCTGGTGCTGCTGGGGCAGTCTGTGCTGCTCACTGCCTACACGCACTCCGCCCTCGACAACATCCTCCTCAAACTCAAGGTGTGTAGCGTGTGTGTGGTGTCGTGTATAGCGTGTGTGGTGTGGTGTATAGTGCCGTGTGGTGTGGTGTACAGTGCCATGTGGTGTGTATCGTGCTGTAGTCCTACACATACTCCGCCTTATTGATATTCATAGGATATTTATTGATTTTTAGTAAGCCCGGAATTGTGTTGCGTTTGTACAAATGCTCTTCAATGGGTACATCATTTTCGTGAGAGCTTTATGTTTTCAAATAGAACGTACATTTAATTCGAATAAGAAGTGATTAGATTTTAAAATTACAAATATCTTAATTTTTATAAAACACCGATACATTTCGTACAAGACTCAAGATTCACACAAGCGTTGTTTTATTTTCATTTTATTCATGTCTTTATTTTTTTTTCTAAGCATGAATATTGTTGGAAAAATAGTTCACAGTAGATGTTTATTGTTGGTTCCGTTAGAAGTAGGTAGTAACTGTTTGTGAGTGGCACAACCAGTGACCGCTTGTGGCACAACCAGTGACCGCTTGTGGCACAACCAGTGACCGCTTGTGGCACAACCAGTGACCGCTTGTGGCACAACCAGTGACCGCTTGTGGCACAACCAGTGACCGCTTGTGGCACAACCAGTGACCGCTTGTGGCACAACCAGTGACCGCTTGTGGCACAACCAGTGACCGCTTGTGGCACAACCAGTGACCGCTAGTGGCACAACCAGTGACCGCTAGTGGCACAACCAGTGACCGCTTGTGGCACAACCAGTGACCGCTTGTGGCACAACCAGTGACCGCTTGTGGCACAACCAGTGACCGCTTGTGGCACAACCAGTGACCGCTTGTGGCACAACCAGAGACCGCTTGTGGCACAACCAGTGACCGCTTGTGGCACAACCAGTGACCGCTTGTGGCACAACCAGTGACCGCTTGTGGCACAACTAGTGACCGCTTGTGGCACAACCAGTGACCGCTTGTGGCACAACCAGTGACCGCTTGTGGCACAACCAGTGACCGCTTGTGGCACAACCAGTGACCGCTTGTGGCACAACCAGTGACCGCTTGTGGCACAACCAGTGACCGCTTGTGGCACAACCAGTGACCGCTTGTGGCACAACCAGTGACCGCTTGTGGCACAACCAGTGACCGCTTGTGGCACAACCAGTGACCGCTTGTGGCACAACCAGTGACCGATAGTGGCACAACCAGTGACCGCTTGTGGCACAACCAGTGACCGCTAGTGGCACAACCAGTGACCGCTTGTGGCACAACCAGTGACCGCTTGTGGCACAACCAGTGACCGCTTGTGGCACAACCAGTGACCGCTTGTGGCACAACCAGTGACCGCTTGTGGCACAACCAGTGACCGCTTGTGGCACAACCAGTGACCGCTTGTGGCACAACCAGTGACCGCTTGTGGCACAACCAGTGACCGCTTGTGGCACAACCAGTGACCGCTTGTGGCACAACCAGTGACCGCTTGTGGCACAACCAGTGACCGCTTGTGGCACAACCAGTGACCGCTTGTGGCACAACTAGTGACCGCTTGTGGCACAACCAGTGACCGCTTGTGGCACAACCAGTGACGGCTTGTGGCACAACCAGTGACCACTTGTGGCACAACCAGTGACCGCTTGTGACACAACCAGTGACCGCTTATGGCACAACCAGTGACCGCTTGTGGCACAACCAGTGACCGCTTGTGGCACAACCAGTGACCGCTTGTGGCACAACCAGTGACCGCTTGTGGCACAACCAGTGACCGCTTGTGGCACAACCAGTGACCGCTTGTGGCACAACCAGTGACCGCTTGTGGCACAACCAGTGACCGCTTGTGGCACAACCAGTGACCGCTTGTGGCACAACCAGTGACCGCTTGTGGCACAACCAGTGACCGCTTGTGGCACAGCCAGTGACCGCTTGTGGCACAGCCAGTGACCGCTTGTGGCACAGCCAGTGACCGCTTGTGGCACAACCAGTGACCGCTTGTGGCACAACCAGTGACCGCTTGTGGCACAACCAGTGACCGCTTGTGGCACAACCAGTGACCGCTTGTGGCACAACCAGTGACCGCTTGTGGCACAACCAGTGACCGCTTGTGGCACAACCAGTGACCGCTTGTGGCACAACCAGTGACCGATAGTGGCACAACCAGTGACCGATAGTGGCACAACCAGTGACCAATAGTGGCACAAGCAGTGACCAATAGTGGCACAACCAGTGACCGATAGTGGCACAACCAGTGACCGATAGTGGCACAACCAGTGACCACTTGTGGCACAACCAGTGACCGCTTGTGGCACAACCAGTGACCGCTAGTGGTACAACCAGTGACTGCTTGTGGCACAACCAGTGACTGCTTGTGGCACAACCAGTGACTGCTTGTGGCACAACCAGTGACCGCTTGTGGCACAACCAGTGATCGATAGTGGCACAACCAGTGACCGATAGTGGCACAACCAGTGACCGATAGTGGCACAACCAGTGACCGCTTGTGGCACAACCAGTGACCGCTTGTGGCACAACCAGTGACCGCTTGTGGCACAACCAGTGACCGATAGTGGCACAACCCGTGACCGCTTGTGGCACAACCAGTGACCGCTAGTGGCACAACCAGTGACCGCTTGTGGCACAACCAGTGACCGCTTGTGGCACAACCAGTGACCGCTTGTGGCACAACCAGTGACCGCTTGTGGCACAACCAGTGACCGCTTGTGACACAACCAGTGACCGCTTGTGACACAACCAGTGACCGCTAGTGGCACAACCAGTGACCGCTAGTGGCACAACCAGTGACCGCTAGTGGCACAATCAGTGACCGCTAGTGGCACAACCAGAGACACCACTACCACTAGTGACCACCAGTAACCACACCTGCAGGAGACGGGCACGGAGTTCCTGCGGCTGGGGCGAGCGTCGCGAGTGCACGCGTCGCTGCAGGACAGCGCTGACGAGCTCCTCACTGCAGGCATCACTGACGTCACGCAGCTCGCTGACTTCTACCAAAGCAAGGCGGGTCTCGGGTGTCTCGTGGGGTGTGTCTCGTGTCTTGGTGTGTGTCTCGTGTCCCTGTGTGTCTCGTGTCCCTGTGTGTCTCTTGGGTAGTCTCTTATCTTCGGTGTTTAATCATGTGTTATTGTATATCATCTACCAGGGTGTCTACTAGGTAGTAAAGTAGTAAAAAGTAGTAAAATTTGGAAAGTAGTAAAAAAGTAGTAAAAAGTAGTAAAATTTGCCTCAGGGTAGTAAAAAAAATTTTCAAGTGGAATAAATCCCTGAACATTTAAAGTAATGTTACATATTTATAAACTGTAGAGTACAAAGATTTTTTTAAATTTATTTTCCCTTAATCAGAAATTTGCCTCGATTTATGGAAATATTCCTGTAGAGTGGGGTGTAATTTTAGGATTGGAGCACACAAAATACAAAAAAGTTTCAAAATTTTTTCGGACAACAGTAAAAATAGTTCTCTTTTTCTTCTCATTCCGTTTGATCTGAAAGTTATCTAGTTGTTTTATGATGGAAGGTTAATTTGAGCCATTTTATTATTAACAAATTATTGAGAGAAAACAATAAAACGGCTTTCGCTTTGATGCGGTAATCGAGGTTTCATGAATCGTATAAATATAAATTTAACAAATGTAATACCAGTGGCGATGCATTGTTGAAAACACTTCTATTAGTACGCACCATCATTGAGATACAAGCTTAGGAACTTGTGATATCAGGGATTAGTATTGAAAATGGATTTAAAAATTGTGCATTTATGATTATGAGGTCGACATTTAACATCTTCTCTTCTTACGTATCAAATATGCATTATACGATCTCAAGGAAAAATGGAATAGCATAGCTACATATTTTCTTGTGGAAGCATATCAAGTGGCTTTGATTGAAATATGTTTGTCAAGTAAAGTGATTTATATTTTATTAAGAATTACAATTCTTTTAAATGTAAAACATCCTGTGAACTTTTTAAATTTTATGAATAAACATTAACAACTAGCCAAAATTTTCAAATAGGTAGTTGTACTTATCACTAAATAACTATTACATTTTATTGAATTTCATCTTTAGTGGATGCAGTTGCCCGTAAGATATATAGCAAAGTTGGCGTAATTGTTCTTTTTGTGCACTTGACACTCAAAAATTAAAACATTTTATACACAAACGTAAGCAGAGAAATAAAATTATTCTCAATTAGCTTTTAGAGAGTCCTGCTACAATTTCAGATGAGTAAGTCGTGAATCAAACTTATTAAATTTCAATTCCTCCCAATGAATAATGTTTAATTCAAAGTCATATATTTGGCTGGTAAGGTCTTGATTATCATAAACTTGATGTAGCCTTCCAATTCTTATTCCAAGACAAATATTCTCTCACTCCAAGTTGTTGCGGCAGGATAGAAACGTTGCAATGACGTCAAAGGAACTTCTCCGCAGTTCATTTATATCCAGAAAGTGCTTTTTTGGTCCTGAGCTTGATTGTGAGCAGTATTATCTCCTATGAAAAGACGATTTTATTCTGTCCACTTCGATTTTGGGGAACAACGATTTACTGAAACTATATATGTTTTTTTTTTGAAAAAAATTACCTCTTTGTGAAGCTGAAAGTTTTCTCATTCCAGTGACGTTAATTTATGTCCAAATACAGAAAGAATTATGCTATAAAATCATCTTTTAATACAGTGTGTCATCATTTGAACGAGAGTTTAGTTCCTTTGAAGTTTCTTTTGGCAATCATGGCGATTCAGTTACCTCCAGGATGTCGTCATAGCATGGAGATGCTCCATGTAATCAAAGTTCATTCTTCTACAAAATGTATGTAGGAAAGCTACATGAAATTTGCATTTTCGTGATTTGTTCCGTGATATAACATGTTCATAACCTATTTGTTATTATTGGTCGCAATTAGGACGCCGATTTAGATTTTGAGGTACACTAGAAATAGTTTACAAACTCATATTTCCGAAGTGCCATAGTGTTAGGTCATAATAAAATTCCTTGATATCCTGCTGTAAAGGGATCTGACAATCCCCTGGTGTCTACTAGTTTCCAGTCATTTTTTTTCCATATGATGAACTGTTGCCCTCATAGTTGAAAGATGTTTAGACCAGGTCTTCGCCAAACTTCTGTTGGAGTCCATTTAGGACGGGGTACCTTAGGAATTTAGGTAACTTTTTCACAGTAAAGCTTCGGTTGCTCCATTTAGTATTAAGTATTTTAAGTATTAAGAAACTTGGAGCCTTTTTTGAACCTTTGATATTGCGTATATTATTGATTCAAATTACTCATTATAGGCCGATTATTTACACCTGGACATTTGGACAACATACATTGTGTAAAAAAAGGTAGTAATATTTTGCTGTTGAAGGTAGTAAAAAGTAGTAAAAAGTAGTAAAATTTGGAAATGAAATATCAGTAGTCACCATGTCTACGCTTGATAGTGATTTAGTAATAAAAAAATGTTGAGTGACTTCCTTTTTACCTCAACACACGAAGAGCTCTGACTGTTTTGGATGAGAAAATTACTATATTATAAATGAGAATTAGATCATTAGACGTGTACTGCAGTAACTCAGCTTATTACTCAGCCGTGTGGTGAGATGTGCGGAATAACAACTACACAGTTAGACGTTTACTGCAGTGCCTTATTGGGTGTGGTGACCGCAGTGTAAACGAGAAGACAATGCAGAACGTGACTCAATTTTACTTTAACTTAACTAACTTTAACTTAACTAACTAACTTAAACATCTTGTTTCCACCCCACAGGCGGTGGTGGCCGCGACGTGTCTGGGGATGGGTCACGTGATCTTCACCAAACGTCGCTTCGACGTCTGTATTGTTGATGAGGCCGCACAGGTGATGTGTTGTGTGGTGTGTGTTGGGTGTTGTGTAGTGTTGGGTGTTGTGGTGTGTAGTGTTGTGAGTTGTTTTGGGTGTTGTGATGTGTTGGGTATTGTGTTGTGTTGGGTATTGTGTTGTGTTGTGTTGTGTTGTGAGGTGGGGTGTTATGCGTTTAGTGTTGTGTAGTTTTGTGGCGTGTAGTGTTGGAGTATTTTGTGTTGTGTTGGGTGTTGTGGCGTGTTGGGTGTTGTGGCGTGTTGGGTGCAGTGGTGTGTGGTGTTGTAAGTGTTGTGTTGTGTGGTATTTTGCGTTTAGTGTGTGTAATGTTGTGGTGTGTAGTGTTGTAGTATTTTGTGTTGTGTTGAGGGTCTGTTTTATCTTGTGTTGTGTGTAGTGTAGTGTTGTGTGTAGTTTAGTTTTATGTTGTGCTGTGTGTAGTTTGGTGTTGTGTCGTGTGTAGTTTCATGTTGTGCTGTGCTTTGTGCTGTATGTACATATGTAATTTTGTGAATTTTGTGTTAGTTTGGGTATTTTCATAATGCTGCTGACCGCCGGGCAGTCACTAACTCAACTTCGATAAATGCCTAATGAAAACTAAATGAAGGCGCGCAATTTAATGTTTGTTATTTTCATAATACTAAAATTAACTCGAATTTGAGTTGAAAATTGAACTTCAGTTTAACCCCTAAGCTATCCTATCCTATTCTATTCAATCTTAACCTACCCTAACCAAACCTAACTTAACCGAACCTACCCTGACAAAAACATATCAATGCATGAAAAGGCCACCTTTTAATTTTCCACTGATTAATTTGATATCCCTGTTGGGAAAGATTTAATTTTGGAAATTTAACTAATTTATGTCCTTTTTTGTAATTGTGTGTTATAAATTTTGGTGCTCACTCAATGCTTACCTAAAATTTTGTTCGGTAAAATGTCTTTGCAAATCCCAGCGGCACAGAAGGGGTCTCTTCACCAAATGTTTGGTTAAAATAAATGTTAGGGGTAGGCGACCATTAGATGTGTGTTGTTTCAGGCGAGGTGGGTAGATTACGCTATCAAGAATTTGACGGTGTAAGCAGTCCTCTAGGCCTCGGCAGAACCGCCTGTTGTGAGGGTTAATTGCACAGGCCTCGAAACTACAAACACCGTGGTCGACAGATTTAAGGGTCCAAACACTTGAGCATGAGAACCCTTAGAGCGATACAGTTTCCACGAGAAGTGTTGTCAAAAAAAAAAAAAAAATACAGGGGAAAGATGTAGAAGGGCCAACGGCTCTCAGCGAGAATCCCGGGAAACCTCATAAGGGCGGAGTCAGAAGTTCACGCCGAAAGACTCTAAGCCAATACAAACGACCCTGAATACCCTTTCAAAAGTCGATTGGTCGATACGGAAAAGGAGAGAACCGCGCTCTTGAGCACAGCGTCATTACTGAGGGAGTGAATTCAGTCTGCGTCGACGGGCGTCGTGAGAAGTGCGTTTCTTTTATCAAGTGCAATACTGGAAATATAATTTAAAAAAAAATGAGCAATACGTAGTTAATTTGGTAAAATCGTTTTTGGGGAATTTGCTAATCCAAAATTTTCTCTTTCCATTTTGCAGAGAAGAAATCTCACACAAGACCACTGTGGATGAGATGTAGAAAGTTATAAGAAAGTTTAAACGTCGATGGGCCGGGTAAGACTCATGTTACTCATTCGCGATATATGCTGTTAAAAGGATGTATACATATGATGATAAATTTGCGCCGTTCAATTAAATATGGCAAGAAAATATTGTGAATATGAGTGAGGTAGATGTAATACAAAATTAATGCCCCTTTATTGAATGAAAGATGAATATATTTGAGGAAACGTGATTGACGCTATAATGAGTAACAAGTCATAATTCAAATTTCAGGTGGGAAGGTAAACCTGGATTAACTGGATTAACTGGATAAAACGTACTACAAGGCGAGAAGATTCTCGGGAGTGCCGGGATCAGCATTTCGCAACAGACTTTCTGTGTACTGTGCACAAGACAGAATTTTGAACTGAAGCTGTTTGTAAAAGAACAATTCTGTGGTTTGAAGTGAGACCACCTTCTGTGCTGCGGGAACGCAAATGTTGGCAGGCCTCATTTGTGGCATTTTATGTAGGAGCAATATATGGGGAAGCTGGCCAGCGGTAGCACTTATTGTCATTCTGTTATGTAAGCTGTTAACACATGAAATTTCTAGAATTCCGTTACTCAATCTACACCAGTTCTAATGCCGTACATTGCGTGTGCTTCTCGGTATTCTGTATGATGTATTGCCGTAAATTATAAATTAAGTGAATTTTCACGTGTATAAAATTCCCCCCAAATTTAGTAGCAAGCAGCCCTCATCATAATTGATGCGCTCTGGAAAACGCGCATTGAGTAAGTCGAGTTCCACGTACATCGGTGAGTACTGCCCAATTTTAGTATACACATTTTGTAGTAGTGTTGATTTGTTTGGGCTTGCCCATAAATTTTCCTTGTGTTTCCTGTGCATTTCATTGAGGTATGCCAACCCCTCAAGCGAGCATTGGTCTTCTCATTAGTGTAAATTAATGAGAGACGAGGCAGACAGCCTTCTCGTGACATCCCCATTTGGCTGAGATCAACACGATCGCTTTGTAATATTTTGATTTTTGTGAGTGTAGTATAACAAGTGCATTGTATTTTTATTTGCGTGATTATTTCATGTGCAAAAACGTACAGAAATTCAGTAGAGGTACATAATTCGTAGTGATTATTTCTGTGTTCCGGTGTGAGAAGCCAACAAGCACGCTGCCATATAGATAAAGAAAGTGAAAGTGTTTATAAAAGTGATAAGATTCAGTAAGAAAATTCTGGTGTGTTCACACGATAATTTCAAAGTTTCAGTAAAAGATTTTACAGTGAGTAGGTTTGAAAATATTTGAGTGATCGCAAAATTTTGAGTTTTGGAAAAGGTGAATTGGAGAAAATAGCCACCATGCCTGCACGGGGGAGAAGGAACAACGCAAGGGGGAACGGACGAGTGGCGCCACCACAACCTGAAGAGGAAGAAGTAGTTAACATGCCCGTGGTAACGAGTTGCGTGGGTGCCATTGGGGCCAAGTTTAGGAGAGGCGACGATGTTGGGGAACATATGGCAAGATTGAAGTTTTTGACGGGCAATCTGAATAACAGCGAGCAGGTGAAAGCCTTCTTCCTATGCCTAGGTCAACAAGAGGCAAAGGAGTGCAATCTAATAATTGATACACTAACGAACCTGCGAGAAGCAGAAACATGGCTGCGCTCTTACGCCGATCAAGTTGAACATCCGACGCAAGCGCTGTTTGAAATAGTGACCAAGAAGCAAACAAGCCGAGAAGGAGTTTCAGAATACCTGACGCGCCTGGAAAGGCTGTACAACGAGAATTATCTAGAAAATCCGGAACGAATCCTTGTAGATTTGATGTGGCTCGGATTAAGGGAGAACATCACAAGACCATTTCGAAGTGATGCGCGACCTACGACAGTACAAGAACTGAGAGACATGGCAATCGAAGTGGAAAATCGACGGATAGTACCAGTACCAAGGGAAACGACAGAGAAGAGGGAACCGGAGAGAGAGAGAGCGCAGCGAAGCGAGAGGAGGCCACAGCATGAGACTGCACGTGTCGGCCATACGATGCGGCATTCACCACCACGGCCTAGAGGGTACCGCCATGAAGTGCCACCCTGGAGAGAAAGGAACAGACAGATAAGACACTCTCCTTATCATCGAAGAGGAAATTATGAAGCACCCCACTGGAGCGAAAAAGGCAGACTTAGGAGTCATCAGCACCAAATATACCACGCAAGGGAGCCACAGCCGCATCGGGAAGTGCCACCTGCACCTGCAATGGACTTGGCACAGTATAAAGCGGTGCCACCGCCGTGCGTAAACTGTGGAAAATTTGGGCACCTAAGAGCTGATTGCAGAGTGCAACATTTTGCAGGACAGCCAAAAAACGGGATAGGAGACCGTTAGCTCCACTAATAAATCCCAGCGTGACGCTCCAAGTGAATGGCACACCCGTTACCGCGCTTCTTGATACCGGAGCAAATATATGCTTGGTAAAAGAGCGTGTGGTTGCGGGAATTAAAAATGCTAGTGTGAAAGGAACATCAACTGCATTAAAAACAATTGGAGATGAACCCGTGCCGGTGCTGGGAAAGATTAATGTGCCAATCAAAGTTAACGGTCAGAAAATTGTTCAGAGATGTTTTGTTGTGCGGGAAAATGCATTCCCAGGAGACCTGCTAATAGGAGTGGAAGTAATGAACAAAGTCAACGCAAAGCTAGACTTCGGAAAATGTAGGGCATCATTCTTTGGCACTTACGTGAACATGTTTTCAGCACCAGGACACGCTTCTCCGAAAATTCAGTGTGTAACGCGGGAAGAAACATCAATCACTCTGGCTGAGGATATTACAGTAAAGCCTCGCGTGCAAACCATGGTGAAGTGCCGAGCAGATGGCAAGTTTGATGGGAAGGAAGTAATTTTAGAGCCTAGAATTAAGTGGGCGCCGTACGTCGGAGCCACCGCTGCAAAGGTACAAAACGGGTATGTTTTGATGCCTGTACTTAACCCTTTTGCCGAAGAAATCGCTCTGACTGAAGGAGCAATAATTGCAACGTGCCACGAAATCTCGAATGAAGCTGCAACTGCAGAAGAAAACAATGTGGAAAATAGCGAAGCAGAAAATCGCCGCAGAGAGAAGCGCTTTCAGCAAATTGATGAGCTTGACCTCAGTTACTTGGATGCTGAAAAACAAGAACAAGTTAGGAACCTGCTGAAGGAATATCACAAGACAATTAGTGCAGACGAGATGGATATTGGCCACGTCAAGGGAGTGAAATACAAAATTTTGCTGAGTGATTACAGGCCAATTCAAATGAAAGGGTGGCGTATTCCGTACACCAGCCAAGAAATTATTGATAAAAAGGTCTCGGAGATGATCGAAAGTGGAGTTGTGCAAGAGAGTACAAGTGCTTGGAAGAATCCCCTCGTACTCGTGAAGAAACCTGGAGGAGGCCACAGAATTTGCCTTGATCTGCGAGCTGTGAACATGCGAGTGGTGAACGAACATTACCCGATTCCCAACATCATAGGAACCCTGGAAGAAGTTGCTGGGAAAGAGTACTATTCCATTGTCGATGCAAAATCAGCCTTCCATCAAATTGAGCTAGATGAAGAAAGTAAGCAGTACACTGCATTTCAGACTCGACAGGGCAACTTCGAGTACGCTCGGCTGCCTATGGGACTCAAGTGCTCAACATCAGTGTACCAGAGAGTAATTTGTCATGTTCTGAAAAGGCAGCTTGGAAAATTCGCCGCTATTTATTTGGACGATGTGTGCGTTAGCTCTATGACTTTTGAGAGCCACCTAGAAAATTTGAGAGAAGTGTTACACGAGTTTCAATGTGCCGGAGTCAAAATAGGCTTGGACAAGTGCAAGTTTGCGCAAAAACAAGTGAAGTACCTAGGATGTTACATCAGTCGTGAGGGACTCATTCCGGACCCCAAAAATGTTGAGGCCATGCAAAATTACCCTAGGCCGACGACTGCACGCAAAGTCCGCTCGTTTGTAGCAGCGCTCAACTTCTATCGGCGGTTCATCCCGCACTTTGCCACAACCGCTGCACCTCTTAATGCACTGACTAAGAAGGGCCAAAAATTCAAGTGGAATGAACAACACGAACAAGCCTTCTGTAAACTTAAGCAGCTCATGATAGAAGCTCCAGTTCTGAAGAAACCTTCTCTAAATGAGACGTATTACTTGAGCTGTGATGCCTCAAACGAGGGCTCGGGCGCAGTGCTTGCTCAGAAATGTGAGGGCAAGGAACAACCGATTGGATACTTCAGCAAAAGATTCAATGATGCTGAAAAACGTTATTCAATTACGGAGCGTGAAGGGTTGGCAGTGGTTGCCGCTGTAAATCACTTCTCACCTTATCTGTACGGCAATAAATTTGTTGTGATCACAGATCACACTGCCCTCAAATATTTGTTCAAAGGTAAGAACACCAAGAACAATAGAATTATGAGGTGGGCACTAACTCTCTCACAGTATGATTTTGAGGTGATTTATCGGCCAGGAACTCAGAACGTGGTGCCCGACGCATTGTCGAGAAATATTGCGAACGACAACGAAGAAGAAAATCCAGACGGCGAAGCACCTAAAACAGTGTTCGTCACGACGATGATAAATGAAGCGCCCAATGTACAAGAGGCGGAAGGTAGTTTGCAGAAAGAAAATGTGAGAGCAGAACAGTTGAAAGATCCCGTTTGGGGGCCAGTTCTGAGGTATCTTGAAGGTGACAAATTAGGGGACGCTCCAAGTCTTGCTCTAAAACCCGAAATCTTCACCGACGAAGGCATATTGTATTTCAGAAAAACACAACGAAAGCCTAATAGAACAAGGCACTTAATCGTTGTGCCAGACGCTCTGAGGGAAGCAGCAATAACGTTAGCGCATGATAGTACCATCGGTGCTCATCAAGGTCGTGCTAAAACGTGGAAGAAGCTCATGGAATTTGGGTACTGGATTAACATGTCGCGCGACGTTAACAAATACATCGATTCGTGCATGCAGTGCCAGAAACGTAAGATCAACAATCGCATTTGTGTTAGCATGGGTTCATTCCCTGAAATTGACAAGCCTCTGGACAGAATAGGCGTAGATTTAATCGAAATGCCAGTGTCGAATGAGGGCCACAAATACATCTTAACCGTGGTTGATCACTTCAGTAGATATGTCGCTGCTTTCCCACTCAGAAGCAAGACAACTGAGGAAGTGACTCGAGCGTTAACTAAATTCGTAACCACGTATGGCCCTGCGAAAGCGCTCGTCTCAGACAGAGGTACCGAGTTCACGTCAGCTTTGTTCAGAAATGTGTGTGAAAAATTGAAAATAAAATACTACAACACATCAGCGTATCATCCGCAATCAAATGGAATGACGGAACGTCAGAACAAGAACATCAAAACGGTGCTGTCTCACCTCGCAGCCAGCGATCAACCATCGTGGCATGATGCTTTGCCGTGGACATGCTTGGCACTGAACACAAGTTATCAAAGTGTTATTGAAGAAATACCGTATTATTTATTCTTTGGTAGGGATGCAGAAATTCCTGTTGTTGACTGGTTAAAAACCCCTCGCATGGATTATTCTCTTGGGGACAATTACAGTGCCGAGGTGAGCGCCCGACTTCACAATGCGTTCAAAGTAGTGAAGGCCAAGTCCAAGGCTTCACACGACAAGTCGGTGCAAATGAAGGAAAGAGGTGTGAAAAACAACCAGGTGGAAAGCGGAGATATTGTTTTATTACACAATCCTACAGGAAAAGCCGAATCTACAAACGCTTGGCCTACCGACTGGTTAGGCCCGTACCGTGTCCTTGAAAGGAATGCCACAAATGCGACCATTAAAGCACTATATAGTAACCGACAAGAAAGGGTTCATTTGGATAGATTGAAAGTTGCTTTCCTACGGGGTGAGGCTTTTCCCGGCACGTCGGACGTCGCAGCTGAACCAGGGAATGGAAACGGATATGAAACTATTGAGAGAGACGATGAGGACCTGAGGACAGAGAACCACGTAAGCGCGAGAGCTGCGTTCAAGGAGCGGCGAAGCTACAATTTGCGTTCAAGATGTAGGTGAATTGCCACTTGGAAGCGAGCTGCAGTGGACTGAGATCATGCGTCGCATTAACTGTGTGAACTGTGTTCTTGTGCGTTCAATTTTAGCAGAGCTCTTACGTGGGAGTGAGTTTTTCGCTGTAGGCTTTAATCTAAATGTGTTCTTTAGTAGAATTGTACTATTCTAGTTGTGAATTAAAATTAGTCGCACTCACTAGAGTGAAATGCTTCGTTCAGTAAGAATGTGTTCCAGGTTATATCACTCCAACTTTCTGTGCTCACAAGAAATCTCGTGCATAACAAAACTCTTGTTCGAGTGATCTAGTTTGCCCTATGCTTAATTCTCATGTTCTTTCCTGCTAAGTGAAGGGAGATTGGGAGTTTATTAGGTTAACTTCGTGTGTTTCTCAAGAGGAGTACTTTGTTTCATTTGTAGGATGCTTATATTTTTCGCCAGCTTCTCGTGAAGCGCACGTAGCTCTAGCGAATGAATTAAGTTTAATCTGAAGTTCTTAGGCTGAGGCTATCTCAGGCTTGCTAATTTTATCAATACCGTTAGACCGTTCATTTCATAACGGGGAAAATATGTTTAGTGTCGGATTAAAATTTGCGAATTCTTGCGTGCTGTAGTGTTGAATTTTCTGACTTTGTGTCTTTCTCTTGCCCTGAAAGAATATCGTAAACACGGTATTCCGGAAGGAATTATTCTGATCTTACTCTGTAGAGTGTAGTACATTTCTTTTCAGACTTAAGGAATTAATTTCTTGGTAGATTAGCGTAGTATGTACTTCAGCCCAAAACAGGTCAGAACAATTACATAACACGAATGCGTCTCGGGTAAGCAGCAATTAAGGAAGAATCACGTGGAATACAAGTAATTATTTACAAGAACGAAGAAGATAGAACAACAACACAACATAGGGGACACATTGCACCTGTATTGGAGATGTTTAAAGGATTGCCCAAATTCAAGCGTTGCAGTGAGAAGCAACAAAGACGAATGTATAGCTGGAAACTTGGAGCAAGCTCAGAAGAATGCGGAGAGCACAAGTAATTGCCTCAGAGCCGCTCGCGGTCGAGCTGTGGCTATAGACATGGGTCGCTAACAAGCAGAGCCAGGAAAGGGCATCTCAAGTAATTGGTGCCCATGCATCGAAGTGGAAAACACCACAGAACGACACAGCAACAGCATGAGGAAGGAAGGAAGAGAATACGAAAATAAAGCAGATAATGTTCTAGGGCGCCGTAATGTAATAGTGTTCAAAAATGCTTTTATAAATGGGTACCCAAATGAACCAATGATAATGCTTTTATATTATTGAGTATGGAATCTAACTTGATTTATTTGGAATTTGCATTGTGACATGAACGCTTGGAAAGGCATTCCTGAAACTCGCATGCAATTTTCCTGTGAATTTTTACTAGGCAAATAATCACTTGGAATATTGAAGCCGCATTGAGGCATCTCTATTTATACGTGAAATAAAAATGTAAAAGAGATTTCGTCGGATAGGCTTTGAATGAAGCGGACGGTCTTCAGAGAATATTAACCACGGAATTCTCGCATAAATAAGAGTGTTCACTCGAATACAATAAAACAGCATCTAGTGTCTACCAGATTCCACGTGACGTCAAGGGATGCTGAGGGGGATTCTGCAGGATACCAGTGTGCACTACGCAGGATTATGCCTCGGAACACTTCAGCCTTACTTCGTGGGATTGGAACCCATCGCGAGGGGAGACTTAATCGAATGAAAAAAAAAAAAAAGGAGTTATCGACGCTTCAACTCGTACTCTTCGACAGACCAACATAAGTTCCTGATTCGCCAATTCGTCTGATCAACGAAGCGGCATTCTCGAGTAGTCTGACGATTAAAATTTGAGTTCGAATATACGTCCTAAAATGTATGTGAAAGATTGTACTTAAGATGATTTAGTGGTAACTTGAATCGTGATTATGATCCGTGTTACCGAATGAAATCGTGCAAGTAATGTGGTGTATAGAAATTTTATATGAGGCTGGATATTGGGATCACAATCCTTCCTTCTGAAAATGAGTACCTATCTTCAACGCGTGTGTGATGACATTGGAATGCCAGAAGAGAAAAATGGAAGGACAGCAAACTCCGTCAACGATACCCAAGGAGTGAACAGCGAATCGTCAAAAGCAGCGTCAAGGAATTATAGAACAGAAGATGCCAACGGCTAGAGAGATCTGGAAGACAAAAACATCGACACTTGAGGATATTTGAGATTGTAGGAAATGTGTACACTAAATTTTGTGAATGTTATTAGGATTTAGTACTCAAGTATTTAGTACGCACTTCAGTTGGCGGGAAAAACAGACACATCGGTTAGATGAAGATGACACAATATATTACGCTGTGGCTGATTGTATTGTAATAAATAAGATTGTTAAATGTAATGTACCATGTATCTGCGGAATTAATTTAGAACATAATTGGCTTAAGTAGATGTGTACCATTTGTGTCTTAAATTGGCTAATAATTCAGTTCAAATTATTCAAATGAATAACATAACGCTAATACAAAAAAAAAAAAAAATTGTCGAGTCAATTTTTTTTTATGTAAAGGAGCGGGGATGTTGGGAAAGATTTAATTTTGGAAATTTAACTAATTTATGTCCTTTTTTGTAATTGTGTGTTATAAATTTTGGTGCTCACTCAATGCTTACCTAAAATTTTGTTCGGTAAAATGTCTTTGCAAATCCCAGCGGCACAGAAGGGGTCTCTTCACCAAATGTTTGGTTAAAATAAATGTTAGGGGTAGGCGACCATTAGATGTGTGTTGTTTCAGGCGAGGTGGGTAGATTACGCTATCAAGAATTTGACGGTGTAAGCAGTCCTCTAGGCCTCGGCAGAACCGCCTGTTGTGAGGGTTAATTGCACAGGCCTCGAAACTACAAACACCGTGGTCGACAGATTTAAGGGTCCAAACACTTGAGCATGAGAACCCTTAGAGCGATACAGTTTCCACGAGAAGTGTTGTCAAAAAAAAAAAAAAAATACAGGGGAAAGATGTAGAAGGGCCAACGGCTCTCAGCGAGAATCCCGGGAAACCTCATAAGGGCGGAGTCAGAAGTTCACGCCGAAAGACTCTAAGCCAATACAAACGACCCTGAATACCCTTTCAAAAGTCGATTGGTCGATACGGAAAAGGAGAGAACCGCGCTCTTGAGCACAGCGTCATTACTGAGGGAGTGAATTCAGTCTGCGTCGACGGGCGTCGTGAGAAGTGCGTTTCTTTTATCAAGTGCAATACTGGAAATATAATTTTAAAAAAAATGAGCAATACGTAGTTAATTTGGTAAAATCGTTTTTGGGGAATTTGCTAATCCAAAATTTTCTCTTTCCATTTTGCAGAGAAGAAATCTCACACAAGACCACTGTGGATGAGATGTAGAAAGTTATAAGAAAGTTTAAACGTCGATGGGCCGGGTAAGACTCATGTTACTCATTCGCGATATATGCTGTTAAAAGGATGTATACATATGATGATAAATTTGCGCCGTTCAATTAAATATGGCAAGAAAATATTGTGAATATGAGTGAGGTAGATGTAATACAAAATTAATGCCCCTTTATTGAATGAAAGATGAATATATTTGAGGAAACGTGATTGACGCTATAATGAGTAACAAGTCATAATTCAAATTTCAGGTGGGAAGGTAAACCTGGATTAACTGGATTAACTGGATAAAACGTACTACAAGGCGAGAAGATTCTCGGGAGTGCCGGGATCAGCATTTCGCAACAGACTTTCTGTGTACTGTGCACAAGACAGAATTTTGAACTGAAGCTGTTTGTAAAAGAACAATTCTGTGGTTTGAAGTGAGACCACCTTCTGTGCTGCGGGAACGCAAATGTTGGCAGGCCTCATTTGTGGCATTTTATGTAGGAGCAATATATGGGGAAGCTGGCCAGCGGTAGCACTTATTGTCATTCTGTTATGTAAGCTGTTAACACATGAAATTTCTAGAATTCCGTTACTCAATCTACACCAGTTCTAATGCCGTACATTGCGTGTGCTTCTCGGTATTCTGTATGATGTATTGCCGTAAATTATAAATTAAGTGAATTTTCACGTGTATAAAATTCCCCCCAAATTTAGTAGCAAGCAGCCCTCATCATAATTGATGCGCTCTGGAAAACGCGCATTGAGTAAGTCGAGTTCCACGTACATCGGTGAGTACTGCCCAATTTTAGTATACACATTTTGTAGTAGTGTTGATTTGTTTGGGCTTGCCCATAAATTTTCCTTGTGTTTCCTGTGCATTTCATTGAGGTATGCCAACCCCTCAAGCGAGCATTGGTCTTCTCATTAGTGTAAATTAATGAGAGACGAGGCAGACAGCCTTCTCGTGACATCCCTAATATTGCTAACTCGGACGAAAGCATAACGGGCGGACTAACTAACTAAGGAACAAAGGAAAGGAGAAGCAGAATATAATATGGATTAGTGTATGGCAATATTGTATCAGTGATTGATGACTCTGCAGGTGCTGCTGCCGGCCTGCCTGCCCGCCCTGCTCTGCGCTGACAAGTTCATCCTCGTGGGGGACACCCAGCAGCTCCCCCCAGTCGTACAGAGCTCCCAGGCCAGGTGTGCGGGCGTCTGTAGATTTATTTGACTGTTTAATGTGTCTTTTTATTCGTGACAGGTGGGTCTCCGTAGACTTGTTTCCGTCTCAAATGTTTCGTGTTCTGATGTGCCTTTGATCCGTTGTGTGCGTTGACTTGTAAACTTGTTTTCTTTTTTAACGTGCTTTCGATACGTGGTATGCAGTTCTCCGAAGACTTATTGTCATCTCAAACGCATCATATTTTCCTTTGACTTGTAGTGTGCAGGTCTCCGTAGACTTGTTTTCATTTTTAACGTGCCTTTGATACGCGGTATGCAAGTCTCCATAGATATGTTCCCGTCTCTCGTATCCTGAATACCGTTATTGGCACCCGACGTGCCTGTGTGACTTGTGCAGGCCTCTGTAAATTTATCTTCATTTCAATGGTTTCATATTTTGACATGCCTTTGCCTTTGCCCTAATGCCTGCCACCATCAACCCCTCCCCCACGCCATATAGCCCATCACCATCAGCCTACCAATCCCCGTAAAACACCCTCGCATTCGTCAGGTCCCTAGGCATGACGGAGACGGTGTTCAGCCTGCTGGAGCGGGACGAGACGAAGCACCTGAGCGCGTCCCTAACGGTACAGTACCGCATGTGCGCCCCCATCATGCGGCTCGCCAACGCCCTCACCTACCAGGGGCAGCTCTCCTGCGCCTCCCCGAGCCTCGAGGCTGCCACGCTCGCCCTGAAGGAGGGGCAGGTGCGTCCTCAGGGTGTTTGGGTGCTGGTGCAGGTGGTGATAGGGTCCAAAGGGGTCTTGGGGGGCTGGTGTGGGTGTTGATAGGGTCCAAAGGGGTCTTGGGGAGCTGTTGTGGGTGGTTGGAAAGGGTCAAGAGGGGTCGTGGGGGATGGTGTAGGTGGTGATAGGGTTAAAACAGGTCTTGGGGGCTGGTGTAGATGGTGATAGGGTCGAAAAGGGTCTTGGGGGGGGGGGGGGGGCTGGTGTGAGTGTTGATAGTGTCAAAAGGGGTCTTGGGGGATGGTGTGGGTGGTTGGAAAGGGTCAAGAGGGGTCTTGGGGGATGGTGAAGGTGGTGATAGTGTCAAAACGGGTCTTGGGGGCTGGTATAGATGGTGATAGTGTCAAAAGGGGTCTTGGGGGTCTGGCGTAGGGGGTTGAAAGGGTAAAGAGGGGTCTTGGGGGGGGCTGGTCTAGGTGGTTGGGAATGGTCAAAAAGGGGTCTTGAGGGGGCTAATTTAGGTGGTTGGAAAGGGCTAACGAGGGGTCTTGAAGGCTATAGGTGGTTTAAAATGGGTCTTGGAGCGAGTGTAGTTGTGTAGTTCAACACCTGAAGGGAGTGGGAACATTTTAGCGTGTAAATAAATAGATGCAAAAATGGCCGCAAATATGTTGATTTGAAAATGTTGGTAAATTTTAATTTCACGCGTAAAGTGCGCATAAATTTGACTTCACACAAAACATGTAAACTAACTTAAATTTAAACAACTTGAACATATTTCAGTTCAAATAAAAAGATGAAGGAATTTCATGTTGATAAAACCAAAAATAACTTTTCTGTTAAAGGCAAAATATTTAATACGCACAATGTTTCCTGATATAAAGTACGAAATTAGCGAGTATTTCACTGGTGAATATGAAGATTTGATTGTTCGATATGTTATATTTATTTACTAGTTAACCGTAAATGTAGATGTATTGTGTTAATTTATAACTATTTTGTGTAAATACAAGTATATATATGTCAAGAACATGTAAATCCTAATATAGAGTGTAAATACGTCTATACATGTGCCTGAGTATAGAAATATTGCAGGAGCCGCTGATAGATGCGCTTCCAGATTGGCTGAGGCGTGCAGTGACGCCCTCACAAGCCGTGCTGCTATTGGACACAGCTGGGGGCGCGGCTGAGCAGGACTGCCCATTGGGCATCAGCAACCCTGATGAGGTTGTGATCACCGCCCGCATTGTGGCTACGCTGCTGCAGGTGGGTAGATTTGCCTGGTAGGTTTTGCCGGTAGGCTTGGCAGGTAGATTTTGCCGGTAGGCTTGGCAGGTAGATTTTGCCGGTAGGCTTGGCAGGCAGGTTTTGCCGGTAGGCTTGGCAGGTAGGTTTTGCCGGTAGGCTTGGCAGGTAGATTTTGCCGGTAGGCTTGGCAGGTAGGTTTTGCCGGTAGGCTTGGCAGGTAGATTTTGCCGGTAGGCTTGGCAGGCAGGTTTTGCCGGTAGGCTTGGCAGGTAGGTTTTGCCGGTAGGCTTGGCAGGTAGATTTTGCCGGTAGGCTTGGCAGGTAGATTTTGCCGGTAGGCTTGGCAGGTAGGTTTTGCCGGTAGGCTTGGCAGGTAGATTTTGCCGGTAGGCTTGGCAGGTAGGTTTTGCCGGTAGGCTTGGCAGGTAGGTTTTGCCGGTAGGCTTGGCAGGCAGGTTTTGCCTGTAGGCTTGGCAGGTAGGTTTTGCCAACAGGCTTGGCAGGTAGGTTTTGGCGGTAGGCTTGGCAGGTAGGTTTTGCCGGTAGGCTTGGCAGGTAGGTTTTGCCGGTAGGCTTGGCAGGTAGGTTTTGCCGGTAGGCTTGGCAGGTAGGTTTTGCCGGTAGGCTTGGCAGGTAAGTTTTGCCGGTAGGCTTGGCAGGTAGGTTTTGCCGGTAGGCTTGGCAGGCAGGTTTTGCCGGTAGGCTTGGCAGGTAGGTTTTGCCGGTAGGCTTGGCAGGTAGGTTTTGCCGGTAGGCTTGGCAGGTAGGTTTTGCCGGTAGGCTTGGCAGGTAGGTTTTGCCGGTAGGCTTGGCAGGCAGGTTTTGCCTGTAGGCTTGGCAGGTAGGTTTTGCCAACAGGCTTGGCAGGTAGGTTTTGGCGGTAGGCTTGGCAGGTAGGTTTTGCCAACAGGCTTGGCAGGTAGATTTTGCCGGTAGGCTTGGCAGGTAGGTTTTGCCGGTAGGCTTGGCAGGTAGGTTTTGCCGGTAGGCTTGGCAGGCAGGTTTTGCCTGTAGGCTTGGCAGGTAGGTTTTGCCAACAGGCTTGGCAGGTAGGTTTTGGCGGTAGGCTTGGCAGGTAGGTTTTGCCGGTAGGCTTGGCAGGCAGGTTTTGCCTGTAGGCTTGGCAGGTAGGCTTGGCAGGTAGGTTTTGCCAACAGGCTTGGCAGGTAGGTTTTGGCGGTAGGCTTGGCAGGTAGGTTTTGCCGGTAGGCTTGGCAGGTAGGTTTTGCCGGTAGGCTTGGCAGGTAGGTTTTGCCGGTAGACTTGGCAGGTAGATTTTGCCGGTAGGCTTGGCAGGTAGATTTTGCCGGTAGGCTTGGCAGGTAGGGTGGGTGGGTAGGAGGGTGGACTTGGCAGGTAGGCTTGATAGGCTGGGTAGGAAGAAAGCTAAACCTGTCTTACCAATGGATTCAATACATTAGTATTTCTTTACAGTGTAACCCAAGAAACTGCGTCCAATTTTTGACTGCCCAGTACTCATGCACGTATTGTATTTTGATGTGTATCGTGACATAAATACTAGCCTAATGAAATAAATCGAATATGAGAACATTAAATTTAAGTAAATTAAATGGCGTCTAAGTTATTTTAGGTGCGTCTGTAACTAAAATTAAAAATACATGACTAACTAACTGTTCATTGTAGGCCCTGTTTATGCTTGTGAAACTTTGAAACTTTTTCGGTTTGCTTGCGCACTTGGTTGTCACCGTACACGCTCTGTTTTCAGTAATAACACGATAAATCTAAATTGACACTTTGACCGCAACGTGAGCCACCCGTGGCCACGGTGGAGATTTCCACAGTGCTATTGACCGACCAGTAGTCACAAACTCAAATCTGATAAATAAAGGATAAAAGAAAAAAAGACACGATCCAGTTAATTTTTGCTGTTTTCAAAATTGCTTACTTCAATTGACTTCAAATTAGAGTTGAATATTGAACAAGTTTTATCGACGACAGTCAAAGTGTTGAACACCCTCATTGCAGTAATAACATACGGGGGAATTGAACACTCTTATTTCAGTATAAAATAATTATTTATATGAAATAATTAATAATAATTTCAGTAATAACCTGACGCAAATTCGAAAATTCTGGCGCTCTGTTTTTTGTCTTGGCACAATCGGTTTCACATGCCTATTTTACGGAGGAATTTTCCCATAGTTGAATGAGTGAACACGCTTACTCCAGAGTTTACTGAAGCTTCTGCAGTAAGTTTTATTAGACGGCCTTTAACTGGAAGTGTTGCAAAAATATTAAGCAGTGTACACTGCAAAATATAATAAAAACTGGACTTCAGATCAGTAAAAAGTTCACACAATCATCACAATAACGCTAAAAAGTTTGCATGATCATCACAATAATGCTAAAAAGTTCACACAATCATCACAATAACGCTAAAAGTTCACACAATCATCACAATAACCCTAAAAAGTTTGCACAATCATCAACAATAACGCTTAAAAGTTTGCGTGATCATCACAATAACGCTAAAAAGTTTGCATGATCATCACAATAACGCTAAAAAGTTTGCATGATCATCACAATAATGCTAAAAAGTTTGCATGATCATCACAATAACACATAATCACGACAATAACGCAGACGTGCCCACAGCTCGGGGTGGACGGAGACGACATCGGCGTGATAGCCCCCTACCGCGCCCAGGTGCGCCTGCTGCAGGACACGCTGCTTCTGAGGGTCAGGGACCGTCTGGCTGGGGGCGCTGCTGAGGGAGGCATGATACTGAGGGAGCCTTCTTGCGAGCCTGATCCCTCTCTGGGCTCTGAATCAAAGGCCCTGGGCTCTGAATCAAAGGCCCTGGGCTCTGAATCAAAGGCCCTGGGCTCTGAATCAAAAGACCCGGACTCTGAATCAAAGATTCTAAGCTCCAAATCTTCGACCACGTTCCCAAAAGAAAAGAACGACCTAGATGATGATGATGATGCTTTGATGGAAATATTGAGCGAAATGGAGGACGAGCGTGGGTCAAAATCCCATAACAACTCAGAAGACTTGAAAAACAACAAAAACATTGCTAAAGACGTCGCAAAACGGCGTTTGAACTTCGCGTCACCGCTCACAACAGAGCCTCTACAGAAGCTAGACTCTCCCCACGCCCTGAGGGTCGCCAAGGAGTGCAAGAAGATCGAAATCAACACCGTGGACCAATACCAGGGCCGCGACAAGGAAGTTATCATTTATTTGTGCGTCAGGAGCTGCACGGACCCTAAAAAAGCAGGGGAGCTGCTCCGGGACCGACGCCGCCTCAACGTCGCCATCACGCGCGCCAAGAGGAAGCTGCTCATTGTGGGGAATGTGGAGTCCCTGCAGCTGTACGAGCCCTTCCAGAAGTTGGTCTCCGTGCTCCATGACCACGAAATATTCCGGTTTGAGGGTCAAGAGTGGCTCCGGTGATCCTGGCAGGCTCGAAGTTTTGAATAGATAAGATGTTTTTTGACTGGATCAGAAATTGCTGAATAGCTGAGATGTTTTTGTTCACTGATGAATAGCTTGAGATGTTTTTGGCTGGATGAGAACTTGCTGAATAGCTGGAAAATTGTTGACGGTACGAAAAGCTACTCAATGGTTGGATGAGAAATTGCTGAATAGCTAAAATATTGTGAAACGGCTGGAAGAGAAATTGCTGAGATGTTGCTGTTCTTTGGCTGGACGAGAATTTGCGTAGTAGCTGGGAAGTTGCTTTGATCTTCGAAAACTGCTAAATGGCTTTGTGGGAAATTTCTGACCAGCTCAAAAGTTGCCAAATAGCTCAGTGAAAAACTGCTTGCTCGATGAGACTTGTTGGTCGGTGCAGGCAAATTGATTCTATTTGTTTGTTTGTGTAATTCATCGTTTCTTGTCACGACAGAATCTCTCATAATCTCACAGGGTTGGTAACTCCAAGATCTGTTTAGAATTCATTTTAATAATTCCACGTATCTTCACCATTACAAGTAGGGAAGAATGGCTAAGTTCTTAAGGTTTTTCTTTCGGGTGTCTTTTTGTAACTTTGGGCGTCTGGACGTCATCTGAGCCTTGCTTTGATTAGGTGTTGATTGCATTTAAAAGGAATCCATCAGTTTTAGTTTCCCTAGGAAATTAAATTTTACGGATAAGTGTTGAAGTTCTCGCAGTATTTAGTGACACATAACCGTCGCAGAGGTTGAGGTAACAGTGTTGATCATTTTGAATCTTCTCTATTTTCTAACTGGAATATTTTGTACCTTTACTATGGTTTTTCACCTTCAGTGGTGATATATACCCATATCGATATCATACATCCGCATTGAAATGTTTACACCCATACTGAGAGGTTTTTCGGTAGAATATTCTTTTCTTTCCTACCCACAACGATATTCTACCCATATTGATTTCTACGTCGGTTGAAATTGACTTCAGAGATTTTTGGTAGAATGTTTTACCCTTTTCTACTCAAAATGATTTTCTACCCTCGATGATTTTCTACTGATTTTGGTTTCATTGCGCGTTATGGCAAAGTGGAGTTTTTAGGTTGAACATATTTGGTTTTATCGCAATGAAGACCTGGTGATTTTTTTGGAACGCTGGGGAATTTTGGTTTGTACATGACTTGCTGTCATGGCTGCATGACTTTATATGACTTGAACTCTTATGTGTCATTTTACATGTGTGACGCAACTGATTTTATATTTTTGTAGCGTTTTATGAGCGACAGGATTGCGTTTAGCGCGTTCGTTGCGGTTTGAACCGTAACTTGTTCTTGTAAGTCATTTTTTTGAAGCAATTTTTTTGCAAGTATTTTTTTCAAGCAAGTTTTTGTAAGTATTTTTGTGTTAATATTTTTTTGTAAGTAATTTGTTGTGCAAGGACAAATTTGTTTATTTTCAGAATGAACAATGTTTTTTGCGCATACGTTTATATAATTACCTACTTGCTACCTAACACTGAATGAATTCAAAGGAATGGTCAATGAAGAAATTGAAACACGCAAATTTCGATCACAATTTACAGCATGTTACGTTTTGTATCAGTGTGGTGAGTATTTCTATTTATTTTTTGCTTGTCTTTCTTCATTTCTATTATAATTTACTGAAATTATTTTGTTTATTTGCTCATGCTGTTGTGTGGACTGACGCACTTTGCTGTTTTTTATTAAAAGAATACGGGATCATCGATTCTTTTGAACAGTTTCCTGTTCTTCACTTCAGTAACGGCTTGTACCGCAAAATGGTACACATCTCTTTGCTATTCTTAAAGGTTCATTTTAGAATCTTTTTGGAATCCTACCATATTTTTATTGTCACACTTTTGTACTCATATCCCCTCAGGGGGATAAAATTATTGTATCTATGGGAACTAGCGCTCCCAGGGGGACTATGTGAGGGCCCGAGCTAAAGGTTAGGGAGGCTTCCTTTTTGTTGAAAAAGAATAGGTTTTTGTTTTGTTACGGACCATCTTTTTTCGGTTCACTGCTGTCCTGTTTTTCAGCACCTACCACTTTCTTCTTCAACTTTTTCTTGTTTCATGAACTTCTTTCTTAGCTTACTGTTTCTGTGCACTTTGTGCATAAATTCCGCGTTCCCTCAACTCCATACTAAATGGTGCCTTCCTCCTTCCTCTCTTAAAACATTTTTGTCGTGCAGTTAAGGGAGGCTAAAACTTTCTTATATAATAATAATAATAATAATAATAATAATAATAATTTGTTGAAATAAAATGTTGTTGTATTGTTAAGGACCAACTTTTTTTGGTTCACTGCTGTCCTGTTCTTCAGCACCTACTACTTTCCTCTTCAACTTTGGTCTTGTTTCATGAACTTCTTTCTCATCTTTCTGTTTCTATGCCCTTTCTGCATACTGTAGATTCCCCATTCTCTTTTCCCCGTACTAAATGGTGCCTTCTTTCTTCCTCACTTCGATAAGCTCTTTTTTGTAGCGGTTAGGGAGGCTTAAACTAACTTATAATCTAATCTACTATGCACCTTGTACATACATAGAAGCGTACGTACATACGGTATGTACATCAACGCACAGTACGTAGCACATGGTATCTGGTTCATCAAGAATCGCGTGAATAAGTTTTCCATCAAGTATGGAGTATTGGTACCAAAATTTAAAATACATACTTTTGGAAATTCTTAAACTTTCATTTTCCTATAACTTCAAAAGTGTTGATGGTTTCATACGTTGTATGTGTATAGTATGTGATAGCAATGTACATGTAATGGTGTATTGTATAAGGAATAGTGTGTTATACGTGTAAGGTAAGTGTGTACTAATAATTTAGGTATAATAGTTGTTCGAGTTGTATAAATAAATAAATCACGGAGTTTATTTTAAAGTAGTATAAATGAGTAAAATCACGGAATATTTTTCGAGTAAATTAGGATCTTACGTTACTTGCTACAAATGACTTTCCTTTTAAAACAATACAATGTTATACTCCTATTCAATTTCTACTCCAAAACAAGTTTTGTCTTTCATTTATATGTGATGCCGTAGCAAATTATATTCCAGCTTTCTGAGTTTAGAGTTCCTATGTGTTAGCATCAACGATTTTTTTCTTGGTGTCGCTATCACTCGAGTCTCTCTTATCACCTGCGATACGGCCGCGTTATCGCGACAGCCGTTAGTGCTTCTTTCGTTTCCCTCATCCTTTGTGTGCTGATTTTGTATTTGGTATTTGGGTGCTAATTTTGTATTTGGTATTTGAGCGCTAATTTAGTACTCAGTATTTGAGTGCTAATTTACTACTCAGTATTTGAGTGCTAATTTACTACTCAGTATTTGAGTGCTAATTTAGTACTCAGTATTTGAGTGCTAATTTACTACTCAGTATTTGAGTGCTAATTTACTACTCAGTATTTGAGTGCTAATTTACTACTCAGTATTTGAGTGCTAATTTACTACTCAGTATTTGAGTGCTAATTTACTACTCAGTATTTGAGTGCTAATTTAGTACTCAGTATTTGAGTGCTAATTTAGTACTCAGTATTTGAGTGCTAATTTAGTAAGCGTCTCTTACTAATTAGTAAGCGTGCTACTCTTACTAAATCACACAACACGCTTCACCAGCGAGAGAACTCCTATTCTTGTATTTACTGCTACAGGTTATGCTTGTGGCCTCGAGCTAAAAATTAGATAGGCTTTATTTTTGTTGAAATAGAATAAGTTTTTTTTTTTACAGACCATCTTTTTTCGGTTCACTGCTGTCCTGTTTTTCAGCACCTACTACTTTCTTCTTCAACTTTGTCTTGTTCCGTAAACTTCTTTCTCATCTTACTGTTTATTTTCTTATTTATATTATTTTATTTCATTAATTATAATAAATAACTTTTTATTATATTTATCTATTTATTATTATTTAAAAATCTTGTGCATAGATTCCACGTCCCCTCAACTCCATGATAAATGGTGCCTTCTTTCTTCCTCTCTTCGGAACTTTTTTTTTTGCAGCGGTTAGGGAGGCTTAAACTAAACATCTAATCTAGTCTTCAACTTTATTGGAAATAAACTATTTTTATTTTCTTTTCTGTCATCTTCATATCAATTTATGATAAAAATGCGAAGAAAGAAAGTAACGCCATCAGCGTCTCTCGGTTGCGACTCGGCTAACGGGGCCGTTATCTAGACCGCCACATTTATGTATAGCTTCCTCTACTCCTGTAAGCAACTTATCAGTTTTATCACTCACGTGTTTCTGGCCTATTTCGTGCACCGTAATTCATATCATTTACCGCATTCATTCATTTCTGTTTCAAAATCGCTTCACATTAGTGAATGTCGCATGTATTGATGTAATTTTTAGTCTCCTTTATATTATTTTACGTATTCATCTCTTTACCTGATGTAAAATCACGACGCAATAGTGAATTTCGTACACATTCGTCCAATTCCTGATCTCACGTACACACGCGTACACATTCATACAAACACACACACACATACACGTACAACACACATGCACATGCAGCGGGAAATGTGACTAACATTCATTAAAAATATACCTCGTAAAAAGTGGGTAAAAACTTCAATATTATCCAAGCCTCACAGGTACAGCATTAACTGAGCCTCACAGGTACTGTATAATAGTGTATATCGAGCCTCAGTAGCCGGGGTGACGCGGTGGGGGGAGGATGTGCGTGTGTTGCGTGCCGTGTCCCAGCGCGCATGTCCACCTTTTACTGCCTTATTGCTATTTCGCTTTACTGATGGATTTATAGGTTACTATTTGAAATGGATGAGTTATTGAATTAGTTTGCGTAACGAATCGACTAAATTAATTAATTATCTCCGATACTGATTTATTGATAAATTTGTATATATATTACTGATATTTTGATCTATGACTGACTGATGTATTAAAATCATCATTACACTTCCGCTTTCATGGATTATCATTTATTTAACGATATTTTATTAACTATTAGTATTTTGAACTATTTGAACGTCATTGTTAATGTAAAATAATGATTTTGGAATGGATCATTTGTTGCAAATTCTTCATTATTAAGTATTAAAATAATGATGTAATAATTATTGATAAAATGTGTTACATTTTTCTGTCCGCCGTTGTTTTGTTACGTTTCAAAAAAAATTTTTGCAAAATTTCGCTACTGAAAAAATTGTGCGGCAAAAAAATTGCAACGTTTTATTATGTAGAAATTGAATTGTCCGAAGGCCTGATTCCAGTTTAATTGCTGAATTTTTGATATACGAGGATTTCGCTGCATTCTTTTATCTGTTCCATTTTGCTAAATTTCCTACCGCTCAGTAAGCTGAAATCGATAAACTGCCGCTCGTCAGGCAAAGTGTTCACTGATTTTGCTTAATTCGCTCGTTTATATATTGTCGCTGAATTTAATTCATTCAAAATCGCTAAGTTTGTTGTCTGAAATAACGAGTATCAATTTCGCTCGATTTCACTGATCACACCAAAATCGCCTCTCGGTTACTTCCTAACTTCGCTAAATTCACGAATTTCGTTAACTTCACTAACATCACTGTATAAATTACATAATAATAAATTGATAAATATTAAATAATTAAAAATAACTTAAACTGAATAAATTATTAATAATAATTTTAATAGATAATGAAATGCAATTTGTGATAAATTCACCAAACCCGTAAACTACACCAACATCACTAAATTGAAAAATACCGTTAACTACACCACCAAATGTACCAATACCGTAAACTACACCAACATCCCCAAATTCAGTAATAGCGCCAAATTCCCCAATTTCGCTAAATTGGCCACTTTCATAAATCCCCAATTTCGCTCCCTCAGCCCCCAAGAAACAGAAGACAAGGGCACCCACAAAGTGAGGTCGAAGGCTCCACGTAACGAGGGGCATTTTATCCGAAAATGCGAAACACGCATCCATGTTATTTACTATACAATTCGTGCGTGTGCCTACATTCAACCCTGTTTTTTACTATTCAATTTGTGCGTGTATAGACATGGCGCGTGTGGGATAATGCAAGCTGCGCGTCACCACCTCAGGCTCAACGTACGTTGGGGTGTTGAATCGAGTCAAGTTGAAATAAGTTGAGGTGTTAAGTTGTTGAGTTGAATTTTTCAATTAATTTATTAAGTTAAATTATTAAGTTGGATTGTTAGATAAAGTTGTTATGTTGAATTTTCAAGTATTTCGTTGAGTAGAATTTTTAAGTTATGTTGAAACGTTAAGTTACGTTGAGTTGTCGAGTTAAGTTGTATGATTAACTTACAATGCTAAATTCAAGTGCTATTTAAAATTCTAAGAAGAAGTTCTGATAAAAGCTGCATTTTAATGTTTGGCATACTAAGTCAAGGCGCTGACTCAAAATGCTCCTAAGTCATGCTAAGTGATAACGTAACTCAAGATGCTATCATGCTAAGTCCAAATTTAAGTCAATATGCTTATCAAGTCACTTTCATTCAAGGCTCTCAGTGAAGACACTCAGTCAAGATGCTAAATCATGCTAACTCAAGATACGCAGTCAAGATGCTAAATCATGCTTCTTTAAGACACTCAGTCAAAATGCTAAATCATGCTAACTTAAGACACGCAGTCAAGATGCTAAATAATGCTAACTCAAGACACTGCTAAGTCACGACACTCAGTCAAGACAAAACTCCCTGGACCAGTTTTTGCTGCACCTGCGAACGGCCCGCGAATTTTTGCTACCGGTATTATTTCTGTTAATGGGTTTTTCCAGCGGGTTTCCCTGAGTGGTTTTTATGCGCGTGGGAAGAAGATCGGCGAGAGACATCACATTTTTTTAGTGTTTTTTCTTATATTGATGAAAGTCGAATAATAATTCATACATTTGTTCATAGGGGTTTGAGTTAGAAAAATGCTTTTATGCGTGCGCTATAGATACTTGTAATAGTGTGCAGCCCTATGTATATTACATGATAAATATCTTGAGATGAGTAACTTGTGATAAATATCAAGGTTTTAGTCCTGTGATAAATATCATAAGATTCAATTCCTGTGATAAATGTCCCACGATAAATTCCCTGTGATGAATAATCTATGATAAATATCCTGAGAGATAAATCCTGTGATGAATATGCTGATAAAAATCCGAAGGTAAATAAATACCTTGCTATAAATATCATCGATAAATAACCCTTGATAAATATCGTCCGATAAATATTATAGGATATATTGAATGTGAAGAATTACTTATCATATATACGAGTATCTTGTGACAAATATCATGTGATAAATGTACTGTGATAAATATTCTGTGACAATAATGCAGTGATAAATATCCGGAGATAAATTTTGAGGAATAAATACCCTGTGATCAAAATACTGTGAAAAATATCCTGTGATGAAAATCCAGTGATAAATGTCCCGGTATAAATTTTGTATTATCGATAACACACCGTGATGCGTGATGAATGCTTCTAAAGTGTTTCATCATATGTCTATGCTGTTGTGCTGCTCTGAACTGCTGTAGTGCTGCGCTGAACTGCTGTAGTGCTGCGCTAAACTGCTGTAGTGCTGCGCTGAACTGCTGTGGTGCTGCGCAGATTTCCACCACACAATGCACGACCTCAAAACTGCTTTACAAGTCAAGTTTCGGTCGCTGCTCCGCTCTGAACTTGCCCTTGTCTGCTGCCGCTGCCATTTCACAAAAAAGTAATTTCGATCGAGCAGTTATACTTTTCAAGAAGTGGGGATTTCTGCTACCTGCGGGGGGCTAGAAAGGGAGAAAAGAGGGAGGGAAAAGGGCTTTACTCCTTACGGTATATATATACGAAGACACGGTATATATACAAAGATGTACTAAGTAAATACAAATGTAAAATTGTACTTGGTTCGTATGTACTAACATGGGATGTAGTAGTTATGTACTTACATAGTTCATAGTACGTATGTACGTACTTAGTGCTTACATACTTGCATAGTACACATGTACTAATATAGTACAACCAGTGTGCCCCTAATAAAGTATTTCGACAGACGATTACTCGTGTATTTTTTTGTAAATGTTTCGCTTGAAAAATTTTTCTTTTGTGACATTTGATTTTTTTAACTCAAACATTCTTCTTTTATTTGGCTTATAAGACTTGTGTTCATTCTAATAACCAACCTCATCAATACAAAATACAAAAATATTGGGTTGTCAAAGAGTAAGTACATTTCTTAGGACGTTTCTTATACTAAAGTGCGATATATACCTGCACACCTATATGTTACCTGTACACCTGTCGTAGGTAGATTTATATTTTTTATATTTTCATTTTTGTTCACAAGCAGTCGAAAATATACAGATTTTGTTTTCGCACGCGTTCAAAATTATGATTATTTGGTTGGGTTGATTGCTTGCGTAACTGTCACAGTCCACGCTTTATTTTTGATTCAATCATAGAGTATATTTTTTCAATATTTTTTCGAATGTTTGTAAACAAAAATAAAGGAAGCAATGTACGTGCACCGTAAGTCAAAGTTACCAGCGAAAAAGTGGTACTTCTCCTCCCAGGGCCGGCAGCCTCTGGAGTGAGCATTTTTTGCGCCCCTATTGGTGCTCCAGCGGGCGATTTCCCCCTACCGAGTAATCCAGTCTTTTGTGCCCTCTCGTTTGGGTTGCGCGGCCTTCGTGTTTTTTGCTGACACTTTAAAAATGAGGCTTTAATTTCGCTTCATTTTGTATAAAATGAGACTTTCATTTCGCCTCATTTTGAATAAAATGAGACTTTAATTCCAGCTTGGAAATAAAACTTTAATTTCAGTTAAGAAATAGGATTTCAATTTCTAAAACGACATTTTTTCGTTTCAGTTTTCCTTATTCTGAAGTTTTTTGTGGCTAATGATGATGATAGCTGCACACGCTCAGGAAATTTCTGAAAAAATAATCCACAGCAAGGTGTTCCTTTCAAGAAAAACCGAAGGATTGAAAGGATCGCCTGGAAATTATTTTGAGTAATTCAAAGATCCTGAATCTATTTTGACTTTTGTAAGGTACTGTCTATCCCCGAGTCGGTTTTATGTATACAGACAACATCACACATTCGCGTAGATAACAGCTCTATTGAAATAGATAACAGCCTTTGTTATGAGGTGGGCTTATCACCTCCGTATCAGATAAGGCCGATCTTTTGTGGCCGGCGAATGTTTGAAAGAAAGAAAGAAAGTTTGAAAGCTTCGTGATGCTGCGATTTGTGTTAGGCCTTCAATTGTTTAAATTGGACGTAGATGATTTAACTTTCAGTTCACATTTAAAATGTGAATCCCATTTTGTCTCATAATAACAAGTCCATCATTACATTTGTGAATCAATTCGTTGTAGCTGGGATCTGAAGCGGGGATCTAAAATGATAATCCCATTGTCCGAAAATAACAATTTTATCTACACACATGCATCGGTTTGTAAAAAAATAGTAAATAAATAATTCTATCACTCTACTTGTACATGTTAGTAGAAAATAATTTAGTAAATAGTTGCATCTCTCTACTTCTAGAGGTTAGGAAATAGTAATTAAATAGTTTCATTTCTCTACTTGTAGAACAAGTATAAATTAATTCAATAAATAGTTCCATCTCTCTAATTGAAGGTTAGTAAAAAATAGTACTTAGAACTTTATGACGAAAATATGGGAGGCTTCAGGGTCTTGAACTTTTTAAATTATGTGTTATAAAAAAAGACGTGTTTTGATTTTTTTCGTAAATGGCGTGTTTAAAGATCATAATTATAACAAACATTGTCTTTGTTTTTGTAAACGACGTGTGGCCGATTATTGTAATAATGAATGACTCATTCATCGGTTATAGTTGTTTTAATGAATAGTTACAATAGTTGTTTAGTGGTTTTCAATAGTTGTCTAAATGAATTATTTTGGGTATAATATCAAAAAGATCAAACCAAATTAACAGTTTTTTAAATGTAAATAGATTTTTGAACAATTTGTAAGCCCTATGTTGTGAACGCATGGTTTAAAACCCTGTAGAATTTTCATTTCTCAAAAGTGAAAAATTGTTTCAAAACACCGTAGAGTTTTATGCTCTTGATGTGAAAACATGGTTCATGGTTCCGTAGACTTTATTCTATATTCCTACCTCACGTCATTCGTTTTCATTTAAACATTTTCAAAAATGTTCTCTTACTTTAAAAATTTGATTTGTCTTGATGAAAATAATTCATTCTTACATGAATAATTTTGTCTATATTTCTCCCGAATAATTTTATCTCGGTGCCATCCGTAGTAAAGATATTGCAGTGTATTCGTACCTTCTCTAGAGATGGTGAGTTCAATCTTTTGGTTAAAAGAGGTTCTTCGATATTTTCTTGATCGTATCTATAAATAAAATTTTAAGTAGCTTTTCATTAATGAAAGACAATCGATGTTTCTAGATCCGTATTTCGCCTCCAGATTAAAACTTCAAAATTTTTATCTGCCTTATTTTCTTTTAACAGTTCACGTGACTCTTCAGCACTCTCACAATTATTAACAAAGTTCACTTAGGGACATATGTCTTACCTATATGCGCTCAACCAATAAATGTATGTATAATATTTCTTGCGCGTGCTAAAACAACAAAAAATACGTATAAATCTACTATACACTTGCTGTAGAACAAAAAATGCAACGTTTGATTCCTATATGCGGTAAAAGACATGTAGCTTTCCTATATTGGCTAAAGCAAAAGTCATATATTTCTTGCAAGCACGAAAACGTTAAACACTTTGACTGCGGCGTGAACCACCGGTTGTACACAGAGGGAATTTTCGTTATGCTGCTGGCCGACCAGTAGTCACGAACTCAATTCTCATGATCCAGTTCATGTTTGCTATTTTCAACATTGCTTACTGCAATTGAAAGTCACTTTGAGTTGAATGTTAAAAACTTCAGTTTGACCTGCCGCAGTCAAAGTTTTAGTGGTGACTTAATTTTGAATTTATTGAAAACATATAAAATGGAGCAATATTTACTCCGTTGGTATAAAGTAATTTCGCTAATGTAAAATCAGAGGTTAATATTTGATTTTAAATTATAACTTTTGAGTTAGAGTTACTAGATTGATTTTAAAACAACAGCTGTAAAATAGGACTGAAAATATGAGGTAGATATGACCAGCTACTGGCCCTGTCTGCTGATCATTGTCTTACTTTATCATCCCGAGACTCATTCATCATTTATCATTACCTTCATTATTTTTTTTTAATCTTATCCTTTTTATCGTGAGTTTTATTATTATTTCGTGAATTTGATCATTTACCGTGAATTACATTATTATATTGGGAATATTGTTAATTTATCATTAATTCCATTAATGTATCATTAATTTTGTTAATTTATAATTAATTTTATGAATTTATCATTAATTGAATGCTTTTGTCGTGAATTTTGCCTGTTGTAAATTTCGACAAGCGACAACGTTTTTCAAGATATTAGCATTGATCTCAGAACAAGCGCTCATCTACATACAGTAGTACTTAGCGCAAATCAGCAACCAAACTCTTTACAAGAACCCACCGCTAATCGAGACATAATTAATAATCTAGACCCAAACAACGCTTTAATCTAGAACTAACCAATGACCTAGAACTAAAAGCAAGCTTTAATAAAAATCTAACTAATAATCTATATACCTTAAAGTATGCTTTAATCTAGAACTAACCAGTAATCTACAAGTCCGCTTCCCAGTCTAACCTTTTCGCCGGAGCATGCATGTTTTTCGCCGCCTAAGCGATTTAATTTCTTAGGTGGCGAAAAACATGCATGCAGGCCGCGAAAAAGTTAGAATAGGCTTAATCAAGAACTAATCAGTAATCTAGAACCACGCATACTCTCTGTATCTTATTCATGTTTTTATCAATAAAATAGCAGGTTTGCTGGGTAGATCCAGAGATTTTTTCTGGATCTCTTAGTGTCCAGCTGAATTGATCCAAGAGTAAGCTATGCAGCCTGGCTGTATTAACTCTATGTTGACCATTAAATAGCTGAATTAACCCTAATGTGACCTATACAGATGGCTGTATTAACTCTATGCTGACCATCTGAATTAACACGAGTGTGACCTATACACCGTGGGATCTATACAGCTCGCTGTATTAACGCTGTATTGATCAGAAGAAGTACGCCTCAACAACTCCCCCTGCAGCACCTACACAGCGCAACATACCCTCAGTATGAAGGCCACGTACATGCCTGTGGTGCGTATGATTGTTTCGATTTTTTTCTTAAGTTTATGAGAGATAATTTTTTTTTTGCGTCGATGTGCATTTCTCAAACAGGAAATGTGAAAAAAACTCATACGGTGAGTAAAATTCGATTATTTACGTGTCTATGAGCATTTTCATAATTTTCATTCGTAAAAAATTATTGTTTGGAATTTTCTGCGAGAGATCTGCGAGAGATATTTTTTGCATCGATCGATGTGTATTTTACATCCATATCGGGTGAGTAAAAATTAATCATGCCGTGAGTCCAATTATTTTATTATTATTTTTTCGTGTCTATGTGGATTTCACGCATTTTCATGTGTGAAAAACTAATATGTTTGGTAACTGTAATCGTTGTTGGTATTTTTGTGCGTTTACGTCACCTCACATGGGCAGTTACGCGGAACATTGCCTCACTTTTATTCCTTAGCTTTACTGTTATTGCTTACTTCCTACTATACTATTCCATTTCCGCTGCATTTCCGTAATTTTCAATGCATTATCAACCTTTTCATTCATATTACAGTTACTACAACCATCGCCAATTTAATGAACCCAATACGTTTTAGAAAACTCTTAGAAAGGTAAAGTTTTTATAAATCATTGGTCAGAACGGAAGGAATAGAGGTGTCGAGTGTTGCCACCTGGTTGTCATGGCAACCGGCTGCTCCGTCTCCAAGCGTGCTATGTTCACGGAACGCGTTTGCGTTCTCACCTGCATTTTAGGGATCCCATTTTACGTGCATGTGCGTATTTAAGTACCTATAGCGAACATAGTTGCACGCACGCACACATGGACTTCTAGGGTAATTGTGCTCACGTACACACGGACTTCTAGGGTAATTGTGCGCACGTACACACGGACTTCTAGGGTAATTGTGCTCACGTACACACGGACTTCTAGGGTAATTGTGCGCACGTACACACGGACTTCTAGGGTAATTGTGCGCACGTACACACGGACTTCTAGGGTAATTGTGCGCACGTACACACGGACTTCTAGGGTAATTGTGCGCACGTACACACGGACTTCTAGGGTAATTGTGCTCACGTACACACGGACTTCTAGGGTAATTGTGCGCACATACACACGGACTTCTAGGGTAATTGTGCTCACGTACACACGGACTTCTAGGGTAATTGTGCGCACGTACACACGGACTTCTAGGGTAATTGTGCTCACGTACACACGGACTTCTAGGGTAATTGTACTCGCGTACTTTTAAGAGACATACAGTATGTACGAGCATACTCTCGAACGTGTGTGAGTTCAAATTAGTCGAATTCCAAAATTTGTTTTTTTAATTTGATCTGTTGCACAGAAATCCCTAATGACAACCCGCTTTAATCCCTCGTTTTGCTCAAATCCCAATTAATCCCTCAACCCTTCGCGCGTTAATCCTCATCTCTCTAATCCAGATTCAACTATTTTTGATATTTTTTGAAAGGATATTTTTTGCGCGGAAATTCCACACCCAGACACTGGACGGAGCTGATGAAGGAAGCTAAAAGTAAAAAGATGAAGGTAAAAAATATATAGACAATAAAGATAAAAATAAAGCTAAAAATATAGAGACAAAAAAGGTAAAGATAAAACCAAAAATTTAAAGATGAAAAGTAAAAGATAGAGATAAAAATATAAAGATAAAAAGGTAAAGATGAAGCTGAAAATGAAAATGAACAGATAAAGATACAAATGAAAAGATAACGCTCGGGACGAGACTTATCTACACACGATGGGTTTTCACATTATTTGCGTCATATCGTGAGAATTGTATGTGCGGCCACTGCACACACATATATGTGCGCCGTTGCTTATACATGTATGTGGCCAAGAACATAGAAATATATTTTCATTAAATCGTGACTTAAGCTAATGAACAAATTCCACGTCTCAAACCTGGTCACAATATAGCTCTTGATTTCGAAGCTTAAAATTCATCGCGTATAGTAACTTGGTCACGTTTGTGCCTAATTCTCTTGTAATTCTAGACACGGTGTCATTTGTGCTACAAATTTTTAGTCATTGCTCGACTAGATGCTATTTCAAGATCCTCCTGGATCCCCCCGAAGAAAAAGAAGACTAGATGCTATTTGTGCCCATTTATTTTGCGCTTTCTTGAACTGATCTCATTTGTGCCTAATTCTTTCGCAATTCTTGACTTGATGCCATTTGAACCTAATTTTTTTAGGAATTTCTATACGTGTCATTCGAACCCAATTTTTTGTAAACCCATCGACTCGATGACATTTGTAACCCATTCGTTAAATAACCTCTCGATTTGATCGCATTGGTATTGAACTATCCAATTATCATTTGACTTGATGCTATGTGTGCTCAAGTCTTTATTAATCGCTCGACCTGATGCTGTTTGTACCACAATCCTTAGTAATCTCTCGACTTGGTGCCATTTGTACTGAAACCCCCAATTTAGATCTTCGTATTGATAAAGAATAAATATATAACGGACCACTGGTAGCCTTGAATCGTTTTTTCAGCGATGACTAGAGTACATGGACAGTTATCTAAATACCACTCATATACCTGACCTTAGGTCTCTAATAAACACTGATAGCTTACTGATAATGGTACGCGATATGGGCGTCTGCATCTATTGTGTCTTATTGTAGAGCTGGACATGGTGCCTATTGTGTGTGGTGCTGGACATGGTGCCTATTGTGTGTAGTGCTGGACATGGTGCCTATTGTGTGTAGTGCTGGACATGGTGTCTATTGTGTGTAGTGCTGGACATGGTGCCTATTGTGTGTAGTGCTGGACATGTTGTCTATTGTGTGTAGTGCTGGACATGTTGTCTATTGTGTGTAGTGCTGGACATGGTGCCTATTGTGTGTAGTGCTGGACATGGTGTCTATTGTGTGTAGTGCTGGACATGGTGCCTATTGTGTGTAGTGCTGGACATGGTGCCTATTGTGTGTAGTGCTGGACATGGTGCCTATTGTGTGTAGTGCTGGACATGTTGTCTATTGTGTGTAGTGCTGGACATGGTGCCTATTGTGTGTAGTGCTGGACATGGTGCCTATTGTGTGTAGTGCTGGACATGGTGTCTATTGTGTGTAGTGCTGGACATGGTGCCTATTGTGTGTAGTGCTGGACATGGTGCCTATTGTGTGTAGTGCTGGACATGGTGTCTATTGTGTGTAGTGCCTGACATGGTGCCTATTGTGTGTAGTGCTGGACATGGTGTCTATTGTGTGTAGAGCTGGACGTGGTGCCTATTGTGTGTAGCGCTGGACATGGTGCCTATTGTGTGTAGTGCTGGACATGGTGCCTATTGTGTGTAGTGCTGGACATGGTGTCTGTTGTGTGTAGAGCTGGACGTGGTGCCTATTGTGTGTAGTGCTGGACATGGTGCCTATTGTGTGTAGTGCTGGACATGGTGCCTATTGTGTGTAGGGCTGGACATGGTGCCTATTGTGTGTAGTGCTGGACATGGTGCCTATTGTGTGTAGTGCTGGACATGGTGCCTATTGTGTGCAGTGCTGGACATGGTGTCTGTTGTGTGTAGAGCTGGACGTGGTGCCTATTGTGTGTAGTGCTGGACATGGTGCCTATTGTGTGTAGTGCTGGACGTGGTGCTTATTGTGTGTAGTGCTGGACATGGTGATCACTTTTCATCATCTTGGCCGTGATTGTGAAAATTGAAAATTAGCTTTTATTAAGAAAAGTCAATCGTCGAGTCATACGACTTGTACGAACCATAACTTATTCCGATCCAAATTATGTAGTTCAATTAACACTTTGACCACAATTGGTTATACTAACTCGATATTCAACTCAAATTTAAAGTTAATTATAGTATGCAAGTTGAAAATAGCGAACGTTAACTGGATCGCGCTACCTTCAGCTTTGATTAAGTACTTGTGAAAATTGGGTTTGTGACTACTGGCCGGTCAGCAGCAGTATGAAAGTTCTCTCCGTGAAAACTGGGGGCTCACGTCGCTGTAAAAGTGTTGATACGCCTTTAGGGGTATACAACTATTGTGTTCATGAGAATGAGGATTCATAGGGGGAAAATGTGAGGTCCCGCCTGAGAGTTAGTTAGGCCTCCTTTTCGATGAACTAAGGTTTTTGTTTTTTAAGGAACATCTTTTTTCTGTTCATTGCTATTCTGTTTTTCAGCACTTACTACTTTCTTCTTCAACTTTTATCTTGCTTCTTACACATCCTTCTCAACTAACTGTTGCTATGCCGAGTGTGGGAACGCACCTTGTGTTTAGATTCCACGTTTGCTTAATTCCTACTTAACGGCGCCTTCTTCCTTCCTCTCTTTGCAACGCTTATGTTGTAGTTAGAGAACCTTAAATTGACTTCTAATCTAGCGTATTCGTCAAGGTAATGCGATGTTTGTTTCGTGTTATGAAGACTATTAAGATGATTATAAGTGAAAGTTGATATGCGTGTTGTTAGATAGTGTCTTAACAAATGTTAGATATCCCGAATGTTTGTATTTTCTTTAAATGTACTGATATTGATATAGATTGCAGAACTTAGAGTGGTTTCAATTCGGAGGAAGTTATGTCGAGAATAAAGTATGTTACTCGTAAAAAAAAGGTGCAATGAGAGGAAAAACTGGAGGTCATTTCATTACTCATTTCACCCTGTAGTTTTTATACCATTTTTTAATACCGTGTATATTGAAATTAATGGTATTACCAGTGATTTAAATGAACAACGTGCCCCCCAAATATGCACTCAACCTTTAGCTGATGATAACTTATATTTGTTTTTTGTGTTCAAACGCAGCCCATTTACTTTTTGACTTTTACTTTTCGTAAATTTTATGTTTTTTTCTCTGACTAAAATCAATAAACTTGTGTCCATTTCAATAAATAGTACCTAATTACATGAAAAAATACATGAAAAAAAGAAACGGTTTATTTCCAATAGAGATGGTACAAAAGTACCATCATTGGTTTTTAAAATATCTTAAAATTAATACACTTAGATGATACACACACACGAGTATTGAAAAACTCGTGTCACTAGTCGAAAAGAAATGATTGAGGGCAATATGTACTCCTAATCTTGCTTAATCTACATTTGATAATACATGTAATGACAATTGTAAGAGATAACACAATTTCATGGACGATGCATTTTCATTGTGGGGTGAAAACACTTTTGACAGTTTACATGTACATGACATAAAACTTCGCAATTCTTGACGCCAGGAAATAATATATGAAATCGCTTGTTTCGGTCAATGTTCACAAGTGTCATTTTAAGGAAGCATGAAAAAAGAAAAATATATATATATATAAATGTATATCCATATACACACATATGTACATATACGTATGCATGTGTGTATATATCCATACACACACTCACACACACACACACACACACACACATATATACATATGTGTACATATAAGCATGAGGACCAAGAAGATTATAGGTTTTGTATTTCTGATTCAACAATTTTAACATAACGGTCATTAGTTAACAAGCATTTTATTTAAATATAAATGGATGATCGCACAACAAATGTATAGTTTTTACATGAATGCTTTACAATACTAAAGATATGACGAGTTAGGTAATGTTACAAGTTGAGAGTGCGCAGAAAAAAGACCATTATCTCTAGTAAAATGCTAGTTGTCAGTCTAGTACAGTGTACACACATATGTGCACGTATACATGTAAATATTTACACATACACATGCACACATATGCCCACGCACATACTTACACCTAACTCGTAAGCATACACAAATGCATTTCTGTGCATCGAGGCAATACATACGCATTCTACAGAGTATCATACGCATAGCGTGGACACGTACACATTTACACAAGTAAGCATGTGCGCAAATATCAGCGTAAACTAGTCAGTATAAACCAGAATTCCAATCGAGGGAAACGGAGAAAATATCTCTTATTATAGCATGAATTTTATAAAATTTCGTACTAAAAATAGTGGCACAAAACAGTCTACTTAAGTCGGAAACATGAAAACGATTGTGGGACGTGAATAAGAAAGAAAACCTTAATGTCCTATAATGGTTTCATATTAGAAAAAAAAAATCACATTATCTTTGAAATATGGCGCAAATTGTCGTCAATTGATAAACAAACATAGGTATCACATTATTATAAGCATATAACTATAAGCCGAATAAGTATATTACTGCAGTATAAATGGATGATCACACAACGAATTCATTTTTTTTACATGGATGCTTTACAATTTCATATTAGAAAAAAAACACATTATTTTTTTTAATATGGTGCAGAATGTCTGCAATTGATAAACACACACACACACGTAGGTACCATGTCGGTCTAGTTTGATGCTTGCACAGAAACGGAGAGGAATGACATAAAATGCACCTTCGACTGGTTCATCTACTCTAGTGCACACAGTTGTACGTGCACATATACACACCCATATGCGCACATACACCTGTATACGTACACACATATACAAGTAAGCATGTCCGCAAATGACAACGTATAGGCGGTCAAATCATAATACCTACGCATACTTCAAAACTGTTGTTTGATGTCTTGAATTATAAAACAATGAGCGAGGGAGATTGTTCAGCAATGGAGATACCAGGTAAATGAGATTCGTCAGTACTCATTCAGTATGTTCTGTAACTAAGGATTATTATTGAGACACAAGATGACGAGTTATTTTGGCTTTAAATTCTCTCGGTCTTTGAAGGACTTTAATACTCAGGGGAAGTTTGTTCCACAGTAAGGCGCCTGATATGGACAGAGCCTTCTGCCCTAAGTGAGATGAACGATAGTTGACCAAGACATTATTGTTTCTGTTCGGTTTTTGATTGGTTACAGTGGGTGGATGGAAACGCACTATCTCAGCATTGCTCTGAGGAAGATATAACGAGGAGAATACGTATTGGGCCTTCTGCATGAGGAGCCTTTCTTGGATAGGGATCCAGCCGAGTTTATTGAGGAGAGGGGTTACGTGGTCACTTCTTTTGAAATTACCGTTGCATACCACCTTGGCTGCAAAATTCATGCATTTTTGTAAGTCCCTTTGAAGGTATTGAGGTAAGTCTCCCCATACTAGGCTGCAGTAGTCAATGCGCGATAACACAAGGGATTGAATGGCTAATAATCTGGATTTTTCGTCTAGCATACTTTTTATACGATGAAAAAACATTAAAGTTCCGTAGATTTTGTTGCAAGTAGTATGAGTATGAGTATGTACTAGACAGTCAAAGAGTGAGTACAGTTTTGGGGGCACCCTGTACATATCCAGCCAAATTATAAGAAAAAAGACATAAACTTTCCAAGTTCACTTCATTTTCCTGATATAATGGATGCCCGAAGAAAATACATACGTGGGCAAAAAATGAATTTTTAGTGTCGCCTATGAAATTTAAATTTACGATCCCATCTATTGTGATTTAATTTTATTAATTTTTTACTGCATTGTTGTAGAGCATTTTCGTGGTAAAGAGACATTGGTGAAATATTCCTGTACAACATTCAATTCCGCTCACTTAGAAAGCCATGGAAGTTATGTGAGAAAGAGTGATCCCCTTAAAATTTTTTTTATATTCATATTGAATAAAGCTGTCGTGATTTAGGCAAATACACAACATGGTGGTAAGTTGGGGTGTATATTTTAGTTCTTATGCCTAGACTTGTGTACATTTATATCAAAGTTCAACCTGTAATGGGAAATTAATATTATACTGCCGTATGGATAATATTATTCTTTTTACACATAGTACTCTGATGTGGTTTCATCAATAGGGCCAGGTTTTCCGTGGTTCAAAAACCAATGGAAGGCAGAGAAAGAGTGAGTTATCGTATTGGAATGAAACATTTCGGGTATCTAACATTTTTAACTTTAACACTCTGACTGCGGCAGGCAAAACTGAAGTTCCATATTCAATTCAAAATTAAATAGTAGTCAGAAATGTCAAAACACCAAACATTAACTGAATCGTGTTTGCATTTAATTTTGATGAAGTATTTTTTAAATTGAGTTTGTGACTACCGGTTGGTCAGCCGCATTATGGAAACTCCCTCAGTGACCAAATATGGCTCACGTTGCAATCAGAGTGTTAAAAATGAGAAAGATAAGGTTGTGCGCGCTGTGCATCTCAGTATGTAGGGATAACCCGACGTGCTCTCTTGGTTAGAGCTCCGGAGCACCAAGGGGGGAGGGGCTAGGGGCTTGGTAAGGGTGCAGGCTTAGTAAGGATGAGGGGGGGGGGGGAGTTGGTAAAGGGAAGGCTTAGTTTTCCTGACAAAAACTGCACGTAACGCAACCACGCGCACTTAAAAGAACTTGCGCAACTTCGAAAACGTACATTGGTTTAAATTTGTTTCCTGTTAGACGAGGTGCCCCTAAGTTAACTTCAGAATCGTAAATTTAGACTTATGTGCACACATTTTTTAAAGAATATTTAGTGTTACGCATTCAAGTGGTAATTCATCATTCTTCAACCCCTATCAATTTAACCTAATCTTCAATCTTCAAAATCCAACCTCAATTTTCCCCAGTATCGCTATCAATGAAGGACCTTTATAATAACAATTTTTTTAAAATCAAATGTGTTCCAACACATTTCATGCACCAACTTTTTTTAATGAACGATTTTTCTTTCTTTCTCAAATTAAAACTAACATTTTCGCTAGGCGGGCGACAACCGCCCCCTACGACGTCAAGCCTCGCACTGAGGAGGCACCCTTACCCTCAAATTTCCTAGCCTCGCTCATTTAAAAATTAAATTCCCCTCCGCAGGCGACAACCTCCCCCCACGACACCACGCCCCGCACTGAGTAGGCACCGTATCCTGTCCTACTCCTTTAATTTTCTCAGTATCGCTCAATTTGAATTAATTTTTTCCCTCCTCAGGCGACGACCGTCCCCCACGACGTCAAGCCTCCGACTGAGGAGGCACCCGCACCCCCTGCCCTCGCCCCCGGCCAGTTCCGAGTGTACCGGCGGCGGTGGCTGGTCATGTTCGTGGTGGTGCTCCTCAACCTCTCCAACGCTGCCGTGAGTGCGTGTTGTGGTGGTGGTGGAGGTGAGTGGCGGGAGGGGTTATGGTGAGTGGGTGGGATTTTGGTAAGTAGGTGCGGGGGTGATGAGTGGTGAGTGGGTGGGATTTGAGTAACTAGGTGCGGGTGTGATGGGGATGATGAGTGGTGAGTGGTGGGAAGGGTTGTGGTGAGTGGTGAATGGGTGGGATTTTGGTAAGTAGGTGTGGGTGTGATGGGGGTGATGAGTGGTCAGTGGGTGTGATTCTGGTGAATGGTCAGTGGGTGAGATTTTGGTAAGCGGGTGGGGTTGTGATGAGTGGGTGTGGATATGGTGAGTGAGGGGAAGTGGTTGTGGGGAATGGTTGGGATTTTGGTAAGCGGGTGGGGTTGTGATGAGTGGGTGTGGATATGGTGAGTGAGGGGAAGTGGTTGTGGGGAATGGTTGGGATTTTGGTAAGTGGGTGTAGTTGATGTGATGAGGAGGTGTAGTTGTGGTAAGTGTGTGGGTATGGTGAGGCAGTGATGGTGTGGTAAATGTGTTGTAGTAAATGTATGCTGCATTGGAGTCCATATCTCATTCAACAACGCATAAAAGAACTTCAACATTCGTTTATCTGATATAACAGCGGCAACCTGCATACATGAGCTGCTTTTTATTCAACAAAAAATTTCTGAATTGTTCAAGTCCTTCCAAATTATCATTATTTTGTACAAGTAATTTCTTTACTTCTGTTATTTATTCTTCATTCAAATGATCCCCTCAGTTTTTTTTTCTTTATTGAAAAATGTCGAAGATTTTTGATTTTCTCAATTTTCATTTTTATACATTGTTTTGCGTCAGGTTTTTGCATTCTTTTTACATTTTTTGCATCAGTTATTTCCTCTATGCGATCCCATTGAAAACACGCTGATTTGGATCTTTGAACACATTGATCACGTAGATCCCAATGAACACATCGATTCATTGAACACACACATTTGGATCCCATTGAACACATTGATCCCGTTCAAAAAGTTGATCCCATTTAACACATAGATCCCACTAAACACATAGACCCCATCGAACGCACTAAACACACTGATCCTATTGAGCACATAGATCCCATTGAACACATTTAACACAATGTAATCAACGTGATCCTATTTGACACATGGATCCCACTGATCACATTGATCCCACGCAGATCTGGATCACATACGCGCCAGTAGCAACAATAGTACAGGAGTACTACGGCAAGTACGACGGCGAGGTGAACTACTTCTCGGTCGCCTACCTCCTCATCTCCATGCCCTTTGCCTTCCTGAGCACCTTCATCGTCAACAGGATGGGGCTCGGGCCCGCGGTGGGTCGTGCTTGGTGGTGATGTTGAATGTTGGGACGTAATAAGATGGTGTTGAATAATGCTTAATCTTAATATTGAATTGCGGTGGGTGAGGCTTAATGGTGATATTGAATGTAGAGAAATGATGTTGAATAATACTGAATCCTTGTGTTGAATGTTGAGAAATGGTGAAATGAAGTTGAAGTTCTTGTGGTATTTCGTGTGAGTTATTTGTCATTTGTCGCTCTACGTACGTAGTTACTGAGAGCAGGGTGCTGAATTTTACCCTATACTTACTGGCAACGGACCGTGGACGGTGACACCCAACAAACCAAAGAATTCAGCAGTTTAATCGTAGCTTTTAAAGCATTCATAATTTCATTTCTGTAATTTTTTAAAGCAGATGATGTCAATAAAGATATACTTAGACATGACAACGACTACGCAGCGGTAATGACAAATGCCAGACGTCGCCGGTGACTATCACACACTAAGCAAAACTCCGTCATTTGTCCTGTGCCTTTTTGCGGGCATTTTTGTGTTGTTGCGTGATTTTCACGATGTGGAAATTGTGGTTGAGGTTACTGTATGAAACTGTTCGTAATAACGGGATAGTTGAAGCAATTATTTGCGCGTGCAAACCGGTACGCTTGTAGAATACTGGTATACCTGTAGAATACCGGTACACTTGTAGAATACTGGTATACCTGTAGAATACCGGCACACCCGTAGAATACCGGCACACCCATAGAATACCAGTACACCTGTAGAATCCCGGCACACCCGTAGAATACCGGCACACTTGTAGAATACCGATACACCTGTAGAATATCGGTACACCTGTAGAATACCGGTACACCTGTACAATACCGGTACACCTGTACAATACCGGTACACCTGCACAATACCGGTACACATGAGCAATACCCGTACACCAGCACAATACCGGTACACCTGCACAATACCGGTACACATGAGCAATACCCGTACACCTGCACAATACCGGTATACATGAGCAATAACCGTACACCTGCACAATACCGGTCCACCAGCACAATACAGGTACATCTGCTCAATACCGGTACACATGAGCAATACAATGCTGTTGTATAACTTCAACATTAGTTATGTAATTGCAGTTTTCATAACTTTTTATCGATTTTCATGTTATGCTGCAATACCAAAGGTTGTATTATTCAATCACCCTCTAAATTTTTTCCTATGATCGGACGTTTTGGAAATTTGTTGCGCTGTAGCCTTAGGTTTCAATTTCTAGTACCGTACTAAAGGAAGTTTTTGAAAAATTTGTTTTTTCCCCTTACTTTTTCGAGAATTTGTGAAAATTTGAAATTGTTCGATTCATTTTTAGAGAATTTTAACCAAATTCAGGGTTTTATTATTATTTTCTTAGCGAAATTTTTAAAAAATTCGGTAAATCTGAAGGAGATGACAGTTGTCGATTTTGTAAATTTCGATGCCTTAGCATAGTTAATGAGATCGAAATAAACAAGTTTTCTTCTATGCACTTTTTGTCTCAAATGAGTATTTTATTAGTTATAGCGGTAAATGACTTACCGCAACTCCAGTCTTTGAAGCGGAAAGAAATTCTTTGATCGAGTTGTATGGCAATACTGCAATGGCGTCTCGCTTCCAGCGCTCTGTCTTGAAAGACGAAACCAAACCTACCGCTATACCTCGTTATATACTCATTTGACGAAAAAAAGTGTATAGAATAAAAGATGTTTATTTCGATGTTATTACCATGTTTCAAGCAACAAAAATTAAAAAATCGATGAGTAGCTGTTTATTCGAGCGCATTCGTCATCAATGACGAAACTAAACTTACCGCTATAAATCGTAAAATACTCATTTGAGACGAAAAAAGAATAAAAGAAAACTTGTTTATTTTGATTCAATTAATTAGGTTCAGGCACCAAAAAGTGGAAAATCGACAACTGTCATCTCCTTCAGATTTACCAAAAATTCATGTTATACCGTCGTAAATTTTTTTGTGGAATAGTGAGAAAACTAAAATATTCCCGTCATAAATTTTTGGAAAATTATTCATATATTAAAATTTTTTCATACCATTTTTGAACGAATAAAAAAATTCCAGAAACTTCAAAATCGATGCCATGATGAACTGAGCGTTGTACTGGTATTCAGTCAGTGATTTTATCTTGACGAATTGTTATGTATTTTGGTCCAGCCTATCTTGCTGCGTGTTGGAGCACCGGACCTAGAATCAACATTATCCTTCAAATCTCAACTATTTTTAGCTCATTTTTTCAAGTTTGCCACTCATCCTAAACTCAACATTCACCCGTCAAACCTTAACTACTCGATAGCTCGTAATTTTTTTCAAACGTATACCTATGAGGGACCTTTAATATTCCCCCTATCGTTCAGATAGTTTACAACATTCCGAGCAAAGAATGGCCAGCTGTGCACACACAACACAAAGTACACACACCTGTTTGATAAAGCGTTTTTTGTTTTGTTTACTGATGTTGCTATTGTTTACGCAGTATTATATAAGATGGATTGCGCGATGTGAGTTTTCCTGTTGCCATTTTTGTTTACATCGCGTTTTTTAAGGTTTCATTTTCTTTCATGTTGCCAGTCTTGTTTACATTACGGTTTATATGGCGTCATGTGTTGTTAACGGTTACCATTCATGTGTTGTTAACGGTTACCATTCATGTGTTGTTAACGGTTACCATTCATGTGTTGTTAACGGTTACCATTCATGTGTTGTTAACGGTTACCATTCATGTGTTGTTAACGGCCCCTCAGGGGGATACAATTATTGTATCTATGGGAACTAGCGCTCCCAGGGGGACAATGTGAGGGCCTGAGCTGAGAGTTAGGTAGGCCTTCTTTTTGTTGAAATATAATGTTTTTGTTATGTTGAGGACCACCTTTTTTCGGTTCACTGCTGTCCTGTTTTTCAGCACCTACTACTGTCTTCTTCAAATTTGGTCCTGTTTCATAATCTTCTTTCACAACTAACTGTTTCTATGCCTTTCTGCGTAGATTCCGCGTTTCCTTAACTCCATACTAAATGGTGCCTTCCTCCTTCCTCTCTTTGGATCGCAATTGTTGCTGGGTAGGCAGGCTAAAACTAACGACTAATCTAATCTAATCTGTGTTGTTAACGGTTACCATTCATGTGTTGTTAACGGTTACCATTCATGTGTTGTTAACGGTTACCATTCATGTGTTGTTAACGGTTACCATTCATGTGTTGTTAACGGTTACCATTCATGTGTTGTTAACGGTTACCATTCATGTTTACATCCCGTTTTCTACGGAGGAGGGCATCTTCAAACAGAAATAACTTTTTCGCAAGCGCATGCACTTTTTAAACATTCAGACCTTCCTTTAATGTTTGAGGAACTGTTTCCGAATATTTCTGCAGTAAATATGATTAGTAAACTCATGAGGTTCAGCATTACGGTATAGAAATTTACGGTATAGAAATTTTCGCTTTCCAACAAGTTTCAATTAGCAGGAGAAGTTAATTAGAACGATTAGGTAACAAGGAGACAATAATTGCTAATTAGGAGGATTAGGTGATTAGGAGGCCATAATTGCTAATTAGGAGGATTAGATAATGAGACAATAATTGCTAATTAGATCGATTAGGTAATTAGGAGACCATAATTGCTAATTAGATGGATTAGGTAATTAGGAGACCATAATTGTTAACTAGATGGATTAGGTATTTAGGAGACCATAATTGTTAATTAGATGGATTAGTTAATTAGGAGACCATAATTGTTAACTAGATGGATTAGGTATTTAGGAGACCATAATTGTTAATTAGATAGATTAGGTGATTCGGAAGTCTTAATCGCTCAGTCGTTCGTATTGCTATTCTTTTAATTTTTTTAATTTTCTTTGTAATTTTGCAGTTTTCATTTTATCGTCGCATTTTGTTCAGCACTTTGGCCGCGACGTGGGCCACCGGTGGTCACTGAGGGAATTTTCATTGAGCTGCTGACCAACCGGTAGTCGCAAGCTCAATTTTTTAACATACTTATCAAAACTTGATAAAAATGCGGTCCAGTAAATGCATGCTATTCTCAACACTGCCTGCTACAATTGATAATAAGTTTGAGTTGAATTTTGAACTTGAGTTTTACCTGCCGCAGTCAACGCGTTCAAATATAGCGTCATTTTCATCAATTAAAAACCGTAATCGCCGACGCTGCTTTCGTTTTTCAGTATATTTTATCCATTACGTGTTGCGTTGGTTTAAATAATGTTACATTCACATGAATTTCCATAACTAATTTCTTAAGTTCCTGCAATGACATTTAAATAGTTTTTGGCAGCTTGTTTACAATTAATTTCCCTTTGATATTGCGTAAATTCCACTTAAATTGTCTGCAACAGCTTTTATTCTTTAAATTTTCCTTAGATTTCCAGAAGATTTCCCTTACATCGTTTCTAGCAGCTTTCGTTCGTAAAATTTACCTTTAATATTGCGTATATTCCATTTATGCATGTTTAACTGCTTTTATTCATTAAATTTTCTTTAAATTTCTTGTATATTTCCAATAAATTTTTTTTACCATTTTTATTCAATGTTTTCCCCAATTAAATAGCATATATCTTATTTAAATTATTTTAAACAGTTTATGCTTGATAAATTTCGCTTCGATACAGCGTGCATTTCATGTATACAGGGTGTTTCAAAAATACACGGCATAATTTCAGGTATGTATTTCCCACATGTAGACAATCAAAATAGTTCATTACAACATATGTCCGGAAATGCTTCATTTCCGAGTTATGGCCTTCACAACATTGAAATTCACCGGAACGTTTTTCTTTCCGCAGGTCGTTGCCATTACAGAAGATGTTCAAAATGACCACCTCCTGCTTGAATACAGACCTCACATCGATGTCTCATTGACCTGCGAACACGATCCCACACTCCAGGAATGTTGCGTATGTCCTCAGAGCGTGCCACAATTCGATTCCGAAGGGATTCCAAATCAGGCACCGGAGACGAATAAACCAATGATTTTAAATGGCCCCACAAGTAGAAATCGAGAGGGTTCAGATCAGGTGAGCGTGGAGGCCAAGCAATTGGGCCACCTCTACCTATCCATCGATCAGGAAATCTTCGATCCAAGTACCGGCGAGCCGTACGACTGAAGTGTGCAGGAGCGCCGTCATGCAAGAAGTGAGCGTGCTGACGATCGATCAGTGGAGTGTCGTCATAAACATCAGGTATGATGTTTTCCAGGAAGTTTGTGTACGCCTGCCCCGTAAGTCTGTTTACAAGTACATGGGGTCCAACTAACCGATCACCAATGATACCGGCCCACATGTTGAGGGAGAACCGCACCTGGTGATGAGATACAACAGTTCCATTTGGGTTTTCATACGCCCATACATGCTGATTGTGGAGATTTGTTATGCCATCTCGTGTGAACTGTGCTTCATCTGTAAATAATACTAAGGCAGGAAAGTTCGGATTTGCAGCACATTGCTGCAAGAACCACTGACAGTACCTAACTCGTGCAGGGTAATCTGCTGGTGACAGCGCCTGTACACGTTGCAAATGGTAAGGATACAATTGATACTCTTTCAGCAGTCTCCAGACAGTCGTATGGGGAACATTCACTTGCAACGCTAACCTTCGTGTGCTGATAGAAGGAGTTCTGTTCACAATCTCCAGAATCTCCTCCTGTTCTTCTGGAGTTGTAGATCTTGGTCGTCCCCTTCCCAATCCAGGAGAGTCAAATTTTCCATACTCGCACAGACGCTGATGGAGACTTACAAATGTCTTCCGATCTGGACATTGTCGCTGTGGGTACCTCTCCTGGTACAAACGACGAGCCAGCGCAGCATTGCCGTCTGCCTTACCGTAGATCAAGTGCATCTCTGCCAGCTCCTGATTTGTGTACATGACACACAGTCGAACGCCAAACACAACACTGAATTTAACCTTCGCCTAGGAATGATCTGTCAGAGTGCCCTCTTAATGTGTCCTTTGACGGCAACGACCTGCGGAAAGAAAAACGTTCCGGTGAATTTCAATGTTGTGAAGGCCATAACTCGGAAATGAAGCATTTCCGGACATATGTTGTAATGAACTATTTTGATTGTCTACATGTGGGAAATACATACCTGAAATTATGCCGTGTATTTTTGAAACACCCTGTATATATATATATATATAAACATATATATATATCTATCTCCCAGATCCATTTGGGCGCTGCCCTAAATTGTGTGGGCGCTGTGGTAAAAGCCCTGGGCACGGCGCCCTTTGTGGGGGACTCCAACACCCAGTTCGCCATCAGCCTCACTGGCCAGGTGGGCCCTTAGGGGTTATTTAAGGCCCTTAGTTATTGTCTTGATAAGTCCTTTCATTAGGGGCACTTGTAGGATTAATTAGGCCCCAACTTGACGTCTTGATTAGTTCTCTTGATTAAATAAAGCGAAAAGCCTTTACAGGATTAATTAAGCCTTAAGATATTATATTTATTAGTCCGGTAATAACGAGGTGAGGGACTCGTGGGGGCTAATTAGGCCCTAAATTAATGTTTTGATTAATCCATTTGATTTAATATCCTGAAAAGCTCTTTCTCAAAGTAATGAATTTATTTCCCCGACTTACTACTGCAATTTTATCTTTTTTTTTCAGATTTAGTTTATTTCTGCGTGAAGAACGAAGTGTTTTTGCGTTGAAAGCAATTGCACCGTGTAGCGTTGGAAATTATTTGTTCATTTCACCGTTTACGTCTTCATTAATATATACGTTCAGTTCAATGACAATTTAGCTTATTTAGCTGTCTCGCACAGAAATTTAAGATGGCCTTTCTTTTGGAAACAGAATATTTTTTTGTTTCATTACAGACTATCATTTTTCGGTTCACTGCTGTCCTGTTTTCCGAAGCCTACAACTCTCTTCTCTAACTTTAATCTTGTTTCATAAACTTCTTTCTCAACTCGACTTGTTATTTTTATGCACCTCGTGCATGGATTCCGCGTTCCCTTAAGTCTTTACTTAATTGTACCTTCCTCCCTTCTCTCTTCAGAACACTTGGCTGAGGTTGGGGAGGCTTAATCTAACGTTATCTATGATGCTATGTAGCAGTGGCTACAGTTTCTGTATCCATTTATAACATTTTATGTGATAAATAACAAGCGTGACAAATTTCATTTATTTTAGTGACAGGATTCACTATAATTTTACTAGAAGATGACGTTTTAACAACAAGGTTCATTTTAATTATACTTAAAGTTGATGTTTTTCTCAGTCCATCGCAGCTATGGGCCAGCCATTCCTGCTGTTCATCCCCACCAAAGTTTCACAAATATGGTTCCCTGAGGAGCAGCGCACCATCTCCACCACCATCATCTCCATGTGTGAGTATTGTCACCATCTCCATGTATTATCTCCACCACCATCATCTCCATGTGTGACTATAGTGTCACCATCTCCATGTATCATCATCTCCACCACCATCATCACCATGTATCATCATCTCCACCACCATCATCTCCACGTGTGAGTATAGTGTCACCATCTCCATATATTATCTCCACCACCATCATCTCCATGTATCATCATCTCTACCACCATCATCTCCATGTATTATCATCTCCACCACCATCATCTCCACGTGTGAGTAAAATAAGATGCTACTAATTTTACTCTTTTTAATTCTGGTTCAACCAAAAGTTAGTAACGCAAATTTCTGAGCTAGATTTACATGTTGTACACAAAGTTCTGAAGAATTTTTCCTTAAAATATTGGTATGGTTTTTGTGACAACTAGAAACATTTACTAACTGAGGATCTTCAAATTAAAGCATTTTAAAAACATGTTATACATTTCGCGTATGAATTTTATTGGAAAGTGAACCGTTTTGGTCTTTTTCCTTGTGACCTGGAAATCTATTGAAAACATTGAGGATTCTTGCGCTTTTTTAAATTTCGTTAAGGGCATACATGACCCATTATCCCAACGTAATGGTTACTGGTAACCCATTTTCCCAACGTAATGGTTACTGGTAACCCATTTTCCCAACGTAATGGTTACTGGTAACCCATTATCCCAACGTAATGGTTACTGGTAACCCATTATCCCAACGTAATGGTTACTGGTAACCCATTATCCCAACGTAATGGTTACTGGTAACCCATTTTCCCAACGTAATGGTTACTGGTAACCCATTATCCCAACGTAATGGTTACTGGTAACCCATTATCCCAACGTAATGGTTACTGGTAACCCATTATCCCAACGTAATGGTTACTGGTAACCCATTATCCCAACGTAATGGTTACTGGTAACCCATTATCCCAACGTAATGGTTACTGGTAACCCATTATCCCAACGTAATGGTTACTGGTAACCCATTATCCCAACGTAATGGTTACTGGTAACCCATTATCCCAACGTAATGGTTACTGGTAACCCATTATCCCAACGTAATGGTTACTGGTAACCCATTTTCCCAACGTAATGGTTACTGGTAACCCATTTTCCCAACGTAATGGTTACTGGTAACCCATTTTCCCCACGTAATGGTTACTGGTAACCCATTTGCCCCCCGTAATGGTTACTGGTAACCCATTTGCCCCCCGTAATGGTTACTGGTAACCCATTTGCCCCCCTTAATGGTTACTGGTATCCCATTTTACCCACGTAATGGTTACTGGTAACCCATTTCCCCCACGTAATGGTTATTGGTAACCCATTTTCCCCACGTAATGGTTACTGGTAACCCATTTTCCCCACGTAATGGTTATTGGTAACCCATTTTCCCCACGTAATGGTTATTGGTAACCCATTTTCCCCACGTAATGGTTACTGGTAACCCATTTTCCCCACGTAATGGTTATTGGTAACCCATTTTCCCCACGTAATGGTTACTGTTAACCCATTTTCCCCACGTAATGGTTACTGGTAACCCATTTTCCCCACGTAATGGTTATTGGTAACCCATTTTCCCCACGTAATGGTTACTGGTAACCCATTTTCCCCACGTAATGGTTATTGGTAACCCATTTTCCCCACGTAATGGTTATTGGTAACCCATTTTCCCCACGTAATGGTTATTGGTAACCCATTTTCCCCACGTAATGGTTACTGGTAACCCATTTTCCCCACGTAATGGTTACTGGTAACCCATTTTCCCCTTTTTGAGGGAACTTTTATAGCACTTCCCTCATTGATGGCAGTTTTAGTCAACTCGCTTCCCGCTCGTTGAGGGAAGCCATTTCTCCTTTCTTTAGGAAAGTTTCAACTCGTTTCTAATATATTTAAAAAATCAATTTTGAACATTTCATGTTACAACTTCATTGGAAATAAACAGTTTTTCTTCCTCTTTCTATTTTTTTCCATCGAGTTAAAGTAATGTAGCAGACTTGCTAGGCATGAGTGTTTTCTGCGAGATTCGTCGTTTCGTTTCTCATTGAAATTACCCCTCCCATGGGGAAAATGCGAGGTCCCGAGCCGAGAGTCATGTAGGCTTTCTTTTTGTTAAAATAAACATTTTTTTCGGTTCACTGCTGTCCTGTGTTTCAGCGTCAGCTACTTTCTTCTTCATTTTTCATCTTTTTTCATTAACTTCTTTCTCGACTTACTATTTCTATACACTTGTGCATAGATTTCGCGTTCTCCTAACTCTATATTAAATGGCGCCTTTTTCCTTCCTCTTCTTGGCACGCCTTTGCAGCGGTTAGGGAAGCGTTAACTAACATCTAATGTAATTGTTTTCATTCAGATTTTTTTATGTATTTACCTTCCTATTCTCACTGTGTTTTTCTTTACATACTTTTATTCTTTTATCTCTATATATATATTTTTTTTACACATTTTTTGTTTAGATATTTTTGTTCTTTTTCTTTATTTATTTTTATTCTGTTTTCATTATATATTTTTTTTTTCTTCACATATTCTTATTTTTTTCTTTACATATTTTTATTCTTTTCTTTACATATTTTATTTTTTCCTTTACATATTTCTATTTTTTTCTTTACATATTTTTATTCTTTTTCTTTACATATTTTTATTCTCTTCTTTAAAAAAAAATTTTTCTTTACATATTTTTATTCTTTTTCTTTACATATTTTTATTCTTTTTCTTTACATATTTTTATTATTTTTCTTTACATATTTTAATTCGATTTTCTTTATGTATTTTCTACCAGCCAATCCCCTCGGCATCGTACTGGGGGAGATAGTCACGCCCGCCATAGTCAAGGAACCCGACGATGTGTCGCTCAACAACTACGTGTGGGCTGGCTTTGCTGCGGTGTGCCAGGTGTGCACACTCTTCTGTGTCACCAGGTGGGTCTGGTGTGGGTTAGATATGGCGGGTTGATGGTGTATAATATAAAACATAATAACCATAATTTCGTGTCCTAAATATCATTCGGAGATTCGGATTACTAAATCATAATATTCAATAGTTGTTATTCTACTTACCGTTCCAAGATTCTGATCAATATAACATATCAAGCAAAATTTCGTATCCTAAATACCATTCTGAGATTCTGATAACTGAATCAAACTTCTCAATAATTGTCCTACCTTCCGTTCCAAGATTCTGATCACTATAACATATTGACCAAAATTTCGTTTCTAAAATACCATTGTAAGATTCTGCTGATTAAAACATAATAAAAATTTCGCATCCTAAATACCATTCTAAGAATCTATTCATTAAAACAATAAAACCATTATCTGATATCCAAAAGATTCCGATCATTAAAACCGAAATATCGTATCCTAAATACGACTGGACATTTCAGCTCTAAGCCTCCGACGCCTGCAAGTTTGAGCTCGGAGAAGAACGACAAAAAAGAGGCCTACTGGCCGCAGCTGAAGGCCGTGATGACCTGCCCGCCGTACCTCCTGCTGCTCGTCATGATCGGCTTCGGTGTGGCCTTCCTGTCCGCCATGGCCACCGTCACGCAGCAGATCCTCTGCGTCGTTGGTTACTCCACGGTGAGATTCGCCTTGATTAGCGGTAAATATGGAGTATCTGATCGCTAAATTCTATGATTATGTGGTAGAAATAAGATACCCCTTTGATAAGCGGCTGAAAAGTCGTTATAAATTGCTAAATTCTACGATTGTGTTGTAGAAATGGGTGGTTGACTTGATTATTTAAATTTGCTTAGTTAAATGAAAGTCAATAAGTGGGAGAGAAAATCTTGTGCGGCGATGGTTACTCTACGGTGGGATACGCTTTGGATAAGCAGTAGAAATATCGTTACTGAATGCTTAATTTACAATTATGTTGTATAAATGGGTTTTCGATTTGAATTTTTTAAATTTGAAGAACGGTCAATGAGTGGGAGGAGGGGTTCTTCCTCTTATAAGCTCCCGTGCTTCTTTTCCGTTGCCTAAAACCTAGAGAAAGCCGCGCATACTCCGGTGAAAATACTTACAGAACCGGAATGGTCCACACATTATTTTAACCTTCGTTTGTGCAGCTACTCCGGTGAAGGTAGCAAAGGGAAAAGACGCGTAAATAAAGTTAGATAGGAATTATTCTACTTATCGATCTGCATTTTCCTTACATCTTACCTCCTCTATTTACCTTCAAGATGTAGAAAAAACATATGTTGAACTCGAATGTAGATCAATAAAAATATTCCGTTGAAATTTGACGATTTTACTTGAAATATGGCGAAACGAAGGTTTGAAATACCATTTGTTGAACTAGAATGTTGATCAGTGAAAATAATTTCTGCATGAATTTGACTATTTTTAACAAAAAATGGGGAAAAGTTCAATTTTCAGTTTTTTGTTGTTATGGTTACCGTGACCGAGTGGTTAAGAGCGCGCCCTTCCGAGAAGGTGTCGGCAGTTCGAATCCCAGCGCTGCCCGGTGATTTCTCCCATTAGGGAAAAAGAGAACTTAGGCACAATTCCACACTCTACCCAGGTGTCGAAAATGGGTGTAACCGGGGGTAACCGTCATGGCGTCCTGGTGTTAGTTCTAAGGTATTTGAAAAACCAATGTACAAGGTGATATGTATCAGGCTTGATTGGTTAGAATAAAACGTCCTTTTTTTCCCACAGACCTTCAGTGGACTAGCTACGGGTCTGCTCATCCTGGTGGGGTTCGCGGGGTCTGCAGCGTTTGGGGTCTACGTAGACCGGACGAAACGCTTCACGCCGGTCTGCAAGCTGTGCTACGGCTGCGCCTCCATCTGTGGCATCGTTATGCTCGAGGTGAAATGTGGCAGGGAACTTCGATTTTTGGGGTATTTATTTGCATAGTTGTAGCTTTTTTTTGGTGTATTTACTGGCGTCGTCATGCTCGAGGTGAAATGTGGGCTTAACTCCATTGAATGGTGCTTCTTCAACAAATTTTAAAATTTCAAAAATGTTACGTTTTTGAAACGGTAACAGGAACTTTTATCTAAAAAATATCAAAATTACTCTGTTACATGCAATCTTTGAGGTTTGAGCAGATCAGACTCACAATTTCCCTCACTTCCCTCAGTTATTACTGACAATTCCCCTCACTTCCCTCAGTTATTACTGACAATTCCCCTCACTTCCCTCAGTTATTACTGACAATTCCCCTCACTTCCCTCAGTTATTACTGACAATTCCCCTCACTTCCCTCAGTTATTACTGACAATTCCCCTCACTTTCCTCAGTTATTACCAACAATTCCCCTCTCTTCCCTCAGTTTTTACCAACAATGCCCCTCTCTTCCCTCAGTTTTTACCAACAATGCCCCTCTCTTCCCTCAGTTTTTACCAACAATGCCCCTCTCTTCCCTCAGTTATTACCAACAATTCCCCTCTCTTCCCTCAGTTATTACCAACAATTCCCTTCTCTTCCCTCAGTTTGTACCAACGATTCCCCTCTCTTCTCTCAGTTTGTACCAACAATTCCCCTCTCTTCCCTCAGTTTGTACCAACAATTCCCCTCTCTTCCCTCAGTTTGTACCAACAATTCCCCTCTCTTCCCTCAGTTTTTACCAACAATTCCCCTCTCTTCCCTCAGTTCTTCCTAGTCCCCGACGCGAAGGCCTGGATCCTGATATTCAGCAGCCTGTTCGGGTTCTTCGGTGTGGGGGGCTACCCCATAGGCCTGGAGCTGGCCGTGGAGGCGACCTACCCTGTCGAGGAGACAATCAGCACCGCCTTCATCTTCCTGGCCGGGCAGGTGCAAGGTGCGGTGTTAGGTTATATATATGTGTTTGTTCGTGTTTGTATGTTTGTGTGTGTGTATATGTGAGTATAATTAGGTATGCATATTTAAGTATATATTTGTGTGTATATTTAGGTATATATTTGTTTCTATATATTTACATTTATTACATTTATTATTTATTTACATTTATTCGTGTTGTGTGTTTATTCATGTTTGTGTGTGTATATGTGAATGTATATATATGAATGTATATTTATATGTATGTACATGCATGAATGTTTTATGTATATATATATATATATATATATATATTGTATGTTTATGTATATACATATATGTCTATTTATTTATATACATGTATATATATATATATGTATATATGTATATATGTGCATAGAAATATGTTTACAATGCTAAAAATCTCGATAAATTTATTCTACATGATAAATACGAACTCGGCTGAAATTATAGTGCAGCTCAAAAAAAGCGTTGTATTTTATAAAATAAGATTATGTCAAATTAGGATATCCTACGTCGGTGGCATTGAGTGGCGGGTTGTGAAGCGAACCGATATTTTCTGTTGCATGCAATTTGCGCTCTAGTGTTAATGAAAATAAATGACCGTAGTAGTAATTTTTGTTAATTTTGAATGACTTGAGTAGCTATGGCCGCTGGACCTTGATTTCCGTATTTTTTTAATATTTTACAAGGATCCTTTAAAATTCGAATTATTTTGGATTGAAGCGTTCACGTTTCTGGACTGACTACGTTGCGCGTAGTTACTCGTATACGACGGAAGGTGGCGTAGGTGACATAGATGACGTAGGTGACATAGATGACGTAGGTGACGGAGATGGCGTAGGTGACGGAGATGGCGTAGGTGACGCAGATGACGTATGAGACGTAGGTGACGTAGATGGCGTAGGTGACGTAGATGACGTAGATGGCGTAGGTGACGTAGATGACGTAGATGGCGTAGGTGACATAGATGACGTAGGTGACGTTGTTGACGTAGGTGGCGTAGATGACGTCGGTGGCGTAGATGACGTAGATGACGTAGGTGACGTAGGTGACGTAGGTGACGCGGATGATGCCGGGGTTTGTTCGAAGATGAATTATGCGATTTATTAAATTCAAACAAGTAGTTAAATAGTTATAAATAGAGAGGAATTGAAGCAAATTTTGACGAGTTGATATACAAAATAACATAATGTATAATAATTGTTTTATTTATTTATTTATTTTTTATAAAAATTATAGAATGATTATAAGTACCTAAAAATTAAAGCCTGTTAGCGTTGAAATTCTAAGAAGTTGAAGTAGTTATAAATAACGAAAGTGAAGATCTTCTGACGTAGAAATCTGGAGAAGTTATTCAACGAAGATTTTCAGTAGCAGATAATTAATAAATAGTAAACGAACGCTTAAAAATTGATACTAATAAGAGAATTAATGAACAACAATTAATTGTTGAAACCTTTCATGTAGCACCTTGAATGTATATGTGTATAATACTGATAATGTTACAGTGCTCTTGCGTAAGAATGTATTTAGACAGCACTATGCGTTGAGAACTGAGCTCATGGTTCTTGTGGATCTCTGCTCGTAGTTCTCGGGCTTGGCTGGAGTCCACTCCACCGCTACCCTTCGTAATGTAAACGTGTGTCCTGCTGTGTGTACTGATTATACAAACTCCAAGAGTCTCGTCTTCTTAACCTACGTCCATTAGGTTATGGGCACAGTAAACCTTCCGATGAAGCAATATCAAGTGAGGTTATCTTAAGTCCCGAAGCGAAAAACAGCCCGGGACAGCGAGAACAGAAGTTGGTGATTTGTTAGTGCTGTGTGAGACAGAAACGGTGAAAGAGAAAGAAACATGGCAGGCTCCGTAAGTGAAAGTGCAAAGAACTGCCTCACGGCTCTTAATGATAAAAACTATCCTACGTGGAAGCTGCAAATGAAGATGATTCTGATGAAGGAAAAACTGTGGAACTTGGTTCGAGGAACGGAAACCATGCCACAGACTACGGACGAGACTGCTCGAAGAAAATTTGAAGAAAGACGTGACAGTGCACTTGCAACAATTGTGCTTGGTGTCGAAACAAGTCAACTTTATTTGTTGGGTGATCCTACTGACCCTGTGCAACTATGGCATAAGATTGAAGATACATTCCAGAAGAAAACTTGGTCTAACAAGTTCAGACTACGCAAAAGACTCTACAACATGAAACTAAAAGAAGACCAAGACTTACAAACTCATCTCAAAGCATTTGTCGAAATATTTGAGTCCTTGAGTGTGATTGATGACGCAGTTGATGAAGAAAGTCGTGTAATAATCTTGCTGTCGTCACTTCCCGACCATTTCTCCACACTGGTGACTGCACTGGAAGCTCATGAAAAACTACCGTCATGGGATATTGTGACAGAGCGTCTTCTGAATGAAGAAGCAAAACTGAAAAACCAAAGTGCTTCAGACTTCAGTGAAAAATCCCTTGTGACCTCCAAATTGAAAAACTCACGATGCTTCGAATGCGGAAAATTGGGACACCTACGTACCAAGTGCTGGATCTATCAAGAAAAATTGAAGAAAGAAGATGGGAACCACACAGAAAACCAAAACAATTTTGTAGCAGGTAAAACAAATTATATCGGTGCATTGTCTGTGATAAATATCAATAATTGTTGGGTAATTGATTCCGGTGCAACAGCACACATGTGTAATAATAGGAATGATTTTTCTTGTATGAATGAGCTATCTAGCCCAATTAACATTGAAGTTGGTGATGGTAGAAACTTGCAAGGTGTTGGTGTAGGTGATGTTGAAGTTATGGTGTTGTTGCCTAAAGGTCGAGTAGATACCTGTGTTGTTAAGAATGTCTTGTATGTACCTGGTTTAGCTTACAATTTACTTTCCGTGCCTCAGATTACAGAAAGTGGAAACTCAGTTTACTTTGACGAAAGCTCATGTAAGATTGTAAATAAAGACGATGAATTAATTGCCTTAGGCAGTAAAGTAGGAAAATTGTATAAACTTAATTGCACCCTTAATTCAGCCGCTAAATGCATGAACGTTTCCTCTGATGAAATTCTGTGGCATAAACGATTTTGTCATCTAGGATTCAATAATCTTAAGAAATTAGGCACTAAGAATCTTGTTAGAGGTTTTGATTGTTCTGTGAGTGGAGATAACATTTTTTGTGAAAACTGTTGTGATGGTAAAAATCATAGGCTTCCGTTCCCCAAAACAAATCACAAAAGGAAACGCCAACCCTTAGAACTTATCCACAGTGATGTGTGTGGCCAGCTTAATCCCATATCACTTGGGAGTGGAAGGTATTTTGTAACCTTCATAGATGACCACTCCAGATATACTTGGGTGTACATTATCAAACATAAGAGTGATGTTTTCAAAGTGTTTCAGGAGTTCAAATCCTTGGTAGAAAATCACTATGATCACAAAATTAAAATTCTGCGCTCCGATAACGGTGGGGAATACATCTCTAATGACTTTGAACAATTCCTAAAAGGGGAAGGAATTATCCATGAAAAAACTGTGCCTAAGACACCTGAACAAAATGGAGTTGCAGAAAGAATGAATAGAACTCTTCTTGACTCTGTCAGAGCTATGCTGTCTGGTTCCAAGTTACCAAAATCATTCTGGGGTGAAGCTATATCAACTGCCGTGTATGTCAAAAATAGGAGCCCTGCTAGTGCATTGAATGATATGACCCCTTATCAGGCCCTTAATGGACACAAGCCCAACGTACAGCACCTCAAAACCTTTGGCTGCAGTGCGTACGCTCATGTCCCCAAAGATGAGAGGGAAAAACTTGATCCAAAATCTAAACCGTGTGTTCTTGTAGGATATGGAAGTGGATCCAAGGGATATCGTCTGTATGACATAAACAGTAGAAGGATATTTTTGAGTAGAGACGTTATGTTCAATGAATCTCAGCAGATGCCAATTGAGAAGGAGCCTTCAGAAGTAAATGATGGTAATTTTTCTCTTCTTCCTCAGGATCCAGAACCAGAAGACTCTGAGGGAGGGGTGGAGCATAGACAGTCAGATGCTGGGATGGAGGGAGTGCAGCCTAGACAATCAGCCAGATATCGACGGGCTCCTGATAGGTTTGGTGAATGGGTGTATTTAATGAAAAATGAGCTTGATATACCATCTTGTGTTCAAGAAGCACTCAGTGGACCAGAAGCAAAACTATGGGAAACAGCTATGGAGAATGAGATGGAGTCTATAAATCAAAACAGAGTATGGTCCCTTGTAGAGTGTCCTAATGACAAAAAACCTATCAAATCAAAGTGGATCTTTAAAAGAAAAACCGGACCCGACGGAAGCATTTGCTCGTACAAAGCTCGCCTTGTGGCTCAGGGCTACTCACAAAAATATGGCATCGACTACGACGAGACCTTCAGTCCCGTGGTTCGATTTGAGTCTGTCAGGACAGTACTAGCTTTGGCTGCCAAATGCAACATGCAAGTCCATCACATGGACGTTGCAACAGCCTTCCTTAATGGAGAACTGATTGAAGAACTATATCTGGTTCAACCTGACGGTTTTATTGTCAAAGGCAAAGAAAATCTGGTGTGTAAACTACAAAAATCGCTCTACGGACTAAAACAAGCTCCTAAGTGTTGGAATACTACACTAGATAGCTATTTGAAGAAATTGGGTTTTGTACAATCTAAGAGTGATGCTTGTATATACACTCGTGTTCAAGATAAGAAACTGTGTATTGTGGCGGTGTATGTAGACGATCTAATAATTGCTTCTGAGTCTGGTGATGAAATAAATCAAATAAAGTTGAGCCTTTCTACCCAATACAAAATGAAGGACCTTGGTGTGCTGAGTTACTTCCTAGGTGTAAGTGTTGTACAATTTAAAAACAATGTCTTCTTGAATCAAACTGCCTACACTGAGGCTCTGTTGTCAAAATTTGGCTTTGATAATTGTAAACCTGTTGCAACTCCCGCCGATGTAAACGTAAATCCGATATGCTCCCCAAATGATGTCGAATTTGACCCTGCCACTTATCAAAGTGCTGTAGGTAGCCTTTTGTATTTGTCAACCAGAACTCGACCTGACATTGCATTCGCAGTGAATAATGTTGCTAAATACAGCTCCAAGCCTCTTGAACAGCATTGGATGTGTGTTAAGAGAATATTCAGGTACCTGAGAGGCACCTCTAAACTAGGTCTCTTGTATAGCAAATGTTCTGATACTTGCATTGGTTATTCAGATGCTGACTGGGCTGGTGATAAAAATGACCGAAAGTCTACCTCTGGTTACTGTTTCACCCTCAGTAATTCGGTAATTACGTGGAGATCTAACAAACAAACTTGTGTAGCCCTCTCAACTGCAGAAGCCGAATACGTTGCTCTTGCCGGTGCGGCTCAAGAGGCTGTCTGGTTAAAGCACTTACTCAGTGATCTAAATTTTGGGACTATGGAACCAATGGTTATAAACGAAGACAACCAGTCAGCCATCTGTCTTGCCAACAATTCCAAATATCATGGGAGGAGCAAGCACATCGATATTAAGTTTCACTATGTACGGGATCTTGTAAGTAACAAAGATATAGACGTAGTGTATTGCCCTACCGACGAAATGCTCGCCGACATATTCACAAAGAACCTGCCGATAGAAAAGTTCTCTAGACTAAGAACGAAGTTAGGAATGGTCTCATCTGACACACATTCAATGTGAGAAGGAGTGTTGAAACCTTTCATGTAGCACCTTGAATGTATATGTGTATAATACTGATAATGTTACAGTGCTCTTGCGTAAGAATGTATTTAGACAGCACTATGCGTTGAGAACTGAGCTCATGGTTCTTGTGGATCTCTGCTCGTAGTTCTCGGGCTTGGCTGGAGTCCACTCCACCGCTACCCTTCGTAATGTAAACGTGTGTCCTGCTGTGTGTACTGATTATACAAACTCCAAGAGTCTCGTCTTCTTAACCTACGTCCATTATTAATGCTTCACACACACAGGCATCATCCTCATCGCGCTGATCAGCGTGCTGACGGACGACATGAAGCCTCAGTTCGCTGACGTCGAGGTCTGTACGGACGGCAGCGACTCCATTGTGCCTAAGGACTACTCCAGTGAGTCAAGTGAATGAAAGCCGTGTATATATTCATGAATGTTATTTTCATGAACGACAGTCGTATATGATCATGAATGAGTCGTGAATGGTTATGAATGCAAGTCGTCAATGGTCATGAATGAAATTCAAAAAGGATGATGAATGAAAATCATAAATGATAATGAGTGAAAGTCGTATGTGGTAATGAGTGAAAGTCGTAAATGATAATGAGTGAAAGTCGTGAATAATAACGAGTGAAAGTCGTGAATGATAATGAGTGAAAGTCGTGAATGATAATAATAATGAGTGAAAGTCGTAAATGATGAGTGAAAGTCGTAAATGATAATGAGTGAAAGTCGTGAATGATAATGAGTGAGTCGTAAATGATAATGAGTGAAAGTCGTAAATGATAATGAGTGAAAGTCGTAAATGATAATGAGTGAAAGTCGTGAATGATAATGAGTGAAAGTCGTGAATGATAATGAGTGGAAGTCGTAAATGATTGTGAATGAGTCATAAATGATCATGAATGAGTCATAAATATTTGTGCTGAAAGTCATAAAAAATTGTGCCTGAAAGTCATAAATGATAAGGAATGAAAGTCATAAATGATAAGGAATGAAAGTCATAAATGATAAGGAATGAAAGTCATAAATGATTAGGAATGAAAGTCATAAATGATTAGGAATGAAAGTCATAAATGATTAGGAATGAAAGTCATAAATGATTAGGAATGAAAGTCATAAATGCTTAGGAATGAAAGTCATAAATGATTAGGAATAAAAGTCATAAATGATTAGGAATAAAAGTCATAAATGATTAGGAATGAAAGTCATAAATGATTAGGAATGAAAGTCATAAATGATTAGGAATGAAAGTCATAAATGATTAGGAATGAAAGTCATAAATGATTAGGAATGAAAGTCATAAATGATTAGGAATGAAAGTCATAAATGATTAGGAATGAAAGTCATAAATGATTAGGAATGAAAGTCATAAATGATTAGGAATGAAAGTCATAAATGATTAGGAATGAAAGTCATAAATGATTAGGAATGAAAGTCATAAATGATTAGGAATGAAAGTCATAAATGATTAGGAATGAAAGTCATAAATGATTAGGAAGGAAAGTCATAAATGATTAGGAAGGAAAGTCATAAATGATTAGGAAGGAAAGTCATAAATGATTAGGAAGGAAAGTCATAAATGATTAGGAAGGAAAGTCATAAATGATTAGGAAGGAAAGTCATAAATGATTAGGAAGGAAAGTCATAAATGATTAGGAAGGAAAGTCATAAATGATTAGGAATGAAAGTCATAAATGATTAGGAATGAAAGTCATAAATGATTAGGAATGAAAGTCATAAATGATTAGGAATGAAAGTCATAAATGATTAGGAATGAAAGTCATAAATGATTAGGAATGAAAGTCATAAATGCTTAGGAATGAAAGTCATAAATGCTTAGGAATGAAAGTCATAAATGCTTAGAATGAAAGTCATAAATGATTAGGAATGAAAGTCATAAATGATTAGGAATGAAAGTCATAAATGATTAGGAATGAAAGTCATAAATGATTAGAATGAATGTCATAAATGATTAGGAATGAATGATAATGAACGAAATTTCTGAGTCAGTAAATTTCTCATCTTTGCTTTGGTTTATTTATTTTTACGCTGGTGTATTCTTGTCACAAAAAAAGGGACATTTTTCATGTTACTTCTAATTCATATTCGTAAACATGGTTTTAGATTGCGCGTAATTCATTCGTTTAATGAACATATTTTTTTGCTTGCATCTAATTCATTCTTTATAATATTTTTATTAAATCACTTTAACAATACCTTTTTATCATAGATCAGTGTAAGTAAGTCTCATTTCGAGACCAGAAAAATTTGCATTCGTTACGTAGTGTCCTGGTGTCCGTCCACAGGGTGGCGGTAGCGACGGGTACACCAAGCCAGCAAACAAGCTCGCAGCAAACCTAATTTTCATATGAACAAAAACTTGAACTTATGTGTTATTTTGAACACAAAGTGTCCTTGTGTTATTTTATGTATCACTGTATCACTTTGTGTATAACTGTAGCACTTTTTGTATCACGGTATCATTTTGTGTATAACTGTAGCACTTTTTGTATTACAGTATCATTTTGTGTATAACTGTCGCACTTTTTGTATTACAGTATCATTTTGTGTATAACTGTAGCACTTTTTGTATTACAGTATCATTTTGTGTATAACTGTAGCACTTTTTGTATTACAGTATCATTTTGTGTATAACTGTAGCACTTTTTGTATTACAGTATCATTTTGTGTATAACTGTAGCACTTTTTGTATTACAGTATCATTTTGTGTATAACTGTAGCACTTTTTGTATTACAGTATCATTTTGTGTATAACTGTAACACTTTTTGTATTACAGTATCATTTTGTGTATAACTGTAGCACTTTTCGTATCACGGTATCATTTTATATATCCCTTAAAATCACATGTGTCTTCCATCTTCTAGTGACAGAAGCCCCGCAAAAATAATTCCATCAATTGCTGCATTTTTGCCATTTAGAACACTTGAGATGTCTGTGCAGTGGTGTATGGGCACTCACTGACTTCAACATTTGCGAATTTTGAAAAAAATTAGTGTAAAAACCTATTTCCCAGAATCGATAAACATGGTGATTGACATTTTCAGCCCCCATGATGTCGAAATAATTCTGTACGTGGCAGATTTATTATCATTTAAAGTGAAGCTTCGGTCGGCAGGCTACCCTAATTTCAGCTTCCTCCAGTTGTAAAATTTGCTAAGTTGAACCCCGTTTTCCCAAGGGCCCGAGCTAAGAGTTCGGTAGGCCTTCCTTTTGTTGAAGTAAAATGTTTTTGTTATGTTAAGGACCGCCTTTTTTCGGTTCACTGCTGTCCTGTTCATCGGCTCCTACTACTTTCTTCTTCAACTTTGGTCTTGTTTCATAATCTTCTTTCACAACTTACTGTTTCTATGCCCTTTCTGCGTAGATTCCGCGTTTCCCCAACTCCATACTAAATTGTGCCTTCCTCCTTCCTCTCTTTGGATCGCATTTGTTGCTGGGTAGGGAGGCTAAAACTAACGGCTAATCTAATCTAATCCGATTTCCCAAAATCGATAATTGTGAGGTCTTCAGCCCAAATGACGTCAAAATAATTCAACTAGTCACTGATTTGTCATATAATTATCAATTAAAATAAAAATTCGATTCTCTAGGGTAGTCTAATTTCAGCTTCCCGAAGTGGTATAATTTTCTAATTTAAACCCTGATTTTCCAAAACCGATAATCGTGGGGACATTTTTAGCCCTCATGTCATCAAAATAATTTAATTAGCCGCTGATTTTGCCGTTGAAACATAAACTCTGTTGGCTAGTGCACCCTGTACATAGGCGCTCTAAAGTCAACTTCCCTTACTCGTAAATTTTTTTCCCATATAAGCCCCGATTTTTCATAAGAGAATCATGATTATATCTTCAGCCTTCATGACGTCAAAATAATTCAATTAGTCGCTGATCTATTGCATCATTGTCATTTAAAATAAAGCTTCGGTTGTCACGGCCACTCTAATTCCATCTTCTCTTAACGTTAAATTTTTTAATATAAACCCCGGTTTTCCAGAATCGATTATCCTGGTGATGTGCGTGCTGGCTGGCCTCGTGTGCATCCTGATCCTGTTCTTCAAGACGCCCTATAAGAGACGAGACGCAGAGCTGCAGACAGAGACCCTCGTCAGGAACCCGTCCTACTCGAGCGAGGTCTCGTCGACACGGTCTCGCGGGGCCGAGAATAGCGGCCAAAACGCGGCCGAGAATAGCGGCCAAGACGTGACAGCATCGCGCTCTTCCACCCAGTCCATCGGGGGCAAGAGCACTGAGGAGGATGGTGACCGGGCGAGTACCAGTACGAAGGAGTCCGCAACTGGTACGGTGTCGTCCGCACCGTCCGTTGAATTTAACGGTGCTGGTGACGGAACTTACGTTAAATTTAAAGGTGTTGGAGACGAACCGTTCGTTGAATCTAAAGCTGCTGGTGACAAACCGCCCGTTAAATCAAACGTAACTGGAGAGTCCGTTAAAGCTAACGATGCAGGTGACGGAACGTCCATTAAATCTAACGGGGCAGGTGACGGAACGTCCGTTAAATCTAACGGGGCAGGTGACGGAACGTCCGTTAAATCTAACGGGGCAGGTGACGGAACGTCCGTTAAATATAACGGTGCGGAGGACAAGACCAAATGTGAAAACGTACCAAATGTAGTCGTTGTGAGCGAGAAATTTTAATGTATAGTTATTTTAATTTCGCAATTTGATGTTTTATTTATGAAACTTAGTGTGTATGTGTGTGTGAATTTTTATCGTTTGTTAAGACAACGAACTGTGAACGTAGGGTAGCTATTCGAAGGGGTGAAAACGAGGGGTTTTAATGCCACTAATAATGAAGGCATCTACGGAGGCTTTATTTCCAATCAAGCCTGATACATATCACCTTGTACATTGGATTTTCAAATGCCTTATAACTAACGCCAGAAGCTTTTAGTTCGGGATTGGGAATGTTTACCGTTATTGAGTGGAACTTCGAATCTATTAGAGAGAGAAATGCAAAATTTTCTCCACCAGAAAAATTGCTTCAACAATTTTTAAGTCAGATTTTAGTTTGAGAATTTTTTTTAAACCCGTCCGACTCAAAGCTGATTTGCGTATTGATAATTTATTGTTAATGCTTGGTCATTCCTGTGAAACATTTTTTTTACTTCATCGGTCATTTCGATTGGACATTTTCAGGTACGCTGCTTTTTTTACTGAAATCTAAATTCCTTTTCGCAGAAAAGCACTTGACTGCGGTAGGTAAAATTTGAAGGTAATATTCTACTCAAATTTGAGGTCAATTATGGTAAGAAATGTGCACAATAACTAACATTAATTGAATTGAGTCATCATTTAGTTTTAATTAAGCATTTATAGAAATTGAGTTCATGACTACGGTGTAATTGGTCGTTGGCATTATGAAAATTCCTTCTGTGTCTACAAGAGGCTCATGTCACAGTCAAAGTGTTCACTATTTTTTATACTTTTTCACGTGTTTCTTGTACGCTTACTTAATCTTGTTTTCGATTGAAAATTTATTTTATATGTGGTCTCATTTTTTTGTTATTTATTTTTCTGGCGTATTGCTTGAAGACTTTCCCGTCTTAGACAATAACTGTGTTGAAATTTATTTTGTTTCCGCCTCAATTCCGAAATTTTTACGTTTTGAATATTTATTTGATATATATTTGAATATTTATTTGATAAATATTTGATATATATTTGAATATTTATTTGATATATATTTGAATATTTATTTGATATATATTTGAATATATTTATTTGATATATATTTGAATACTTATTTGATATATATTTGAATATTTAATCAACAAAATTCAAATTTCACCAAAGTTCTACCGTTGCTAATGTAAAAGAGCGTTTCACATTCAAATACACTCTAAGTAAACGGTGTCATCAATAATTAGTTATGTAAGCACCAGCGCGTCAAAATATTAACAAATAAAATCTAATTACTGTGTGCATAAACAAAATAAAAATTAATATGTAACTAACAACAAGGTACAAAAACCAAATATCTATAAATATCTTGGGTACTAAAGTGTGATATACAAACTCAACGGACCTAAGCCTGTTGCCTTCTCTTATACATACCTCCTAAGAAAATTATTTTGAATATATTAAGAGAAACAATGCACACAACAGCACTAGTTGTGTAACTTGTGTATGAGGACCAATATGTTTGTTAGTCGTATATTCGTATTAGAATAATTTGAATACGTGTACATGAAATGTCTATTGTTAATTAGAAGAGTGATATATGTGTGCATGCGTTATAGTGTTTGTCAAATTTTTTTTATGCCTAAAAGTTGTCGAATTTTGATTTTGTTTTTGCGGTTTGTGTTAGAGATAATTTCTAAATAGTTTATGAAAAATCACGAATTCGTTAACTATTTCTCGACAATAATTACCAAAATAGTCTTGAAATGAGCCCTTCTTCGTGAACAATATAGTCATCGTTAATTTTAGCCCTGCACACAATTTTTGATGAATTTCTCAATACGAGAAAAAAATGCGTCACAAACTAGAAATAAGTAACCAATCGTGGTCAAACTTCATGGTTAACCTCTTCAAATCTCTGCCCCGAGTGTTGCTGTGCGTGTCTATAACGTGCCCGTGACGTGCAGATTTCGTGTATGTTTCGTTTTCTTAAACGTACTTGTCATGCGTGCTTTGCGTGTAAGTAAAGTTTTGTTTTTGAACGCGTTACCAATCAGGGGGATACAACTATTGTATCTATGGGAATTAGCGCTCCCAGGGGGACTATATGAGGGCCCGAGCTAAAGGGTAGGTAGGCTTTCTTTTTGTTAAAATAGAATACGTTTTTGTTTTGTTACGGACCATCTTTTCTCGGTTCACTACTGTCAAGCTTTTTCAGCACCTTCTACTTTCTTCTTCAACTTTAATCTTGTTTCATGAACTTCTCATTTTATTGTTTCTATGCCCCTTCTGCATAGATTCCCCATTCTCTAATCTCCATACTAAATGGTGCCTTCCTCTCTTCGATACTTTTTTTTTTTTGTAGCGGTTAGGGAGGCTTAAACTAACTTATAAATCATAATCTTTTTTTTGAACGGGTTCCTTCTGTGTATGTTACGTTTCTTTGACGTCCGTGTCGAGCGCTTTTTACGCGTAAGTTAAGTTGTTTTAACGCGTTCCATACGCGTATGTTACGTTTTTTAACGTGCTTGTTACAGGTAAATTGTTTTTATTAGGTACAACGTACTCCTGACATGTTTATCATACGCACTATTTGCGTGCATGTTGTGTATTTCTTACTTTCACGTCACGTGCTACGCTTTACGTTCTTCACGTGTAGGGAATTAGCACTCCCAGGGAGAATATGTGAGGGGCCGACCTGAGAGTTAAGTCTTTTTTTGTTGAAATAAAATGTTTTCATCTTTTTTCAGACCATCTTTTTTTCGGTTCACTGCTGTTCTGTTTCTCAGCACCTACCACTTTTTCCTTCGACTTTGATCTTGTTTCATGAACTCCTTTCTCAACTTACTGTATATATGCCCTTTCTGCATATATTCCACGTTCCCCTTACTCCATACTAAATAATGCCTTCCTCTCTAACTAATAATCTAATCACGACGTGACCGGCACGCGTTTGTTAAGTTGCGGAGTAATATTGTATTATTAACCCAGTAAAGATATAATTTTCACAATATCGCATCGTTTTATCGACAATTTCCTCTTTTTGTGTAAGCTCGTCTGGCGGCAGCAACAGCGCATCACGAGGGCAAAGTTGTCCACAATTCTGTAACTTAAAATGCAATTTATCATCAACGAAGGATTGATTTCCCCATCGTAGCGGAGTTGCAGACATCGTAAGTTCTGCTTAGAGGACCTACGCCTCAAGCTACGCTGCAACGATAACGTAAGCTGCTTAAAAATTGCGCTCACCGGAGTGACGCTGCTGCCCTCACCGGAGTATGTATGTACCAGAACTGTACCAGCCAGAGTCGCAAACAAAACGAAGCAGTAGAAGTGAAAGAGAAAAGGAGAGCACAAACACAAGACGGCTCTTTAAGCACATATATTTCTAGAGCAGAACAAATATATATCACATTACTGTACACGGTGGCCTAGATCACGTGGCGCGCTCGCTGGGAAAGCCACTAAATGTGTCAATTGAGGCCAACAACCATTGGAATCGATCAGTTTAGGCCGACAACCATTGGAATCGGTCAATTTGGGCTGAAAACCATTGGAATCGGTCAATTTGGGCCAACAACCATTGGAATCGGTCAATTGAGGCCGACAACCATTGGAATCGGTCAATTTGGGCCAACAACCATTGGAATCGGTCAATTTGGGCCAACAACCATTGGAATCGGTCAATTTGGGCCGACCACCATTGGAATCGGTCAATTTGGGCCAACAACCATTGGAATCGGTCAATTTAGGCCAACAACCATTGAAATCGGTCAATTGAGGCCGACAACCATTGGAATCGGTCAATTTAGGCCGACAACCATTGGAATCGGTCAATTTAGGCCGACAACCACTGCAATCGGTCAATTTAGGCCGAAAACCATTGGAATTGGTCAATTTAGGCCAACAACCATTGGAATCGGTCAATTTAGGCCAACAACCATTGGAATCGGTCAATTTAGGCCGACAACCATTGGAATCGGTCAATTTAGGACAACAACTATTGAAATCGGTCAATTTAGGCCAACAACCATTGGAATCGGTCAATTTAGGCCGACAACCATTGGAATCGGTCAATTTAGGACAACAACCACCAGAAAATCGTTCAATTCAGATAAACAGCTATTAGAATCTGTCTAATTACATGGGACCGACAGGTACTGGAATCGGTCAAGTTAGACCGAGAATCGTTCATGAGAACACAACCAGAGTTGTGTACTTCACGCAAACGTACTACACGCACTCCACTTCAACAAAAGCGAAGCTAAAAATGGACGCGTCCGTAATTACAATTTGATTTTCGTATGTCTAGCAGTTCGTTATGCACGCTGTGGCCATTTTCAGGACACTATGAAGGGTTTTCTGTTTCTCGTTTTATCGGAGTCTGTAAATTGCTCTCAACAGTCATAACAGGCTTACAAAAACTATAAGCGGCGTTAAAAATTTGTAAGTGGTCATGTGAGCGCATAATTTTAGCGGCCATCATAACCCATAAATTTAATGGCATTAAGAGCTTTAACATAAGGCCTATGAATTTCATGGTCATTAGAACGCATAAATTTAGTGGCCATTAAACCCTCAAATTAAGTGGCCATTAAACCCTCAAGTTTAGTGGCCATTAAACCCTCAAATTTAGTGGCCATTAAACCCTCAAATTTGGCGGCCATTAAACCCTCAAATTTAGTGGCCATTAAACCCTCAAATTAAGTGGCCATTAAACCCTAAAATTTAGTGGCCATTAAACCCTAAAATTTAGTGGCCATTAAACCCTAAAATTTAGTGGCCTATAAACCCTAAAATTTAGTGGCCATTAAAAGCTCAAATTTAGTGGCCATTAAACCCTAAAATTTAGTGGCCATTAAACCCTAAAATTTAGTGGCCATTAAACCCTAAAATTTAGTGGCCATTAAACCCTAAAATTTAGTGGCCATTAAACCCTAAAATTTAGTGGCCATTAAACCCTCAAATTTAGTGGCCATTAAACCCTCAAATTTAGTGGCCATTAAACCCTCAAATTTAGTGGCCATTAAACCCTCAAATTTAGTGGCCATTAAACCCTCAAATTTAGTGGCCATTAAACCCTAAAATTTAGTGGCAATTAAACCCAAAAAATTTAGTGGCAATTAAACCCTAAAATTTAGTGGCCATTAAACCCTAAAATGTAGTGGCCATTAAACCCTCAAATTTAGTGGCCATTAAACCCTAAAATTTAGTGGCGATTAAACCCTAAAATTTAGTGGCCATTAAACCCTAAAATTTAGTGGCAATTAAACCCTCAAATTTAGTGGCAATTAAACCCTAAAATTTAGTGGCAATTAAACCCTCAAATTTAGTGGCCATTAAACCCTCAAATTTAGTGGCCATTAAACCCTCAAATTTAGTGGCCATTAAACCCTCAAATTTAGTGGCCATTAAACCCTAAAATTTAGTGGCCATTAAACCCTAAAATTTAGTGGCCATTAAACCCTCAAATTTAGTGGCCATTAAATCCTAAAATTTAGTGGCCATTAAACCCTAAAATTTAGTGGCCATTAAACCCTAAAATTTAGTGGCCTATAAACCCTAAAATTTAGTGGCCATTAAAAGCTCAAATTTAGTGGCCATTAAACCCTAAAATTTAGTGGCCATTAAACCCTAAAATTTAGTGGCCATTAAACCCTCAAATTTAGTGGCCATTAAACCCTCAAATTTAGTGGCCATTAAACCCTCAAATTTAGTGGCCATTAAACCCTCAAATTTAGTGGCCATTAAACCCTCAAATTTAGTGGCCATTAAACCCCTAAAATTTAGTGGCAATTAAACCCTAAAATTTAGTGGCAATTAAACCCTAAAATTTAGTGGCCATTAAACCATAAAATTTAGTGGCCATTAAACCCTCAAATTTAGTGGCCATTAAACCCTAAAATTTAGTGGCCATTAAACCCTAAAATTTAGTGGCCATTAAACCCTAAAATTTAGTGGCCATTAAACCCTAAAATTTAGTGGCAATTACAGCCCATAAATTTAATTGTTATAGGAGCCCACAAATACAGTGGTGAAATCAAAGTCTAATTACCACGAGAAAATAGTCCATTTATCCCAACACAATAAACCTAACCAGTCACCTCGAAAGCATGGTCCTATCACCACTTAATAAAAAGCCAATTATCACAAAAGAACATAATCCAATTATCACAAGGAATAGAGTTAGGGAATAAAGACCGTTAAAATAGCACTGTGCTACATACATACAACCTCGACTGGGATGAATTTCATCATTTCAACCGTCCCACATTATCGTACAGATAGCATTTAAATGGAAACAACACTGCTAGTATTGGACAGCTAGTGCAAGTGTAAACCTCGTTACACATTTCACACTTTTAACGCTAGTAATGTTCCGACTAGTATCTTTTTTCCATTTAAATGCTATCTGTACGATAATGTGGAACGGTCGAAATAATGAAACGAACGAATAACCTGAGTAAATAATGTTTACTCGCGAACACTTCAGAATAAAAAAGTTACTGATGCATTAAAGTAGTTGAACACGATCATATCTGAGCAAGGGATCAAAACTAACAAAGAATATCATATGGACGCAACGAGTAAAAATACGATATTACATGAGATTTATAAAAAGAGGAAAAAATTGAAAAATATCTTTTCACAATCTGCGGGACAGTATACATGAAATTTTTTAATTTCTAGAACGAATTGTTTCTCAAGAATGCATTATGTAAAAAAGGAAAGAAGCATGGACAAGAAATTTTTTTGAATGTTTAGAACGAATTATTTCTCTAGAATGCATATATGTAAAGAAGGCAGGAAGCACAGCCAACAATAACGAGTGGAACAGATGAAGTGAAGGCACTGCAACGTATTATGGCGAATGCAAAAGAAATAAACGCAGCGAAAGCAAGAAAGTTTTACAGTATAAAGTGCGGGCGAGGCAGGTGCTGAGAGATTGGAACCTCTTGCTAGAAATGTCCAAAATGAGGTTTACTTATGCATAAACTTCGGTTTATTTATGCAGTAACAAGGGTTTATTTATGCAGAAACTGGGGTTTGTTTATGCATGAAATAGGGTTCATTGATGCCAGAACTGGGGTTTATTATACATAAAATGGGACTCATTGATGTCGGAAATACGGTACATACATGCATAAAATGGGGCTCATTAATGGAAGAAATGGGAGTTATTTATAGATGAAATAAGATTCATTATGCATGACACAGGATTCATTTATGCATGATGTATGGGTCTGATTAATTGTGAGATAAGACGGTTCATTTCTACACACATTGGGTTTTATTCAGAGAGCGCATTTGATTTCCACAAGCGCTCAATTACACAGAACAAAGCAGGCACACTCCTCTGTGCCCTTTGTTTTGTGAGAGCCTACTGTTGCCAGGTGTGAGGGGTGGTGATGGGGGAAGGGGGGTGATGATGGGGGGAAGGGGGGGGGATGATAATGGGGGAAGGGGGTGATGATGGGGGAAGGGGGTGATGATGGGGGAAGGGGGGTGGTGATGGGGGAAGGGGGTGATAATGGGGGAAGGAGGTGATGATGAGGGAG